>CM040396.1:107457369-108057369 GCA_022702515.1 Ilyophis sp. 1 JC-2022
TGAAAGAGAGGGTACATGTGAAAGAGCGGGTTACATGTGAAGTCTGACTGAGTCTCAGTCTAACACGTACTATACCTTCCTTTAAAATGTTTTTCATCGATCGAGTGCAGTGCCAATACACGGGAGATAAGAGGCTTCCTGATGGGTAACCGTCCACTACTCCGGTAAGCTTGAATTAAACCGCATTACCTCATTAAGCTCTCTGCTGGTTCCACAAATACCACGCTGCTTTATTAGACCCCAAAAGCCCAATTTCATTGGACAGTGTTCTTCTGCACCGTCCAATGTGCACTGTAGCTTAATAACCTCATATCTTATGTTTTATGTCCCTTTTTAAGTGTGTCCCCAGCTGCGACATAGTCATACTCTGGGTGTGAATAAAGGAGAGGGCCAGGACAGATTTATTTAGAGATCGTTACCTGGGGAAAGGTCTTTTAACGTCACCTTTTGCAGTGTTCACGCGTCTTTCTTCCTTCACCCCAGAAGATAACACTGAAATTAACTTCCATCTTCTATTAAGTTTAATAAAATATGAGGCAATTGAAGGAAATTTATTTGGGAAGGGACAGGTTGTTAAGTTAATTACTGTTGAGCATTATTTATTAATTTTCTCATTTTGACTATCTGTGACTCACTGGAACAATTAAAGAAGTGCTACACAAACAGCCCCCCCCACACACAACCCCCCCCCCCCAGTGCAATTTCACATCAATGTGTTCGGTTTAAAAACACCACTGAAAACCAAAACAAAAATTCTACACCCTACAACACTCTCTACAATTTTCTAAATTAACATCCCGTAACCAGTTTGGTTTGATCAGCCATGTACATGCTCACAATTTCACTGAATAAAGGGTGAAATGGTTTTTTCTAAAGATTTGTGCAAATAAACAAGGTTTTCATCAAACCATTATGAAACAATTTAAGATGGATATAGTGGTATAATACCATAAAGAGAGGTCCCTGTAGCTCCAGACCTGGAGATTGTGCAGTTTGTCTATTCTGTTAAGAAAGCATAATAACAGACACAACCATGCATAATTCCTGACAGATAATAACAGTCTTGGCCTTTTTCACATGCAGCCTAATTATGTGAATTAGTTTTAGTCTAATTATGTGAAATAGCCACTTCGTCTTAGTCTAACCTCCCTCAGCTCAGAATGCATTTTATAAATAACCTTAGTACCTTTCTGCCTTACAAAGACACAACCGAAAGCCTCTCTGTATATAACACCAATATCTGCTGAATCAATAAGTAACAAGACACGGGGAGCGGAAAGCACTATGGATGCCTTTGTGTTCATTTTTAGCGCCATATCCTAATAAAAGTTTTGCATTTTGGGTAAACCACATCTTTTTTTAATCTATTTGCTTTTTTCCAGCACCCAGCTATCCACGAGCAACAGCCATAGTTGGTTCAATGTGTTTCACCACAAACCAAGCAGTTCAACTGAAGACTCAATCAACCGCTGTAAGAAAGAGAAAAACCCCCAATTTAAATCTTATCACATCCAACAATAATACAGCTTTATCAAATGCTGGATTTTCATGTGTCATTGTACTTATATGCGTTCAGAGCGGTCTTTGGAAGATGACACGTGCGCACCTGGAGTAAGAGCAGGCTGTGAGCTTCAGGCAGTGCTTTGCACAATGTCCACAATGAAGCATTGTGGGTAATCTAAATTCTGGTTGGTGGAAGCAAACGCTCTCAGTATAGCCAAAGTGATTGTGGAAAACGAAAGAACAGAAAAGCCCTAATGACTTCAGAATTGGTTTGAAAGACGATGCGCAAGATACGAATCCCCATAAAGCAACCACACAGCCCAAAGCAAACATCGTATGACATTTCTTTATGATAACATTGTTCTCAAACTGTGTGTCCGGTGTCCACAGCTCTGATGCATCTGCAGTACTATGCTAGCTGATGGAGTTAAATTTCACTCCTTCACTCTCCTCGATCACGGTACACGACCGCTGCCATCGTGGGTTAATTAGTCATTTTACAAACACAACGTTTCCACATGCTCTTTTACAGCAAGCTCATTGTGACAGGTAGCCTAAACACTATGTATAATCACATCAGCTAGCCATTGATTAATACACCATTAAAACGCAATTAACATTTATTACAACGAACATTCTAAAGTTGACATCACTCGACTCTTACACATTTATTTGGCACAAGCACGAAGAAAAAAAATGCTTGAAGATTTAATGGAGTTTGATGATTTTGTTCGATGTTCATAAGTCATTTATAAGACGTGAGTTTTGTCTTAATGGCATTAACTAATTTTAGTAATATTGTATTAGCTATTAATGGGATATATGGCATAGCAATCTATGCAGCATTGTAAAGATCATTCTCCCCGTCTCAGCCAAGCTCAGGCTCATGCTATTTCACATTTATATTTTAAGACCAGTGCCTCAGAACAAAAAGTGTTTGGGTGCAGATGACAATCTTTACCACATTCCAAAAAATGTACTGCTAGTGCAGAAAGGCACAAGTTTTGTTTGTTTGGTATTTCTTTTGCAGAAAAGCTTGTCAGAAAGAGGCAAAGAGCGACAGAGCCAGAAACCCAGAGAGCAGAAAGAGCCAAAAGAGCGACTTATGAACGATCAGCAGAGGAGGGAAGCAGAGACATGGATTCTACCCAAGGACGATGTGGCTGTCGCGACAAGAATGTCAAATTGTGCAGCCAATTTAAATCTTGCTCACAATACACCCACACGGGATATAGGGAACATTTTACTTTGTTGCAAGCCTATGGGAGAAAAGCAATGCTGGTCCGGGAGCATGAATTCACTGTAAAAGCCAGCAGCACACAGCTCTTGGGTTTCTGAGTGTTATATACTATAGCTGGGGATTGGGATTAGTGTTATATACTGTAGATCAGAGGTCCTCAATCTTATCCAGAAAGGGCCGGTGTGGGTGCAGGCTTTTGTTGCAACCAAGCAGTTACACACCTGATTCTACTAATCAAGGTCCTTAGTGAAGAGTCAGGTGGTTGATTAGTAGAATCAGGTGTGTAACTGCTTGGTTGGAACAAAAGCCTGCACCCACACCGGCCCTTTCTGGATAAGATTGAGGACCCCTGCTGTAGATAATGATTGGGACTAGTGTTATATACTGTATCTGGGGGTTGGGATTAGTGTTCTATACTGTATCTGGGGGTTGGGATTAGTGTTATATACTGTATCTGGGGGTTGGGATTAGTGTTATATACTATAGCTGGGGATTGGGATTAGTGTTATATACTGTAGCTAATGATTGGGATTAGTGTTATATACTGTATCTGGGGTTTGGGATTAGTGTTATATACTGTATCTGGGGGTTGGGCTTAGTGTTATATAATGTAGGTAGGGGTTGGGATTAGTGTTATATACTGTATCTGGGGGTTGGGATTAGTGTTATATAATGTAGGTAGGGGTTGGGATTAGTGTTATATACTATAGCTAGGGGTTGGGATTAGTGGTACTACTATACCATATGCAATTATTGCAGTTGATAGATTGGTTAACTGCCCTTTGAATGATTCATTGATTGATTGATTAATTGATTGACTGGAGAGCATAATAAACGCTAGGGTATATGGATTTATTAACCTGACTGAATATACACTGCTACAGATATCCAATCAGATCTGCTACAAATATCCAATGAGCAGCCCCCACACAGGGAGGCGGGCCCTGCCTGAGCTCAGGAACAGTGCCTGTGCCTGTCGTCCAATGAATAAACCATAAAAACGCTAAAAAACGAAGGGGCAGACGCACAAGGATTCATGGCTATGCTCCTCTAAGTCCCCGTAATACTCAGGGTGTGATCAGGAAAAGTCCCTCAGCTTGTTCTGGGTTCTCTATAATGAGCGGAGGCTCAGGTTGGGAGTAAAATTTATCTGATGTAATCAAGCAGCAGAAGCCTCAAGTTGATTTAAAGCCAGAACGAGCGAAACTGTGATTTTCCCCTTCTTGGCATTATGCTCGTGTGCTAATAAATATTATATATGCCTTAGACAGGATGTTGCCCTGGTGTTGTAAACATCCATCTTACAGTAGGTAGCCCATCAGAGGTACTGAAGTGGCAGTGTGTGTGAACCTTGTCTAACCCCTGTGCAATACTCACTCTGTTATCAGCATTGGGGGAAGGGGGGAAGGGAAAGGGGAACCCCCCCCTCCCCCCTCAGTAGACACTGGCACTGGGCACAGACCAGGAAAACAGATCATAAGGTTCAGTGCTACAGCACTGAAACTCAATGGGGCCCCCTGTAGTAGACACTCGAGTGCATTTTGGGTAGAGGTCAGGAAAGCACAAAGAAACCAATCTTTGCACACTGATATCTAAGCATACTGATATGTTGGTATACTGATATCTTGGCATGCCAATATCTTAATACAGTATATACTGATGTCTTAGTATATTGATATCCTAGCATACTCATATCTTAGCAAACTGATGGCTTTGTATACTGGTATCTTGGGATACTGATCTTATATATATATATATCAGTACAAACAACATCCAAATGGGCATCCAGACAAAAACATAATCAGGCCATTTAAATCCGTTAAGCTAAGAGAAACTAAAAAACAATGAAAGTGTGAAAAGAACTTGTGTAATTAGGCAGCATAATTATAAAATTAATCTACTTGACTTGTCTTTGAGACTTTATTTTAAAATTATTGCTCAAAACAATTATCCACGGAAAATCTCAGAGGGTATTTCCTTCCTCTCATGGTTGTGCAGTTTGTTGAACAGATTTAAGCTAACATCACATTTTATGTGACTTTCTTTCATTGAGTTTATATCTGCAATTCTTACTCTTCTGTTGTAAGAAATAAACAAATAAATACATTTATCTTTAAGCAGCTGTTTTGGGGGTTTAATGCCTCAGTCATTAGCATCTAGTCTTATCTTCCTTAGAGGAACAGGATGGAGGAAAAGAGATGTTACTTGTTAAAAATACACACATTTGTTAAAAATTGCAAATGTTACCCCACAAGGAAAAAACACTACAAAGCTGAAAACTACAGGAGGTGCTAATTAATCCCAAGTTAGTTCCAGGAGCCAAAATAAAGCTATAAAAATATATACTCAGCACGGGCCAAACCCAATGGCACATGGGTACTGTGGTCTTTTACAGCAAAGACTACTGAAACGCTCAGAATGAAGAGGGTGTGCATCAGTGGCGTGTTTTATGGCGTACAGGAGGCTTGTAATTTAAGTGCTCCAAGTGTGAGACAGCCTCTTAGACGGCATGCTTTATGTGTCTGTGTACACTCTCAGAAAGTACCTAAAAAGGTACAAACGCTTGTCACTGGGGTGGTGCCCTATAGGTGCATAACATTGTACCCCGAGTCAGCAATAAATAAATAGTTTGTACCTTTTTTTGTTGTTGCTTGAAATGGTACTTATTAGTGGTACTATGGTACTTATCTACCCAAATAGAACATTACTGTACTTTCCAGGTATGTTTGTGAGATTTGTTTCTTCGTATATCTCCACTGTGTCTTTATTTCTGAGAGTATACCTCCACTGTGTCTTTATTTCTGAGAGTATACCTCCACTGTGCCTTTATTTCTGAGAGAATACCTCCACTGTGCCTTTATTTCTGAGAGTATACCTCCACTGTGCCTTTATTTCTGAGAGTATACCTCCACTGTGCCTTTATTTCTGAGAGTATACCTCCACTGTGCCTTTATTTCTGAGAGTATACCTCCACTGTGCCTTTATTTCTGAGAGTATACCTCCACTGTGCCTTTATTTCTGAGAGTATACCTCCACTGTGCCTTTATTTCTGAGAGTATACCTCCACTGTGCCTTTATTTCTGAGAGTATACCTCCACTGTGCCTTTATTTCTGAGAGTATACCTCCACTGTGCCTTTATTTCTGAGAGTATACCTCCACTGTGCCTTTATTTCTGAGAGTATACCTCCACTGTGCCTTTATTTCTGAGAGTATACCTCCACTGTGCCTTTATTTCTGAGAGTATACCTCCACTGTGCCTTTATTTCTGAGAGTATACCTCCACTGTGCCTTTATTTCTGAGAGTATACCTCCACTGTGCCTTTATTTCTGAGAGTATACCTCCACTGTGCCTTTATTTCTGAGAGTATACCTCCACTGTGCCTTTATTTCTGAGAGTATACCTCCACTGTGCCTTTATTTCTGAGAGTATACCTCCACTGTGCCTTTATTTCTGAGAGTATACCTCCACTGTGCCTTTATTTCTGAGAGTATACCTCCACTGTGCCTTTATTTCTGAGAGTATACCTCCACTGTGCCTTTATTTCTGAGAGTATACCTCCACTGTGCCTTTATTTCTGAGAGTATACCTCCACTGTGCCTTTATTTCTGAGAGTATACCTCCACTGTGCCTTTATTTCTGAGAGTATACCTCCACTGTGCCTTTATTTCTGAGAGTATACCTCCACTGTGCCTTTATTTCTGAGAGTATACCTCCACTGTGCCTTTATTTCTGAGAGTATACCTCCACTGTGCCTTTATTTCTGAGAGTATACCTCCACTGTGCCTTTATTTCTGAGAGTATACCTCCACTGTGCCTTTATTTCTGAGAGTATACCTCCACTGTGCCTTTATTTCTGAGAGTATACCTCCACTGTGCCTTTATTTCTGAGAGTATACCTCCACTGTGCCTTTATTTCTGAGAGTATACCTCCACTGTGCCTTTATTTCTGAGAGTATACCTCCACTGTGCCTTTATTTCTGAGAGTATACCTCCACTGTGCCTTTATTTCTGAGAGTATACCTCCACTGTGCCTTTATTTCTGAGAGTATACCTCCACTGTGCCTTTATTTCTGAGAGTATACCTCCACTGTGCCTTTATTTCTGAGAGTATACCTCCACTGTGCCTTTATTTCTGAGAGTATACCTCCACTGTGCCTTTATTTCTGAGAGTATACCTCCACTGTGCCTTTATTTCTGAGAGTATACCTCCACTGTGCCTTTATTTCTGAGAGTATACCTCCACTGTGCCTTTATTTCTGAGAGTATACCTCCACTGTGCCTTTATTTCTGAGAGTATACCTCCACTGTGCCTTTATTTCTGAGAGTATACCTCCACTGTGCCTTTATTTCTGAGAGTATACCTCCACTGTGCCTTTATTTCTGAGAGTATACCTCCACTGTGCCTTTATTTCTGAGAGTATACCTCCACTGTGCCTTTATTTCTGAGTATACCTCCACTGTGCCTTTATTTCTGAGAGTATACCTCCACTGTGCCTTTATTTCTGAGAGTATACCTCCACTGTGCCTTTATTTCTGAGAGTATACCTCCACTGTGCCTTTATTTCTGAGAGTATACCTCCACTGTGCCTTTATTTCTGAGAGTATACCTCCACTGTGCCTTTATTTCTGAGAGTATACCTCCACTGTGCCTTTATTTCTGAGAGTATACCTCCACTGTGCCTTTATTTCTGAGAGTATACCTCCACTGTGCCTTTATTTCTGAGAGTATACCTCCACTGTGCCTTTATTTCTGAGAGTATACCTCCACTGTGCCTTTATTTCTGAGAGTATACCTCCACTGTGCCTTTATTTCTGAGAGTATACCTCCACTGTGCCTTTATTTCTGAGAGTATACCTCCACTGTGCCTTTATTTCTGAGAGTATACCTCCACTGTGCCTTTATTTCTGAGAGTATACCTCCACTGTGCCTTTATTTCTGAGAGTATACCTCCACTGTGCCTTTATTTCTGAGAGTATACCTCCACTGTGCCTTTATTTCTGAGAGTATACCTCCACTGTGCCTTTATTTCTGAGAGTATACCTCCACTGTGCCTTTATTTCTGAGAGTATACCTCCACTGTGCCTTTATTTCTGAGAGTATACCTCCACTGTGCCTTTATTTCTGAGAGTATACCTCCACTGTGCCTTTATTTCTGAGAGTATACCTCCACTGTGCCTTTATTTCTGAGAGTATACCTCCACTGTGCCTTTATTTCTGAGAGTATACCTCCACTGTGCCTTTATTTCTGAGAGTATACCTCCACTGTGCCTTTATTTCTGAGAGTATACCTCCACTGTGCCTTTATTTCTGAGAGTATACCTCCACTGTGCCTTTATTTCTGAGAGTATACCTCCACTGTGCCTTTATTTCTGAGAGTATACCTCCACTGTGCCTTTATTTCTGAGAGTATACCTCCACTGTGCCTTTATTTCTGAGAGTATACCTCCACTGTGCCTTTATTTCTGAGAGTATACCTCCACTGTGCCTTTATTTCTGAGAGTATACCTCCACTGTGCCTTTATTTCTGAGAGTATACCTCCACTGTGCCTTTATTTCTGAGAGTATACCTCCACTGTGCCTTTATTTCTGAGAGTATACCTCCACTGTGCCTTTATTTCTGAGAGTATACCTCCACTGTGCCTTTATTTCTGAGAGTATACCTCCACTGTGCCTTTATTTCTGAGAGTATACCTCCACTGTGCCTTTATTTCTGAGAGTATACCTCCACTGTGCCTTTATTTCTGAGAGTATACCTCCACTGTGCCTTTATTTCTGAGAGTATACCTCCACTGTGCCTTTATTTCTGAGAGTATACCTCCACTGTGCCTTTATTTCTGAGAGTATACCTCCACTGTGCCTTTATTTCTGAGAGTATACCTCCACTGTGCCTTTATTTCTGAGAGTATACCTCCACTGTGCCTTTATTTCTGAGAGTATACCTCCACTGTGCCTTTATTTCTGAGAGTATACCTCCACTGTGCCTTTATTTCTGAGAGTATACCTCCACTGTGCCTTTATTTCTGAGAGTATACCTCCACTGTGCCTTTATTTCTGAGAGTATACCTCCACTGTGCCTTTATTTCTGAGAGTATACCTCCACTGTGCCTTTATTTCTGAGAGTATACCTCCACTGTGCCTTTATTTCTGAGAGTATACCTCCACTGTGCCTTTATTTCTGAGAGTATACCTCCACTGTGCCTTTATTTCTGAGAGTATACCTCCACTGTGCCTTTATTTCTGAGAGTATACCTCCACTGTGCCTTTATTTCTGAGAGTATACCTCCACTGTGCCTTTATTTCTGAGAGTATACCTCCACTGTGCCTTTATTTCTGAGAGTATACCTCCACTGTGCCTTTATTTCTGAGAGTATACCTCCACTGTGCCTTTATTTCTGAGAGTATACCTCCACTGTGCCTTTATTTCTGAGAGTATACCTCCACTGTGCCTTTATTTCTGAGAGTATACCTCCACTGTGCCTTTATTTCTGAGAGTATACCTCCACTGTGCCTTTATTTCTGAGAGTATACCTCCACTGTGCCTTTATTTCTGAGAGTATACCTCCACTGTGCCTTTATTTCTGAGAGTATACCTCCACTGTGCCTTTATTTCTGAGAGTATACCTCCACTGTGCCTTTATTTCTGAGAGTATACCTCCACTGTGCCTTTATTTCTGAGAGTATACCTCCACTGTGCCTTTATTTCTGAGAGTATACCTCCACTGTGCCTTTATTTCTGAGAGTATACCTCCACTGTGCCTTTATTTCTGAGAGTATACCTCCACTGTGCCTTTATTTCTGAGAGTATACCTCCACTGTGCCTTTATTTCTGAGAGTATACCTCCACTGTGCCTTTATTTCTGAGAGTATACCTCCACTGTGCCTTTATTTCTGAGAGTATACCTCCACTGTGCCTTTATTTCTGAGAGTATACCTCCACTGTGCCTTTATTTCTGAGAGTATACCTCCACTGTGCCTTTATTTCTGAGAGTATACCTCCACTGTGCCTTTATTTCTGAGAGTATACCTCCACTGTGCCTTTATTTCTGAGAGTATACCTCCACTGTGCCTTTATTTCTGAGAGTATACCTCCACTGTGCCTTTATTTCTGAGAGTATACCTCCACTGTGCCTTTATTTCTGAGAGTATACCTCCACTGTGCCTTTATTTCTGAGAGTATACCTCCACTGTGCCTTTATTTCTGAGAGTATACCTCCACTGTGCCTTTATTTCTGAGAGTATACCTCCACTGTGCCTTTATTTCTGAGAGTATACCTCCACTGTGCCTTTATTTCTGAGAGTATACCTCCACTGTGCCTTTATTTCTGAGAGTATACCTCCACTGTGCCTTTATTTCTGAGAGTATACCTCCACTGTGCCTTTATTTCTGAGAGTATACCTCCACTGTGCCTTTATTTCTGAGAGTATACCTCCACTGTGCCTTTATTTCTGAGAGTATACCTCCACTGTGCCTTTATTTCTGAGAGTATACCTCCACTGTGCCTTTATTTCTGAGAGTATACCTCCACTGTGCCTTTATTTCTGAGAGTATACCTCCACTGTGCCTTTATTTCTGAGAGTATACCTCCACTGTGCCTTTATTTCTGAGAGTATACCTCCACTGTGCCTTTATTTCTGAGAGTATACCTCCACTGTGCCTTTATTTCTGAGAGTATACCTCCACTGTGCCTTTATTTCTGAGAGTATACCTCCACTGTGCCTTTATTTCTGAGAGTATACCTCCACTGTGCCTTTATTTCTGAGAGTATACCTCCACTGTGCCTTTATTTCTGAGAGTATACCTCCACTGTGCCTTTATTTCTGAGAGTATACCTCCACTGTGCCTTTATTTCTGAGAGTATACCTCCACTGTGCCTTTATTTCTGAGAGTATACCTCCACTGTGCCTTTATTTCTGAGAGTATACCTCCACTGTGCCTTTATTTCTGAGAGTATACCTCCACTGTGCCTTTATTTCTGAGAGTATACCTCCACTGTGCCTTTATTTCTGAGAGTATACCTCCACTGTGCCTTTATTTCTGAGAGTATACCTCCACTGTGCCTTTATTTCTGAGAGTATACCTCCACTGTGCCTTTATTTCTGAGAGTATACCTCCACTGTGCCTTTATTTCTGAGAGTATACCTCCACTGTGCCTTTATTTCTGAGAGTATACCTCCACTGTGCCTTTATTTCTGAGAGTATACCTCCACTGTGCCTTTATTTCTGAGAGTATACCTCCACTGTGCCTTTATTTCTGAGAGTATACCTCCACTGTGCCTTTATTTCTGAGAGTATACCTCCACTGTGCCTTTATTTCTGAGAGTATACCTCCACTGTGCCTTTATTTCTGAGAGTATACCTCCACTGTGCCTTTATTTCTGAGAGTATACCTCCACTGTGCCTTTATTTCTGAGAGTATACCTCCACTGTGCCTTTATTTCTGAGAGTATACCTCCACTGTGCCTTTATTTCTGAGAGTATACCTCCACTGTGCCTTTATTTCTGAGAGTATACCTCCACTGTGCCTTTATTTCTGAGAGTATACCTCCACTGTGCCTTTATTTCTGAGAGTATACCTCCACTGTGCCTTTATTTCTGAGAGTATACCTCCACTGTGCCTTTATTTCTGAGAGTATACCTCCACTGTGCCTTTATTTCTGAGAGTATACCTCCACTGTGCCTTTATTTCTGAGAGTATACCTCCACTGTGCCTTTATTTCTGAGAGTATACCTCCACTGTGCCTTTATTTCTGAGAGTATACCTCCACTGTGCCTTTATTTCTGAGAGTATACCTCCACTGTGCCTTTATTTCTGAGAGTATACCTCCACTGTGCCTTTATTTCTGAGAGTATACCTCCACTGTGCCTTTATTTCTGAGAGTATACCTCCACTGTGCCTTTATTTCTGAGAGTATACCTCCACTGTGCCTTTATTTCTGAGAGTATACCTCCACTGTGCCTTTATTTCTGAGAGTATACCTCCACTGTGCCTTTATTTCTGAGAGTATACCTCCACTGTGCCTTTATTTCTGAGAGTATACCTCCACTGTGCCTTTATTTCTGAGAGTATACCTCCACTGTGCCTTTATTTCTGAGAGTATACCTCCACTGTGCCTTTATTTCTGAGAGTATACCTCCACTGTGCCTTTATTTCTGAGAGTATACCTCCACTGTGCCTTTATTTCTGAGAGTATACCTCCACTGTGCCTTTATTTCTGAGAGTATACCTCCACTGTGCCTTTATTTCTGAGAGTATACCTCCACTGTGCCTTTATTTCTGAGAGTATACCTCCACTGTGCCTTTATTTCTGAGAGTATACCTCCACTGTGCCTTTATTTCTGAGAGTATACCTCCACTGTGCCTTTATTTCTGAGAGTATACCTCCACTGTGCCTTTATTTCTGAGAGTATACCTCCACTGTGCCTTTATTTCTGAGAGTATACCTCCACTGTGCCTTTATTTCTGAGAGTATACCTCCACTGTGCCTTTATTTCTGAGAGTATACCTCCACTGTGCCTTTATTTCTGAGAGTATACCTCCACTGTGCCTTTATTTCTGAGAGTATACCTCCACTGTGCCTTTATTTCTGAGAGTATACCTCCACTGTGCCTTTATTTCTGAGAGTATACCTCCACTGTGCCTTTATTTCTGAGAGTATACCTCCACTGTGCCTTTATTTCTGAGAGTATACCTCCACTGTGCCTTTATTTCTGAGAGTATACCTCCACTGTGCCTTTATTTCTGAGAGTATACCTCCACTGTGCCTTTATTTCTGAGAGTATACCTCCACTGTGCCTTTATTTCTGAGAGTATACCTCCACTGTGCCTTTATTTCTGAGAGTATACCTCCACTGTGCCTTTATTTCTGAGAGTATACCTCCACTGTGCCTTTATTTCTGAGAGTATACCTCCACTGTGCCTTTATTTCTGAGAGTATACCTCCACTGTGCCTTTATTTCTGAGAGTATACCTCCACTGTGCCTTTATTTCTGAGAGTATACCTCCACTGTGCCTTTATTTCTGAGAGTATACCTCCACTGTGCCTTTATTTCTGAGAGTATACCTCCACTGTGCCTTTATTTCTGAGAGTATACCTCCACTGTGCCTTTATTTCTGAGAGTATACCTCCACTGTGCCTTTATTTCTGAGAGTATACCTCCACTGTGCCTTTATTTCTGAGAGTATACCTCCACTGTGCCTTTATTTCTGAGAGTATACCTCCACTGTGCCTTTATTTCTGAGAGTATACCTCCACTGTGCCTTTATTTCTGAGAGAATACCTCCACTGTGCCTTTATTTCTGAGAGTATACCTCCACTGTGCCTTTATTTCTGAGAGAATACCTCCACTGTGCCTTTATTTCTGAGAGTATACCTCCACTGTGCCTTTATTTCTGAGAGAATACCTCCACTGTGCCTTTATTTCTGAGAGTATACCTCCACTGTGCCTTTATTTCTGAGAGAATACCTCCACTGTGCCTTTATTTCTGAGAGTATACCTCCACTGTGCCTTTATTTCTGAGAGTATACCTCCACTGTGCCTTTATTTCTGAGAGAATACCTCCACTGTGCCTTTATTTCTGAGAGTATACCTCCACTGTGCCTTTATTTCTGAGAGTATACCTCCACTGTGCCTTTATTTCTGAGAGTATACCTCCACTGTGCCTTTATTTCTGAGTATACCTCCACTGTGCCTTTATTTCTGAGAGTATACCTCCACTGTGCCTTTATTTCTGAGAGTATACCTCCACTGTGCCTTTATTTCTGAGAGTATACCTCCACTGTGCCTTTATTTCTGAGAGTATACCTCCACTGTGCCTTTATTTCTGAGAGAATACCTCCACTGTGCCTTTATTTCTGAGAGTATACCTCCACTGTGCCTTTATTTCTGAGAGTATACCTCCACTGTGCCTTTATTTCTGAGAGTATACCTCCACTGTGCCTTTATTTCTGAAAGTATACCTCCACTGTGCCTTTATTTCTGAGAGTATACCTCCACTGTGCCTTTATTTCTGAGAGTATACCTCCACTGTGCCTTTATTTCTGAGAGTATACCTCCACTGTGCCTTTATTTCTGAGAGTATACCTCCACTGTGCCTTTATTTCTGAGAGTATACCTCCACTGTGCCTTTATTTCTGAGAGTATACCTCCACTGTGCCTTTATTTCTGAGAGTTTACCTCCACTGTGCCTTTATTTCTGAGTATACCTCCACTGTGCCTTTATTTCTGAGAGTATACCTCCACTGTGCCTTTATTTCTGAGAGTATACCTCCACTGTGCCTTTATTTCTGAGAGTATACCTCCACTGTGCCTTTATTTCTGAGAGTATACCTCCACTGTGCCTTTATTTCTGAGACTATACCTCCACTGTGCCTTTATTTCTGAGAGTATACCTCCACTGTGCCTTTATTTCTGAGACTATACCTCCACTGTGCCTTTATTTCTGAGAGTATACCTCCACTGTGCCTTTATTTCTGAGAGTATACCTCCACTGTGCCTTTATTTCTGAGAGTATACCTCCACTGTGCCTTTATTTCTGAGACTATACCTCCACTGTGCCTTTATTTCTGAGAGTATACCTCCACTGTGCCTTTATTTCTGAGAGTATACCTCCACTGTGCCTTTATTTCTGAGAGTATACCTCCACTGTGCCTTTATTTCTGAGACTATACCTCCACTGTGCCTTTATTTCTGAGAGTATACCTCCACTGTGCCTTTATTTCTGAGAGAATACCTCCACTGTGCCTTTATTTCTGAGAGAATACCTCCACTGTGCCTTTATTTCTGAGAGTATACCTCCACTGTGCCTTTATTTCTGAGAGAATACCTCCACTGTGCCTTTATTTCTGAGAGTATACCTCCACTGTGCCTTTATTTCTGAGAGAATACCTCCACTGTGCCTTTATTTCTGAGAGTATACCTCCACTGTGCCTTTATTTATGAGAGTATACCTCCACTGTGCCTTTATTTCTGAGAGTATACCTCCACTGTGCCTTTATTTCTGAAAGTATACCTCCACTGTGCCTTTATTTCTGAGAGTATACCTCCACTGTGCCTTTATTTCTGAGTATACCTCCACTGTGCCTTTATTTCTGATAGTATACCTCCACTGTGCCTTTATTTCTGAGAGTATACCTCCACTGTGCCTTTATTTCTGAGAGTATACCTCCACTGTGCCTTTATTTCTGAGAGTATACCTCCACTGTGCCTTTATTTCTGAGTATACCTCCACTGTGCCTTTATTTCTGAGAGTATACCTCCACTGTGCCTTTATTTCTGAGAGTATACCTCCACTGTGCCTTTATTTCTGAGAGTATACCTCCACTGTGCCTTTATTTCTGAGACTATACCTCCACTGTGCCTTTATTTCTGAGAGTATACCTCCACTGTGCCTTTATTTCTGAGAGTATACCTCCACTGTGCCTTTATTTCTGAGAGTATACCTCCACTGTGCCTTTATTTCTGAGTATACCTCCACTGTGCCTTTATTTCTGAGAGTATACCTCCACTGTGCCTTTATTTCTGAGAGTATACCTCCACTGTGCCTTTATTTCTGAGAGTATACCTCCACTGTGCCTTTATTTCTGAGAGTATACCTCCACTGTGCCTTTATTTCTGAGTATACCTCCACTGTGCCTTTATTTCTGAGAGTATACCTCCACTGTGCCTTTATTTCTGAGAGTATACCTCCACTGTGCCTTTATTTCTGAGAGTATACCTCCACTGTGCCTTTATTTCTGAGAGTATACCTCCACTGTGCCTTTATTTCTGAGACTATACCTCCACTGTGCCTTTATTTCTGAGAGTATACCTCCACTGTGCCTTTATTTCTGAGAGTATACCTCCACTGTGCCTTTATTTCTGAGAGTATACCTCCACTGTGCCTTTATTTCTGAGAGTATACCTCCACTGTGCCTTTATTTCTGAGAGTATACCTCCACTGTGCCTTTATTTCTGAGAGTATACCTCCACTGTGCCTTTATTTCTGAGAGTATACCTCCACTGTGCCTTTATTTCTGAGAGTATACCTCCACTGTGCCTTTATTTCTGAGACTATACCTCCACTGTGCCTTTATTTCTGAGAGTATACCTCCACTGTGCCTTTATTTCTGAGAGAATACCTCCACTGTGCCTTTATTTCTGAGTATACCTCCACTGTGCCTTTATTTCTGAGAATATACCTCCACTGTGCCTTTATTTCTGTGAGTATACCTCCACTGTGCCTTTATTTCTGAGAGTATACCTCCACTGTGCCTTTATTTCTGAGAGTATACCTCCACTGTGCCTTTATTTCTGAGAGTATACCTCCACTGTGCCTTTATTTCTGTGACGGAGAGGTGGGGTAGAAGCACCAGACGGAGAGGTGGGGTAGTAGCACCAGACGGAGAGGTGGGGTAGTAGCACCAGACGGAGAGGTGGGGTAGTAGCACCAGGCGGAGAGGTGGGGTAGTAGGACCAGACGGAGAGGTGGGGTAGTAGAACCAGACGGAGTGGTGGGGTAGTAGGACCAGACGGAGAGGTGGGGTAGTAAAACCAGACGGAGAGGTGGGGTAGTAGGACCAGACGGAGAGGTGGGGTAGTAAAACCAGACGGAGAGGTGGGGTAGTAAAACCAGACGGAGAGGTGGGGTAGTAGGACCAGACGGAGAGGTGGGGTAGTAGGACCAGACGGAGAGGTGGGGTAGTAGGACGAGACGGAGAGGTGGGGTAGTAGGACCAGACGGAGAGGTGGGGTAGTAGGACGAGACGGAGAGGTGGGGTAGTAGGACCAGACGGAGAGGTGGGGTAGTAGGACCAGACGGAGAGGTGGGGTAGTAGGACCAGACGGAGAGGTGGGGTAGTAGGACCAGACGGAGAGGTGGGGTAGTAGGACCAGACGGAGAGGTGGGGTAGTAGGACCAGACGGAGAGGTGGGGTAGTAGGACCAGACGGAGAGGTGGGGTAGTAGGACCAGACGGAGAGGTGGGGTAGTAGGACCAGACGGAGAGGTGGGGTAGTAGGACCAGACGGAGAGGTGGGGTAGTAGGACCAGACGGAGAGATGGGGTAGTAGGACCAGACGGAGAGGTGGGGTAGTAGGACCAGACGGAGAGGTGCAGCAGCGTACACCAGGAGTGAAGTTTATGAACACCGAGCCACACAGCAGCCACAGCCTGAACAGACTCAGATTATCACAGGTCGCTCGCTGGCCCCCATTCGTTTGGGCTCCAGTAGGGACAGAGTTTTCTGGCACTGCTGGGCCTGCCAGGAGTCCGTTATGTAAGTGTGTAGCTTCACTCTTCTTCATTTCATAATCACGCTACAGCTTCTCAGTGTAAAACGGTATAACTCTGGACCAGTCTGATGCCCTCACACACACGTGAGTGAGATGGTGTGAGATATTGATATGTACGTATGTATATTTGATGCTGTATGTTGACTTCATTGTGTGGTAAAGCTGTATTTTCTGACCTGATGTCTCAGCAGAACCTGGAATTCATCTCGATTCGGCCGATTATTTCTCCGTCACGGCAGGAAAGCTGGATTTGTTCAGGCAGAGAGGATTTTCCACCCCACTTTGTTTTCAGTAGACTATTGATCCTTAAACCTCAATGCAGGGATGAGACTGAACAGCACAAAAAAAAGAAGCACAGATCTAAATCTCAAATAACATAAAGCGCACTTGAGTCAACTTGTGCTTCAAGTCTTAGAAGTAACCACCTGAAAACCAATCCCTTCTGAAGAAAATGTCTTAATTTAAAAAACCACATTTCTCTGTTGATAAGGACAGTCTGATGCCAAGAGAAAGATCAGAATGGATAACCAAGAAAGAGTGGAAAAAGTCCTACAAGAGAGAGAGAGACCATTACTATTTATATATATTCTATACAATTATGCTGATGACTATGGGCTTTTATACCATGTGTGCATTATTCCATGAATAATTTCAATGTGTCATTGTGTCACACGTAAAATAATAAAACATTGCTAATTTCAGAACAGTTCCTGTCAGAATTCCCAGCAGCAGTGTCGGAATTCCCAGTGTGGCTCTTCCCCTGGAGGGTGTAATGATCTTCTACTCAGCTGGGGAAATAAAGCTAAAACGGTCTCTTACATATTAAAAAAAAAAAGTAAATTGTCCGACCTGCTGACATTTTGGTATTCTTTTCTGGTAGCTTGCTTACAACATTGAAGAAAATAGTACTTAATAAATAATTATAATTAGAAAAAAATGTAACATAAATGCTTAAACCAGCACACTCACACACACACACACATGCGCATGCAAACACACGCGCATGCAAACACACACACGCGCATGCACACACACAAGCGCATGCAAACACACACACACAAGCGCATGCAAACACACACACACGCGCACACACATGCACATAAACACACACACAAGTGCACACACAAGCACATAAACACACACACACACAAGCGCACACGCTTCCAGGTGGGGGGAGGGGCTTGGAGAAAATTGATGCACACAAAAAGGCCCTGGGCGAGTTGGAATCACGATTGGCAGCTCTGACTCAGTAGACTTTACCTGTAGCAGTATGCAGCTCTGACTCAGTAGACTTTACCTGTAGCAGTATGCAGCTCTGACTCAGTAGACTTTACCTGTAGCAGTATGCAGCTCTGACTCAGTAGACTTTACCTGTAGCAGTATGCAGCTCTGACTCAGTAGACGTTACCTGTAGCAGTATGCAGCTCTGACTCAGTAGACTTTACCTGTAGCAGTATGCAGCGCTGACTCAATAGACTTTACCTGTATCAGTATGCAGCTCTGACTCAGTAGACTTTACCTGTAGCAGTATGCAGCTCTGACTCAGTAGACTTTACCTGTAGCAGTATGCAGCTCTGACTCAGTAGACTTTACCTGTAGCAGTATGCAGCTCTGACTCAGTAGACTTTACCTGTAGCAGTATGCAGCTCTGACTCAGTAGACTTTACCTGTAGCAGTATGCAGCTCGGACTCAGTAGACTTTACCTGTATCAGTATGCAGCTCTGACTCAATAGACTTTACCTGTAGCAGTATGCAGCTCTGACTCAGTAGACTTTACCTGTATCAGTATGCAGCTCTGACTCAGTAGACTTTACCTGTAGCAGTATGCAGCTCTGACTCAGTAGACTTTACCTGTATCAGTATGCAGCTCTGACTCAGTAGACTTTACCTGTAGCAGTATGCAGCTCTGACTCAGTAGACTTTACCTGTATCAGTATGCAGCTCTGACTCAGTAGACTTTACCTGTAGCAGTATGCAGCTCTGACTCAGTAGACTTTACCTGTAGCAGTATGCAGCTCTGACTCAGTAGACTTTATCTGTAGCAGTATGCAGCTCTGACTCAGTAGACTTTACCTGTAGCAGTATGCAGCTCTGACTCAGTAGACTTTACCTGTAGCAGTATGCAGCTCTGACTCAGTAGACTTTACCTGTAGCAGTATGCAGCTCTGACTCAGTAGACTTTACCTGTAGCAGTATGCAGCTCTGACTCAGTAGACTTTACCTGTATCAGTATGCAGCTCTGACTCAGTAGACTTGACAAAACATTAATCTTTTTGTTTTTGTTGGTTCATTGTTGTTGAAATTAATGTTCTTTACGGAGGTTTTGATTCATGGGTTCATAATGGAGGAGTCATATTGCTTTTTTATTTATCCCTGCATGAGGTGGTCAGTCATTCCCCTCTCTGCCCGTTGGTCATCCAATGAGTTAGAACATTGTGTGTGTGTGTGTGTGTGTGTGTGTGCGTGCGTTCGTGCGTGCGTTCGTGCGTGCGTGCGTGCGTGCGTGCGTGCGTGCGTGCGTGTGCACGCGAGTGCTGTCTGAATGAATAATTACTCATGTTTTCTTCAGTGGCCAGAAAAATGGGACAAATAAATACAAACCTCAATTCTAAAAAAGTTGGGACAGTATGTAAAATGCACATAAAAGCAGAAAGCAATGATTTCTAAATTCTCTTTTACATATATTTAATTGAAACAGTACAAAAAAAAAGATATTTAATGTTTTACCTTAACAACTTGATTGATTTCTGTAAATAGAAGCCAATTCCGAATTTGATGCCTGCAACACATTCCAGAAAAGTTGGGACAGGGTCAAAATAAAGTTGGCTAAATGGCTGCAAGTCATCAAAGATCTGAGGTATCAAACGAGCCTCAAGCCATCACTCTGCTGCCAGATGTGCAGTAGATATGGATGGATCACTTTAAGGGTTGTTTCTCCTGACTCATTTTCCCATTGAACTCTATGGAAAAATAAGTCAGGAGAAACAACCCTTCAAGTGATCCATCCATATCTACTGTATTTCTGGCAGCAGAGTGATAGTTTGAGGCTTGTTTGATACGTCAGACCCTTGATGACTTAAAGCCATTTAGCCAACCATGGCTTCCATACTATTCCAGTGTAATTTACAGCTTAACCTCGTCCCCTCCACCTCAACTCTTTCTCTCCTTCTCACCCTCTGACACTCAGGTGTCAGCCCGCATCTCCGCTTGCCTGAGAGACATCCAGAGCTGGATGGACAACCACCATCTCAAGCTCAATCCAGGCAAGACTGAGCTCATCTACATTCCTGCTCTAACCTCTCCCCCTCTCAATCTCTCTATTTCCCTAGGAGACATTCCACTGACCCCAACGCCCTGTGCCAGGAACCTCGGAGTCGTGATGGACAACAGGCTGTCCCACTCCGAGAACATCGCAGTGGTAACCCGGGCATGCAGGTTCTTCCTGTACAACATCAGGAGAATCCGCCCCTTCCTCACCACCCACTCAACCCAGCTCCTGGTCCAAGCGATGGTGCTGTCCCGCCTGGACTACTGCAACTCTCTCCTGGCAGGCTTGCCAGCATCGGCCATTAGACCCCTTCAGCTTATCCAGAACGCAGCAGCGCGCCTGGTCTTCAACCTCCCCCGATACTCCCATGTCACCCCCCTGCTCATTGACCTCCACTGGCTACCGGTGATGGCCCGCATCAAATTCAAAACATTGGTGCTCGCCTTCCAGGCAGTCCGAGGATCTGCCCCCCCGTACCTCCAAAAGCTCATCAGACCCTACACACCTGCCAGATCTCTGCGTTCTGCCTCCTCAGGACGACTGGTACCCCCCCCTCTTCATACTAGCACCCGGTCTCGACGTCTGTCTGTCCTGGCCCCACGGTGGTGGAATGAGCTCCCCGTGGAGGTCAGAACAGCAGAAAGTCTGACCGCTTTCAAGCGCAGATTGAAGACTCACCTCTTCAAGCTGCACCTCTCTCCACCCCTCCCTACCTCCTTGTGACTATTGCTATCAGAATTGTGTATTCCCCCCCCAAAAAAAAAAAAAAAATAAAATAAAAAAAAATTCCCAATCATACTGACTCTCGCCTAGCGCTTAGATTCGTGTTTGCCTTTTTAGGATTGTTTTAACGCACTTGTTACTTGGTCGGAAATGCACTATGTACGTCGCTCTGGATAAGAGCGTCTGCTAAATGTCTATAATGTAATGTAATGTAATGTCCCACCCCCCAATTCCCATAGAGATCCATTCGAATGCAGAGAAGTTATAGTATCGCTTGTAAGAGTACCTGAAAATAAGATATCAAGAGTCTTTTGATATCCTTTTATACCCAGTCATGATAGCATCACCTGTTTACCTGTGGAATGTTCCAATTAGGTGTTTTCTGAACTTCCCAGTTTTTTTTTGCCCTTGTCCCAACTTTTTTGGAACGTGTTGCAGGCATCAAATTCGGAATTAGCATACATTTACAAAAATCAATAAAGTTGATCGGTAAAACATGAAATATCTTTTCTTTGTACTGTTTTCAATTAAATATATGTAAAAGATCATTTACAAACCACTGCTTCCTGCTTTTATGTGCATTTTATATACTGTCCCAACTTTTTTGGAATTGGGGTTTGTACACGCACGCACGCACGCACGCACACAGACACACACAATCACACACCCACACCTGAATTGAGAGGGTACAGATGTCTGTGCATGTACGTGTGTGTGTGTGTGTGTGTGTGTGTGTGTGTGTGTGTGTGTCTGTGCATGCAACTGGCGCCAACCACTCAGTATCTGATAAATGAATGAGGATGCTGGTCAAGCAGAATGCTGCAAGCTGACCTTGCACACAAAATGAAACCAAGAACTTATGAAAAAAGTTTTTTAGGTTAGTCTTAAAAACATATGAAGCTACTCAATTCTCACTCCACAGGATCAGACAGCTTCAAAAAGGCTTGAATACACTTTCACTACATACATTATTCTACATTCATGCCATACTCTGCTAATAGAAACTCACATGCTTTAATTAAGAGCCACTGAGAGGGACAGATGCGCTCCAGTTAAAAACATAACTGCCATTTTAGCAATTTACAACCACCCGCTGTTTACTTACACGCCCTCTTCCCTTGCCCGCCTCAGCTCAGATTTATAGTACCATTATGCGTTTGTCTAGTTCTGCACTTTTGCAAATGAAGAGTTGACTGCCACAAATTAATCATCACTTCTGCCTACATGCTTTGCTTTCTTCGAGAATTACAGGATAAAACCAGAGGTTGCAGAAGACCCCCGATATGTGCACCAGGTCACCCCCAGTGCGAGACATACTCCAATCAGAACCAGCTGTCCTGTAGCACTGTGTGGTCTGTAAAGTGTAACAAAAACACAGACTTGCAGGCCAGTGCATCAAAGCTGCATACATACTGCAGTGCACCATTGCATCAGCGCTGCATACATACTGCAGTGCACCAGTGCATCAGAGCTGCATACATACTGCAGTGCACCATTGCATCAGAGCTGCATACATACTGCAGTGCACCAGTGCATCAGAGCTGCATACATGATGCAGTGCACCATTGCATCAGAGCTGCATACATACTGCAGTGCACCAGTGCATCAAAGCTGCATACATGCTATAGTGCACCAGTGCATCAGAGCTGCATACATACTGCAGTGCACCAGTGCATCAGAGCTGCATACATACTGCAGTGCACCAGTGCATCAGAGCTGCATACATGATGCAGTGCACCAGTGCATCAGAGCTGCATACATACTGCAGTGCATCAGAGCTGCATACATACTGCAGTGCACCAGTGCATCAGAGCTGCATACATACTGCAGTGCACCAGTGCATCAGAGCTGCATACATACTGCAGTGCACCAGTGCATCAAAGCTGCATACATGCTATAGTGCACCAGTGCATCAGAGCTGCATACATGATGCAGTGCACCAGTGCATCAGAGCTGCATACATACTGCAGTGCATCAGAGCTGCATACATACTGCAGTGCACCAGTGCATCAGAGCTGCATACATACTGCAGTGCACCAGTGCATCAGAGCTGCATACATACTGCAGTGCACCAGTGCATCAGAGCTGCATACATACTGCAGTGCACCAGTGCATCAGAGCTGCATACATACTGCAGTGCACCAGTGCATCACAGCTGCATACATACTGCAGTGCACCAGTGCATCAGAGCTGCATACATACTGCAGTGCACCAGTGCATCAGAGCTGCATACATACTGCAGTGCACCAGTGCATCAGAGCTGCATACATACTGCAGTGCACCAGTGCATCAGAGCTGCATACATACTGCAGTGCACCAGTGCATCAGAGCTGCATACATGCTATAGTGCAGCAGTGCATCAGAGCTGCATACATACTGCAGTGCACCAGTGCATCAGAGCTGCATACATACTGCAGTGCACCAGAGCTGCATACATGCTATAGTGCACCAGTGCATCAGAGCTGCATACATACTGCAGTGCACCAGTGCATCAGAGCTGCATACATGATGCAGTGCACCATTGCATCAGAGCTGCATACATACTGCAGTGCACCAGTGCATCAAAGCTGCATACATGCTATAGTGCACCAGTGCATCAGAGCTGCATACATGATGCAGTGCACCAGTGCATCAGAGCTGCATACATACTGCAGTGCATCAGAGCTGCATACATACTGCAGTGCACCAGTGCATCAGAGCTGCATACATACTGCAGTGCACCAGTGCATCAAAGCTGCATACATGCTATAGTGCAGCAGTGCATCAGAGCTGCATACATACTGCAGTGCACCAGTGCATCAGAGCTGCATACATACTGCAGTGAACCAGT
The DNA here is from genome assembly GCA_022702515.1 of Ilyophis sp. 1 JC-2022. Lineage (NCBI taxonomy): Eukaryota > Metazoa > Chordata > Actinopteri > Anguilliformes > Synaphobranchidae > Ilyophis > Ilyophis sp. 1 JC-2022. The sequence goes on from CM040396.1 coordinate 107,481,209, forward strand.
GCATCAGAGCTGCATACATGATGCAGTGCACCAGAGCTGCATACATGATGCAGTGCACCAGTGCATCAGTGCTGCATACATGCTGCATCATTATTTATAATTAATATTCACCTATACATAAATATATTCATAGCACACACTACTCAAAAGACATTCCATTTATCATACAATAGTTTCTATTTAACCAGAAAGTTTAAACTTAATTTAATTACAGCATTTTATAAAAAAAATAAACACCCTCCAGCAGTCTGGGCGACACACTCTGCAAATTACAGGGTATGATGCATCTGCCACCCTAACCCAGCCGCCCACTCAAGAGCCTGAATAAACTACCTGAGATCTCCTCCACTATTATAACAGAATTTCCCCAGGAAATACGGCATTCCATGCGCAATAGTAAGACCTGACCTTGCTTTGACCCAAATGCTGTGGATCAATAGACCAGTAATTACACGCTGGTAAATATGCATATTTTAAATGTATTGTAAACATTTGGGTTGGTGGCCACTAAACCAATTAAAAATATACTTTCAGTCGAGTTGCCTTCAGCTGGGATCCAGCGCTACATAAAGGGATGGTTCTGAAGCACAGTCATTAGCCTGCTGCATTTATCAGTTTTGACATAGAGCTTTAGGGATTTGCACACTTAATATGGTGAATTGAAAAATATAATTATAACAACACACCTGGACAGATGTGGTTATATAACCATTATTCTAAAACTCTTCTTTACATATTATAATCAACAGTTAATTTCCCCACTAAATCAAATGAACACACATACACACGCAGACACACACCACAGGCACACACCTCACGCAAACACGCACGCACACACGCACACATGCACACACACATACACACATGCACACACACACACACACACACGCACGCACACACACACACACACACACACACCGCACGCACGCACACACACCACATACACACATGCACACACACCACATACACACATGCACACACGCACACACACGCACGCACGCACGCGCACGCACGCACACACCGCACACACACACACCGCACGCACGCACGCACACACACACGCACACGCACACAAACACACACACACGCACGCACACGCACAGGCACACACACACACACGCCACTTGAAAGAACTAATTTAAATAGCTCTTGCTCGTCCTTCATGCAAACCTTGCCCTGGTTCTAAAGATTGCACACCTTGCTGCTCGAGGGAAGGATAACAGCAGTGCAGGTTTGGCCTGCAGCAGCACTGATACAGATGCCCGCTCATATTTATAGTTTTTTACTATTGCTAAAACACAATTTCTGAAACTAGAGCCCTCTTTGTCGAAACTCTACACACAAAAACCAAAAACTCATACACAAAATATAAAATATCTTACATCTCTTGCAAAAGCAAACACTTCATTCAAAACGATATAAAGACTGCCCAAAATTGTATTTTTGCATCACAACTTTACACACAAACACCAAATAAATAGCTCTTTCCACATGCCAACTGCACACTGATGTGCTAAGCATAAACACTATTATTTAGAGTCTTTGGCATTTTCATTTGTAGCATGCTGTAAATATAGACTATGGACACAAATGCAATGGGGAAACAAACAAATTTGTTTATTCTCAATAACAGTATTAGACACAACTATTTTAACTGAAGATTACATGATCATTGTACTATAAACAGTAATTCAGTATATTGAAATTATAGTCCATCCTGTCTTGGATGTGCATCTGGCCACAGCGCCTCATCAACAACGCAAGCGATGTCCTCTCTTGCCAAACATCGGGGAAGTCCCGTCTTGAGTGGCGTATCCAGCCTTGGCACGCCTCCACATCAATGTCACCACAGGCCTCTCCCATGGCCTGGAGGAGAGTTGCACGTTGGTAGGGTCGACACAGGCCTCTTCCATGGCCTGGAGGAGAGTTGCGCGTTGGTAGGGTCGACACAGGCCTCTTCCATGGCCTGGAGGAGAGTTGCGCGTTGGTAGGGTCGGCGGTCATACACCTTCCAACGCCACGCCGGAAAAAAATTCCTCAATATGGTTCAGGAAAGGTGAGTACGGCGGAAGGGGGAGAACTTCAAATAGTGGGTGATTGTCAAACCAATTATGGACCACAGCAGACCGGAGACATACGTTGTCCCATATGACAACATATCTGGAGTACCCTGGCACATTCCTCTGGTCATTGAGAATGAGGATGTCATGCAGGGAGTCAAGGAATGCGATAATATTGGCTGTGTTATATGGGCCAAGAGTGGCATGGTGGTGAAAGACACCATTCTGACCAATTGCAGCACACATTGTGATGTTTACACCACGCTGCCCGATGATGTTTCTTCCCCAGCGTCTGGTTTTGGCTAGATTGAAGCCAACCTCATCAATATATATATAAACATGCTGGTGTTCAGCAGCATCTAGCTCCATGACTCCATATAGTGTAGCACAGTAATACAGTAAACTGGAATACAGTACTAATATTGTAATAGGCCAGGGGCGTAGCATGACATTCTGGGCCCAGTGCAAATGCAGTCTCTCTGGGCCCCCTTCCCAATGCAAACTCTTTAGTACGGGCCTTCTGGGGGCCCCTCCCCACCTTGGGGCCCTTGGTGATCAGGTCCACTTGTCCCCCCACTACGACGCCCCTGTAATAGGCTAATATATAAAATGTAACTTACTTGTACATATTCATAGCGCAGTTGTTTCACTCTTTCAGAGTTTCTTTCAAACGGCACTCTGTACAGCCGTTTCATACGGAGTTGATGCCGCATCAGTAGACGGCCCAGTGTGGATAAACCTACCCTGTGTATGTTGTTGAATGTTGTGTTGTCAGTGATGATGTGGTGTTGCAGTTGTCGTAAAAGTATGCTGCTGTTTGCAATGACCATGTTTATGACTTGTTGTTCCTGTTCTTGTGTGAACAGGCAATCTCTTCCTCCTGTGGGCGGGCACCTTGCAATTCTGCAAAAACAGAATGCGAATGTTTAGTGTCTAAGATCCTACTTATGAAATACTGTAAAATCATATAGAGGGTAGGATCTCTTACCTGTTCACATTTAGAAATGTCCTGATGATACCTGCTACAGTGTGACGGCTCAGATTAGGCTGGACCCTCTGACCAGCCTCCTGTAGACTCAAGCCATGGTTGATGACATGGTCAACCAAAGTGGCCCGAATCTCATCTGTGACAGTTCTTCTGACTTGTCCTCTCACCACTCCTCGTCCTCTGTGTCCTCTTCCTCCTTCTCCTCTTCCTCCTCTTGCTCCTTCTCCTCCTTCTCCTCGTCCTCCTCCTCTTCCTAGTCCTCATCCTCTTCGTCCTCCTCCTCTTACACAAACACCTCTTCCTCTAGCTCTCTCCCCAAAATTGGCCTCCATTGTTGTGCACACCAAAGAGCAAATCAGAATCCTATTTATAGTGTTCAAGCTCTGATTTCTAAGTGATCTCATTGGTTACAGGTGTTTTCACATGTGCATTCTGTGTGCAGGTGATTGATAATGGAGTGTGGTATTTCAATGGCAGTGTTTAGCAAACAACACACACAGGCTTTTAGTTTTGAATGATGTGTCTAATGTAGATAACCGTGTGTAGTTATTTGCAAAAAGTGTGTTTTAGAATTTCTAACTTAGTGTAAAGCAGACAATGTGCTTATGGTTTAGCATACCTGGTCAATAGATAGGCTACATGAGTTAGTGGTTTCAATAATTGTGCCAGAAGTACCAGTTTTTGTGTCTTTTTGCAAAAAACTGTAAGACCTTTACTCAAAACTGTGATGCTTCAAGCTGCAATCAGCCTAAGAGTGTATAAGAGTGTACATGTACTGTACATACATTCCCCTGCAGTCTGCTCCTCTGAGCCTGTGGAGCTCAGCCTAAGAGTGTACATGTACTGTACATATATTCCCCTGCAGTCTGCTCCTCTGAGCCTGTGGAGCTCAGCCTAAGAGTGTACATGTACTGTACATACATTCCCCTGCAGTCTGCTCCTCTGAGCCTGTGGAGCTCAGCCTAAGAGTGTACATGTACTGTACATACATTCCCCTGCAGTCTGCTCCTCTGAGCCTGTGGAGCTCAGCCTAAGAGTGTATATGTACTGTACATACATTCCCCTGCAGTCTGCTCCTCTGAGCCTGTGGAGCTCAGCCTAAGAGTGTACATGTACTGTACATACATTCCCCTGCAGTCTGCTCCTCTGAGCCTGTGGAGCTCAGCCTAAGAGTGTACATGTACTGTACATACATTCCCCTGCAGTCTGCTCCTCTGAGCCTGTGGAGCTCAGCCTAAGAGTGTACATGTACTGTACATACATTCCCCTGCAGTCTGCTCCTCTGAGCCTGTGGAGCTCAGCCTAAGAGTGTACATGTACTGTACATACATTCCCCTGCAGTCTGCTCCTCTGAGCCTGTGGAGCTCAGCCTAAGAGTGTACATGTACTGTACATACATTCCTCTGCAGTCTGCTCCTCTGAGCCTGTGGAGCTCAGCCTAAGAGTGTATATGTACTGTACATACATTCCCCTGCAGTCTGCTCCTCTGAGCCTGTGGAGCTCAGCCTAAGAGTGTACATGTACTGTACATACATTCCCCTGCAGTCTGCTCCTCTGAGCCTGTGGAGCTCAGCCTAAGAGTGTACATGTACTGTACATACATTCCCCTGCAGTCTGCTCCTCTGAGCCTGTGGAGCTCAGCCTAAGAGTGTACATGTACTGTACATACATTCCCCTGCAGTCTGCTCCTCTGAGCCTGTGGAGCTCAGCCTAAGAGTGTACATGTACTGTACATACATTCCTCTGCAGTCTGCTCCTCTGAGCCTGTGGAGCTCAGCCTAAGAGTGTACATGTACTGTACATACATTCCTCTGCAGTCTGCTCCTCTGAGTCTGTGGAGCTCAGCCTAAGAGTGTACATGTACTGTACATACATTCCTCTGCAGTCTGCTCCTCTGAGCCTGTGGAGCTCAGCCTAAGAGTGTACATGTACTGTACATACATTCCCCTGCAGTCTGCTCCTCTGAGTCTGTGGAGCTCAGCCTAAGAGTGTACATGTACTGTACATACATTCCTCTGCAGTCTGCTCCTCTGAGCCTGTGGAGCTCAGCCTAAGAGTGTACATGTACTGTACATACATTCCTCTGCAGTCTGCTCCTCTGAGTCTGTGGAGCTCAGCCTAAGAGTGTACATGTACTGTACATACATTCCCCTGCAGTCTGCTCCTCTGAGCCTGTGGAGCTCTTGTTTAAACAAACTTAGCAACTCGCTATTTTTGGTTGATTGGCTGGACCTACTGTAGTGGTGGTCACAGAGTCAGCTCGGATTGCCCCCCAACACCCCCATACCCCCGCCCTACCGCCCGCACCCCGCCCACAAGGGTGGGCATGAGCTTAGAATTGAACCGCACCTCATAATTCTCATTTGCATTTCTGTCCTGTGACAGCACATTGCAGTCAGAATCACTCACGCGCTGTTCATCTGAGGCCCTGAAACGCACTGAAATTCAGTATTTAGTTAACCTTTGGTTCCACTTTACATTAAATGGCCAGTGTGATGACACTAAGCACAGAGGACAGTTCATCATAAAAGTTACACGGTACTCTGTAAAACACACTCGCCGCTATATTTTAAATATTTTTTACACTCACTCAATTAGACACTAGAGTCTCATCATTAAATCAGCACAATTAAAAGTCCTGACCAAAAGATTTGATTCTTTTTCTCCAACAATCAGGACATGTTTAATCCCTTAACATCCAGAGTCAACATTCAAATGTTGAAATGCAGATTATTTTACAAGGTGTAACAATTATGTAATCAATCACTTCTGCTTGAAAAATAAAATAAAATAGTCCGCAATAAACTCTCAGCTTAAATCTTCACTCGGACTTGAATGATGTAAGATAATTAGAGGCAGCAGTCACTCCCAGAATGCAGTGCGCATAGGCAGCAGTCATTCCCAGAATGCAGTGCGCATAGGCAGCAGTCATTCCCAGAATGCAGTGCGCATAGGCAGCAGTCATTCCCAGAATGCAGTGCGCATAGGCAGCAGTCATTCCCAGAATGCAGTGTGCATAGGCAGCAGTCATTCCCAGAATGCAGTGCGCATAGGCAGCAGTCATTCCCAGAATGCAGTGCGCATAGGCAGCAGTCATTCCCAGAATGCAGTGCGCATGGGCCGCAGTAACTCCCAGAATGCAGTGCGCATGGGCCGCAGTAATTCCCAGACTGGTTAATGGGGTGATAATATGAACCAGGAGAGTCAGTCTGAACCCCTCCCAAACCCCTCCACACCCCACCAGGCTCACAGCCCTCACCCCTGTGTGAACTGAGGGGAGAGTCAGTCTGAACCCCTCCCAAACCCCTCCACACCCCACCAGGCTCACAGCCCTCACCCCTGTGTGAACTGAGGGGAGAGTCAGTCTGAACCCCTCCCAAACCCCTCCACACCCCACCAGGCTCACAGCCCTCACCCCTGTGTGAACTGAGGGGAGAGTCAGTCTGAACCCCTCCCAAACCCCTCCACACCCCACCAGGCTCACAGCCCTCACCCCTGTGTGAACTGAGGGGAGAGTCAGTCTGAACCCCTCCCAAACCCCTCCACACCCCACCAGGCTCACAGCCCTCACCCCTGTGTGAACTGAGGGGAGAGTCAGTCTGAACCCCTCCCAAACCCCTCCACACCCCACCAGGCTCACAGCCCTCACCCCTGTGTGAACTGAGGGGTGTTTTGTGGCGTAGCCTGTGGAGCACGATCCATACGCTCGTTGTGAGACGCAATGTCAGCAGTTTGTGTCTGGACCTTTGCAGCATGTCTCTCTCTCTCTCTATCCCGATTCTTCCTGTCTCTCTACACTGTGCTGTACACACACACACACACACACTCTCTCCCTCTCTCTCTATCCCGATTCTTCCTGTCTCTCTACACTGTGCTGTACATACCCTCACACACACACACACACACTCTCTCCCTCTCTCTCTATCCCGATTCTTCCTGTCTCTCTACACTGTGCTACACACACACACACACACACACTCTCTCCCTCTCTCTCTATCCCGATTCTTCCTGTCTCTCTACACTGTGCTGTACATACCCTCACACACACACACACACACACACACTCTCCCTCTCTCTCTATCCCGATTCTTCCTGTCTCTCTACACTGTGCTGTACACACACACACACACACACACACACACACACACACTCTCTCCCTCTCTCTCTATCCCGATTCTTCCTGTCTCTCTACACTGTGCTACACACACACACACACACACACACTCTCTCCCTCTCTCTCTATCCCGATTCTTCCTGTCTCTCTACACTGTGCTACACACACACACACACACACACTCTCTCCCTCTCTCTCTATCCCGATTCTTCCTGTCTCTCTACACTGTGCTACACACACACACACACACACACACACACACACACACACACACTCTCTCCCTCTCTCTCTATCCCGATTCGTCCCGTCTCTCTACACTGTGCTGTCCAATGAAGCTGTAAATGCCCTAAAAATTATTTTTAAAAAGTGAACTGAACTTCACAGTCCGTGCGCTCTTCCAGCAGGCAGCTGGGTCCCCGGTGAGCACCCGGAGCGGCTCTACATGACCAGTTTGGAATGAGCCGGGTGTCGTAATTCAGTTTAAAATCTGGAGCTAGAAGGAAAAACATCTCAAAAACCCCCTTCAGTATCACCTGACAGCTACCTGCAGCAGCTCGGTGATAGGTCAGAGTACAGAAGAGTGTGATTTCCCATAATTCCAGAGTGGTACAGTACTCTGGTAGCTACCTGCAGCAGCTCGGTGATAGGTCAGAGTACAGAAGAGTGTGATTTCCCATAATTCCAGAGTGGTACAGTACTCTGGTAGCTACCTGCAGCAGCTCGGTGATAGGTCAGAGTACAGAAGAGTGTGATTTCCCATAATTCCAGAGTGGTACAGTACTCTGGTAGCTACCTGCAGCAGCTCGGTGATAGGTCAGAGTACAGAAGAGTGTGATTTCCCATAATTCCAGAGTGGTACAGTACTCTGGTAGCTACCTGCAGCAGCTCAGTGATAGGTCAGAGTACAGAAGAGTGTGATTTCCCATAATTCCAGAGTGGTACAGTACCCTGGTAGCTACCTGCAGCAGCTCGGTGATAGGTCAGAGTACAGAAGAGTGTGATTTCCCATAATTCCAGAGTGGTACAGTACTCTGGTAGCTACCTGCAGCAGCTCGGTGATAGGTCAGAGTACAGAAGAGTGTGATTTCCCATAATTCCAGAGTGGTACAGTACTCTGGTAGCTACCTGCAGCAGCTCGGTGATAGGTCAGAGTACAGAAGAGTGTGATTTCCCATAATTCCAGAGTGGTACAGTACTCTGGTAGCTACCTGCAGCAGCTCGGTGATAGGTCAGAGTACAGAAGAGTGTGATTTCCCATAATTCCAGAGTGGTACAGTACTCTGGTCGCTACCTGCAGCAGCTCGGTGATAGGTCAGAGTACAGAAGAGTGTGATTTCCCATAATTCCAGAGTGGTACAGTACCCTGGTAGCTACCTGCAGCAGCTCGGTGATAGGTCAGAGTACAGAAGAGTGTGATTTCCCATAATTCCAGAGTGGTACAGTACTCTGGTAGCTACCTGCAGCAGCTCAGTGATAGGTCAGAGTACAGAAGAGTGTGATTTCCCATAATTCCAGAGTGGTACAGTACTCTGGTAGCTACCTGCAGCAGCTCGGTGATAGGTCAGAGTACAGAAGAGTGTGATTTCCCATAATTCCAGAGTGGTACAGTACCCTGGTAGCTACCTGCAGCAGCTCGGTGATAGGTCAGAGTACAGAAGAGTGTGATTTCCCATAATTCCAGAGTGGTACAGTACTCTGGTAGTGAGGAGACAAACATGTCCAACAAAGGACATTACATGAGGAAAAACACATGATTATTCAGGATCGTAAAAGGACGACGATATCCGTCCGTCTTTTCCACTCCCTGCATCTTCCCCAAATGCCCCTTCTGTAGGCTTATAAAAGAGAGCACATAGATCCTCTTTATTGTGTTGCTGTTCGGGGCCGAAGCGAAATGAGGCAAAATCTGGCTTTTGAACAGAACTCACTGAATTCTGGGGCCAGCCAAAGCTTCACACCAGAGAACATTATCCACCCTCTGTATCCATTCAAATCAAATACACGCCAGTCTAGTGAAGCCTGTCTGCTCACCTGTCATTCTGAGGCACTCAATACTGACTAAGACCTGGAATTAAATTGCCAAGATACAAACCTGGCTGTCAGCAAATGAGAGAAATGCACTGAAGTTCTCCACGTCACAGAAGGCGTAGAATGATTTAGCGGTTTGGCGCACAATAGCTCAAATGCATCAGTTACTGGTAGCTTGTATAGTCTCAGAGAAAATGGGCTCTCCTTGTAAATGTTCTGACATTTAATCCCACTTCATGCATAAATAGTAATGAGGCTGACTTCATAGACCGCTCACTCTCACCGTCTTGTCAGTTTCCATCCCCCACCAAAATGCAACTGAGCCAAAGCACAGAAGCGCTGTGCATAAAAAGCTGGAGAGAAAGGCAACTTTTAGAGAGAAACTAATTAAAGCAGATTATAAAATTCCTGAGAGAAAGGCTGGTATTAGTGTGGGAGTGAAACATATGTCTCAGCTCTGAGCAGGACATCTGGAAGCCCGAAAGACACAATATTATTTTAAACACTATTTAGGTTTGAGATCACAACCCTGAGTGTTCAACTACTTGTACTTCAAAGGTACAGGCAGTTTTGCATACTTCCAGGTGCGAGACGAGTGGAAGAGACAAGTGGAGGAAAAGAGGAGTGAAGAATATTGGGACGCACCCCACGTCTCATTTCCACACAATATCGAGCCCAAAGGGAGCACCGGGCACCATGATTGGCTGACAGGAAAGAGAATTGATGAGTCACTGGAGTGAAAGGTCATGAATAATTCATGTGGTGCACTGCAGCGACATGCACCTTTGTCGTATCCGATTGTAAAACACTGCAAAAAATCTCATAAAACTTTTATGAGAATAAAGGTAACCGAAAGGCCGAGACCACATTTCTGTAGTCGGTAGTCGCTCTGAAGAGACTGCTGTCGGTACGAGCCCCAGGGGAACCTCCCCCAAACACAGCCCCTCCCCTCTCTCTCCACTCCAGCCCACATAATCTAGCTCCGCACATAACCACACGAAACAGACAAACAAACAAACAAACAAAAACTCAAACATCACTGCGGTTCTTTGCCTTGCTTTGGAGGCGGCTGCAGGAAATGATGTCATAGGAAGTGGTGGCGTCTCTCACCGTCACATATATCCAAGGAAACAGAGCGAGTGACAGGTTCTGGGCACAGAAACAGAACATCAAACTAGGACTCCTAACAGAACCAACACAAGCATAACTGCCCCCAAACCACTCACACATGTTCAGCTACCAATCAAACACGAAGCAGAGAAATGAGGAAGAGGATGAAGAAGATGCTGGCTCTGCTGTGTGCTTTAGCCTTAATGTAGCATACCCGTGGCTAACAGTACAGATAACACACAAGCTTACTAATAAATCTCACTTCCTCAAAGGAAATGAACACCTTCCATCACAGGTGGTTCTGGTGAGTAAGATCGATCCATCCGAGCGGGTTAGTTAGAGGCTTGTGCGAGGACTTGAGGAAGTAGAATTTAATGCGAAAATGAGTCCAAAATGCATTTTTCGTCTGGCTGAAGAAGAGCAGAAAGATGAGAGAATTCCTCACTGTCGTCTTGGACCCAGTGCAGGCTGAATGTAATCAGTAAGGCCATTACCTGGGTTCCAAACACATTTACAGTTTCTTTATTACAAGCTGCTGAAGAAAGCAGGTGCTGTGTGTGTGTGTGTGTGTGTGTGTGTGTGTGCAGTGTACACGCCCAGGGTACAGTGTATAAGCCCAGTGAAACCTGTCTACAGCCACGTCCGCTCTGCGCCGTCAGGCAGTGCATGCCCAGTGCCTGACAGTCTGCGACTGACTGTGGCCCTGACTGGCTGTGGTTGTGACTGTGTGTAGCTGTAGGTGTGGCCCTGACTGGCTGTGGTTGTGACTGTGTGTAGCTGTAGGTGTGGCCCTGACTGGCTGTGGTTGTGACTGTGTGTAGCTGTAGGTGTGGCCCTGACTGGCTGTGGTTGTGACTGTGTGTAGCTGTAGGTGTGGCCCTGACTGGCTGTGGTTGTGACTGTGTGTAGCTGTAGGTGTGGCCCTGACTGGCTGTGGTTGTGATTGTGTGTAGCTGTAGGTGCGGCCCTGACTGGCTGTGTTTGTGACTGTGTGTAGCTGTAGGTGTGGCCCTGACTGGCTGTGGTTGTGACTGTGTGTAGCTGTAGGTGTGGCCCTGACTGGCTGTGGTTGTGACTCTGTGTAGCTGTAGGTGTGGCCCTGACTGGCTGTGGTTGTGACTGTGTGTAGCTGTAGGTGTGGCCCTGACTGGCTGTGGTTGTGACTGTGTGTAGCTGTAGGTGTGGCCCTGACTGGCTGTGTTTGTGACTGTGTGTAGCTGTAGGTGTGGCCCTGACTGGCTGTGGTTGTGACTGTGTGTAGCTGTAGGTGTGGCCCTGACTGGCTGTGGTTGTGACTGTGTGTAGCTGTAGGTGTGGCCCTGACTGGCTGTGGTTGTGACTCTGTGTAGCTGTAGGTGTGGCCCTGACTGGCTGTGGTTGTGACTGTGTGTAGCTGTAGGTGTGGCCCTGACTGGCTGTGGTTGTGACTGTGTGTAGCTGTAGGTGTGGCCCTGACTGGCTGTGGTTGTGACTGTGTGTAGCTGTAGGTGTGGCCCTGACTGGCTGTGGTTGTGACTGTGTGTAGCTGTAGGTGTGGCCCTGACTGGCTGTGGTTGTGACTGTGTGTAGCTGTAGGTGTGGCCCTGACTGGCTGTGGTTGTGACTCTGTGTAGCTGTAGGTGTGGCCCTGACTGGCTGTGGTTGTGACTCTGTGTAGCTGTAGGTGTGGCCCTGACTGGCTGTGGTTGTGACTCTGTGTAGCTGTAGGTGTGGCCCTGACTGGCTGTGGTTGTGACTGTGTGTAGCTGTAGGCGTGGCCCTGACTGGCAGTAGTTGTGACTGTGTGTAGCTGTAGGTGTGGCCCTGACTGGCTGTGGTTGTGACTCTGTGTAGCTGTAGGTGTGGCCCTGACTGGCTGTGGTTGTGACTCTGTGTAGCTGTAGGCGTGGCCCTGACTGGCTGTGGTTGTGACTGTGTGTAGCTGTAGGTGTGGCCCTGACTGGCTGTGGTTGTGACTGTGTGTAGCTGTAGGTGTGGCCCTGACTGGCTGTGGTTGTGACTGTGTGTAGCTGTAGGTGTGGCCCTGACTGGTTGTGTCTGTGTGTAGCTGTAGGTGTGGCCCTGACTGGCTGTGGTTGTGACTGTGTGTAGCTGTAGGTGTGGCCCTGACTGGCTGTGGTTGTGACTGTGTGTAGCTGTAGGTGTGGCCCTGACTGGCTGTGGTTGTGACTCTGTGTAGCTGTAGGTGTGGCCCTGACTGGCTGTGGTTGTGACTGTGTGTAGCTGTAGGTGTGGCCCTGACTGGCTGTGGTTGTGACTGTGTGTAGCTGTAGGTGTGGCCCTGACTGGCTGTGGTTGTGACTGTGTGTAGCTGTAGGTGTGGCCCTGACTGGCTGTGGTTGTGACTGTGTGTAGCTGTAGGTGTGGCCCTGACTGGCTGTGGTTGTGACTGTGTGTAGCTGTAGGTGTGGCCCTGACTGGCTGTAGTTGTAACTGTAACTGTGCTGTGACTGTAGTTGTGACTGTAGTTGTGACTGTGACTGTGCTGTGGCTGTAGCTGTAGTTGTGGCTGTAGTTGTAACTGTAACTGTGCTGTAACTGTAGTTGTAACTGTGTGTAGCTGTAGGTGTGACTGTGACTGTGCTGTAGCTGTAGTTGTAACTGTGTGTAGCTGTAGGTTTGACTGTGACTGTGTCATGTTCTGAGTTTGTCATGTCATTCTGTCATGTTTAATATTGTCAGTTTCTGTAGCATACACTTTTCCATGTTTTCCGCAGCCTTGCGTTCTGTGCTGTATCTCTCGCTTCCTCTCACGGAGTTTTACTTTCGTTTCTGTACACTTCGTTTGTATTACCCTGCACTACTAATATTTAGATAGGACTATTAATTACTAACTGGCTAAACACGGGGGTGGGTAACTAATCTACTAACGTCAGGGTTTAATAGAATTATTACTAACACAAACTAACCATTTAGTTCTCATCACGTTTCCACAGCTGTTTAGTGTTTCCTTACGTATCCAGTCATTGTCTTGTTAACTAATTTACTAACGACAGGGCTAGGATAGGATAACTACTAACGATTTACTAATTGCCTTGTTACGTGTCAGCTCTCAAGCTGTTTTCCATTTCCTGCTGCTCTCAAGCTAATTGTCTGCACCTGTCTACACCTGCATATAACCTGCTGTCTTTGTTCCTCGTCGCGAGTTCGTCATTCTATTTTCACGTGAGTCTGTTGCTAGTTAGTATATCTGTTTCCGAGACCGTTTCGAGTTAGTATCTGTTTCCGAGTGTTTCGTGTTTTTGTTGATTCCGAGTTAGTTAGTTTTTTTGTGGTCTGTTCTTTTGCTATTGTTTTTCTTCTGACTGATTTCCTGGCTTCGACCTCTGTCCGTGTTCTCGCGACCCTTCTTCTGGATTTTGTTTTTGTACCTCTGCCGTGTCTCCCCGTTATCGACCCCTGCCTGTTTTGACTTCCCCTTGGACTCTGTTTTTGTACATACATCTGAGATTAAACCTGGGTTATTGCACTCCTGCCTGCGATTGGGTTCCTGTTCCATCGGATCGTAACAGTACGAACTCGCCATCTGGGACCCAGCAGGCCTATCATCAACATGGAGATAGACCCCTTCGGCTCAGATTCCTATGAGGAATACCTCATGGGGATCTGGGGGCAAAACCCAGAGTTTGCCCGCCGTCATGCCGACCACCACCCATCACCCCGGACTCCTCAACCCAGCTCCCACTCCATTAGGCTCGGAGTTATCTCCCTCCATCAAGACAGCTCCGAGCCTAGCCACAACCCTAAACCTTCATTCGCGGGAACCCGTCTAGCCCTGTGCCCGGGGAACTATGGTTCCAGAAGAAGACGATGGGGTCCTGGTTCCCGGCTCCGTCGACGGGCTCGGCAGCCCGTTGACGAAGGATCCATTGTCTTCCCATCTCGTTCCCCGTCTCCTGTCCCGTCCCGGGCCCCGCCTCCTGTCCCGTCCCGGGCCCCGCCTCCTGTCCCGTCCCGGGCCCCGTCTCCTGTCCCGTCCCGGGCCCCGCCTCCTGTCCTGTCCCGGGCCCCGCCTCCTGTCCCGTCCCAGGCCCCGCCTCCTGTCCCGTCCCGGGCCCCGCCTCCTGTCCCGTCCCGGGCCCCGCCTCCTGTCCCGTCCCGGGCCCCGCCTCCTGTCCCGTCCCGTCCCAGCTCTCCAGTCCCGTCCCGTCCCAGCTCTCCAGTCCCGTCCCAGCTCTCCAGTCCCGTCCCGTCCCAGCTCTCCTGTCCCGTCCCGTCCCAGCTCTCCTGTCCCGTCCCGTCCCAGCTCTCCTGTCCCGTCCCGTCCCAGCTCTCCTGTCCCGTCCCGTCCCAGCTCTCCTGTCCCGCCCCGTCCCAGCTCTCCTGTCCCGTCCCGTCCCAGCTCTCCTGTCCCGTCCCGTCCCAGCTCGCCTGTCCCGTCCCGTCCCAGCTCTCCTGTCCCGCCCCGTCCCAGCTCTCCTGTCCCGCCCCGTCCCAGCTCTCCTGTCCCGCCCCGGTCCATGCCTCCTGTTCTGCCCCGGTCCATGCCTCCTGTCCCGTCCCGGTCCATGCCTCCTGTCCCGTCCCGGTCCATGCCTCCTGTCCCGTCCCGGTCCATGCCTTCTGTCACGCCCCGGTCCATGCCTCCTGTCCCGTCCCGTCCCAGCTCTCCTGTTCCGCCCCGGTCCATGCCTCCTGTCCCGTCCCGGTCCATGCCTCCTGTCCCGTCCCGTCCCAGCTCTCCTGTTCCGCCCCGGTCCATGCCTCCTGTCCCGTCCCGGTCCATGCCTCCTGTCCCGTCCCGGTCCATGCCTCCTGTCCCGTCCCGGTCCATGTCCCCTGTCCCGCCCCGGTCCATGTCCCCTGTCCCGCCCCGGTCCATGTCCCCTGTCCCGCCCCGGTCCATGTCCCCTGTCCCGCCCCGGTCCATGTCCCCTGTCCCGCCCCGGTCCATGCCTCCTGTCCCGCCCCGGTCCATGCCTCCTGTCCCGCTCCGGTCCATGCCTCCTGTCCCGCTCCGGTCCATGCCTCCTGTCCCGCCCCGGTCCATGCCTCCTGTCCCGCCCCGGTCCATGCCTCCTGTCCCGCCCCGGTCCATGCCTCCTGTTCCGCCCCGGTCCATGTCCCCTGTCCCGTCCGGTCTCGGGCCTCCGGGCCCGTCCCTTTCCACGCCACCAGTCCCGTCCCGTCCCCTGCCTCCTCTCAAATTGCGGGACCAGTTAACCTCCTGTCCTGAGCGGCCGAGCCCGCTAGCCTCCTGTCCTGAGCGGCCGAGCCCGCTAGCCTCCTGTCCTGAGCGGCCGAGCCCGCTAGCCTCCTGTCCTGAGCGGCCGAGCCCGCTAGCCTCCTGTCCTGAGCGGCCGAGCCCGCTAGCCTCCTGTCCTGAGCGGCCGAGCCCGCTAGCCTCCTGTCCTGAGCGGCCGAGCCCGCTAGCCTCCTGTCCTGAGCGATGCAGCCATCGCCGCCGGCCCCCTGAGCGATGCAGCCGTCGCCGCCGGCCCCCTGAGCGATGCAGCCGTAGCCTCCTGTCCTGAGCGGCCGAGCCCGCTAGCCTCCTGTCCTGAGCGGCCGAGCCCGCTAGCCTCCTGTCCTGAGCGGCCGAGCCCGCTAGCCTCCTGTCCTGAGCGATGCAGCCATCGCCGCCGGCCCCCTGAGCGATGCAGCCGTCGCCGCCGGCCCCCTGAGCGATGCAGCCGTCGCCGCCGGCCCCCTGAGCGATGCAGACGTCGCCGCCGGCCCCCTGAGCGATGCAGCCGTCGCCGCCGGCCCCCTGAGCGATGCAGCCGTCGCCGCCGGCCCCCTGAGCGATGCAGCCGTCGCCGCCGGTCCCCTGAGCGATGCAGCCGTCGCCGCCGGCCCCCTGAGCGATGCAGCCGTCGCCGCCGGCCCCCTGAGCGATGCAGACGTCGCCGCCGGCCCCCTGAGCGATGCAGCCGTCGCCGCCGGCCCCCTGAGCGATGCAGCCGTCGCCGCCGGCCCCCTGAGCGATGCAGCCGTCGCCGCCGGTCCCCTGAGCGATGCAGCCGTCGCCGCCGGCCCCCTGAGCGATGCAGCCGTCGCCGCCGGTCCCCTGAGCGATGCAGCCGTCGCCGCCGGTCCCCTGAGCGATGCAGCCGTCGCCGCCGGCCCCCTGAGCGATGCAGCCGTCGCCGCCGGTCCCCTGAGCGATGCAGCCGTCGCCGCCGGTCCCCTGAGCGATGCAGCCGTCGCCGCCGGTCCCCTGAGCGATGCAGCCGTCGCCGCCGGTCCCCTGAGCTATGCAGCCGTCCTCCTGAGCGGTCCTGTCTGCACCACCGTCCTCCTGAGCGGTCCTGTCTGCACCGTCGTCCTCCTGAGCGGTCCTGTCTGCGCCACCGTCCTCCTGAGCGGTCCTGTCTGCACCGCCGTCCTCCTGAGCGGTCCTGTCTGCACCATCATCCTCCTGAGCGGTCCTGTCTGCACCATCGTCCTCCTGAGCGGTCCTGTCTGCGCCACCGTCCTCCTGAGCGGTCCTGTCTGCACCGCCGTCCTCCTGAGCGGTCCTGTCTGCCCCGTCGTCCTCCTGAGCGGCCCTGTCTGCGCCGTCGTCCTCCTGAGCGGCACTGTCTGCGCCGCCGTCCGCCTGAGCGGCACTGTCTGCGCCGCCGTCCGCCTGAGCGGCACTGTCTGCGCCGCCGTCCGCCTGAGCGGCACTGTCTGCGCCGCGGTCCGCCTGAGCGGCACTGTCTGCGCCTCCGTCCGCCTGAGCGGTCATTCCTGCGCCGCCGTCCTGTCATTTTTTCCCTCCTCCGGACCCCCTCCACCCACCCTGCTCAGCATCCCGGACATTTCACCCCGAGTCCTTTTCACCCTCCCGAACTATTACCTTCCATCCGAGTTAACTACTAACGATTTACTAATTGCCTTGTTACGTGTCAGCTCTCAAGCTGTTTTCCATTTCCTGCTGCTCTCAAGCTAATTGTCTGCACCTGTCTACACCTGCATATAACCTGCTGTCTTTGTTCCTCGTCGCGAGTTCGTCATTCTATTTTCACGTGAGTCTGTTGCTAGTTAGTATATCTGTTTCCGAGACCGTTTCGAGTTAGTATCTGTTTCCGAGTGTTTCCGAGTGTTTCGTGTTTTTGTTGATTCCGAGTTAGTTAGTTTTTTTGTGGTCTGTTCTTTTGCTATTGTTTTTCTTCTGACTGATTTCCTGGCTTCGACCTCTGTCCGTGTTCTCGCGACCCTTCTTCTGGATTTTGTTTTTGTACCTCTGCCGTGTCTCCCCGTTATCGACCCCTGCCTGTTTTGACTTCCCCTTGGACTCTGTTTTTGTACATACATCTGAGATTAAACCTGGGTTATTGCACTCCTGTAACCTTGGGTTCCTGTTCCATCGGATCGTAACAGACTGTGCTGTAGCTGTAGTTGTAACTGTGCTGTAACTGTAGTTGTAACTGTGTGTAGCTGTAGGTGTGACTGTGACTGTGCTGTAGCTGTAGTTGTAACTGTGCTGTAGTTGTAACTGTGCTGTAGCTGTAGTTGTAACTGTGGCTGTGGGTGTAGTTGTGACTGTAGTTGTGACTATGACTGTGGGTGTGGCAGTTATCAGTCATGCACTCACTGAAGGGCTGTTCTGAGTTATTTATTATCAACCAGAAAAAATGTGGTTCTGCTGGCAGGCAAAGGCTAAGCCACATACATGAGGAACAAGGACCCGAGAAACAGCTTTTCTGCTGAGAGGATGATTTATCAAATCGCCACGGAAACAAGACAGTGCTCATATGAAACAGACACACATTCCTGACTTCCAGTGGACTTCCAGACAAAACGGCCTGACTGCTAAGTAACATGAGAATGAACAGTGTGCTTATTTAAACTCTCTAGTGCATCCTTCTAGCTGTGAGTGTACTCAAAGGGAGATGTCCAAAACTTCAACTGAAAAATTGTGTTATATGATAGAGCTCAATTGCAAAATTATTTCAAAGCAGGTTTTATGGTAAAATTCTATTGAAACAGAGTCACACCTCAAACTCTGTTTCACATTATATTACACCATTTATATTACAGTCATTTAGCAGGTGCTAATCCTATTCAGATATGTAAGAAAACATAACTGTACACGCAAGTAGTACACGCAAGTAGTACACACAAGTAGTACACACAAGTAGTACACACAAGTAGTACACATAGGCATTGGGAGGGGAGAAGGGCCACTCTGGGATGTTTTTTTGGGGGGAAGGGGGAAGAGATGGAGAGATGTGGCCAGATTGAAGGTCTGAACATGTTCCACCAGAGGCTAGTACTGAAGTTTTAAACGGTGTGACAGTTGGTAAGATTAGGACAGATAAAACATGAGTGCTCTTTGGGAAGGTTGTAAAAAAGAGTTGCAGCTTCACCCTCTTTTGGTTTTTCTAAAGTAGTAGGAGACTCTGGCCATGTTAGGCATCCAGTGAAAAGTGAGAGACGTTACTTGGATATGAGTGTGGGGGGGTTTAACAGCGTCTGTAATCCCTGTCTGTACTGCTTAAGGCTTCTGCAGAAATCCCTCATAGTTTGTGTTTTTGGCTCAATCTCATCTTCCCACCTCAACCACCCCCCCCCCCCCCCCCCCCCACCCCAGTATAAAAACCGGCGATTCATTATCTCAAAATACCTCCACTGCCTCCCCAAAGCCTTCTAAAGGCTGTGTAATCTTTAACATTTATCGTCTCTGAGCGTGATTTAGGTTTGCAGCAACAGAGAGGAACCTATTGATTTAGGCTGAAAACAATGATCTCCAGCAGCAGAGCGATACGACAGCAGCAGATAAACCAAAATAAAGCCTGAGCCAATCACTACAGGGCTGATTTAATCTATCATCAGCTATGCCCAGCTGTGTGTCTGTGCCCTGAGCCCAGCTGTGTGTCTGTGCCCTGTAGCCCAGCTGTGTGTCTGTGCCCTGTAGCCCAGCTGTGTGTCTGTGCCCTGTAGCCCAGCTGTGTGTCTGTGGCCTGTAGCCCAGCTGTGTGTCTGTGCCCTGTAGCCCAGCTGTGTGTCTGTGCCCTGTAGCCCAGTTGTGTGTCTGTGCCCTGTAGCCCAGCTGTGTGTCTGTGCCCTGTAGCCCAGCTGTGTGTCTGTGCCCTGTAGCCCAGCTGTGTGTCTGTGCCGTGTAGCCCAGCTGTGTGTCTGTGCCCTGTAGCCCAGCTGTGTGTCTGTGCCCTGTAGCCCAGCTGTGTGTCTGTACCCTGTAGCCCAGCTGTGTGTCTGTGCCCTGTAGCCCAGTTGTGTGTCTGTGCCCTGTAGCCCAGCTGCGTGTCTGTGCCCTGTAGCCCAGCTGTGTGTCTGTGCCCTGTATCCCAGCTGTGTGTCTGTGCCTTGTAGCCCAGCTGTGTGTCTGTGCCTTGTAGCCCAGCTGTGTGTCTGTGGCCTGTAGCTCAGCTTTATGTCTGTGCCCTGTGGCTGTGTGTCTGTGCCCTGTAGCTCAACTGTATGTCTGTCCCCTGTAGCCTAGCAGTGTGTCCGTGCCTTGTAGCCCAGCTGTGTGTCTGTGCCCTGTAGCTCAGCTTTATGTATGTGCCCTGTAGCTGTGTGTCTGTGCAATGTAGCCCAGCTGTGTGTCTGTGCCCTGTAGCTCAATTTTATGTCTGTGCCCTGTAGCTGTGTGTCTGTGCCATGCAGCCCAGCTGTGTGTCTGTGCCCTGTAGCTCAGCTTTATGTATGTGCCCTGTAGCTGTGTGTCTGTGCAATGTAGCCCAGCTGTGTGTCTGTGCCCTGTAGCTCAATTTTATGTCTGTGCCCTGTAGCTGTGTGTCTGTGCCCCGTAGCTGTGTGTCTGTGCCATGTAGCCCAGCTGTGTGTCTGTGCCCTGTAGCTCAGCTTTATGTATGTGCCCTGTAGCTGTGTGTCTGTGCCCCGTAGCTGTGTGTCTGTGCCCCGTAGCTGTGTGTCTGTGCCATGTAGCCCAGCTGTTTGTCTGTGCCCTGTAACTCAGCTTTATGTCTGTGCCCTGTAGCTGTGTGTCTGTGCCCTGCAGCTCAACTTTATGTCTGTGCCCTGCAGCTCAACTGTGTGTCAGTACCCTGTAGCTCAGCTGTGTGTCTGTGCCCTGTAGCTCAGCTGTGTGCCTGTGCCCTGTAGCTCAGCTGTGTGCCTGTGCCCTGTAGCCCGGGTTTGTGTCTGTGCCCCATAGCCCAGCTATGTGTTTGTGCCCTGTAGCACTGCTATGTGTCTGTGACCCGTAGCAAAGCTGTGTGTCTGTGCCCCATAGCCCAGCTGTGTGACTGTGCCCCGTAGCTCAGCTGTGTGTCTGTGCCCCGTAGCCCAGCTATGTGTCTGTGCCCGTAGCCCAGCTATGTGTCTGTGACCCGTAGCAAAGCTGTGTGTCTGTGCCCTGTAGCCTGGGTTTGTGTCTGTGCCCTGTAGCACAAAGCAGGATTACTGAGTTCGCTGGATAACTGCACTGAGTAAGAGAAGCAGGATTACTGAGTTCGCTGGATAACTGCACTGATTAAAACATACAGCTCTTTTTACTTCAGTCTGTGTTCCAGATTTCCTGATTACTCCCTAAAACTAAAATAAATTCCAGTAAAAGAGGAGTTGATTCTGAATTGCAGAAATATCCACCGCTGACCGCAATTGTCCACTATTCTCCCGGGGTGATGACTATAAACGAATTGTAAAATGTAGATCGACCCTCTTCAGGTTGTGAGATTGATCCCAGAGTTAAAGCTGCATGCAGACTGCAAATGGAACGATAAGAAGCTGGGGCCAGGGGGATTGTGGGATTGCTGGTAGACCCGCCTCCTGACTGCTTTCCAGTGCTTTTGGGTTTCTGGCTCTCGCTACCGCAACCCCACTAAAAATACCACAGGGTTAAAGGCTTACATGATTTAACTTTTTTGTTGTGTTATAAAGTCCCTCTCTGCCAGGACCACGATTATTCTACTTTGTCTCATTCCGCGCTCATGCAGTTACTCACGACACACAAAGGGATTGTACCAAGCCACAGAAGTCTACGAAAAGGACACAAACGTTTGTGCTGAATCGAAACAACCGTCTCAACATGAGTAATTAAAATTTCCGTGGAAACAGGGCAATTTATTCATAAACACTAATTATATTGGGACTCATTTGAGTCATGGCATATGCAAAGGGTTATAATAAGCTACAATAGGGAATGGGATCATCGGTCATTGCCGCAATACAGATCATCTAAATAGGATGGATTTTGTGTATTTGGGTAAACTCTCAAAGCAGCTGAAGTAAACATGTTTTGGCGGCATTAGGGGGAGCAGACAGCACCCTCAGAGATGCAGGAGAATATTCACTTCCTAAAAAGGAGAATAACCCACAGATGATCGTCTTGATCTCCTCAGACAGGTGGCTTTTTTTGGCTCCTACACAGAGAGAGATCAGGACAGTATGGATTCAGTGAAATATTACGGCATGTATCAATATTCTTATCATCACCGCTATATAAATAATTCTCTAACAACAGCAACATTTTGCATATCTCAGAGAGTTGAAATGGATATTGATATTTACCACCGATAGGACTGCATCACAACGTGGAGTCTTTGCATATAAAGCACCGATAGGACTGCCTCACAACGTGGAGTCTCTGCATATAAAGCACCGATAGGACTGCATCACAACGTGGAGTCTCTGCATATAAAGCACCGATAGGACTGCATCACAACGTGGAGTCTTTGCATATAAAGCACCGATAGGACTGCCTCACAACGTGGAGTCTCTGCATATAAAGCACCGATAGGACTGCCTCACAACGTGGAGTCTCTGCATATAAAGCACCGATAGGACTGCATCACAACGTGGAGTCTCTGCATATAAAGCACCGATAGGACTGCATCACAACGTGGAGTCTCTGCATATAAAGCACCGATAGGACTGCATCACAACGTGGAGTCTCTGCATATAAAGCACCGATAGGACTGCGTCACAACGTGGAGTCTCTGCATATAAAGCACCGATAGGACTGCATCACAACGTGGAGTCTCTGCATATAAAGCACCGATAGGACTGCATCACAACGTGGAGTCTTTGCATATAAAGCACCGATAGGACTGCCTCACAATGTGGAGTCTCTGCATATAAAGCACCGATAGGACTGCATCACAACGTGGAGTCTCTGCATATAAAGCACCGATAGGACTGCATCACAACGTGGAGTCTCTGCATATAAAGCACCGATAGGACTGCATCACAATGTGGAGTCTCTGCATATAAAGCACCGATAGGACTGCATCACAATGTGGAGTCTCTGCATATAAAGCACCGATAGGACTGCATCACAACGTGGAGTCTCTGCATATAAAGCACCGATAGGACTGCATCACAACGTGGAGTCTTTGCATATAAAGCACCGATAGGACTGCATCACAACGTGGAGTCTCTGCATATAAAGCACCGATAGGACTGCATCACAACGTGGAGTCTCTGCATATAAAGCACCGATAGGACTGCCTCACAACGTGGAGTCTCTGCATATAAAGCACCGATAGGACTGCATCACAACGTGGAGTCTCTGCATATAAAGCACCGATAGGACTGCATCACAACGTGGAGTCTCTGCATATAAAGCACCGATAGGACTGCATCACAACGTGGAGTCTCTGCATATAAAGCACCGATAGGACTGCATCACAACGTGGAGTCTCTGCATATAAAGCACCGATAGGACTGCATCACAACGTGGAGTCTCTGCATATAAAGCACCGATAGGACTGCATCACAACGTGGAGTCTCTGCATATAAAGCACCGATAGGACTGCATCACAATGTGGAGTCTCTGCATATAAAGCACCGATAGGACTGCATCACAATGTGGAGTCTCTGCATATAAAGCACCGATAGGACTGCATCACAACGTGGAGTCTCTGCATATAAAGCACCGATAGGACTGCATCACAACGTGGAGTCTTTGCATATAAAGCACCGATAGGACTGCATCACAACGTGGAGTCTCTGCATATAAAGCACCGATAGGACTGCATCACAACGTGGAGTCTTTGCATATAAAGCACCGATAGGACTGCCTCACAACGTGGAGTCTCTGCATATAAAGCACCGATAGGACTGCCTCACAACGTGGAGTCTCTGCATATAAAGCACCGATAGGACTGCATCACAACGTGGAGTCTCTGCATATAAAGCACCGATAGGACTGCATCACAACGTGGAGTCTCTGCATATAAAGCACCGATAGGACTGCATCACAACGTGGAGTCTCTGCATATAAAGCACCGATAGGACTGCATCACAACGTGGAGTCTCTGCATATAAAGCACCGATAGGACTGCATCACAACGTGGAGTCTCTGCATATAAAGCACCGATAGGACTGCATCACAACGTGGAGTCTTTGCATATAAAGCACCGATAGGACTGCCTCACAATGTGGAGTCTCTGCATATAAAGCACCGATAGGACTGCATCACAACGTGGAGTCTCTGCATATAAAGCACCGATAGGACTGCATCACAACGTGGAGTCTCTGCATATAAAGCACCGATAGGACTGCATCACAATGTGGAGTCTCTGCATATAAAGCACCGATAGGACTGCATCACAATGTGGAGTCTCTGCATATAAAGCACCGATAGGACTGCATCACAACGTGGAGTCTCTGCATATAAAGCACCGATAGGACTGCATCACAACGTGGAGTCTTTGCATATAAAGCACCGATAGGACTGCATCACAACGTGGAGTCTCTGCATATAAAGCACCGATAGGACTGCATCACAACGTGGAGTCTCTGCATATAAAGCACCGATAGGACTGCATCACAACGTGGAGTCTCTGCATATAAAGCACCGATAGGACTGCATCACAACGTGGAGTCTCTGCATATAAAGCACCGATAGGACTGCATCACAACGTGGAGTCTTTGCATATAAAGCACCGATAGGACTGCATCACAACGTGGAGTCTTTGCATATAAAGCACCGATAGGACTGCATCACAACGTGGAGTCTTTGCATATAAAGCACCGATAGGACTGCATCACAACGTGGAGTCTTTGCATATAAAGCACCGATAGGACTGCATCACAACGTGGAGTCTTTGCATATAAAGCACCGATATGACTGCATCACAACGTGGAGTCTTTGCATATAAAGCACCGATAGGACTGCATCACAACGTGGAGTCTCTGCATATAAAGCACCGATATGACTGCATCACAACGTGGAGTCTCTGCATACAAAGCACTTTTATTACACCTTGCTGGGTGCCATACATTAAATCTCATTTTCTGTGAAAAAGGCAGGAATTTGATTGAAATGCCGGAGCGTAATGTCAGCCTTTGATCCCATTAGTGGCTCTGAGTTTCTGTTCTATATTTTTCTGCGTTGAAATCGTTCCCTCAAAAGACCTTCAGCTTTGTCTTTGCTGTAAAGCAAGCAGGGCATCTGTACTCACGACTGTCTGAACTCACTTTTCGCTCGTAACGCATAAACACAGCCCAGCACATCTCCTCATAATGAGGTCACTTTACTGTGAAGCACGGAAACTTCCAGATGAGGTCCGTTAACGGGCCGTTAAGGGGGCAAACATGCGTTTGAAATGCGTAACACTGCGTGGCTTTTGAGAGCACAACAAAGCGCATCGTCTTTAAAAACAGTGGATTCAAGAACTGCAGCAGTGCATGCTGCAGTGTTTCCCACATGATTTCTGCATGCCCATGCGCATTCCGCATGCTCACCCGCATTCCCCATGCTCAGGCGCATTCCCCATGCTCAGGCGCATTCCCCATGCTCAGGCGCATTCCGCATGCTCACCCGCATTCCCCATGCTCAGGCACATTCCCCACGCTCAGGCGCATTCCCCACGCTCAGGCGCATTCCGCACGCTCACCCGCATTCCCCATGCTCAGGCGCATTCCCCATGCTCAGGCGCATTCCCCATGCTCAGGCGCATTCCCCATGCTCAGGCGCATTCCCCATGCTCAGGCGCATTCCGCATGCTCACCCGCATTCCCCATGCTCAGGCGCATTCCCCATGCTCAGGCGCATTCCCCATGCTCAGGCGCATTCCGCATGCTCACCCGCATTCCCCATGCTCAGGCGCATTCCGCATGCTCACCCGCATTCCCCATGCTCAGGCGCATTCCGCATGCTCAGGCGCATTCCCCATGCTCAGGCGCATTCCCCATGCTCAGGCGCATTCCCCATGCTCAGGCGCATTCCCCATGCTCACCCGCATTCCCCATGCTCACCCGCATTCCCCATGCTCAGGCGCATTCCGAAAGCTCTCTGTGGTTTCGGGTCATTTAAAATAAAATGAGCGCACTTTCCTTTATTTCATTGGAGACCGGATGTTACTGTGACCTACTCATGGCACTCTGGGTATAACTGTTACACCTCTGTTTGTTTTTTAACAAGACAACTTCCAGAAAGTTTCATAGTCAAACTGTGACTCTGAACATTAGCTGAGCACAGTGTTTGAGCCTGAGGGCACTGGGTGTGATAATGAGTCTCACTGGGCATAGAAAAACAGAACTGAATCATGGGGAAATATAAACCAAAGGCCGATTCCTCCAATTAAAAAACATAAGATTTAGTAAAATGCATAAAACATAATAAAATGCATAGAATAATGAATACGGCTCACAATGACTCAGCAGGCCTTATTTACCTGATCTTAGACATCCCTGTTAAAACACATATACAGTCCGGCCACTCTGATATTTCATATTCACAGTCTATTTATTGATTCACATTCGCAGATAAGACTGTTTATTATATTAATCCGTGTCTCCAATAAGCGCGGGTGACCGCGGCAACCGAAAGTGTCCATGAACAGAACATGATTTTAGAAAATAAAGATTTGCTGAAAGTTAAGCCCACAGAATAGGAGCAACTCAAGGTGAAACGAGCAGAAGATTGGAGATGAAGCAAAAGAATAAATATGAGATTTGACACGGTGATGTAATCGGACGGCGTTTCATTGCACTCTGTAAATCATTATTGAACAATGTTGATGACCTTGGATCCCCTGTCTGACGTTTTGAGAATTAGCAGGCAGAATATTATTAAAATGGACTCTTATTAGAGGACGTGTCTGCACTCCAGACAGAGCATCACATTCCTCAGGAGGAAGGACACAAGATTTTACATTATAATGTTCTCCAAGAAAATGAGCCATCCTTACGCCAAATACACAAAACATATTCAGGCGGTAAGGCTCCATCATTTTCTATATTTATTTATTCATTGATTTTTGGGCAGCACTTTAGATACTTTTTTAGATAAACATGCATATGATAATTATATCCTTTTATTTAGAAAAATAAGACTAAGCCTAATGGGGAAAAGTACTGGACCCTTTCTTGCAGCCGTACAAGAATGAATGAATAAAATCTATTAAGTTGTTCAATACTCTTCAGAAAAATTTAAATGGTGTAAATTTAATATCTATATCTGTGGTCTAAATGTCTGATGTAAATATCTGTGGAGTAAATGTTCTAAATCTGTAATACCTGAACCAAATTCTCACAGGACCAAATGCTCAGGGTAGCATTTAATTCCTAATTTTGTCTCAGTACTCCAAACTTCAAGGCGGAAGAACAGGGAGAGGCAGTGGCGCCCCCAGAAGTTTTTCATCGGGGTGGCCAGATGGGGCCACTGAAAATTCTGGGGTGGCACACCAAAACCAAAAGCCATAACTGAATTTCAGGAATTCTATTATGTTGTTGTAGTATATTGGCTAGTGGAAAACTATGTTAATATGAGAGTTAAGGAATCGCATACAGTTAATGTTACTAATTATCTGATGTGCACAGACTAATACCAGTACCGTTAACATTTTGAGTTCCACAACAATCCTGTTTTAATTTGTTATGTATGTATATACATAGCCGATTAATTGTTCTTCAAATAGGCTGGTAGTTGTCCTTTTCCTTAAAAAGACAAATATACAGCTTTAATTTGAAAAAGTAGCTACATTGATTGTAAGGAACAAAACATTTCCTTGGAACAAGCCTACTCGAGTTTAAAAACACCACACAGAGGCCTGCAATGCTTTTCAATACAGCTGTATTTGGCTGTTGCTGTGTCTTTTTGTAAACAAAAATATTATATGATATATGACCAAAAATGAAAAACAAAACAAAAAAGCATAATCATGGACAACAATATACATTTTATTATAGCCTACTAACCTAGCCTACAGTTGTATCAGGGTGGCCGTGGCCCCCCCTGGCGGCGCCATTGGGAAGAGGTGGTTCATGCGGACAAACCCAATTCATTTCACATGGGTAAAATGAACACGGCACCAAAGAGCTAACAAATTCTATGGAAGAGGATTGTGGGATAGCGCGGAGGTTTCAACAGGCAGTGAGAAGCGACTGTTGAGCAGGCAATTGCTTCTTTCTTTTTTCATATCAGGAATTGAAGTTAGTCTCCCAGGTCATCAGTGGTTTGATTGACATGCTCAGTCCAGGCGGTTCCTGTACAAGGTGCGTATCGTGCCAGCTCAAAGAAACGTGTGTTCCGCATTCACAATGTCAATGCCGGGAGCCATTTTCATATCTTTTCCCATCTTAAATCAGTGACAAACATTCAGACATGGTACCCTGTCAGGAGGAGAGTGCTTGATCTCCTCCTCCTACAGATGGGAGAAGAGGAGCGTGTTAAACCACCTGAAAGATAAGGCATCTGTCACTAATGCCTGTCAGACATACTGCCTGAGGAAAACATATCTATCAGTGCCCCCTTGATTTTTTAAAGTTTAAACTCCCATATTTCCCCACAAGTACACAGTGGGAGAGGGAGAAAGAAAGACATCATTCTCACACTTTACAAACACTTCACACAGACTCAAAAATAGAAAACTAATCTCAGCCATATGCACAGACCTGCTCAAACCACATATGGGTGCAATAAAAGAACATGTTTGTTCACTTGGATATTAGGCCTCTAGTTGTATAAATTACTGTAATTTATGTTGTTCAGAGTAAGATACTGTATTAGGGGCGGCACTGTCGCCTCACAGCAAGAAGGTACCTGGTTTGGGTCTTTCTGTGTGGAGTTTGTTCTCCCCATGTCTACGTGCACGTGTCTGCGTGGGTTTCCTCCGGCTTCTCCGGTTTCCTCCCACAGTCCAAAGACGCGCAGGTTAGGCTAATTAGAGACTCTAAATTGGCCATAGGTATGAGTGTGTGAGTGAATGGTGTGTGTGCCCTGCGTTGGATTGGCGACCTGTCCAGGGTGTATTCCTGTCTCTCGCTCAATGCATGCTGGGATAGGCCCCAGACCTCAGACCCATTGTATTGTGGGAAAAATCAAGATGTGCAGAAAAGCTCTTAAGTATTTTACAGTAATGCTGCTGTTTAAGGTTATATACTTTTATTACAGATTGCACAGTGAAGATAAAGGAAGCCCAAACGCTGTGAGGAGACAGGCGAATAAAACCCCCAAAACTGGAATGAAATATAAATGGATGCTGCTGGCTCAAAGGTCGAGTTGACCTAAATGTCACTCATTTCACAAATGAAAGCGAGTTGTCACATTGGAAGTACAAGGTCGACAGATTCCCATGAACCTTTGAGCTGTGACATTCTTCCCCCTGGATTTGAAGGGTTGTGTTCGCTTTTACGCAGTGAGAAACTGTCACTGTGCTGTGGATCCTCACCTATGTAATTCTGTAATCGTCCATGTCCTGATTCTCTACTTATGAATGGCCCAGCCTTCTGCTCAGAAACGTTCGGTGCTTCTACACGTACAGTGTACTTCATCTTGTATTGAAAAATATGACATTACAAGCTTTGTACCAAAACCAAAAAAAAAAGTATATTACTGCAATAATGAGGGTAGGGTAGAAATTTTAAAAGGGCAGTTTGCCCAGAAAATGTATTAAGATATGTTTCTATATACCAGGGGCAACATGTATAAAACTCTGAGTAAAAGAATGTGTAAAAAAATGCTCAGGGTGAAAGTCGGAAATCTGCTTACGCAAAGTTTTGCAATTTCTCCTTCTGCCTTTTGATCACGGTGTCGCCATATCACACAGATTCCAAACATTGCGTATGTATGGTGTCCATCGTGTGCAGAGGTACGCAGATTCTCACAGCGCGTGTTATATTATACATGTGGATTTCTGTGTGGAAACTCCCTTACTGAGGGCCTTTTTCTGCTCAGCACTGTTTACACATGTGGCCCCTGGAGCGCTATCTATCGATCTATCTTTTCTGAGATTTCAGTAGATATCCACTGCAGGTCACCATGGTATCACCCTGATCGAGGTTTGTGGCACTCAAAGCGTCAAAAATGTAAATAAAAAAAATAATTAAAAAATCTCTTTCCAAATATAATGACAAGGTTACTCACAAATATCCACAGACCGGTTTTTCAAAAACAACTTTCTACCGAAGTACGCCATCTGTGCCCCTTTAAGGCTCGCCTGCTACCCTGATGTGCATCAGCTGCCATAGTAATAAAATAGATCCTCTTTATGCAAGTTCTGTAGAGTCCAAACCCACCAGGCAGTGCTCAGATCATCCTTTAAAGTCCAGTAGAGGCCCAAGTCACAGTCTATAGGCCAAATGCTAACGGCTGTCCCATAGCATGTTCTGTGCGATATATTATGATGTGATATATCATGATATATGTCTATATCTTACCATATACCTGTATGTTCATAATTATATTTCAGGGGAACCAGGTGAGCTTGAAACAGAGGAGGAACAACCATTTTTCTTTAAACTGATTATCATTACTCTCAACCTAATTCGGTTTATTTTTTCTGATTAACAGTAAACTAATAATTCACAGAATAATCAATACCAAAAAACAAATGATTATGGAGTCTTATTTTTCTTATAGCATTATTACCCTTTACCTCATTCTTGCGCATAATTTTATTTTATTGACAGAATTCAGGAATAACTGCAGCAGAGAGATAATACACAAGCAGGCTGTTGAACCTGCTGTAGTTACACGGACATTTTGGTTGTAAGTTAGATGCAAAAGGGGAAAAAACTAAAGTGCATTGTCGGAATTTTAAATTTTATTTATTTATTTTTATTACAAGAGTAGTGTGACCACTCCCCAGCCTCACCTGCAGTCAAAGCCTCCTTTCATAGCTAAATAAAAATGGTGGTTTTGGGCAAACTTTCAACAACCCAGTTTGACGCAGCTGGACTGCTGGCATTTAACGTTAAGCATGTGTAACGTTAGGCACGGGGCTCGAGGTTGATTAACTCTGGGAACGTCAGCAGTGTTGAGTTCATTGGAAAGAAAAGCACTTAAAAAAAGCACTCAGCTGCAGTCTGGACTGCATCAGACGGCCGGCCAATTAACACGGTCCAGGCCAGGGATTAAAAATCAGCACTGCAGCTAGTATTTATGTATGTGAATATTAATATCAATTGATGGGTTTAAAGTTTCCAGATTCATCTATAAACATAATGGAACAAAAACTACCAACAATTTTTAAATTGCTTCACATATACCGTATGTATATACAGTGCCCTCCACTATTATCTGCACCCCTGGTAAAGATGAGTAAAAAGGGTTATATAAAATTCACCGTTTGGTGAATTAGCTTAATCTCACACTGAAAAAAACATAAAAATCCAACCTTTAATCAAAGTAAATTTATTATGGGGGAAAAAAAAATCCTCATCAAGAAATAGTTATTTTTAATAAATGTGCCACAATTATTGGCACCCCTGCATTTATATGTAGAATAAAGTAATAATTTTAAATATTTGGTCGCATATCCTTTGCATGCCATGACCCAACAACATCAAAAGACTTTTGATATTTTTTGGGCAGCATGATTTACAGCTAAATCCAGTCCCACCCCCCAATTCCCATAGAGATCCATTCAAATGCAAAAACGTTATAGTATCGCTTGTAAGAGTACCAGAAAAGAAGTTGTTTGATGTTGTTGGGTCACAGACATCAGAAAGTCATGGCATGCAATGGATATGCTGTTTGTTGAAGTTTATGGTATTTAGAATAGAATTATAGTACAGCTGACTTACCCACAGCTAACTGTGAACTGCACTCAATGTTCATTACTAGGGATAGCTGCTACATTATTGGAAGAATGTGCTTTCTTATCTTTTCTGTAGTTACTTCGAATAAGTTTCTGTATGCACTTATTGTATTTTTTCATCATAAATTTACTTCAATTAAAGGTTGGATTTTTCTAATCTTTTCAGTGTGAGATTAAACAGTGAATTTTTATAACCCTTTTTTACTCATCTTTACCAGGGGTGCCAATAATAGTGGACGGCACTGTATATGTTGCTTAAATTTTTTATATCATATTTCAGTGCAGAGAGGCAGAATATTTGGGGGAATGGCAGTTTCATTAGGGGGGTCATAAGAGCAGAAGAACAGGCCGTCTGGCCCAGATGGGCTCCTCATCGTGGGTTTATAGCAAAGCAGCATCGCATGATGTTCAATCACACACTGTAACTGCATCAAACGAAGCTTAATTAAAAACTTAATTAGTTCACCCGGTGTTAATTGCCGCTGTGATTGCAATTTGAGGTCAAAAAGACGGTATCGTCACTTCAAAAGTACTTCAGTACGCAGAGATTTGCTTTTGAAAAAATCCAACGGAATCTAAAAGCACAAAAATATGAAATATTCAATATGAACAACCTGCAGTTATGTACAGTCAATGTTCCTGTGCAGTTAGGATTTAACTTATACAAACTTACACCGGGGCTAAATACATCTCATTATTAAACTCAACTGAACTTATTTGAAAGTTTCTCGAATATGCACCTTGTCCTTACGGAAAAGACATGTTCTCAGAAGCAGAGCGCCCGCTCTCCACCTGGCTGCTCCGAGCCGGCTCCAGACTCCAGCCCTGCGGGAGCACAGTCATGCGCTCAAGCTGCTTCCTGTTTACAGTCCGTGGGACACACTGAGGAGGAGAGAACCAGAAAGGTAAAATACCAAAAACTTAGTTTTTTTTTGTTGTTGTTTTTTTTGGGGGGTGGCTTAAGCAACCCTCTCACTTCAGGGGGGTAAACTAATAAAGTGGATTACCGAGTTAGCTGGATAACTGCACTGAGTAAGAGAAGCTGGATTACCGAGTTAGCTGGATAACTGCACTGAGTAAGAGAAGCAGGATTACTGAGTTAGCTGGATAACTGCACTGAGTAAGAGAAGCTGGATTACCGAGTTAGCTGGATAACTGCACTGAGTACGAGAAGCTGGATTACAGAGTTAGCTGGATAACTGCACTGAGTAAAACCTGGAACCCTTCCAAATCTGGAACATGGACTGAAGTAAAAGAAGACATTCCGGGTTTTACTCAGTGCAGTTATCCAGCTAACTCAGTAATCCTGCTTCTCTTACTCAGTTCAGTTATCCAGCTAACTCAGTAATCCTGCTTTGTAGTATACCTCCTGGCGTATGCAGTCATTAGTCTTCCAGAGGAGTTTAGTGCACAAATGGGAAACAAAAAACAAAACTTTTAGGGACCGATTGATTTCCTGCCCATAACACTCGATTTTTGAGTTTATTATCACATCGTTTCTGATACCATATGTTTTACTACAGTATAAATATACACTTTGGGAACTGATTAAATTGTCAGAAACGGCGGATTGCCAATTCAGTGTTCCCAAGGTGCTGTGTTTGGCTGCAAGTACTTTTGATAAAGTAACATTAGACATCATAGGATTTACCTCCCGAATGTGAGAGATTGAAAAGAAATGTCAGGAGAATTGGATTATCAACATTCAGAGAATAAACTGGATTTGTTTTGTATTTTAATGGCAATATACCAACCTTTAAAGCTGAAACGGATGGAATAGAAATCCAGTTTACACACCTAGATTTCGGTCAGTAAGGATGTCATAAAAATTGATGACAACAGTGTACAAAATGCTGAGGTAAATAAAATAAAAAATAAATATGCTGCTGTACTTAAGCTTAAGAAATCTACCATGGACATACTTATGGGGGATAAACAGCGTTGTAAAATGTACATTTAGGAATTATGATTTTGCTGTGGATGGAAAAAAATTTAACTTTTTAAAAAAAGTTTATTTTTCTGCCACTTGACAAATACAATAAACGACTTGTTCAGCAGGGAAAAGGATGCAAAACGACATGAATGTTTCATCCTTACTCATCTGCTGGCTATTAAATGAAAACCATTACCAATAAAAGAAAAAAACACCAACGAAAAAACACCCTCTGCTGTAGAAATGCTCAGGCCCGCTGTAATCTCCGCTTGGCGCTTAAAAAAAAGAGAGCGCGGGACATCCCGCTTCCTTTCCTTCAAACGGACCGGCCCCCAGCAAGAGAGGATTTGGAAGGATGCCACTAAAATTTGCATTGCATGTCCCCCGGACCTGCGCGGAAAGATAATCAACTTACTTAGCATTCAGGGGGAGAAATCCATTAGAATAGATGATGTGGGATTATTCTCCACTAGTGCAAAACAGCACTGAGGGAGCCGCGTGTGTCCTTTCTGCCACTATAACCGCTTTGATTCTTTATACAAGGAGCCACAGACCTGACGGATGATTGGTCACAGCATGATACGAGGCCCTTCGATGTCTGCAGTTTATCATTATCATATAATATTACCAGGGGTCGATTTGAGGGGGGATGCAAGAGGATGCCATCCCCCCTTATAAAAAAAAGGACAAAAACCATCCCCTTTGTAAAACTGCTATCATCTCTTTCCATCCCCTTTGTAAAACTGCTATCGTCCCTTTCCATTCCCTTTGGGTTAATGCTATCATTCCTTTCCATCCCCTTTGGGTTAATGCTATCATCTCTTTCCATCCCCTTTGTAAAACTGCTATCGTCCATTTCCATCCCCTTTGGGTTAATGCTATCATTCCTTTCCATCCCCTTTGGGTTAATGCTATCATCTCTTTCCATCCCCTTTGGGTTAATGCTATCATCCCTTTCCATCCCCTTTGGGTTAATGCTATCAACCCATTTCACCCCCTTTGGGTTAATGCTATCATCCCTTTCCATCCCCTTTGGGTTAATGCTATCATCCCTTTCCATCCTCTTTTGGTTAATGTTATCATCCCTATCCATCCCCTTTGGGTTAATGTTATCATCCCTTTCCATCCTCTTTGGGTTAATGTTATCATCCCTTTCCATCCCCTTTGGGTTAATGCTATCATCCCTTTCCATCCTCTTTGGGTTAATGCTATCATCCCTTTCCATCCTCTTTGGGTTAATGTTATCATCCCTTTCCATTCCCTTTGGGTTAATGCCATCATCCCTTTCCATCCCCTTTGGGTTAATGCTATCATCCCTTTCCACCCTCTTTGGGTTAATGCTATCATCCCTTTCCATCCCCTTTGGGTTAATGCTATCATCCCTTTCCATCCTCTTTGGGTTAATGTTATCATCCCTTTCCATCCTCTTTGGGGTAATGTTATCATCCCTTTCCATCCCCTTTGGGTTAATGCTATCATCCCTTTCCATCCTCTTTGGGTTAATGTTATCATCCCTTTCCATCCTCTTTGGGGTAATGTTATCATCCCTTTCCATCCCCTTTGGGTTAATGATGCCCTGTGATGTCACAGATCCCACAATCCACCTTGAATTTTTTTTACAAATCGACCACTGAGTATTACCACACTTCATGACTTTTATAAATAATATTGGGGGAGGGGTTTGGCTTTTTCCAGAAAAGTAAAACTGTAGTAGGGAAAGCCTTTCATTGAGACAGGTTTAGTTGTAAGCTTTTCATTTTTGTATCAACAAACAACAACAAAACATTCTCCCTCATAGCATTCAATATTTTTTAAAGTCACATGGGGTGAGTTTGGTTGGTTTACATATGTTGTCATCGTTGTGGTCAATTCCATTTTGATTCAGTCAGTTCAAAAAATGAGGACTGAGATTACCTTCAAAAGTTCCCATAGAACAGTATGGCCAGGTTTTTAATATGTGCACTGAATTCAAATTCATCTCCCTGATTTGAGTGAATTCAAATAGAATTGATCCCAGCCATTATTGTCATGGCTATAGTTAACCTTTCCAGTGTGAAGAGGGTTTAATCAGGTGGATAAAAAAAAAAAAAAACCCTGCTGAAGCAGCTCATATTTCTGCACTCAATTTAGTGATAATTTATTGCTTTTTAATTAATGCTGTGCAAACCAATCTCCTCCAGAGTCACGTTAATGTTTTCAGTGTTAATGGCCAGATTGCCTCCTATAAATCACACACTGTCGCGACTGTGAGCTCGGTGAGCGCATGCGAGACCATCTGCATTCTGCACTACCACACTGTTTCAAATACTTTAACCCTCATATAAATTTGACCCCATTCAATGTTTGACCCTCATATAAATTTGACCCCATTCAATGTTTGACCCTCATATCAATTTGACCCCATTCAATGTTTGATGTCTCTTAAAAACCTGTTATCTTATTTTTTTCACCTTGACACTATATGACTTCTCCTAATTTGTTGGGATTAAATAGTAGACACACAATAAATAATGCATAATGCCTTCAAAAGTCCAAAGGTGTTGTGTGGGGTCATTTGTGGAGTAGCTGTATGAAATATTTAAAAAATACAACCATTTTTCAGTCTTTATCTCAGATTTTTTGTGAGTAATTTCCCCTCGTGGCACATTCCCAAACAGGTTTTAAACTTCCCAAACTTTAATTTACCTCAGACTCTAACATGGGAAGTTTCATCACAGATTTTTAATATTTATAGATAAAAGGCGAGTCAATTGGGAGACACACAAAAGGTAAAAAATCTTGCTATTACAATAATTTTGTGGCAGTTAAAAATTTTGGGTTCTAATCATAAAATATCGACATAATATGTGGGTTAAAGAATCACAGTAACAACAAACACCTGGGGCCTCATGTATAAACGGTGCGTACGTTAAAAAAAGATGAGTACCCTACTTTCCCCGGGGATTTGGGATTTATAAAAAACAAACTTGACGTCAAAACATGTGCACATTTACACAGAGTATGACTCACGTTTTTTAGTTTGGGGAATTGGCGACTCTGATGACATGCAGGGAAACTGGCATACGCATCGTTTTTGCACGTACACACCTTTTATACGAGGCCCCAGATGTGTTACTGATAGATGTGTTGCAGATATATCCATTTTCTTTGTCTCATTGTTAGCTGTTGATCCCTCTTGGTGGCTCTGCCATTCGCAGCTACCAGTCAGTATCCCTGCTCCCATTGGCTAAGACACTTGAGTGTGTGACACTGCTGGTTCTACCTGACCTCTCCGCTGTGTGTGACACTGCTGGTTCTACCTGCTGATCCCTGCAGTATCATGCCCCACTGTCTGCAGTGGGGTTCTGAGGCACAGCCTTCACATCTGGGATGTTGCTTCCAGGTCACTTGAGGAACAGTGGTAGCACCACATTGCACTTTACTGGGGTCCCCCAGGGCTCTGTGCTAGGTCCCCTCCTCTTCTCCCTTTAATCCCCTAATCCTCTCATCACTGCTCATGGCTTGTCATGTTGTTGCTATGATGATGACACTCTTCTGACCTCTTTCTCACCCTCAGCAGGTTATTGATGCTACACGGTGCTAAATTTAATAAGACTGTGCGAGCAGTGTGTCTGTGAGTCTGATGTTAGAGAGGGAGAATGTGCACCAGGAGGCGTGGCCTGGTGCACATTCAGTGTGCCTGGTGGCGTGGCCTGGTGCCCGTCAGTGCCCCTCCCCTCCTGGTCAGCCCTGCTTCCCTGCAGTGTGGAGAGGCTGCTGGTGAATGACTGGGGGGGGGGTTTAATATGCTCATTTATTTCCCTGTGGGTAATCGATAGCGGCTCAGGGCTATGGCTAATGTGATTTATGCGTCCCATTTCCACTGTTATGCTTCATGTACAAATTGTCTTTGGTGATGAAAACTCGCCTTGTTTTTTGCGACTTGCTGACTCAAAATCCGCCCCAGAACACTGCGGTCATTTATTTATGTTTTTGTGTGACCCCCCCCCCCCCATTACACACCCCAGTGTAATTTGCTCCAGACGTCTGCAAATCACATCGAGAGACAGATTACTTTATCTTCATTCTCCCTAATCTATGCCCCCCCCAGCCCCCAATGGGAGAGGGATGGGGCCAGGACACAAGCTGCCTAATTGATCCTACTACCCCCCCCCAGGGACTCTCCGCTCTGACTGGTCTCATCACACACAGACACACGCACACACTCATGCACTCTTCCCCGTCTCCACCTCTGACAGCTAATAATTCATACGTACCTCTGCCACAATGAGAGACCGGCTCTCTCTCATGTTTCAACACACGACCACTGACACTTACATTTACAAAAGCAACTGTTTCCCATTCCAAATATTGATTTGTGCCTTTTTTCCACGAGTGTGTAAATATTTGATGCACAGTAATACGGTATTGATTTGTGTTTACCTTATTTGTTTTTCAGAAGGAAACAGGGATCGCTGTCGCAGTTTTCTTTCCACCCTCGATTAACGTTAATGTAAATGTGTGCCATAATATTCCTGTAAATGTGTACAACGCTTCAGTAAATGACTGCTCTATTTCTACTTTAATGGTTGTAGGCTTTGGAATAGAGAAACATCAGTTGAAATTATGAACCATGGAACAACTGAGATTTCTTAGAAGATAAAATTCCTGAGCGCCGTGCAAGACTCACTCAGGACTGTTCCCGTTAATGACCCAGGTCACTGCTAATAGGGTCAGGCTCATATAAAGTATGAATACTGCTGTCCTCACCCATTCCTCACACCAGACCAGTGTGCTGTGAGGGTAACTGCTTGCTAATGTTGATAATGGAGCACCAAGCCATTTACTCCTGCTGAAAGACTGAAGCTAGGCAGGTTTGGGCTTGTCTAGCACTAGGGAGACATCCTGAGACAAATAAGTTGGTTGACCAGTAGGGGGCGGTCTTCCTTCCAAACCCCCCAGTGCAGGGATTGATACACTGCTATAGGATAAGACCCTGATTTGCTGTGGTTATTGTGCATAATGTCATGTATACTATCTGTAATAATGCATACTTTGTTATTTTCATTTCTCTTACACATTTGTATCTTAAACTTGTGCCCAAAATGAAAAAAGAGACCAGCTCAAGAAGTCAAGCTGCATTCACCCCAGTGGGACTATTTCCTATAACGATACAGACACTACAGAACAGGGCGATTCTGTACGGGGATATTCTGGATTGATGAAGAGATGATGGCAGCAGTTGTGGTGGTTTAGACATGGTTTCAGCAGATGAGAGAGGTATGGTTACAGCATAAGTTATGACAGGAAGTTCATTGTCATGATGTAACAGGATGAAATTGCACACTGTAAAAAGTCTATTCACAATAGCCTTAAAGATGCAATCCATCAGAAAACCATTTCTTTTTGCAAAACCACATCAAAAACTCAGACACAAGAAGTGTGTGTTCCACGGTTTCCCCGTTTTGCTTTGTATAAGACTGAGATTGAACGGTTTGAAAAAATGATTTCTCTCTCCGAACTGGTGACATTTAGTTTTTGTGCTTTTGTTAAAGTAGATTTTATGCAAATCTCAATCTCAGTATTCCTGGGGCTACTGTTCCCCCTATATTACCCACCTCACAGAGAGTATGACATCATCAGAAAACTCAAATCATAACCAATCAAAACAAGCCACAGCTGCAGTATCAGGACTGTACAAACAGTGAGTAACAATATCTGGTAAAAGAGTATAAAACTGATTCTGCAAGCAAACAGCAGTTACATGTATAGAGAGAGAAATACGTATGAAACAGCTTTGCACAGTACGTTTACCTGGACGTGTTTATTTGCTTTTGTGGTGATACTCTGCGATGTTTCCAGGCGCTTTGTGCTGAAATTCAGCAGCGGAGAGGATGGAGACTAAACTGTATTGTTATCAACAACAATGTGAATCTGATATGATCTCACCCACAGTGAAGCGAACATGACTCAAAAGAGGTTTCTGCTTTTATAAAAAGAGCCTTTTTCTGCAGAGCCAATCATTTTATTATTCTGCTATCGATGTATTTAAAACAAACCCACACCTGTTTCACTGAACACGCCTGTTTCACTTTCTACACTATTTTTCCACATTGGCTCAAGTGACAGCTCGATAAGCCCTTATGAAAACACCACCAATCGCACCCCATGTTCTGAGCAGAAATTAGTTTTTTTTTTAGGGCTTTTTCAGCTTTATTGAACAGCAAAGTGTAGAGAGACAGGAAGAAGGGGGAGCGAGGGAGAGTGAGAGAGAGGGAGAGACACGCGACAAAGGTCACGCGGCCAGAACCAAACCGCTGACGTCGCGGCCCGCGATGAGCATGCGGACGGTGCTCTTACAGGCTACGCCGCCGAGACGCCCCAGCAGAGATTAGTTTTTAGCTCTTACAAAATAAAAATAAAACTTTCTCAGCTCTTCTAATTGTTCTTTGCGAGCGAATAAACCCACACAGATCTTAGCTAAGCTCTTCCGTCTCTGAGACCTGTGAACTGAAAGATATTTTCTGATACTTTCCGGCAGCAGCCTGAGGTTTGAGGCCAAAGAAGGCGTTAGAGCTGCATTTGGCTCTCATGCTCTGCGGCGTAACGAGGGAGAGGAAGCGACGCCTTTTTATAATAAAAACAAGGGGAGTGTGGGAACGCCGCGTGTCCACACAGCTGCAGGAAGCGCAAAGAGTGGAGGCCTCATTGGCATCATTCCGTGATGCTCCACCAAGTGAAGGAGCCTCCCATTGCATGCTGGTCGTCCGGAACTATCCGCACTTTAATCACAGATCAAAAAGCAGTGGCGTGGTTCTGCATGGAGTCACTTTAAGATTTCATGTGGCCGGACTTTGCTGCTGATCGATGAGGAAACAAGACGGGGTCCACTCAAAACTTGTAGACAAAATTTGTAGACGTAGAACTTGTGCTCTCAGCAGTGTTGTGATTTAATTGCTTAAGAAAAACTTCCAAAATGATAATTCAGAAATTTTCCATTTTGTTCAGCGTACATTAAATGAGACCTCCCTCTCCCCTGCAAAACAAAAGCTGCAGTACACAGAGATTCACTGAGGTACGGTGTCAGGTGACCTTCCCATCATGCCCATTTCCGTGCCCTTACCTTTGCGCTTCAGTAGACTGCAGGACCAGCTCGGGAGCCGCGCGTCTCCCACGCGGGGTGAAGGTCGCTATGAATGGCCCTGAAAAGTTGTAAATGGCATTTTATTAATGCAGTTCATTATTATTAAAGCAACATGCACAAAATGAATTAATTTACATGAAGCCGTGTTTATCTGAATATTGAACGAACACATTAATAACAAGATTTTATTATAAACTTGACAATGTGCCGACACTGCAGCTTCTCTTGGCTGTATCAGTTACTCTATGGTATTGCATGCTGGGATATGCATATTTTAGATTCATAACTTGACTCCAGTGGCAACAACTAACCTCTGGCTGGACTGCATATAAAACTGACCATTTAACATTGTTAAAAATGCACACACCATATGAACGACGTGAAACAACTCTGAAATAACGTACTCCATTTTCTAAGCGTTTCTCTATTTGATCGTTATCCAGAGATGTTGTATGGAAATCCTCCGTGCTTGAAAAGGGCCAATCAAATCCATCCTGACCCCTCAGCATTTATTACTCTTAAATTATGCTTTTTACTCATAATTCATTGATCTTTCATAGAATTAATGTATTCCAAGACACGGCAAAAGTCTCTTAATTAAGATGAATGAGAATTGGGCTTGGCCACCGAATTGAAGTTACATTTAATTCAAACAGATCGGTTGTCCCAGACACTAGGCTTCCTGATGGGGAATTATGACTAATTTATCATGACCAGCAGTGAACCGGTGGGGGGTGGGGGGGTAGGGGGGGCATTAATCCTCCAGAGAAAGCAGCACAGCAGGCTTCTTCTAATCAGGGAAATTAACACATTTATTTAGATCTCATAGCCCTTTCCTGAGAGCTCTTCATATCAATCTCAATATGGATTCAATGTATGAGATGCCCGCGCAGGCAAACTAATTTTTTAAACAGAAAGCCCTGTTAATTTCGAGGTGTCTTGCTTGATTTGCTGTGTGAAGACACAGAAAGTCCCTGGAAATATCCTGTAAATGCAGCCAACCAGCCTGTCACAGCAGATCAATTAGAATGAATAATAAGACAAAGTTGCAAAAACAGTACAATTTCAATAAAAGGCAACGGGGCTGTCAATCTACCTCTGTAACCCGGCAACAGTAAAAGAGGCGTGGCTAACATAATGAGCAATTTTCTTGCCAAATTGCAGAAAATTTCTGGATTTTTTTCCATGTCCTGATATATTATCATGGTATTAATGAAACATTTACCTGTGTAACTACTAGCGAGTTTTAGCCCTGTATTGCCATCAGACTACAGTAAACTCATCCTTATTATGCTATTACTCTGTGCTGAAGAGCTGCCTGCGATGAGCACCACATGTCTCTCAGGACAGATGTTCTAATCCAGGGGTAGGCGTCTAGTTCTGGTTTTTGCCCCATCCGAACCTATAACTACAATAACTGGATTCATTTTAATTAATCAGCTTTAATGAATGCAGGAGGCGCTCAGCGTTTCACCATTCAGAATATTCAGGCTCAGACTTTAAATCACCCATCAAACTCTTATGATCAAGCTCAGATGGAACAAAAACCAGAAACGGCACCGGCGCTCCAGGACCGGGGTTGCCTCCCACTGTTCTAGTTTGTGTGGAAAAAGATGGCATACAGCATGACCTCCCAATGCCCAGTTCTCATGAGCAATTGGGTTTAAGATAATGTACTAATTACAATGAGACACTGTAAAGATACATCATAGACCTATAAGCATTAAGTCATCTTTACACCTTTTTAAGAAATACAAATAAGCTCTTTACTTATCCCAGGGAGAAACAGAGGTCAAAGTATAACAGAGCTTCCTGCTTCCTGCTTCCTGCTTCATTTAGAGTCTGCTGTGACTGTGGTGGGTAGCAGTGTCTCCTGTGACAGGCTTTTATTTCGGCTCGATTCTGACGCCGTGTTAGATCGTTTTGTGCAACGAGCGAAGCTCTCCACTTTGAATAATAATCACCCAGCTGCACTGGATGGCTTTTTTTGTGTTTGATTACATTGCCGATTGTGATAAGTGCAGTTTACACATAATCAAATTAATCGTAAAGCAAAATATGTTTCATTTGCTGCAATCAACATAATTTGACACAAGCCAATCTAGCGTGGAAAAACAGCACATTTTAGGGATTTGAAAGAGGGTGACACAGAGCGCTATAATAACACAGTGACTAGTGGCCAGGGGCTGT
Organism: Ilyophis sp. 1 JC-2022; assembly: GCA_022702515.1. Taxonomy (NCBI): domain Eukaryota; kingdom Metazoa; phylum Chordata; class Actinopteri; order Anguilliformes; family Synaphobranchidae; genus Ilyophis; species Ilyophis sp. 1 JC-2022. The sequence goes on from CM040396.1 coordinate 107,523,658, forward strand.
TCTCAACTGGCATTATACATATCCATACACAAGTCACCAAAGATCATATCTACTAAATAACCTTTTAATCACAGGTCTGCTTAGTAGGTTGTCTGTGTTGTGCCTGAGATTATCTGCAGAACTTCTGGACCCCTGAAAGCCCTCGCTCTGTTTTTATTCACATATCTAAAGCCATTTTCAGTCTAAAGTCTGTTTCCCATTTTCAGTCCACCTATATGAGCTATAAGTACTGTATATGAGCTTTACGCAATTACAACACTGCACTCTTTCTGAAGGCTGTCAAACCGCCAGTGCTCTATAATAGAAGTGCGCTCAATAAAGTGAAACACTAAACTTGAAAACATCTTCATTAACACGCTACATTTAAATGTGTCACAACAATGTGAGAACTTCCAGAAATCTTGAAATAAGAAAATGCAAAAAGAGGCAGTAGACGTCCTCATCATGTTTAAATTTAATTCAGTTTACTGTAAAACCAGCAGTGGCCCACGGCTGAAGAATCGGCATACGTGAATCACAGCTTGGCTTATTCCTGGTGGAGTATAGGTGTGTCCCAATAGTCGAAAAATAAATACTCCTGTTCTTGACCCACATGCCAATACTGTCCCACACTGAGATACCCACACCAGCCCTCTCCCCGAATCACTGTCCCACTCTGAGATACCCACACCAGCCCTCTCCCCGAATCACTGTCCCACTCCGAGATACCCACAACAGCCCTCTCCCTGAATCACTGTCCCACTCTGAGATACCCACACCAGCCCTCTCCCCGAATCACTGTCCCACTCTGAGATACCCACACCAGCCCTCTCCCCGAATCACTGTCCCACACTGAGATACCCACACCAGCCCTCTCCCCGAATCACTGTCCCACTCTGAGATACCCACACCAGCCCTCTCCCCGAATCACTGTCCCACACTGAGATACCCACACCAGCCCTCTCCCCGAATCACTGTCCCACTCTGAGATACCCACACCAGCCCTCTCCCCGAATCACTGTCCCACTCTGAGATACCCACACCAGCCCTCTCCCCGAATCACTGTCCCACTCTGAGATACCCACACCAGCCCTCTCCCCGAATCACTGTCCCACTCTGAGATACCCACACCAGCCCTCTCCCCGAATCACTGTCCCACTCTGAGATACCCACACCAGCCCTCTCCCCGAATCACTGTCCCACACTGAGATACCCACACCAGCCCTCTCCCCGAATCACTGTCCCACTCTGAGATACCCACACCAGCCCTATCCTCAATCACTGTCCCACACTGAGATACCCACAACAGCCCTCTCCCCGAATCACTGTCCCACTCTGAAATACCCAAACCAGCCCTCTCCCCGAATCACTGTCCCACTCTGAGATACCCACAACAGCCCTCTCCCCGAATCACTGTCCCACTCTGAGATACCCACACCAGCCCTCTCCCCGAATCACTGTCCCACACTGAGATACCCACACCAGCCCTCTCCCCGAATCACTGTCCCACTCTGAGATACCCACAACAGCCCTCTCCCCGAATCACTGTCCCACACTGAGATACCCACACCAGCCCTCTCCCCGAATCACTGTCCCACTCTGAGATACCCACACCAGCCCTCTCCCCGAATCACTGTCCCACACTGAGATACCCACACCAGCCCTCTCCCCGAATCACTGTCCCACTCTGAGATACCCGAATCACTGTCCCACTCTGAGATACCCACACCAGCCCTCTCCCCGAATCACTGTCCCACTCTGAGATACCCACAACAGCCCTCTCCCCGAATCACTGTCCCACTCTGAGATACCCACACCAGCCCTCTCCCCGAATCACTGTCCCCCACTGAGATACCCACAACAGCCCTCTCCCCGAATCACTGTCCCACACTGGAATAACCCCCTCCATCTCCTCACTGCAGCAAGTGTCAGTGAGACCCCCCCACACTTTACACTGCACGCTTTTGTCCTGTTACTCCAAAGCACTGGTTCCTGGTCCCCCCCCTGCAGAGCCAGCTTGGGAGGAGAGCAGCTTCTACACAGAATCTGTACTTTATTCACACATTTACTCTCGCCCCTCTGTGAAGTCTGTGTACAGAAAAAGGAAGAGAAATAAACAGCTGTCCCACCGGGGCATCCCTGAGAAAGGAAATTAAATACGCCCAGCAAAGCAGGCGGAAATAAATAAGAGAAAGTGGAAACGGAGACAGGGTGCAGTCAGTCAGAGCCATTCACTCAGAGCCACATGCTGTCTGCATCCCTGTCTCCTGGACTAATGTGCACACCTGCACCTCTCTCCGCTGTCTGTCTGTCTCTCCATCTCCCTCTCTCTGCTGTCTGTCTGTCTCTCCATCTCGCTCTCTCTCTGCTGTCTGTCTGTCTCTCCATCTCTCTCTCTCTGCTGTCTGTCTGTCTCTCCATCTCCCTCTCTCTGCTGTCTGTCTGTCTGTCTCTCCATCTCCCTCTCTCTCTCTCTGCTGTCTGTCTGTCTCTCCATCTCCCTCTCTCTGCTGTCTGTCTGTCTCTCTCTCTATCTCTCTCTCCTGTCTGTCTGTCTCTCCATCTCTCTCTCTCTGCTGTCTGTCTCTCTCTCCCTCTCTCTGCTGTCTGTCTGTCTCTCCATCTCTCTCTCTCTGCTGTCTGTCTGTCTCTCCATCTCACTCTCTCTGCTGTCTGTCTGTCTCTCCATCTCCCTCTCTCTGCTGTCTGTCTGTCTCTCCATCTCTCTCTCTCTCTGCTGTCTGTCTGTATCTCCATCTGTCTCTCTCTGCTGTCTGTCTGTCTGTCTCTCCATCTCCCTCTCTCTGCTGTCTGTCTGTCTCTCCATCTCCCTCTCTCTGCTGTCTGTCTGTCTCTCCATCTCTCTCTCTCTGCTGTCTGTCTGTCTGTCTCTCCATCTCCCTCTCTCTGCTGTCTGTCTGTCTCTCCATCTCTCTCTCTCTGCTGTCTGTCTGTCTCTCCATCTCCCTCTCTCTGCTGTCTGTCTGTCTCTCCATCTCTCTCTCTCTGCTGTCTGTCTGTCTGTCTCTCCATCTCCCTCTCTCTGCTGTCTGTCTGTATCTCCATCTGTCTCTCTCTGCTGTCTGTCTGTCTGTCTCTCCATCTCCCTCTCTCTGCTGTCTGTCTGTCTCTCCATCTCTCTCTCTCTGCTGTCTGTCTGTCTCTCCACCTCTCTCTCTCTCTGCTGTCTGTCTGTATCTCCATCTGTCTCTCTCTGCTGTCTGTCTGTCTGTCTCTCCATCTCCCTCTATCTGCTGTCTGTCTGTCTCTCCACCTCTCTCTCTCTCTGCTGTCTGTCTGTATCTCCATCTGTCTCTCTCTCTGCTGTCTGTCTGTCTCTCCATCTCCCTCTCTCTGCTGTCTGTCTGTCTCTCCATCTCCCTCTATCTGCTGTCTGTCTGTCTCTCCATCTCCCTCTATCTGCTGTCTGTCTGTCTCTCCATCTCCCTCTCTCTGCTGTCTGTCTGTCTCTCTCTCCCTCTCTCTGCTGTCTGTGTCTCTCCATCTCTCTCTCTCTTTCTGCTGTCTGTCTGTCTCCATCTCCCTCTCTCTGCTGTCTGTCTGTCTCTCCATCTCCCTCTCTCTGCTGTCTGTCTGTCTCTCTCTCCCTCTCTCTGCTGTCTGTGTCTCTCCATCTCTCTCTCTCTTTCTGCTGTCTGTCTGTCTCCATCTCCCTCTCTCTGCTGTCTGTCTGTATCTCCATCTGTCTCTCTCTGCTGTCTGTCTGTCTGTCTCTCCATCTCCCTCTCTCTGCTGTCTGTCTGTCTCTCCATCTCTCTCTCTCTCTGCTGTCTGTCTGTCTCTCTCTCTGCTGTCTGTCTGTCTGTCTCTCCATCTCTCTCTCTCTGCTGTCTGTCTGTCTCTCTCTCCCTCTCTCTGCTGTCTGTGTCTCTCCATCTCTCTCTCTCTTTCTGCTGTCTGTCTGTCTCCATCTCCCTCTCTCTGCTGTCTGTCTATCTCTCCATCTCCCTCTCTCTCTGCTGTCTGTCTGTCTCTCTCTCTGCTGTCTGTCTGTCTGTCTCTCCATCTCTCTCTCTCTGCTGTCTGTCTGTCTCTCTCTCCCTCTCTCTGCTGTCTGTGTCTCTCCATCTCTCTCTCTCTCTCTGCTGTCTGTCTGTCTCCATCTCACTCTCTCTGCTGTCTGTCTGTCTCTCCATCTCTCTCTCTCTGCTGTCTGTCTGTCTCTCTCTCTGCTGTCTGTCTGTCTCTCCATCTCTCTCTCTCTCTGCTGTCTGTCTGTCTGTCTCTCCATCTTTCTCTCTGCTGTCTGTCTGTCTGTCTCTCCATCTCCCTCTCTCTGCTGTCTGTCTGTCTCTCCATCTCTCTCTCTCTCTGCTGTCTGTCTGTCTCTCCATCTCTCTCTCTGCTGTCTGTGTCTCTCAGTCTCTCTCTCTCTGCTGTCTGTCTGTCTCTCCATCTCCCTCTCTCCTTTTTCTGCTCTCCACTCTCTCGCCCTTTCTCTGCTCTTTACCTCTCTTTCGATCTCTCTCTCTCCCTTGCAATGTTTATTTATGGTGAATGAGGATGGAAAATGAGAACTTCTGTTTTGAAGTCTTGGCAGGAAGATGTATTTTCTGTAACGGTGTTTGTTTTGTTTTATTTGTTCCGTTCATTTTCTTTTTCTTTGGGTTTGTTGCAGTCAATTCATTGTCCTTTTTTTCTCCTTATTTAATTGAATTTGATCGGATTTTACTCTTATTATTTCTGTTTTCTGTGTGTGTGAGTGGATAATTTTATAATGCTTGTAAAATGTGAACATGTAGCCAGGTCTCTTTTTTTATTTTTTTGTTCTGTGCAAAAACCTCTCCCTCTCTCTCTCTCCCCCCTCCCGCTACCCCCCTCTCCACTCTCCTCTCTCTCTCTACCCCACCTCTCTCCCCCTCCCCCTCTCTCTCTCTCCTTGCAGCTGTGAGCTGCTATAAGCGCTGCTCCAGACAGCCTGTGCTTTTACAGAGAGGAGCAGAGAGGAAACTAAATAAGAGATTTCACTGTGAAGCCACAGGCACTGAGCTCTCTCTCTCTCTCTCCCTGTCTTTCTCTCTTTCTATACACCCCCTCCCCTCTCTCTCTCTCTCTCTCTCTCTCTCCCCCCCCCCCCCCCCTCTCCCTCTCTCCCTGGGGCAGGCCCGGGGGGGTGAGTGTGTGCAGGAGGACAGTAATCATGCTGCAGATGAGGAGTTCGGAGGACGCTGAGCGGAGCTGGACTGAGCTGGACTGAGCTGTGCTGAGCGGTGCTGTGCTGTGCTGTGCTGTGCTGGGCTGAACTGAGCTGAGCTGAGCCGAGCCGGGCTGTGCTGTGCTGTGCTGGGCTGTGCTGAGCTGAGCCGAGCCAGGCTGTGCTGTGCTGTGCTGTGCTGGGCTGATTCGGCACTTCCTCTGCGTTCGTCACGAGAGGCAATCCTCGGGGAGAGAGAGTCATGAGAGGCCAGCCTCTCGCTCAGTGCTGAGGGGATCTGGACACACACACACGCCCGCGTGCACACACATGCTCACACACCTGGCTGCACATGGATAACTCTGTGTGTTGTCTGACGGCAGCAGGACTTTGAAGTGGAGCCCGCTGGATTTCTGTTCACTTCTTCTTTCTGTCAGTTTGGCTTCTGCTCCAGCGCCAAGAAGGACGGACGAGCCGCTGTGTCTGTCTGGTGAAGGGAACATATTTTTCTAACCCCAAAAAACTAATTTTCTCTCTGTAAAAATATCAGAAGCAAACTCCCTGATCCCCATTCTGGAGTCTGCAGGGGGATTCTATTCTTTGTTCTTTTTAGTGGGCTTTTTTTCTGCATGGATTGCATAAATTTCCACTGGGGGATTTAAGAGCCCCACACGGGGGGAGGATGCTTTGGGCTTTCTCCAGCGACCGGCTGATGGATTACAGGGTTTCAGAGTTACGGATCCGCCACACGGTCACTGCCAGGAGAAAAGTGAGTACGCGGGATACCGCCAGCCTGCTTCTCCCCGTCGCTCTCTCTGTCCATCAAATGCATGACGACTTCCTGGAAACGCTCCACGCTTGAGCCGCCGCCGCCACCGCTGCTGCCTGTGATTGATACGGTTAGAGATGCGAGCGACCGGACCGAACGGCGGGTCCGTGCGCTCGGCTGGAGGTTTAAATATTCCGCGAGCGGAGACGCTGAGCGCGCGACATGTTTGAGAGCCGATCCTTCGTCTCCGGAGCCCAAAGTCGCCGTCTGCCCCTGGAGCAGGCGAGAGCTGGCGGCTGTTGGTCGTGAGGGCGAGAGACACCGCTGTCCGATCGTCCCGTCTCCCGCGTTGATCCGTCCCGCCACAAAGAACTCTTCACCACGGCAACCCCTCCAACCCCCTCCCAACCTGCACGTCTCTCTTCAGAATGGTGCCGCCCCCTCCCACTAACAAGCCCCACGTGTGCCTGTCCACCATGTTGATCGTCAGTAGCATGGCGCTAATGGACGCCTACCTGGTGGAGCAGAACCAGGGCCCACGAAAAATCGGCATCTGCATCATGGTGCTGGTGGGCGACGTCTGCTTCCTCATCGTCCTGCGCTACGTGGCGGTCTGGGTGGGCGCCGAGGTGCGGACCGCTAAGCGTGGCTACGCCATGATCCTCTGGTTCCTCTATGTCTTCGTCCTGGAGATCAAGGTCTACTTTGTCTACCAGAACTACAAGGCGGACCGCTCCAGTCTGGACGCCATCACCCGCAAGAGCCTCACCCTGCTGCTGTCCATCTGCGTGCCCGTCCTCTTCATCATCCTGGTGGCTATCGACCACATGGAGTACGTGCGCGCCTTCAAAAAGCGTGAGGAGATCAGGAACCGCCTTTTCTGGGTGGTGGTGGACCTCTTGGACATCCTGGACATCCAGGCCAACCTGTGGGAGCCGCAGAAGAAAGGGCTCCCCCTATGGGCCGAGGGACTGATGTTCTTCTACTGCTACATCCTGCTGCTGATCCTGCCCTGCGTCTCGCTGAGCGAGATCAGCATGCAGGGGGTCAACATCGTACCCCACAAGATGATGCTGTACCCCATCCTCAGCCTGGTCACCATCAACGTCATCACGCTCTTCATCCGCGGGGGGAACCTCGTCTTCTACAAGGACGTCAGGGTGTCGGGGATACTCATGGGTAAGAACGTGCTGGCCATAATCCTCAAGGTCTTCAGCTTGGTTCAGTACAGGAGACAGCTGCACAGCGCCCCTCCCACTTTCGGGATAGAGCTCCAGAAAAACTCCGCCCCCCGCGGCCGCCCCATGATGCCCCCACCCCCCATGACACAGGTGATGCTTCAGGATCGGACCCCCCTGCCAGAGGTGACCACCTGCGAGCACACGTGACATCGGCGAGTTTTTACGACTGCGATCCGGAATCTCCCGCGACCGGGGGAGCTGGGGACGAGACGGAGTTACGGAACGTTACGGAATGACATCCGGAAATCATTTGGGACCCACGGGACAGCCGTCCTCATGGGCAGAGTGAACGGCGCATTTAAAAAAAAAAAAACCGTGGGGGGAAAAATAGAAACAGAAATATGAATATATTTTTAAACAGTGTCTGCTGCATTATGACATCACAAACATAAATAAAATACTACATGGATGATAGCACTGCAGTGTAATTTTCCTCTGATTTTCATGTGAATAAAACAGTTCTGTTATTGTCACTGCAGTTGGAAGAAGAGAGGAAAGCTGCAGTGTGAGAAATTTTAAATATGAAGATCAGGCTTTTTAAAAAAAACAAGAGTATGTTTCATATGTAAAAGATGAAGATTATGTACATGTCAGAAGACCCATGTGTTTGTATGCGCTTTGAGTTACTGGGGTTTACTTTTTTATGTTAATTAACTTATTAATGAACGGATCAACGTCTTACGTTGTAATTTGAGTTCGGCTACGGCCCTTTTACTAACAAGGCTCTAAGAGAAGAGCCATTTTAATCTCCAATTACGAGGCAGCTGAAAACCACATGGAGAGAAGCTCAATCACATCTATTTAGCACATGTGTTCCCCTATCACTAGCTGTTTGGTCCCATTCATTCACAGGGGTGAGAAATGACGGATAAGCATGTTTGAGAACGAGCAAAAGTAACGTTTCCCTGCCAGCTCTGCACACAGCTAACAGGAGCAGTGCTGCACCTGACCCAATCGCAGTACGGTGACACGTCCAAGATTCAAACCTGCAACCAGCTCTCCTGTGAGCCACGAGAAATACAGAGTAAGGGGCGTTTTGGCGCTGTGTGAAGCCATTCTTTTTGGATCTGAATGCATATGAGCAGTGATTATTCTGCGGAGCTAGAGTTTAACCTGAGTGAGTGTAAGCAGAATGGCGCTTTGCTAACTCTGTTTCTGCTCCAGCCTGAGTGCACATTAAGGCTGATTAAACTCCAGCCCGGGATACAGAACCAGAGAGGTCATTCTGATTCACACATTGGCTGCTTCAATAATTAATGCAGCTTAAAGAAATTGGACCGGAATTAAATGAAGGCAGATGCATAAGAAAATGAAAGTGGGGTTCAGGGGCTGGGGGTTCAGGGGCTGGGGGTTCAGGGGCTCAGGGGCTGGGGGTTCAGGGGCTCAGGGGCTGGGGGTTAATTAGCGCTGTTAGGCCTCTGTGTCATTAACCTTGCTGAGGGTGAGAGCCCCCCAAATTACGCCATAAAGAAACCAGCAACACCCTCATTTTATTTACTGACTCTCACACACACACACTCTCACACACACACACACACACACACACACACACACAAACAAACAAACAAACACACAATCACTCTCTCTCACACACACACACAAACACACGATCACTCTCTCTCTCTCTCACACACACACACACACACACACACACACACAATCTCTGTCTTTCTCGCTCTTTCTCACACACACACAAACACACGATCACTCTCTCTCTCTCTCTCTCTCTCACACACACACACACACACACACACACAAACACTCTCTCTCTCTCCCTCTCTCTCTCACACACTCACACACACACACACACACCATTGAGTCATCAGCACATTTTGGAGGTCATTTCGAGGTCTGGGATCTTTGCGTTATTCTTCAATAAATGTAAACGAGTGTTTAGATATCAGGGTTAGCTGAATGCTTTTAATCCAATGTGGGCAGAGCTAATGTGGAGGTGGTAAAATATATTATATAGAAGTATTTATATTCAAAGATTCCCTGCCATACAGTCATCTTCCATTAACACAGAAACCTCTCCCATGAGCGCAGAGCAGGTGGTACAGGTTTCAGTGGTGAATGCATGAGTTCAAATAAGAGGTTGACCTTAAAACAAATCTTTACATTCGTATTCTGTTAAAATCATATCCATGTACAATCTATTGATAGTGATATTCACAAGAAGCGTAAACCAATAATTAAAATGTTTTTTCTTCAAACACATTTCTGTTTTAATTAAGATATGTTCCCTTGAGTAGTTTATCATATACAGTAAATACAATATTTATTTTTACAGCTCCTTTTTTATTATTGTGCCGATATAATTTAATCGTTATTATATGATTGATTCTTATTGTGCTGTAATTTGCAATAAAACATTTGAATTTGCCATACAACATCATGAGTTTCTTATCATTAAGCATTGTGAGAATTGATTCTACCAGTAGACTAGAAATTCATACATCTTATTTCTATAAGTCTAAATTCAAAATTAAGTTAAAAATATTTTTTTTATCTTGCTGATTAGAACAAAATTGTCGATCTAAGATAAACAGTGATTTCTGTACAGCGGTAGAGCTCATAAATACAACGTGTCATACAAATGATGATTAATGTTGATATTAAACACTTGTTCATGGTTTAGGCGCACACATTTGCAATACAAAGTGAGGGTGAGAATTGAAAAACCTCACTAAGTCCAGTTTTGATAAACCATGTTTTTCAAGGTGGGAAACGTGATAACTTTTCTGATAAATAGTTACAGTTTTACTTTTGCATTTTCATCCTTAACACTCTCATTTTCAGTGAAATGCTTTTGCATTTGCTAAGATTCCTAAAAGGATTATCATGACAGAATCTAATGCCTGACCCCACTTGGGGATTCCGAAGAGGGAATGTGTTTTACTATAAGAGGAAAAAGCTTATCTGGTCTATCAACATATACTGATAAAGAGATCAGTGTTCAATCTGTTTGGTCCTGTTCTTGTCCGTAGCAGAATCACGAGAGATCCATTTTATGAACGGTCTGTTATTAAGGTCATTAAATAAGGATTTAAGAGGCTATTTTATACGCACACCTCATGGTAATATCACCCAGCCTTAAGCAGTTTTATTCATCTTTCTAACGACTGATTATTAACCGTTTCTTTTGATAAAAAACGGTTTTATTGTCTCTTCATAGGAGAAGGACTGCTGATCTGGGATCAGTGATCAGGGACAGTTGCCTGTGTGACCTTATTCAAGTTAACAGACTGAAGCTGACTCTAAATCAGTACTCCCACTTGAGGTTTATAGATTATTATATGGATGGTGATTATGAATTATAGATCCAGAACGGTTGGTAAAAACAGTAGGGACTTTTAGTCGGTGATTTACTGAAACCTTTAGCACATGCAAAACTAATAACAACCAATGATTGGTGTGGCCAATAGGGGGTTATTGCTGTGACACTAGAGGGCGCTATTTGTGATGTGAATGGTGAAATATTCAAATTGCCAAACACCAATCCCCCCCATAGAACTGAATGAAAAATAAACACACATACACACATTCTTGTACACACGTATGTATGCCATTGAACATGGATACTTTGTGTGTTTGTGTGTGTGTGTGTGTGTGTGTGTGTGTGTGTGTGTATGTGCGCGTGTGTGTGTGTGGACAACACACAACCCATCGTGCACACAGACTCCACTCTCCAAATTAAAGAGGACCCCTATTCCAACATGCCTGGGAGACATACAGTGCAAATCAGAGCCGAATACCTGGAGACTCACCTGAGAACAGGTGGCTGGAGGACACGCTTCACAGCTCCGCCTTCCAAAAGCGCTGAGCATGGCGCTTTGAACGGCCTTTTAATGCTCGAGGAGCACATGAACCTTTCACTAAATCTTTCCACATCAATGCCTGGCTCTCTTCCCACCTCCTCACACTGTTGCAGTTCTTTACCTCTCTGCATTAAAACACAATTTAGCTGAGTGAAAACTGCACATTATTTATCACACCTGTCCAATTCTACAGTGCAGTTTTGACTGCCAATGTTTTTTCATTCCATGTAAGTCATTAGGTAAGATTCCATATTATCTCCTGCCACCAGGGTGAAGCGAATATCCTTCTGGATATTATTATAGTAAGGTAATTAATGCCCCATCGCTGTTACCCTCTCTCACCCTGAGGGGTAGTAATTAATGCCCCATGGCTGTTACCCTCTCTCACCCTGAGGGGTAGTAATTAATGCCCCATGGCTGTTACCCTCTCTCACCCTGAGGGGCAGTAATTAATGCCCCATTGCAGTTACCCTCTCTCACCCTGAGGGGCAGTAATTAATGCCCCATTGCTCTTACCCTCTCTCACCCTGAGGGGCAGTAATTAATGCCCCATTGCTGTTACCCTCTCTCACCCTGAGGGGCAGTAATTAATGCCCCATTGCTCTTACCCTCTCTCACCCTGAGGGGCAGTAATTAATGCCCCATTGCTGTTACCCTCCCTCACCCTGAGGGGCAGTAATTAATGCCCCATTGCTCTTACCCTCTCACCCTGAGGGGCAGTAATTAATGCCCCATTGCTGTAACCCTCCCTCACCCTGAGGGGCAGTAATTAATGCCCCATTGCTCTTACCCTCTCTCGCCCTGAGGGGCAGTAATTAATGCCCCATTGCTGTTACCCTCCCTCACCCTGAGGGGCAGTAATTAATGCCCCATTGCTCTTACCCTCTCTCGCCCTGAGGGGCAGTAATTAATGCCCCATTGCTGTTACCCTCCCTCACCCTGAGGGGCAGTAATTAATGCCCCATTGCTCTTACCCTCTCTCACCCTGAGGGGCAGTAATTAATGCCCCATTGCTGTTACCCTCCCTCACCCTGAGGGGCAGTAATTAATGCCCCATTGCTCATACCCTCTCTCGCCCTGAGGGGCAGTAATTAATGCCCCATTGCTGTTACCCTCCCTCACCCTGAGGGGCAGTAATTAATGCCCCATTGCTGTCACCTGCTTTAGATCAGAAAGTATACTCCAGAGAAACTATCTCCTTTAGATCAAAGATGTGCAGTATGAGATACTCCAGAGAAACTATCTCCTTTAGATCAGAGAGGTGAAGTATGAGATACTCCAGAGAAACTATCTCCTTTAGATCAAAGATGTGCAGTATGAGATACTCCAGAGAAACTATCTCCTTTAGATCAAAGATGTGCAGTATGAGATACTCCAGAGAAACTATCTCCTTTAGATCAGAGATGTGCAGTATGAGATACTGACGTATGAAATGAAAATCACAAAATTGTCAGCATTAAAGTTTATTCTCAGGAAAACTCTTTATGATGACACTTTTCATATGATGAGTTGACCCATCTCTCAGCTAAAGACAATATTCTTTATCTAAACTGTATTTTTGTATCTGTCTACAAATTTGAGTAAATGCAATACAACTGTGCATTCATGCCAAAACAAATGGGCAGTATTATAATTTTTTATTTCAGTCATTACCTAAAAAATATGTATAATTTCATATAACTGGGGCTCATTTGTTTGAATAAAGTGACTAATTGGGGGTAATAGGCAGACCTGAAATGTGATGATTTTAATGATTCTTGGCAGTGGTGGCGACGAGGCTGCAGAAGTGGAATTACGGGCTGCAGAGCAGTGTGTGTGTGCGTGTGTGTGGGGGGGGGGGGGGGGGGGTTGAATACTGGCTCACTGCCCCCGGGCTCCTCCTGTTCTCAAACACACACAAGTTCTCTCTCCACGCCTCACATTCAGGTTTTTTTTTTAACTCTGGCTGCTCCCTGGTGCAGAACCCATGAATTTAACTGCATGGTGCTGTGGTCAGAGTGACACTCACACCTGACTGGGGCAGGCTTGTAAAGAGCCGCTGATTTAGGGTGTGCAATCGCACACTTTCACTGAGGTTCATCTGTGGCGCTCACTGCCCTCTGACAGAAAAAAATAAAATTCACTTTAAGCTCCTATAAAAATAAATGCTTAAATATAATAGTTGGGTAAATCACTGATAACGATCCTAACTGCACTTTTATCATAATTGTAATACACGTTTAACAGAAAGTTCTGAACATAAGGAAGACTAAGAAAGCCATATGTATTTATATATGTGCATAACTAACCAAAAACTGGTCAGGGTCACAAAATCCACTGGAATATTACTGGAGCATAATCAAGAACTCTTTTCTGCAGGGTCCATTTTGGTCACCGTGTGTAATTCTAGCTTATGCAATCAGCAAAAAACATTCTCAAATCTGCAGCACACATTTTACCTGAGAAAAAACAGTGCAGGTTTCAGGCCTGGCTGAAGCACTAAAGCACTCATTACGGCGCTGGTTGAAGATGAAATGGATAAGGGTGTGTATCTACAGAGGGGGAGCAGTAATGAGCAGTAGCGCCCCCTCCCTGTGTGGATGAGCCCCGCAGGTGTTAAAAATGAGAAAAGGCCTCTTTACTTCCAGCTACGGCAGGTACAGGTACACCGTAGACAGTGCTCACCTTGTCTATTAATACAGAACAAACTGGGCGCATACTGATGACATCACATATTTCAGACCGTACCGCGGCTATGACATCACATATTTCAGACCGTACCGCGGCTATGACATCACATATTTCAGACCGTACCTCGGCTATGACATCACATATTTCACCGTCTCACAGCACAACAGCAGCAGCTGCTGTCTGCAGTCCCCTCAGACCGAATATCATATCCATACAATAGCAACAGTATTTCAAACCATAAAAACGTACGTGTGTGTGAATGCATTAGCCGGTGATATATATGACGGCGCGTCAGTGGCGAGGGACCGTTTCCCACAAGGCCATAGAAATGATGGCAGAACGCAGTTGTGTGCTTTTGCTCAGAGTGGCTGTGTTAATTAGCTTTATGGGCAGGCTTGCCCAGGGGGGGGCGGGCAGGCTTGCCCAGGGGAGGGGGGGGCAGGCTTGCCCAGGGGAGGGAGGGGCTGGCTGTGGGTGGGGAGGGGGGGGCAGAAGCATCTCTAACTCTGTGTTCTCTCCTCTCCTGCCAGAGTCTGTTAGCGCCATCAGCATCTCCGGCGAGGCACACATCAGGATCTTAGAATTCACCAGCATCCGTCTTTACAAAAACACAGGCAAGGCGGCATCACCATCCATAACCAGTCCCCATAGAGAGTCACTGGCGTTTCACACTGTAGGACAGGGCCCCCACCCCCCGCACACACACACACACACACACACACACACACACACACACACACACGCGGACGCACACGCACACACACACACACACACACACACACACACACACATGCACGCGCGGACGCACGCACGCATGCACCCACTCTTATTACACTATAGAAACAAGCAGCGGAACCACACTGCAGTCCTGGACACTCAGACAGAGCAATGCATTGTGGGACTGTGACTGTGTAACGGGAGGGGTTAAGGGTGTACCAGAGGCAGCTCCCCTCCTCAGAGGAAAGCAGTCACCCCTAACAGGGGGCCTGTTTAGAGGTGTTATTCATGGAGAGTAGAAAGGCAGAGAGTGTAAATGTGGGTAATATACACTACACGGCGCACTGCTGGCCTTCGGCAGACAAACGACCTTTCATGGTGGGGAGCGATGGAGGGGGGGGGGGGTGGTGGGGGGGGTGGGGGCAGGGGGCGTGCAGCTCTGGAGGGAGTAGACGGCTGCTCTTGTAGACGAGCAACATGACTGCGCTCTTCTGCGTTTACTGCGCGTTTGCACCGTCAAAACTTACAGAGTTTAACCGGATTGTTTTTCCCTCCACTCATTGGGCTTAGTTGAGATTGGAAAAAAAGCCCTTTTAATTGTGCATTGACAAGCACTAGATCACTGCCTGTTTTTCAGTGGTGCTGCACATAAATCATATCCAAAAATCATATCCAATTCTGATGATGCTAGAGACAACCGTGCTCAGAGACCGGAGAGATTATGCATGTTTAAAACTGCCTAACCCCTCTGAGGCTGCCTAACACAGTCCAGTTAATACCACCCAAATTAAACTCACAGACCCAACACAGTCTTATTGAACTAACATGCTACTGAAGTAGCACTGTACTCCAGGACTGCCTGTGTGTTGTTTACAGTATGTAAGTGCAGATTGAGGTGTACAGTATGTAAATGCAGATTGAGGCGTACAGTATGTTAGTGCAGATTGAGGCGTACAGTATGTAAGTGCAGATTGAGGCGTACAGTATGTTAGTGCAGATTGAGGCGTACAGTATGTAAGTGCAGATTGAGGCGTACAGTATGTTAGTGCAGATTGAGGCGTACAGTATGTAAGTGCAGATTGAGGCGTACAGTATGTAAGTGCAGATTGAGGCGTACAGTATGTTAGTGCAGATTGAGGTGTACAGTATGTTAGTGCAGATTGAGGTGTACAGTATGTTAGTGCAGATTGAGGCGTACAGTATGTAAGTGCAGATTGAGGCGTACAGTATGTAAGTGCAGATTGAGGCGTACAGTATGTAAGTGCAGATTGAGGTGTACAGTATGTTAGTGCAGATTGAGGTGTACAGTATGTTAGTGTAGATTGAGGCGTACAGTATGTAAATGCAGATTGAGGCGTACAGTATGTAAGTGCAGATTGAGGCGTACAGTATGTAAGTGCAGATTGAGGTGTACAGTATGTTAGTGCAGATTGAGGTGTACAGTATGTAAGTGCAGATTGAGGTGTACAGTATGTAAGTGCAGATTGAGGCGTACAGTATGTTAGTGCAGATTGAGGCGTACAGTATGTAAATGCAGATTGAGGCGTACAGTATGTAAGTGCAGATTGAGGCGTACAGTATGTTAGTGCAGATTGAGGCGTACAGTATGTAAGTGCAGATTGAGGTGTACAGTATGTAAGTGCAGATTGAGGCGTACAGTATGTAAGTGCAGATTGAGGTGTACAGTATGTAAATGCAGATTGAGGTGTACAGTATGTAAGTGCAGATTGAGGCGTACAGTATGTAAGTGCAGATTGAGGCGTACAGTATGTTAGTGCAGATTGAGGTGTACAGTATGTTAGTGCAGATTGAGGCGTACAGTATGTAAGTGCAGATTGAGGCGTACAGTATGTAAGTGCAGATTGAGGCGTACAGTATGTTAGTGCAGATTGAGGTCTACAGTATGTAAGTGCAGATTGAGGTGTACAGTATGTAAGTGCAGATTGAGGCGTACAGTATGTAAGTGCAGATTGAGGTGTACAGTATGTAAGTGCAGATTGAGGCGTACAGTATGTTAGTGCAGATTGAGGTGTACAGTATGTAAGTGCAGATTGAGGTGTACAGTATGTAAGTGCAGATTGAGGTGTACAGTATGTTAGTGCAGATTGAGGTGTACAGTATGTAAGTGCAGATTGAGGTGTACAGTATGTAAGTGCAGATTGAGGCGTACAGTATGTAAGTGCAGATTGAGGTGTACAGTATGTAAGTGCAGATTGAGGTGTACAGTATGTAAGTGCAGATTGAGGTGTACAGTATGTTAGTGCAGATTGAGGCGTACAGTATGTAAGTGCAGTTTGAGGTGTACAGTATGTTAGTGCAGATTGAGGTGTACAGTATGTAAGTGCAGATTGAGGTGTACAGTATGTAAATGCAGATTGAGGTGTACAGTATGTTAGTGCAGATTGAGGTGTACAGTATGTTAGTGTAGATTGAGGTGTACAGTATGTAAGTGCAGATTGAGGTGTACAGTATGTAAGTGCAGATTGAGGCGTACAGTATGTAAGTGCAGATTGAGGTGTACAGTATGTAAGTGCAGATTGAGGTGTACAGTATGTAAGTGCAGATTGAGGCGTACAGTATGTTAGTGCAGATTGAGGCGTACAGTATGTAAGTGCAGATTGAGGCGTACAGTATGTTAGTGCAGATTGAGGTCTACAGTATGTAAGTGCAGATTGAGGTCTACAGTATGTAAGTGCAGATTGAGGTGTACAGTATGTAAGTGCAGATTGAGGTGTACAGTATGTAAGTGCAGATTGAGGCGTACAGTATGTTAATGCAGATTGAGGCGTACAGTATGTAAGTGCAGATTGAGGCGTACAGTATGTAAGTGCAGATTGAGGCGTACAGTATGTTAGTGCAGATTGAGGCGTACAGTATGTAAGTGCAGATTGAGGTGTACAGTATGTAAATGCAGATTGAGGCGTACAGTATGTAAGTGCAGATTGAGGTGTACAGTATGTAAGTGCAGATTGAGGTGTACAGTATGTAAATGCAGATTGAGGCGTACAGTATGTAAGTGCAGATTGAGGTGTACAGTATGTAAGTGCAGATTGAGGTGTACAGTATGTAAGTGCAGATTGAGGTGTACAGTATGTTAGTGCAGATTGAGGTGTACAGTATGTAAGTGCAGATTGAGGTGTACAGTATGTAAGTGCAGATTGAGGTGTACAGTATGTAAATGCAGATTGAGGTGTACAGTATGTAAGTGCAGATTGAGGCGTACAGTATGTAAGTGCAGATTGAGGCGTACAGTATGTTAGTGCAGATTGAGGTGTACAGTATGTAAATGCAGATTGAGGTGTACAGTATGTTAGTGCAGATTGAGGTGTACAGTATGTTAGTGTAGATTGAGGCGTACAGTATGTTAGTGCAGATTGAGGTTTACAGTATGTAAGTGCAGATTGAGGCGTACAGTATGTAAGTGCAGATTGAGGTGTACAGTATGTTAGTGCAGATTGAGGTGTACAGTATGTTAGTGCAGATTGAGGTGTACAGTATGTAAGTGCAGATTGAGGCGTACAGTATGTAAGTGCAGATTGAGGCGTACAGTATGTAAATGCAGATTGAGGTGTACAGTATGTTAGTGCAGATTGAGGTGTACAGTATGTAAATGCAGATTGAGGCGTACAGTATGTAAGTGCAGATTGAGGTGTACAGTATGTTAGTGCAGATTGAGGTGTACAGTATGTTAGTGCAGATTGAGGTGTACAGTATGTAAGTGCAGATTGAGGCGTACAGTATGTAAGTGCAGATTGAGGCGTACAGTATGTAAGTGCAGATTGAGGTGTACAGTATGTTAGTGCAGATTGAGGTGTACAGTATGTTAGTGCAGATTGAGGCGTACAGTATGTAAGTGCAGATTGAGGTGTACAGTATGTAAGTGCAGATTGAGGTGTACAGTATGTTAGTGCAGATTGAGGTGTACAGTATGTAAGTGCAGATTGAGGCGTACAGTATGTAAGTGCAGATTGAGGTGTACAGTATGTTAGTGCAGATTGAGGCGTACAGTATGTAAGTGCAGATTGAGGCGTACAGTATGTTAGTGCAGATTGAGGTGTACAGTATGTAAGTGCAGATTGAGGTGTACAGTATGTAAGTGCAGATTGAGGTGTACAGTATGTAAGTGCAGATTGAGGCGTACAGTATGTTAGTGCAGATTGAGGCGTACAGTATGTAAGTGCAGATTGAGGCGTACAGTATGTAAGTGCAGATTGAGGCGTACAGTATGTTAGTGCAGATTGAGGTGTACAGTATGTAAGTGCAGATTGAGGCGTACAGTATGTAAGTGCAGATTGAGGTGTACAGTATGTAAGTGCAGATTGAGGCGTACAGTATGTAAGTGCAGATTGAGGTGTACAGTATGTTAGTGCAGATTGAGGCGTACAGTATGTAAGTGCAGATTGAGGCGTACAGTATGTAAGTGCAGATTGAGGCGTACAGTATGTAAGTGTAGATTGAGGCGTACAGTATGTAAGTGTAGATTGAGGCGTACAGTATGTAAGTGCAGATTGAGGCGTACAGTATGTAAGTGTAGATTGAGGCGTACAGTATGTAAGTGCAGATTGATACATAACAGCATTAATAAAGTTACTGTTTTGTTTCCACATGCATACATACGCACAGGCACACACACACACACACACACACACACACACACACACACACACACACAGCATTAATGTAAATCATAGCAGAGGATCCCGCTGCTCCCACCAAAGGCAGCATTAACCGATTGGCACTGCTCATTGACCCAGCAGCGCCTTCGCAACGAGAGACAGCTCACCTTTAATGGGTTCTGATTGGTTCGTCACCACCTGTCAATAACATGACTGCCGCTGTGTAATTGTACACGGTTCTACAGGCAGGTGGATTTACAGTTTGGCCGCGTCTGTGTGCCAAACAGAAAATACGGCCTTGGTCAGTTAGAGGGTCAGACGCTGATAAGCGAGCAGCTCAGCCAAGAATTCCCCACTTAGAGCCTCAGCTGTGTGTCACACGCTTACCTCCGCAACGTCACTTAATGAGTCATGTCCAAAGCTCGTGCCTTTAATGCTCGTCGTTCTCACTGATGTGTTTATCAACCTATTGACTGATTCACAAACAGCCGCCTCTGTGAGATGAAACTTTCTGTAGTCTTGTTGGTTTCCAGCATAACCCCCAACGGACTACAGTTACACACAGCCTGCAGTCATGCTTTTAAACAGGAAGCACAAAAAAACCTCAGCTAATTATGATTTCCTGATTCTGAGCGCATTTTGCTCAGAATCAGGATCAGTGGCGGCAGTGTAGTACAGTGGTTAAGGAACTGGGTTTGTAACCGAAAGGTCGCAGGTTCGAATCCCACGTAGGACACTGCCGTTGTACCCCTGAGCAAGGTACTTCACCTGAATTGCTTCAGTATATATCCAGCTGTAAATGGATACTATGTATAAATGCAAAAATGCTGTGTAAGTCGCTCTGGATAAGAGCGTCTGCTAAATGCCTATAATGTAATTACGAGGAAAGTTAAAAATGTTGACCGTAATTCTAAGGTGGCGATCCCTGAAGACTTATTGCCTTCACCATGTAAAAAAACCTTTCGGCTGCCTTCAGAAAGAATCCAGCTCGGTTGAGAAAGCCAGTGAAGAAGCTGGTTAAAGTGAGTTTAAAGTGAGGCGTCTGTCAAGATTTGATCCCCCCTATCTCTTACTGCATTTGGGGACATCTGTAAGCTGTTTGTCCATCTGCACTTCAGCTGAGGAGAAGCACACACACACACACACACACACACACACACACTCAAAAACACATACGCATCTCAAACCTAACCTAGTTCCCATAGTAACAGGGCCACAGCAACCAGACCCCTTCAACCAACAATGAATTACCAAGCAATTAACTCTCAGAGGTTCAATTCTTTAAATATCTAGCGATGTAAATGCACACTGAAGGCTTAAAGTAATTATGACCCGCTGCTCTCAGAGTAACAAAATGAGTCTCTGCTGTAATTATAGTGGTAAATGAGGGCATAACCCTGGGTCCAGGAGAAGGAAATGGATGGGGAAATGTTTTATTCTTGGATGCATATGTATTTTTTCTGACCCGTTTAAATTAAATATCTGTTCCACTGAAACAAACAAACTGAAATTGTTTTTCTAATTTCTCTCTAATTTGTTGCGCCTGTCTGTGAGTGTATTTAAACCCTGTCTTGGCTTGAGTTAATTGCGAGATTGTTGCCTCAGTTTACCGTTTGCACTTTTGAGCGGTTTGCCATTGTTTTTGATTCCACGTTTTGACCTTGTTTGTTTATAACCACATCTTCTGCCAGTTCTATTCCTGACCCTGTTTCGTTTTCTCGACTACGAGTTTGTCTAGCGCAGGGGTGTCAAACTCCGGTCCTGGAGGGCCGCAGTGTCTGCTGGTTTTTGGTGTGTTTCAGCACAAGTGATTAATTTAAGTCACTGATTGGCTAAGAAGTCCAAACACCTTGTTCTCGAAGCTTTAACTGGGTGCTAATTAAAAGGAAACCAGAAATACCTGTAGACACTGCGGCCCTCCAGGACTGGAGTTTGACACCCCTGGTCTAGCGTATATCTGTACCTTTGCCTTCGCGGATCGCCTACCTGTTATGAACTCTGTTCTTCTGATTACGAGCCTGCCTGCCGTTTTCAGTGCCGTGCCTCCACTGACAGATATTTAGCATCTCGACCCTTGCCTAACCACGATCCTTGTTTTTTGATTTTTGTACGTTGCATTTATGGATTGCCAGCCTGTGTTTTTGACCATTGCATGGAACCTACTACGAACTGTCTAATGCTCTACCGTGCTACTGTGTAATAAAACCTCTTTCGGGAGTTTTATTTTATGTCTGGCTTCTGAGCCTGGTTGTCACAAAAAGCTCACTGGTCATAATTATTATGGTTAAAAGCTCATTGGACATAATTATTATGGCTAAAAGTTAATTGGTCATAATTATTATGGCTAAAAGCTCATTGGACATAATTATTATGGCTAAAAGTTAATTGGTCATCATTGGCTAAAAGCTCATAATAATAATAATTATGGGTCTATGGCGTTCAGACTCATGGCAACATGAGGCAGGTAAAGAAGGTACTGGAGGAGGAGCAGCGATTTTACTCACCTGTGTGGAATACTGTGGATCACACAGGTGCTTCTACTGTGGACCAAACGGGTGCTTCTACTGAGAACCAAACGGGTGCTTCTACTGAGAACCAAACGGGTGCTTCTACTGTGGACCAAACGGGTGCGTCTACTGTGGACCAAACGGGTGCGTCTACTGTGGACCAAACGGGTGCTTCTACTGAGAACCAAATGGGTGCGTCTACTGTGGACCAAACGGGTGCGTCTACTGTGGACCAAACGGGTGCTTCTACTGTGGACCAAACGGGTGCTTCTACTGTGGACCAAACGGGTGCTTCTACTGAGAACCAAACGGGTGCTTCTACTGTGGACCAAACGGGTGCTTCTACTGTGGACCAAACGGGTGCGTCTACTGTGGACCAAACGGGTGCTTCTACTGTGGACCAAACGGGTGCGTCTACTGTGGACCAAATGGGTGCTTCTACTGTGGACCAAACGGGTGCTTCTACTGTGGACCAAATGGGTGCTTCTACTGTGGACCAAACGGGTGCTTCTACTGTGGACCAAATGGGTGCTTCTACTGTGGACCAAACGGGTGCTTCTACTGTGGACCAAATGGGTGCTTCTACTGTGGACCAAATGGGTGCTTCTACTGTGGACCAAACGGGTGCTTCTACTGTGGACCAAACGGGTGCTTCTACTGTGGACCAAATGGGTGCTTCTACTGTGGACCAAAAGGGTGCTTCTACTGTGGACCAAATGGGTGCTTCTACTGTGGACCAAACGGGTGCTTCTACTGTGGACCAAATGGGTGCTTCTACTGTGAAGCAAACGGTTGCTTCTACTGTGGACCAAACGGGTGACTAATCTACTCAAGCCCTGCATCAGATGGAACAAAGGATTTTTACTCCATCTGTAAACTCAACTGTTGTAAAAACATCTCTACTGCAAAAAGGCACCCTGCCTTGCTGAGTAAGACCCACGCTGGAAATAAAATGAAACATTGATAATGCAAGAAGGCATACAATATTTACACAGTGTTATATCCCTGACATCATTTTCGACAGCTAAAGTATAACCCTTGATAGTTTAAAACTAGGTTATAAACTATGTCTGTAAAAACAAAAAAGAAATATTAGCAGTTACCTCTGCAGAATAAATGTAATGGCTTTGACTGAAACTACACCAGCACTGAACAAAGCTACTGTATGTTTTTAATCACTACTGTCTAAAATATGGCTTGTCAGTACATACTCTGGATTATACCATTTTCTGAAACAGATTATGAAAATCTCAGATAAAAGCACAGTTGTTCAGGGGAGAGGGGCTATACTGACAATGATAATAATAATAACAAATATAATATTAACCATCATCATCATAATTATGATGTTTGATTCATCTATTCATTACATTCCAAGCTATATTTTGACACATCATTGTACTTCTGAAATATGTTTGTTCAAATACATGAAAACAAGCGTAAGTAATTTTTATTGAGCTTCACACCCTTAAAAACAGACAGGCATTCAGCTTCAGTGGATTATGAATAATTAGCTGTACAATGGAGCTTAGAGAAAATTATTCAGAAAACAAATTAAGCGTACATGAGGCAGCTGCCACTAATTAGCTGAAGGGACAGACGTTAATAAAATGTGTTTATTAAGCAGCCTTCAACACACACATCTTTCTACGTAGAACTTATCACATATAAAATTAAATTTGATTAAAAATATTTAAAAAATGTTAATACTAAATTCGAAATTCCGTATGCAGCTCATAGACATAATTATAGGTGAATTCTGCAGGAATGAAACGGACAAACCAGTGAGAGAACAGTGAGATGTTGTGGGCTAGGGTTAATTCACAATTACTTTGAGTCTTCTTAAAAACGGACTCAAACCACAGAGGAGGCCGTTAATATTATACAGAGAAAAACACGTCATTTTAAAATGACAATCAACTGAGAACCGAGGTAATTGACTGTACTTCACAGGTATTTAACCACAGTGATGAGCTAAATTAACTTAGTGAATAATATATAAAGCAGATCCAACAGCCATTAGGTGTGTTAATCAAAGCCACGCTCTCAGCCGTAATGTTGTGGGAATAATTTTTTTGATACATGCAGATAGTAATGGCCATGGTATTTCTAGTATACTGTTTACATTAAATATGTATCATATTTGTGCTGAGCGTGGTTGGCGTGCTGGTATACGCGCTGTCCTCCTCTCCCACGCAGCCTACAGGCAGGAAGGGGAGAGCAGGAGTAACGCATCAGGTATGAAGGTACATCATGTTCAATGCGCAGCGGGTTCGTGCCTGGAACAGCAGTTTCTGTGCAAACAGACTGAAAACATGCCTAAATGGACATCCACACCCACAACAGAGGGGGGCAGGTTGATGTACGCTCATAGCCTAGATATAACTATGCAAACATCAACAATAACTTAGCTTTAGCATACGGGTCTTCAAAATAGAACACGCACACAATATATTTAATACCTGTTGTCGTTCCTTAAGCTCTCTGTTGACATGCCTGGTGTGAGACTGTTGGAAAAGGAAAAACTTTATTTTAAGGTTCCGTTATAAAGAATTTGTAAACCAAACTAATGCTTTACAAATATGAGTTATTATGTCTTACTAACATATCTGTACTGAATTCATATGAAGAATAAACTGTGGCCACTTTAGGCGGTGTACTTGAGTTTATGAATGCGTCATATACATGATTTCACACAAACTATTAACAAATGATTTACAAATATGAGTTTTTATAATAAGTCATTATTAGAAAACACTTTATGAATGGTTAATAGATAATTTACAAATGGTTTACAAATTATTCATAAGGGAACCTTAAAATAAAGTGTTAGAGAAAAATAACCCAGTTTAGTGCATCATTTGATTCACATACCACGCTAAAACACTGTGCAGTGACTGCAAAAACCAGCAGGGTTACAACAATCACAATGCTTCAAGACTGCAGTGCATTGTGGGTGTTAATACAGAAATCAATGAGTCAATAAGGTCCGTCCCTTTCCCTCTTGCACTAGAGAAGAAAAAAAAAAAACACACTCACGTCACGTGGCGCTGTAATGGCGACATGTAGTCCAGCAGTCTCTCGTGTTCGTGTTTGTTCATTTTAATGTGTTTTGTTGTGTCAGGCTTTTGTCTTTATTTTTTTCATGCGCTGTGTGTCTGTAGTGGGACGGGGAAGCGGGATGGAGATTTTTCAGGGCGCTCCTGCTGCTCGTTTGATAACATCGACGAATTGTCTAGTCGATATAATTTTGTTTGTGGTCGTCACCGTGGTGACGCATTCGCAACATATGCTCGGGAATGTCCGTTGGATCGGCAGACTGCAGAAACAAAGTTTACCGTCGCTCTTCACCAAAGGTGAAGATGTCGGGACTGACAATCTTCGAAAGGCAGTCAGGGAAGGAGAACAGGTGTGGGGGAGGAATGAAGAGACGACTGGGAAGATTGACACAGTTCGGTGCTCCGTTTCGGCGGTGTAAAAACCGCGGCGCTGCGTGTATGGAGGAGAGTTGTGGAGGCGAGATTTGTGTGCTGGACTGCTTGGTGACACTGGACATCTCGGGACAGCGGGGGCTATTTTTTAATCATGGCTGTATTGCACTTTAATTCACTTTGCAATTGATGTAATGATTCTGTTGGATGTCTTTGTTTGATATGTTTGTTTGTGTGTTGTGGGTCTGCCCCACTGTCTATGTCTTTTTGTTGTTGCTGGGGCTACAACTGAAGTTCCCTAGCGAGAAATAAAAAGTTATTCTATTCTATTCTATTCTATAATCCAGATTCAACCAAAGACCAAATAACAGTGTCTGGGTCTCACCGGTCGACGCTATGGGATGGTAACAGGGGCCATGTTTGAACAGCAGGGCCTGTAGCTCTCAGTCATGTGACCTATCCCAGGTGCCTTTGCTCCCCTCTGGGCTGTGACAGGAAGAGGCTCTGCTGGGGTTTCTGCTGCCTCCACAGTGAAACATGTGTCTGATACTGGCAGTGGTCAGTTGGCCACCATCCAAATCTCACAGATTCACAGCCTCATTAATGCTGCATATTCCCATAAAGGTTTCTGAGAAAAGGCAATTACTTCCTGCATGGTAAAAAGCAGACCGGTGATTGGACATTAGTCAGGTGGCAGTGGAGGAGGCTGATAATTGGGTGTGGCCGGGACTGGCTGCGCCTCCTCCTGCAGACCCCAGACTGGCTGCGCCTCCTCACACAGACCCCAGACTGGCTGCGCCTCCTCACGCAGACCGCAGACTGGCTGCGCCTCCTCATGCACACCCCTGAGAGACACAAGCCTTTATGTTATTCTCATTCTAGGATTGAGGTCATCCCTACCTCCTTATGAAGGTGTTTACTCATCCATAGGCTGCGTAAATACATACCGCCCCATTCTGCCACACGCTCGCCCACAGAAGAGGTCATCTGGGTTCACACTTTTCACAAAGGGATTAATTTATTAACTATGCCAGCCAATACATCTGCGGAAGCTAACTCAAATAAATAAGCAATAAATGAGTAAGTGATATTTCCATTGCTGTGCCTGTAACACTGTGCTGTCAGATGCGGTTAGGCCCCCAGAAGGCCCTGCTGTACTAAAGCTGTAGAGCTGACTGGATTATCCCTCCGCTGGCCCTGTAGCCAAACTGGCAGCGAGTGCAAGGCGGAGTCTCTCTCCGCTTCCTGTAAACACACACAGCACGTCCACCCCCCTCCTCTGCCAAGCAATAAAACACATTAAACAGCCTCAATGTCTAACCATGTTTTCACAGTGCCTTTCTTTCAAAGATGATAATCGTCATTGTAGCAAACCGGTTTGGACAATGTTTTGCAGCTCTCAGACCTTGAATGATGCAGCATAATGGGTGATAATTCTCCTGTAGCCTGCGGGTAAGAGAAAAATAAAATATAGATGCATATATGCTCATTTTTCTTTTGAAAATAACTCGATTACTAACAGGCTGTGTCTGTTGAAATTTTTTTTTTTTTTTAAAAAGAAGCATTTCTGTTGTTCAAGGGCAATTGCTCCACAGCAGAAGATGAATGCTGTGGTGATTATGATGCCGAACAAACTGCTGCAGTCCAATCTAACCTCCCCCTCTTTTTAATGTAATAAAATATCTTGTTAGAATATATATTATGGAACTTAGGTGTTCTAGTTACACATTACTGTGAATGAATAAACTAAGTTGTGTAAGTCAGTCTGTGTGCTGTGAAAAGGGGTGAGATATGTGGATTGTATCAGTATCAGCCCAATTATAGCTGATATGATGCAACATACAAACCCCAAAAGGCACAAAAAAGCAGAAAGCAGTGATTTGTAAATTCTTTTTAGCGTATATTTTATTGAAAACAGTACAAAAAAAAGTGTTACGTTCGCCGCCTCCCTTCCAGTCCACTTTCCTATTGTTCTCCGCGTTTTCCCCATTGCTTTCGTTTCTCGTCATGTGTTTACGTTTCCGTGTCTGTCTTCCGTGTTGTGCAGGCTGGGTGTGGTTTCCCTCCTCGTTTTTCCATTCCGCTCTCATTATCCCTCAACCAATCACTGGCATTCTCCACTCGCATTCCGCACGCACTTTCATTATCTCATTACACTCGCCCACATTCCTCACGGCCGCATTCATCACTGATCCTCCACTTCAGCTGCTTCTTCCCTATATATACATATCGCCTTCTTTGTCATGTTCGTTGCCAGTTCGTACTCGTTGTCTCGCTTGAATGCAGTCTTGAAACTTGGCCTTGTAAACTCGTTTGTCAAAGTCTTGCTAACCTGCTCTCAGTCTTGTCTCCTAGCCCTGCCAGCCTGCTTCGCCTAACCTGCCTTTGCTCGCTTCTGCCATCCAAATTTGATGCCTGCAACACATTCCAAAAAAGTTGGGACAGGGGCAAAAAAAAGTTGGCTAAATGGCTGTAAGTCATCAAGGGTCTGAGGTATCAAATGAGCCTCAAACCATCACTCTGCTGCCATCACTTGAAGGGTTGTTCCTCTTGACTTTTTTTTTTTTTTTATTGAGTTCAATAAGAAAATGAGTCAGGAGAAACAACCCTGAAAGTGATCCATCCATATCTATTGCATATATGACAGCAGAGTGATGGTTTGAGGCTAGTTTGATACTGCAGACCCTTAATGACTTACAGCCATTTAGCCAACCAGGGGTTCCATACTATTCCCATGTAATTCACAGCTGACTCTAGTCCAACCCCCCAATTCCTATACAGATCCATTCAAATGCAGAGAGGTTATAGTATCGCTTGTAAAAGTACCAGAAAATAAAATATCAGAGTCTTTTGATGTTGTTGGGTCACAGACATCAGGAATTCATGGCATGCAAAGAATATGCGACCAAATATAAAAAATGATTACTTTATTCTATATATAAATGCAGGGGTGCCAATAATTGTGGCACATGTGGTTTTGTTAAAAATGATTTCTTGATGATGGATTTTTTTTCTTATAATAAATTTACTTCAATTGAAGGTTGGATTTTTCAAATTTTTTCAGTGTGAGATTAAGCTAATTCACCAACCGGGGAGAACCTGAAAATAAGAAAATAAGTCTTTTGATATCCTTTTATACCCAGTCATGATAGCATCACCTGTTTACCTGTGGAATGTTCCAAACAGGTGTCTTTTGAACTTCCCAGTATTTTTTTTTGCCCCCGTCCCAACTTTTTTGGAACATGTTTCAGCCATAAAATTCGGAATTAGCGTATATTTACAAAAATCAATAATCTTGATAAGGTAAAACATTAAATATCTTTTCTTTGTACTGTTTTCAATTAAATGTATGTAAAAAATAATTTACAAATCACTGCTTTCTGCTTTTATGTGCATTTTACATACGGTCTCAACCTTATTTGGAATTGGGGCTTGTTCATGCACCAGAGACACCATGCATTTGATGCGCCGTCGATGTCATGCTCAAAGATTATCCAGTACATTATTAGTCATCTGAACTAATTTTATTTATTTTTAAGGTATCATTTTCATCAGCCAAACTCATGAGCAAAGCCATACAGAGGCTCTCTGCGTAATAAAAAAGCATGCTCAAGTATTTTTTTTAAATAAAATGATTGTTAATAGAGTTTGCTTTTCCTTCATAAGTTCACATGTGTGCTCATCTACTTCTTACACGAATGTGGAAACTTGGTTCGAGTTGGTATTCATGCTGCAATGTAAAAGCAGGCAGGCTGGCATCAGCTAATACAGGGCAGAGAAATATCGGTTAATGATTCCAGCCCCAGATTTTCCACATCGTGCCCCCTAGTTGTGTACATTACATTACATTATAGGCATTTAGCAGACGCTCTTATCCAGAGCGACTTACACAACTTATACATCTTATTACATTTATCCATTCATACAGCTGGATATATACTGAAGCAATTCAGGTTAAGTACCTTGCTCAAGGGTACAACAGCAGTCTCCTACCTGGGAATCGAACCTACAACCTTTCGGTTACAAGTCCAGTTCCTTAACCATTACACTACACTGCCGCCCAGAGTGTGTAGAGTAATTAATTCAGACTGTGATTAAAGGGTTTTAGAGGGATGGCTCTTGCAGAGCCAGAAAAGACACCAGTATGACATTGTTTTATCACATTACAGTTTTATCTCATTACAGTACTCCCAGGGAAAATGTACTACAGAGTTAGCGCTAATGTAGCTACGCCTGCATGTGCTACAGAGTTAGCGCTAATGAAGCTACGCCTGCATGTGCTACAGAGTTAGCGCTAATTAAGCTACGCCTGCATGTGCTACAGAGTTAGCGCTAATGTAGCTACGCCTGCATGTGCTACAGAGTTAGCGCTAATGAAGCTACGCCTGCATGTGCTACAGAGTTAGCGCTAATTAAGCTACGCCTGCATGTGCTACAGAGTTAGCGCTAATGAAGCTACGCCTGCATGTGCTACAGAGTTAGCGCTAATGTAGCTACGCCTGCATGTGCTACAGAGTTAGCGCTAATGAAGCTACGCCTGCATGTGCTACAGAGTTAGCGCTAATTAAGCTACGCCTGCATGTGCTACAGAGTTAGCGCTAATTAAGCTACGCCTGCATGTGCTACAGAGTTAGCGCTAATGTAGCTACGCCTGCATGTGCTACAGAGTTAGCGCTAATGAAGCTACGCCTGCATGTGCTACAGAGTTAGCGCAAATGTAGCTACGCCTGCATGTGCTACAGAGTTAGCGCTAATGTAGCTACGCCTGCATGTGCTACAGAGTTAGCGCTAATGAAGCTACGCCTGCATGTGCTACAGAGTTAGCGCTAATGTAGCTACGTCTGAGTGTGCTACAGAGTTAGCGCTAATGAAGCTACGCCTGCATGTTCTACAGAGTTAGCGCTAATGAAGCTACGCCTGCATGTGCTACAGTTAGCGCTAATGTAGCTACGCCTGCATGTGCTACAGAGTTAGCGCTAATGTAGCTATGCCCGCATGTACTACAGAGTTAGCGCTAATGTAGCTATGCCTGCATGTGCTACAGAGTTAGCGCTAATGAAGCTACACCCGCAGTCTCTGCAGTGTTAGTGCTAATGAAGCTACACCCGCATGCTCTGCAGTGTTAGCGCTAATGAAGCTACACCCGCATGCTCTGCAGTGTTAGTGCTAATGAAGCTACACCCGCATGCTCTGCAGTGTTAGCGCTACAGAAGCTACACCCGCATGCTCTGTAGTGTTAGCGCTAATGAAGCTACACCCGCATGCTCTGCAGTGTTAGCGCTACAGAAGCTACACCCGCATGCTCTGCAGTGTTAGCGCTAATGAAGCTACACCCGCATGCTCTGCAGTGTTAGCGCTAATGAAGCTACACCCGCATGCTCTGCAGTGTTAGTGCTAATGAAGCTACGCCTGCATGTTCTGCAGTGTTAGTGCTAATGAAGCTACGCCTGCATGTTCTGCAGTGTTAGCGCTAATGAAGCTACACCCGCATGATCTGCAGTGTTACTGCTAATGAAGCTACGCCTGCATGTTCTGCAGTGTTAGCGCTACAGAAGCTACACCCGAATGTTCTGCAGCGTTAGCGCTACTGAAGCTACACCCGCATGCTCTGCAGTGTTAGCGCTACTTTTATAATGTGTTAGGGTGTGTTCTGTGGTGTTGTGTGTTATGATGCGTTGAGGTGTGTTAGAAGGTTTTAGTGTGTGTTAGAAGGTATCTGCTCTGCGACACTAGTCTGACTGGCCTATTGTAAAATTGGACATCTTACACTTGCAATACATAATTGCGTGTAATATCACAAATCTTTTTAAGACCACACTGTAGGCTCTATAAATTCAAAGTGCAATTCAATTTGAATAGTAATAAAGTGCTCTTATGTACTGTAAAAAGACTCAGATGAGAATAATTACAGTTGATATTTGATATTTGAGACTGTTGTTCAGCTCATGCATGCATAAACAAAATATCCATTCATTATTAAATCACCTGAGCCCACTTTACATTTACTTTAGCATAGATTTATTCAGGAACAATGCACACCTGCATAATTGCGGCCAGATACCCGTTAGGTGTTTTAGTTTTAACCAATAGATAACAGTGCACAATTTCGCCATTTTTTCCTCTAGATAACTATAAAAGACAGTTCAGTTCTGTCTTGACAAGTCAGTCTTTTACTGTACAAAGCATTCAGTTTGTGGCAAAAAACAAACAACTGTCTAGTAGATTGGCTTGTGTTGCTTCTTAAGAGTATTGTATATTTTAACTCAGTTTACATATTTCATGCTTCTTCCAACAGACAATACGTGATATGTTGTCATGCGAGAGGAGAACAGTATTCACACATGATCATATATGACAGGTATGAAGATAATTAGCAATGAAAGAATAACCCTGTTCCGTCTGTGACATCATGAGAGCGATTGAGGAGGGACTTGTATCCAGGGCTGCTGGGTAATCTAGAGAGGCTGATCAGAACTGCTCATTAGAGCTGATCACACAGCCTGGATGAGCTGGCAGATATAATACTGGAGGGGAATTAAATGCAGCAAGTCTGAGGGATCCAGGAATAATGGCAGATGTCTGAATGTGTCCACAGAAATAAATGAATAACCACATTCTTCCTGCCCAAGACAAGAGAACAGATTCAACCTTTCACGTCCTAAGATGAAGGATTTATATTAAGGGAAAATGTATTTTATTTATTTATTATTTTGTGGAGCAGCACTATGATTCTATGAAGCACATGACTCCCTTAGCCACTCCCTCACAAACTGGATGGAGACTCCACTGGAAATACAACATTTGCCAAAGAAAATGTTCCCTGTGTTAGTTCTAGAGCTTGGATAAGACGGTCTTTAACCTCTTCCGTCCTCTATGAGTGTGCGAGTTTTATTGAATCACACATTTTGGATGAATGATCTATGAACAAACTAGTAAACCTATGGTTATAGAGCAATGTGGATATAGTGTATTTGGCCACCATTCAGTTTTAGTTTTCAGGTTTGTGCTACATTTGACGGTACTGTAGCTCTGGCTTTTGTGTGGATTCCCATAGGGCAGGTGAGAGCAAAGATGAAGGATAATATCACTTTCTGTTCAGAACAAATATATCTGTTCAGTACATCTTCCCTCAGCCATTTCTACACACAAATCCCCTTTTTCATTCAGCAAAGTGGGGGTGTTTAGGAGGAAGAATAATATTTTAGAGAGAGGGATGAAAAGGTGCATAAGGATGACAAGGATAACAACATAACAATCACCTACAAAATGACAGGAACAACATAACATGCACGCCACAATTTAACCATCCATCTCTCTGATACTTAAGATATTAGTTTTCTTTGATATATGCAAAACAAATCTATTTGATTTGGCTCCGATAGGCCTACCACATATTTGGTTTAATGTTACCTGGCCGGGGCAGGGGCAGACTGTGGACAGGTGAGGGCTACTCCTGCTGTAAGGTGTATCTGTAGACTGAGGGAAATGATGCGATGCCCAGGTAAAGCAGTGTACGACGATACCGCTCAAAATTTAATTCACTCTCCCGCTTCTTTTGGCGTAACGGTGGGAGAATGTGTCATTGCGATGACGGATGTTAAAAAGTTGAGTGTACTGTCCGGGTGGTCCACGATCCAATTTCTATTTCATTATTAACATCTAAGAGTATGAAGTGGGAACAGCCAGTAATGCGAGTCAGAATTTATGAGCACAAAAGAGCAGATACATGAAGAGTGAGAGCCGAGGACCCGAGTGGTGCGAGTTCTGATTGGAGACAGACTGGAGGACATGAACCCATTAGTCTGTGAGAATAGAGTTTCTCTGGGGCTCATAACCCGGCTTCTACAGGCACAGTGCGTCCCGGCTTAAATTCCATCCGATCGCTCCATTATCTTAGTTTTCTTAAGCTGTTCAGCTGGTCTGGATCTGGCCTGACGATGCCCTCACTTCCTCTTCATATAAGCCAGACTCCTCCTCCTCCTCCTCCTCCTCCTCCAAGCTTGAAAACGTCCTCGCTTCCACCCCCCTCCCCCCTGCCAAAATGGTTATCTTCTCAGTAAACCCTCTCATCTGGGCTTTTGGGGTTTTTTTCTCCGGCACCTCAAACAGGCTACCAGAGCAGCAGATATGAAGGTCATAATGGCTGTTAGGGAACCAAAATATAAGTGATGGATAAATCCAGCGCACTGGTATAATGGAACCAGCAGAGCGCCGATCCATCAGATAGCTGGCAGATGATCCCCTCTGAATAGATTGCGTTATAAGGACCATTTACAACCCCCAAGACCAGCAGTGCTCTCTGAAGCTTACGCACATTCTCCCCACTCTGTGAACAATAAATACTCTCTGGGTTTGCATTAGTGTGTGTGTGTGTGTTTTTTGTTTTGGGGAAGGGGGGACGGTATGTTTTGCAATATAATACAACGGATCATAGGAGCGAACACCAGGTTATAATTTACACTTTTATAAACCAACACCAACCTTCAACTTTCAAACCTCCATAAAGGTGCTTTCTTATAGACGCATTACAGAGCTGAACACAAGACCAGTGAGTGACACGGCTCACCGCTCTTCAGTAAAAAGAATTTCCAGTGAAATTTTACTGCAGTTTCTTTGTGCAGATAATTTTAATTGGGTCTCTGGGAGAGCAGATTCTTGTTTCGTCCACCTGGACATTAAGTGCCATGTGATAGGTGCACAGTGTGCAGTGATTCAGGTCTTACTAAACGAATCACTGGCTTTGTGATTGTA
This sequence comes from Ilyophis sp. 1 JC-2022, assembly GCA_022702515.1. NCBI lineage: Eukaryota > Metazoa > Chordata > Actinopteri > Anguilliformes > Synaphobranchidae > Ilyophis > Ilyophis sp. 1 JC-2022. The sequence continues at coordinate 107,557,312 of CM040396.1, forward strand.
GCGAAGTGAGCAGCGCTGCTCGTGTGCAGAGACAGAATCCAACACGTGTGTTATAGAGAGAACCGGTTTTTATTTTTGGTTTCACTCTTTTCTCCACTTTTCAGACCGACAGTCTTCCGCTCCTCTCCCCTCAAACCCCCAGAAGGCTCCTTTTTATGTTTTCAGGCTCACTGTTGAATAATCACGGCAATTGGTTAATCGATACAAAGAATAAAACAATCATTTGTCACCAATTGCCTGATTACCGACAGCTGTGCCGGTTCCACAAACCACCCAAGTTCACTCTCTCTCTAGCCGGCAGCGCCTAAAACCACGCCCCCCTACCACAGTGACATTTTTGCATGAAGCTTGCATATATTTTACTTTGTCAAGAACTGATGAACCGGGAAGCAGAAGCAGTCATTTATGTCCCAGAGTCACATATCTCCTTCATCCTGAGACTAAGAGGCCTTACAGATGAGACCAGAGACGTTCTGAAACCTTTATGAATAGAGAACGTCAGAAACCTTAGAGTTTTGCCTCTGTTTACAATGCAAGACACCCCCAAGAGCAGGCAGATGAACTTGAACTCTCTGTTACAAGTTACTTTAAACAACACACTGCCCATCAGAAAAAGCAAAGTGACCACTAGTGACAAACCATGGAAGACCACACATATTAAACAGCTAATCAAGCAAAGACAAAAAGCCTTTAGTACTCATGACAAATCTGAATATAAGATATTAAAGCATAAAGTGGCAACATTGGTGAAAAATGCCAAAAAACAGTAGCTTACTTCCAAGCTGAAGTTCAACAGTTCAAATTCTGCTAACTGGTTCAAATCAGTAAAAAGCCTGATTGGCGCAAGTGAGGCCAAAGAGAACCTGTTGGCTTTTAACCCAGAGGATGCTCAGAGACAACGTGACATCCTCACTGATTATTTCTCATCTGTATGGAAAGGTACAGTACGTTGGACCCCCAACATAGAGGATGTTGCTAGCAAATCTTACAAACATCCGGCCCCCTAGTTTCAACATTGGCCAGATTAAAATCCACCTGAGGCGGATGAATGAGAAGAAGTCTGCAGGCCCAGATAATATCCCTCCATGGCTCCTCAAAACATACTGTGAGAACTTAGGACCAGTACTCTGCAATATATATATATAACTTGTGTATGGACCATGAGTATTTTCCATCTCAATTGAAAGAGTCTATTGTCTGTGCTGTGCCTAAAAAGAGCAACCCTATCTTTCCTCAAGAATACAGACAAATCTGCCTTCTCAGCTCTTTGGGAAAGATCTATGAGAGAAACAGGATGTACATGTTACTTTTATGGACTTTTCTAGAGCATTTGACACCGTTGACCATGGCCAGCTTCTAACTTACCCTGGCTGAGTGTGGGCTATCCTACTCACTATGGCTCACTATCAAAAGCTACCTTTACAACCGTAACAGACTGTTAGGTGGAGTGAATGCCTTTCTACCTCACAGCCAGTTCTAGCTGGAGTTCCCCAGGGTGGGGTCCTTGCTCCCCTTTTATTCGTGCTATGCATGAATTCCCTTGACTCCAGCCTTCCAAGTACTGTATATACAGTGAAGTATGCTGGTGACCTCACACGCAGAGTTTATTTCTGGTAAGCAACCTGGTCACACACAAGGAGCAGTCGGCGCAGTGGTTGAATGGGGCAAAAGCCATTGCTTGTATCTCAATGAAAAAAAACACCAAAGACATGGCTTCAGAAGGGGTGCCAATAGGGCTGCTCCATCACCAGTTGTTGTAAACGACCACCCTGTTGAGCGAGTCCAGGCCTTCTGTCTGTTGGGCGTGATGGTATCAGCAGATCTCTCTTGGGACGAACACATCAGGTTCATTTTACAAAAAGTTCATCCCAGAATTTACTACCTGAGTGTAGCTAGGCGAGCTGGCCTTCCTCTTGAAATGTATCTGTCATTCATTCATCCAATCATGGAATATGCCTCCCCAGTGTGGGCTGGCTTTCCAAAATGTCTCTCAAAGGATGATGTTGCAGGCAGCATAACATTTGCCACGGCGTCTCCAGACTCTTTCACGTCTGTCACATGTGCTCAGTGTGAACCTGCTCTCATCTGTGAAGAGAACGGGGCCCCAATGGCGAACCTGCCAATTCTGGTGTTCTCTGGCAAATGCCAATCTTTGTAGGGCTGTCAGTGCTCCTCCTGTTCCTCCTTGCACAAAGGAGCAGATACCGGTCCTGTCGCTGGGTTTTTGCCCTTCTACGGCCCTGTCCAGCTCTCCTTGTGTAATGGCCCGTCTCCCGGTATCTCCTCCACGCTCTTGAGACTGTGCTGGGAGACACAGCAAACCTTCTTGCGACGGCACGTATGGATGTGCCATCCTGGAGGAGCTGGACTACCTGTGCAACCTGAAGGGGCTGCAGGTACTGCCTCATGCTACCAGTCGTGACAAGAGCACTAGCAAAATGCAAAACTAGAAAAAAATCAGTCAGGAAGGATAAGGAGAGAAATGGTGTGTGGCCACCACCTGCAAAACCATTTACTTTTTGGGGGTTGTCTTGCTGTTGCCTCTCCTGTCCATCTGTTGTCACTTTCATTTGCACCAAAGCAGGTGAAATTGATTCACAATCGTTTACGCTTCCTAACTGGACAGATCGATATCCCAGAAGTTTAATTGACTTGGTGTTACACTGTGTTGATTAAGTGTAATTGACTTGGTGTTACACTGTGTTGATTAAGTGTAATTGACTTGGTGTTACACTGTGTTGATTAAGTGTTTCCTTAATTTCTTTGAGCAGTGTAGTAATGATGCACTGTCTGAAGTATATTATTACTTGTTTTCTATATTGTCTTAAATTTTGTATGGCAACACATTTTATATATGTATCATATGTACAAAGATGTCCAATAAACCTAAACCTAAAACTGTAGTGAGTGATTCCTTTAGAACAGTTATACACACACACACACAGTATATACAGTATATGTGTGTATGTATTATACATACAGTACGCACGCACGCACGCACAGTCATGTTTTATTATGCCACAATTTATTACTGCTGTCATTTATCGCAGCAGACGCTCCACTGTGGCTCGGATAATTTACCGTTTTATATCAGAAACATTCTGTGAAACATTCTGTAAGACTGTCACACAGCGCTGGGTTTTACTGATCTAATTAAGGTGAAGCGTCCCGTCTCAAAGGTCACAACGTCTCACCCCAAGCAATACGGGGTGCACACGTTCCAGTGTTTCCATGACACCAAAGCCCCTAAAGGGCCTGCATTCAGCATGTTGATTTCATAATTTCTTTGCAGATTTCAGGAAGTTAAAACTCCCGAGGTAAATTATGACCAAGGTCTATTTATTTTGAGCTGGCAGCCAGAAACAATAAACACGTTTCAGATCAACACCACAAGACTCAAAGGTAACCTTAATGACCTCCACGATGAGAACAGTGCCCAGAACTGCATGTAAACAGTGCACAGTGCATAGACCATATGGAATTAGACTGGAAGATAGCTTGACGGGGTGGAACCATACTTCGAGCCGGGATATACTGATTTAGAATTAGAATTACTGTTCTCACGCAGAGTGATACTACGGGGGTCCTTGGATACGAAAAGGTTGAAAACCCCTATTTGGAGGGATGAGTCATGGCGTTGTGATTGGCCAGGGCTGCTGAACACTCAGGGCAAACGGCAAAGACTCAACAGATTCCCCAACCACAGCCCAGTGGCTTCTGTGATAGCCATTTTCTTATTCACAATGTGTGTGTTAATTTAGGGATGTATGTTAATTAATAGTTTTCAGTCAGCACATGAGCTGGATCAAACCGGTTCTCTCTGTGTCTGTCCCTCTTAGAGGAAAACAGGCAGCCTATGTTATTGTTAGTGAAAGCCTGCTAGAACATTCTGATATGATGGCAAGGTCAGAAGTTATCTGGAGACTCAATACTATTAAACTTAGGTTGTCAGCTAAATGTCTTTCTCTGTAACTGTGATATTATACATAGAGTCCGCCCTCTGTGACATAGCCTGTAAAAAAGTTATAAATGTCTTGTGTACTTCCTGATCATTGGAGAGCTGAGAAAGGACTCTCTCATAATTGGTTTATCCGCAAATAAACGGATTAATATTTTAGAGCGAGTTTGTTGTGGTTTCTGTTGGATACAGATTTCCCTTCACTGTTGGTTGAGAGGTGAAATTTCCACCACACTTCATCGGGATGTTATTACATGGATTAACTGCTGCTAAAGTGAAATGAAAGTGGTTTAAGACGCAGACCCATGGTTTAAGACGTAGGCCTGTGGTTTAAGACGCAGGTTTAAGATGCAGGTCCGAGGTTTAAGACGCAGGTTTAAGATGCAGGTCCGAGGTTTAAGACGCAGGTTTAAGATGCAGGTCCGAGGTTTAAGACGCAGGTCCGAGGTTTAAGACGCAGGTCCGAGGTTTAAGACGCAGGTCCGAGGTTTGAGACGCAGGTCCGAGGTTTAAGACGCAGGTTTAAGATGCAGGTCCGAGGTTTAAGATGCAGGTTTAAGACGCAGGTCAGAGGTTTAAGATGCAGGTCCGAGGTTTAAGACGCAGGTCCGAGATTTAAGACGCAGGTCCGAGGTTTAAGACGCAGGTTTAAGATGCAGGTCCAAGGTTTGAGGCGCAGGTTTAAGATGCAGGTTTAAGACGCAGGTCCAAGGTTTAAGACGCAGGTTTAAGACGCAGGTCCGAGGTTTAAGACGCAGGTCCAAGATTTAGGTCCGAGGTTTAAGACGCAGGTCCAAGGTTTAAGATGCAGGTCAGAGGTTTAAGACGCAGGTCCAAAGTTTAAGACGCAGGTGTTTCCGCCGTTTCAGTCCAGTCCACCTCCCTTTCGTTTCCTCTGTTTTCCCATTCTTTGTGTTTCATGTGGTGTTTTTCAGTTTACCCTGTTCCTCTCGTTTCTGTGTTCACTGCAGGCTGGGCGTAGTTCCCGCTTAGTTCCGTTTCTCCCCTTCATCACTCTCCCGCTTACACATATTCCTCACTCCTTTAGTTATTCAATCAGTCCCTTCACCTGTTCCCTTCACTATTTAAATTTCCCCTCTCACACCATTTCAGTGCCAGATTGTTTTCTCTGCTCCATGTGAGATCACTCCCAGACATTCTCTTCGTTTGTTGCCTGTAACCTGTTTTTGTTCGGTTCCTCATCCAGCCCGCCCAGCCTGCCTTCTGCCTACCCTGACCCGCTGCGTCTCCTTTCCTGCCCTCACCCGCTGTGCCTCCTCTCTTCTCTCCTCACCCGCTCTGCCTCCTCTCCTACCCTGACCTGCTCTGCCTCCTCTCCTCTCCTCAGCCGCTGCGTCTCCTCTCCTACCCTGACCCGCTGCGTCTCCTTTCCTGCCCTGATCCGCTGCGTCTCCTCTCCTGCCCTGACCCGCTGCGTCTCCTCTCCTGCCCCGCTTACTTCGCCAACCCCCGTATCCAGCCCTTCACCCTTTTAGTTTGCCTTGCTTGCTTGCTGCTTTTGCCTGAAACTAATAAATATTCTCTCTGGTGGAGTTTCATCGAGTTCTGTCTCAGTCTTGCGTTTGGGTCCAGTCCTGAACACTACCTTAACCGCAGGGCTGTGGTTTCACTCTGACAGCAGGGCATTAGAGCCTCTAACAGCTTCTAGAGAGGAGTGAGATGTTCAGAGCTCTGCTTTCCAGGCCAGCGACGGTGGAGAGTAAACACACAGGAACAATATACAAGCATCAAGGAACGACACGGTAGACTGCTCCTGTCAAAGCACAGCTGGTCCGGTGGGTATATAAAAGCAACTATTTATGCAATATGCACAGGCCTAAAGACTATGAACATGAATGGAGCTGCCGGAGGGAGACAATGTTACCAGCTGTCCCAGATAAAGAGCTACAGTAGAAAGCTACAGTACAGACCCGTCTTATGAGCTACAGTACAGACCCGTCTTATGAGCACAGTACAGACCCGTCTTATGAGCGACAGTACAGACCCGTCTTATGAGCGACAGTACAGACCCGTCTTATGAGCGACAGTACAGACCCGTCTTATGAGCACAGTACAGACCCGTCTTATGAGCGACAGTACAGACCCGTCTTATGAGCTACAGTACAGACCCGTCTTATGAGCGACAGTACAGACCCGTCTTATGAGCTACAGTACAGACCCGTCTTATGAGCGACAGTACAGACCCGTCTTATGAGCACAGTACAGACCCGTCTTATGAGCGACAGTACAGACCCGTCTTATGAGCACAGTACAGACCCGTCTTATGAGCACAGTACAGACCCGTCTTATGAGCACAGTACAGACCCGTCTTATGAGCTACAGTACAGACCCGTCTTATGAGCACAGTACAGACCCGTCTTATGAGCGACAGAACAGACCCGTCTTATGAGCACAGTACAGACCCGTCTTATGAGCGACAGTACAGACCCGTCTTATGAGCACAGTACAGACCCGTCTTATGAGCACAGTACAGACCCGTCTTATGAGCACAGTACAGACCCGTCTTATGAGCGACAGTACAGACCCGTCTTATGAGCACAGTACAGACCCGTCTTATGAGCACAGTACAGACCCGTCTTATGAGCACAGTACAGACCCGTCTTATGAGTGACAGTAGAAGACTACAGTACAGACCGGTTCTCATGAGCTACAGTAGAAGACTACAGTACAGACCAGTTCTTATGAGCTACAGTAGAAGACTACAGTACAGACCTGTTCTTATGAGCTACAGTAGAAGACTACAGTACAGACCTGTTCTTATGAGCTACAGTAGAAGACTACAGTACAGACCTGTTCTTATGAGCTACAGTAGAAGACTACAGTACAGACCAGTTCTTATGAGCTACAGTAGAAGACTACAGTACAGACCAGTTCTTATGAGCTACAGTAGAAGACTACAGTACAGACCAGTTCTTATGAGCTACAGTAGAAGACTACAGTACAGACCAGTTCTTATGAGCTACAGTAGAAGACTACAGTACAGACCAGTTCTTATGAGCTACAGTAGAAGACTACAGTACAGACCAGTTCTTATGAGCTACAGTAGAAGACTACAGTACAGACCAGTTCTTATGAGCTACAGTAGAAGACTACAGTACAGACCTGTTCTTATGAGCTACAGTAGAAGACTACAGTACAGACCCGTTCTCATGAGCTACAGTACAGACCCGTCTTATGAGCTACAGTAGAAGACTACAGTACAGACCTGTTCTTATGAGCTACAGTAGAAGACTACAGTACAGACCTGTTCTTATGAGCTACAGTACAGACTGGTTCTCATGAGCTACAGTAGAAGACTACAGTACAGACCTGTTCTTATGAGCTACAGTAGAAGACTACAGTACAGACCTGTTCTTATGAGCTACAGTAGAAGACTACAGTACAGACCAGTTCTTATGAGCTACAGTAGAAGACTACAGTACAGACCAGTTCTTATGAGCTACAGTAGAAGACTACAGTACAGACCAGTTCTTATGAGCTACAGTAGAAGACTACAGTACAGACCAGTTCTTATGAGCTACAGTAGAAGACTACAGTACAGACCAGTTCTTATGAGCTACAGTAGAAGACTACAGTACAGACCAGTTCTTATGAGCTACAGTAGAAGACTACAGTACAGACCAGTTCTTATGAGCTACAGTAGAAGACTACAGTACAGACCAGTTCTTATGAGCTACAGTAGAAGACTACAGTACAGACCAGTTCTTATGAGCTACAGTAGAAGACTACAGTACAGACCAGTTCTTATGAGCTACAGTAGAAGACTACAGTACAGACCAGTTCTTATGAGCTACAGTAGAAGACTACAGTACAGACCAGTTCTCATGAGCTACAGTAGAAAGCTACAGTACAGACCCGTCTTATGAGTGACAGTAGAAGACTACAGTACAGACCTGTTCTCATGAGCTACAGTAGAAGACTACAGTACAGACCTGTTCTCATGAGCTACAGTACAGACTGGTTCTCATGAGCTACAGTAGAAGACTACAGTACAGACCTGTTCTTATGAGCTACAGTACAGACTGGTTCTCATGAGCTACAGTAGAAGACTACAGTACAGACCTGTTCTTATGAGCTACAGTAGAAGACTACAGTACAGACCTGTTCTTATGAGCTACAGTAGAAGACTACAGTACAGACCTGTTCTTATGAGCTACAGTAGAAGACTACAGTACAGACCAGTTCTTATGAGCTACAGTAGAAGACTACAGTACAGACCGGTTCTCATGAGCTACAGTAGAAGACTACAGTACAGACCAGTTCTTATGAGCTACAGTACAGACCCGTCTTATGAGCTACAGTAGAAGACTACAGTACAGACCGGTTCTCATGAGCTACAGTAGAAGACTACAGTACAGACCTGTTCTCATGAGCGACAGTAGAATACTACAGTACAGACCGGTTCTCATGAGCGACAGTAGAAGACTACAGTACAGACCTGTTCTTATGAGCTACAGTAGAATACTACAGTACAGACTGGTTCTCATGAGCGACAGTAGAAGACTACAGTACAGACCAGTTCTTATGAGCTACAGTACAGACCCGTCTTATGAGCTACAGTAGAAGACTACAGTACAGACCGGTTCTCATGAGCTACAGTAGAAGACTACAGTACAGACCTGTTCTTATGAGCTACAGTAGAATACTACAGTACAGACCTGTTCTCATGAGCGACAGTAGAAGACTACAGTACAGACCGGTTCTCATGAGCGACAGTAGAATACTACAGTACAGACCGGTTCTCATGAGCGACAGTAGAATACTACAGTACAGACCGGTTCTCATGAGCTACAGTAGAAGACTACAGTACAGACCTGTTCTTATGAGCTACAGTAGAATACTACAGTACAGACCAGTTCTTATGAGCTACAGTAGAATACTACAGTACAGACTGGTTCTCATGAGCGACAGAAGACTACAGTACAGACCTGTTCTGCCGACGCCCACAAGTTTAATTCTGTAGGGTCGCACAAACCCGACACGATTCCACATTTTGTCTGACACAGCTCCAGTTCTGTGTTCCCAAGCGTGTGTGCGTGTGTGTACCAGGCACACTCAACATTGTGAGGATCTTAATCTGATTTAGGCTGACTAAATGCAGTTTACACAAACATGACTGATATCCTGTCACAAAGCTGACATTATATCATTTCTATGAAAGATAAAATAAATGTATGTCGGTGAGTTTGATTTATCATTGAGCGATTTGGAGTGGTCTGAGTCCTCCTGGTTGCTTTGAGCGATGACAGCCGCCCGTGAGCTGAAAAGGCAGGCGATCCGTCTTCCGCTCGGCACAATAGCATGGCACGCTGGGAAATAAAACCGCGTCCGCAGCCAGGGAACATCAATAAAAAAAGCGGAGAACAGGGTACCCGAGATCCGTCACGTCACTCCACAGCCGAGATACAGCCCGCTCGCCCACAACCTCACAACTCAAACGCACAAGAGCTGCACTTTGCCTCCAGCTCTTCTGACTGATGAGGTCACTGGTTGCAGGAGCCAGTTTGTGTGACTGGATTTACCTGCGTTCCTGTCCGTTTCTGAGAGGGTTCCCGGGTTTGACATACTGTATGACCAACAGCCAAGAGCCGAGCCTCACTCACCATGCAGCTGTTAAGAGTCAGTGGAATCTATAGGCTACCTAAATATGACATGCATTAGCTGTGTGTGTGCGTGTGTGCGTGTGAGAGAGAGAGTGTGTGTGAGTGCATGTGTGTGTGTGTGCGTGTGTATGAGAGAGAGTGCGTGCGTGTGTGTGCGCGAGAGAGTGTGTGTGTGTGCGTACGTGAGAGAGTGTGTGTGTGTGTGTGTGTGCGTGCGCGTGTGTGTGCGTGTGTGAGAGAGAGAGTGTGTGTATGTGCGTGTGTGAGAGAGTGTGTGTGCGTGTGTGTGTGTGTGTGCGCGCATGCGTGTGTGAGAGAGAGAGTGTGTGTGTGTGCGTGCGTGTGCGTGAGAGAGAGGGCGTGTGTGAGTGCATGTGTATGCATGTGTGCTTTAAGAGGTGTTGTTGATACACGACTGGGGTTTCCCCTCCAGAACACAAACTATCAGGTCACTGTGAAAACATTCAGCTACTGGCAATCTGATCAGCAGCAGTCAGATGACTGACATGGCGTGACTAGCCAATCACAGCTCATTAAATGTGAGCATCCACCATTACCTTTGACAAAAGGAGGAAATAAAATGTATTTAAACGTGACCCCTATTTAATTCTATCTGGAGTTAAATGTCAGTCTTGCAGTCTTGTCAAAGACAATCAGCTATAATAATCTACAATATAAAATGTACACCAAAAATATAATAAATAGAACCACAGAACACCCCTCTAACCTAATATAATCTAGAGATGACTGAAAACTTGTCATTCTGACAGCGTACCGTGTCTGTACAAATCCTGTCCAAATATAAAGAGGAATGTGGTGATGATTAAATGCCTGGACTCACACACTGACTGGCACACCATGCTTATAAATCATCATTATTAAACACACCATTACTACAATGTTAATTATGAAAATAAAATAACCCTGCTGGAGAACAATGCCCTACAATTAAATAATTAATATTCTCCATCATATAATTACGTAATTAAAGCAACAACACTACATTGAGTACTCGAGGAGCTGGTCAATTAAACCAGAGCTGTTCCAATCCAATCCAATTTTATTTGTATAGCACATTTAAAAACAACAGAGTTGACCAAAGGGCTTCACAGTCAATCAAAAATGGTAAACACAACGTTAGGCTAAAATGTCACAATATAATGCACACGCTATATAATACACACATAATAAAACATTAGGCTAAAATATCACAATATAGAAACACACACAACTACAAACAAATACACAAAGCAGACTAACAATTTAAAATGCTAGGGAGAATAGATGGGTTTTTAGGTGGGATTTAAACATTGGGAGTGTTAGGGCCAGCCTAATGTGGGGGGGCTATAACTGCGAAAGCTCTGTTGGGATACGTTACACCGTAGTAAATCTATTAGGAATACATTCTGCTTCATTATATAGATTTGGAATATATTAATCTTTTTTAAACATATTAGGAATACATAATTACTTTAAAAGTATTATATATATTTTTTGTTGAATATTACCTGCCCTGGACACGCCTGTAACCCCTACATCACTGCAGGGCTGTGGTTTCACTCTGACAGCAGGGCAGTAGGGCCTCTCACAGAATATTACCTGCCCTGGACACACCTGTAACCCCTACATCACCGCAGGGCTGTGGTTTCACTCTGACAGCAGGGCAGTAGAGCCTCTCACAGAATATTACCTGCCCTAGACACACCTGTAACCCCTACATCACTGCAGGGCTGTGGTTTCACTCTGACAGCAGGGCAGTAGAGCCTCTCACAGAATATTACCTACCCTGGACACACCTGTAACCCCTACATCACTGCAGGGCTGTGGTTTCACTCTGACAGCAGGGCAGTAGGGCCTCTCACAGAATATTACCTGCCCTGGACACACCTGTAACCCCTACATCACTGCAGGGCTGTGGTTTCACTCTGACAGCAGGGCAGTAGGGCCTCTCACAGAATATTACCTACCCTGGACACACCTGTAACCCCTACATCACTGCAGGGCTGTGGTTTCACTCTGACAGCAGGGCAGTAGGGCCTCTCACAGAATATTACCTGCCCTGGACACACCTGTAACCCCTACATCACTGCAGGGCTGTGGTTTCACTCTGACAGCAGGGCACTAGAGCCTCTCACAGAATATTACCTACCCTGGACACACCTGTAACCCCTACATCACTGCAGGGCTGTGGTTTCACTCTGACAGCAGGGCAGTAGGGCCTCTCACAGAATATTACCTGCCCTGGACACACCTGTAACCCCTACATCACTGCAGGTGCAATAGTGCTGATTACTCTCGTAGCCGTTCTGAACGTGTGGGAGTTGAGAGAAGATCACGGCGCTCAAACATACAGCAGGTTTACTGTAATGAGAGAGGGACATAACAGGGTGGGAATTAACACCATGCAACTGTCTGATGTGAGCATAAACGTCAGTACTCCGGGCTGAATATCATGCTGCATGTTTGTACATCTGATACAGGTTTCACCATTGTTGTCATTTCTTTGGCTGGCTTCTCATTTGAATTCAGCCAAACTAATGCTGTTCTCAGAATGTCCTTATTTAATAAATTTTAAAAAATGCTCTGCCTTCCAAACGCCCTTTGAAGGGCACAGACAATTCCAGCTGATGAAATAAGCAAACAAGCTGTAAATACATTTACTAAACGCAGAAAGAAAGAAAAAAAACAATTTCATCTTCATCTTTATGCACCAGTCAGCCTTCACAATAAAATATCAGCAAACTGTTTGGACATAAATCGCTTTCTTTCAGGGTACGATTTAAACAGTGGAGACATTTTTATGTGCAAACTTTATGCGCAAAATAAGATTATCTAGAGACAAGATGTATTGTACCAATATTCAGATGCGTTGCACCATTACATTTATAGCTGTAATCTGATAATAATCTTAGTTGCATTAAAAACGCTTTTCTACGGACTTGGAACAATCAAAAATTTTAAATTGAATTCTGACTTTGACCCCTGGGTGAAAATGTAGTCCTTTATAATAAGAAATACACTTTATATTATTGGCAAACTATACTGATACTGACACTGCTTAAATTGCACCCTAAAAGAAAGCGATTTATGTCCAAACAGATTGTTCATGTTTTATAGCGAAGGCTTCACTGGGTATAGCTTGTGCTATAAATCTTATGGTACGATGCATCCGATTACTGTTTTACACAATTCATCTGTCCATATGTACCTGCTTCTACAAAATTAAATAAACTTTTAGTCATAATTAAAAACCAAAAATAGATTTGTCCACCTTATGGACTTACTTTACTTTTCACAGCACATACATAATATGTAGATTAGTAAATTATGTCAACACACACACACAATTAATCTTAAAAAATAAAAAGAAATTCCAAATAGTGAAATAGACAGCTGTACTGTGGAAATTACGACGGCCCCCTAAACCCCACACCCCAGTGTGAGACCGAGCAGGTATTGCAGGTATTGCACGCACACACACACACACACACACACACACACACATCAGCCAACTGCCTCAGGTTTGTTATTAAGAGAACAGAAAGTCTCTTTCAGGTGCACAATTTATTATTATTTCTTCCCGTTTCTGCTTCCGTATGGAATACATCTGGTAAAAAAAATACCAGATGTAAAATGTACAGCTGCACTTTATTGGATGCTTTGCAGTCGACTGTGGGGTCATGACCCCAGAGAGCAGGAAGAGGAGGCAGATAATTATGTTACATGGAGATGCTCAGGTCAAACACATTCAAAATGTACAGGGTATATTTTCCGTTTGTGAAAGGTATGATTTAACCTCCCACTGGAAGGCCAACGGCTTACTGCAGTAACCTCCCATCCAAGCACAAAGCAGGCCAATCTCCACTTTTACACAGCCGGTTGGTAGAGGAAGATACTAGGTAGTTCCTGCTGTGGGTAATATATTACTATTATGAGGTGGCTAGTGTGAAAATGCATAAAAAGCTATTGGACTCTTGGAAATTCACTTTGATGGAAGCCATTAACCTGTACATTTTTGAAATGTTGCATCTGTTGTTTTTTTGCAACCGAGGATTTGTTGTGCTGTACCGAGCTCAAAGCCAATGCTGCCAGGGGCAGATGTGTAGTAGAACATTCAGGAAACTGGGCTTGCATTTGCAGGTTCGATTCCCAGGTGGAGGCACAGCCGCTGTATTTACCCTGGACTGCTTCAGTAAATATCCAGCTGTATAAATTGAGCGCAAACTGCGCAAGTCTTTCTGGGTAAGAGCGTCTGTGACATCACAGGATCCCAGCCGACTAGAAGACAGAACACGTTAGACCACCAGACTTATGTACACAACCTAAGTTCCTCATTGAAAAAGCAATCTTATGCACCGCGAGAACATTTCCTAAAACATCTGTAATTGACTTTCATCCCCAGTTTAGGGTGTGTGGCAAACATAAAAGCATCAAATGTGTCTACATTTTAATCTTCTGCGAAACTAAACCAAAACCACGTCCATGAAGCGACACACAGCAGCTAAAGTGGTCATCTGCTGTACCGCTGAACGAAGCCGACAAATAACGAACGTCTGACGATAACAAAAGTCGGACCATTTAATCTCATTTCCTGGTATCATTGTGAAATGCACTTTCAACCACTTGCTAAATTCATACGTTTAACTCGAGTAGTACTTACTCATTCACAAACGTAAGGAATAAAGATCCCCTGAAGTAAACACGGACATGGTCTTCAGGTTCCTGAGTCTACACGTACATGGAGTCTGGCGTCTCTGGTCGTCTCTGGCCCTCTGGGAGGGAGGAGAGAGGCGCCGCTCTCACTCAGAACCACGCGGCACATTTATTAAGGCTGGGCTGCATTTCTCTGCGTACCTCTGTGTACCTCCAGAGGTCTAAATGTCAGCCAATCATAAAGAGCTGCCACAGGCATGTCACTTCCTGTTTGCAGGCTGATGTCGAGATGAAAAATGGAACCCTACGTGGCGGGGTGATATTTCCACCTTTCCTTGATTATGGTTTCGGTTTCTCAGTTTGTGTAACAACCACATGGTGTCCCCCTTCCAATCCACCCCCAGCTGTAAATACTGTCCTTCATAATTAAAGCTTCCAGAATAACCCCTTTAGTCTTGACAGATGACGTTTAATACACAATTCAAAATTATTTTACCTTCAGCTACAGCTAAATCTTATTTGTTTTAGCAGCTCATTCACATCTTTGGTGGGGGCGAAAGGTCACAAAATCCAATTTAAACGCGCGTATTAATCCCCAACGTTCCGCCAGCGTTCCACATAGGCAAACACACAATTACAACACAGCTAATATTTATATCGGGCATATTTTCACCTCCAAATTAATTTGCTAAGCTTTGTTTTATGAACTGGGTAAAACATTTACTCTCTGTGGAATACACTCGGCCACAGTGTGCAGTACTGATAAGGCCCGTGTGACCTCGGGAAAGGGAAATATTTAATATTCCTGCTTAGTGTCACTACAGTCAGCTGTCAAACTCAATCTGACAATTCTGAGTCTCAAAACTCAATCAGTGAATGCAAGAGGGTTTTGTAAACAAAGAGGGACGAAATTCCCTTCCGTTTCTATTAAACCAGCATTTACATTAAAATTACATTAGTCACTTAGCGGAAGCTCTTTTCCAGAGCGACATCAGCGTACGGTGGCATATTTATAATCAGTAAGTTCAATAAAAAAGTATTTCTACAATATGTATTGAAAAAAAAGTAAATTTTTTTACACAGCTACACCCATAACCTTATCCCAAAATGCAGTGCAAAAGGAAAGAGGGAGGAGCCATGGGGCAGTCTGCAGAGGCGGGTCGTAAGCCCGCTTGGAAAGATGGGCAGGGTTTCTGTTGTTCTGACTGCAGTGGGAAGCTCATTCCACCACCAGGGGAGCAGACCAGACCAGAGATGTTGCCTGGAACTGCAGGTACATGGGTGGCCAGATCTCCAGAGGTAGTAGAGCAGAGGGGGGGTCTGGTAGGGGCGCAGGGTCTGCTGATCTGTTGGAGGTGTGACGGAGCTGTCCCTTTGGTTGCCACGGCTACAGCGGCTTGCACCAAGGTTTTGAATTTAATGCAAAATTAAAGCAGGAGAACTTCCTCAGCACATTCAGAGATCAGAGAATTATCATGTCTAAAAGTCACCATGGCAATGTGACCAAATTAATGAGTAAACAATGGCGGGTTCTGACTCGACTACTCTTCAACAATCTTAATTCCCCTTTAATGAGCCAGATCTAAAGCCAATAATATTTATTGGGTTCAATGGGCAGATCGTTAAAACGCATCTTATTCTCACCACTAAGAAGGATAAACTAAACAAATATGAAAACTAATCGGTTGCAAAAAACATGCAAATGCTTACTCACATTCACTCCATACCATCAGCCTACCAGTCCCTTCCTCACATTCACTCCATACCATCAGCCTACCAGTCCCTTACTCACATTCACTCCATACCATCAGCCTACCAGTCCCTTTCTCACATTCACTCCATACCATCAGCCTACCAGTCCCTTACTCACATTCACTCCATACCATCAGCCTTCCAGTCCCTTACTCACATTCACTCCATACCATCAGCCTACCAGCCGCTTACTCACATTCACTCCATACCATCAGCCTACCAGTCCCTTACTCACATTCACTCCATACCATCAGCCTACCAGTTCCTTACTCACATTCACTCCATACCATCAGCCTACCAGTCCCTTACTCACATTCACTCCATACCATCAGCCTACCAGTCCCTTACTCACATTCACTCCATACCATCAGCCTACCAGTCCCTTACTCACATTCACTCCATACCATCAGCCTCACATTCACTCCATACCATCAGCCTACCAGCCGCTTACTCACATTCACTCCATACCATCAGCCTACCAGTCCCTTACTCACATTCACTCCATACCATCAGCCTACCAGTTCCTTACTCACATTCACTCCATACCATCAGCCTACCAGTCCCTTACTCACATTCACTCCATACCATCAGCCTACCAGTCCCTTACTCACATTCACTCCATACCATCAGCCTACCAGTCCCTTACTCACATTCACTCCATACCATCAGCCTACCAGTCCCTTCCTCACATTCACTCCATACCATCAGCCTACCAGTCCCTTCCTCACATTCACTCCATACCATCAGCCTACCAGTCCCTTACTCACATTCACTCCATACCATCAGCCTACCAGTTCCTCACTCACATTCACTCCATACCATCAGCCTACCAGTCCCTTACTCACATTCACTCCATACCATCAGCCTACCAGTCCCTTCCTCACATTCACTCCATACCATCAGCCTACCAGTCCCTTACTCACATTCACTCCATATCATCAGCCTACCAGTCCCTTACTCACATTCACTCCATACCATCAGCCTACCAGTTACTTACTCACATTCACTCCATACCATCAGCCTACCAGTCCCTTACTCACATTCACTCCATACCATCAGCCTACCAGTCCCTTACTCACATTCACTCCATACCATCAGCCTTCCAGTCCCTTACTCACATTCACTCCATACCATCAGCCTACCAGCCGCTTACTCACATTCACTCCATACCATCAGCCTACCAGTCCCTTACTCACATTCACTCCATACCATCAGCCTACCAGTCCCTTACTCACATTCACTCCATACCATCAGCCTACCAGTTCCTTACTCACATTCACTCCATACCATCAGCCTACCAGTTCCTCACTCACATTCACTCCATACCATCAGCCTACCAGTCCCTTACTCACATTCACTCCATACCATCAGCCTACCAGTCCCTTACTCACATTCACTCCATACCATCAGCCTACCAGTCCCTTACTCACATTCACTCCATACCATCAGCCTACCAGTCCCTTACTCACATTCACTCCATACCATCAGCCTACCAGTCCCTTACTCACATTCACTCCATACCATCAGCCTACCAGTTCCTTACTCACATTCACTCCATACCATCAGCCTACCAGTTCCTTACTCACATTCACTCCATACCATCAGCCTACCAGTTCCTTACTCACATTCACTCCATACCATCAGCCTACCAGTTCCTTACTCACATTCACTCCATACCATCAGCCTACCAGTCCCTTACTCACATTCACTCCATACCATCAGCCTACCAGTCCCTTACTCACATTCACTCCATACCATCAGCCTACCAGTCCCTTACTCACATTCACTCCATACCATCAGCCTACCAGTCCCTTACTCACATTCACTCTATACCATCAGCCTACCAGTTCCTCACTCACATTCACTCCATACCATCAGCCTACCAGTCCCTTACTCACATTCACTCCATACCATCAGCCTACCAGTCCCTTACTCACATTCACTCCATACCACCTTACTCACATTCACTCCATACCATCAGCCTACCAGTTCCTTACTCACATTCACTCCATACCATCAGCCTACCAGTCCCTTACTCACATTCACTCCATACCATCAGCCTACCAGTCCCTTACTCACATTCACTCCATACCATCAGCCTACCAGTCCCTTACTCACATTAACTTCATACCATCAGCCTACCAGTCCCTTACTCACATTCACTCCATACCATCAGCCTACCAGTCCCTTACTCACATTAACTCCATACCATCAGCCTACCAGTCCCTTACTCACATTCACTCCATACCATCAGCCTACCAGTCCCTTACTCACATTCACTCCATACCATCAGCCTACCAGTTCCTCACTCACATTCACTCCATACCATCAGCCTACCAGTCCCTTACTCACATTCACTCCATACCATCAGCCTACCAGCCCCTTACTCACATTCACTCCATACCATCAGCCTACCAGTCCCTTACTCACATTCACTCTATACCATCAGCCTACCAGTCCCTTACTCACATTAACTCCATACCATCAGCCTTCCAGTTCCTCACTCACATTCACTCCATACCATCAGCCTACCAGTTCCTTACTCACATTAACTCCATACCATCAGCCTACCAGTTCCTTACACTTTAAAAAATAACCAGGGGTTTTAATATAATTATGATAACGTTCTGTATATTTTAATACTCCTCTTTTAAATTAATGCATCAATATACAGTCCCTTTTAAGGCTAAATTATACATTATTGGCAAGCTCTGGGCTGTGCTGCTCTTAGCATGACTATATGCTGCATTAAATGAAGATTTAGATGGGGTTGCTATCCATAAAAAAAACATTATTCTGGAAATACAAGTATGATTTAAAAAATATAATTAATTTTAGCATTTGTGCATGTTTAAATAAAAATATTATCTACAAATATCTGTATACTTGTGCCCTGGTAATCTAAATTTTAGAAGTGATGTCAAAATTAGTGACTGAATTATAAACCCAATTATAAGCACAGTTGTGCAGAAGCTACACAAGATGAGTTTTAACGACCAAATATAAAATGGAAAATAACATAACTCAGCAGGTTGTACATATGTTTAGCTTATTGATGATGAACCCTCCCTGGCATTTGTAAATGGCATTTGGACATTGCTGTACAGTGACTGGAGACGTCGCTGCCGCTCGTCTTTCTGATGGAAGACCTCACTCCTCTGTTGCTGGAGAAACATTTACCACGTGCAGCTTAAATTATATCCCTTATTTTCACTCTGATTCAATGTTTTTACTGCGGTTTACATCATTGCTCAAAGGCAGACAGTTGTGAATAATTACTGTCCAACCGCACATAAAAAAATTGGAATAAATAGATTTACTAAACAGATTACAATGGTAAAGCTGATAATAATGTGAGGGGATACTTGCTAAAGATATGCAAATATATTTGCTTGTGGCAAACATGAGTGAAAAGAGAATTTTCCGTCTACGTCTTGCAGTTTTTTGGGCATTCTGAGAGACCCCGCAAAATATGAGAGTTCATTACTGCAAATTATAACACAAAATGAGCTTTAACAACAAATTGAAGGTATTATTGTGTTTGCTGTTTAAAATGTAAACATGCATCAGGTGAAAGATAACAGTTCCAGACATTCAGGTAGTAATGGTTTCCAAAAGCTGTGCAGTAACAGATACATTTTAAATAAATATAAAACGCATGCTTTTTCGCAAGTGACCACTAGGAAATTCTTCACTGTCAAGAAATGTCAATGGAGAGAAAAACACAGAGAAACAAACAGGCCATAAATGAGTAAGGCATGACAGAGAGGCAAGTAAGCTTGTGGTGTAACACAGAGTAGCTGAAAACTTTGGGGGGGCCGTGCATGCTTTTAATAATGGCGTCGAGGGACAGGCAGCGTGGCGTCGAGGGACAGGCAGCGTGGCGTCGAGGGACAGGCAGCGTGGCGTCGAGGGACAGGCAGCGTGGCGTCGAGGGACAGGCAGCGTGGCGTCGAGGGACAGGCAGCGTGGCGTCGAGGGACAGGCAGCGTGGCGTCGAGGGACAGGCAGCGTGGCGTCGAGGGACAGGCAGCGTGGCGTCGAGGGACAGGCAGCGTGGCGTCGAGGGACAGGCAGCGTGGTGTCGAGAGGTTGGGCACTGGTGTGGGCCTGGCTCACATTCGGCTTTCCAATTGATCCCAATGGTGTTTGATGGAGTTGAGGTCAGGGCTCAGTGCAGGCCAGTCAAGTTCTTCCATACCGATCACGACCATTTCTGCATGGACCTCTATTTGTGTATGGGGGTGTTGTCATTCTGAAACAGGCAAGGGCCTTCCCCAAACTGTTGGCACAAAGTTGGAAACCCTGAATTGTTTAGAATGACATTGTATGCTGTAGTGTTAAGATTTGCCTTCACTGGAACTAAGGAGCCGAGCCTGAACCATGAAAAACAGCCCCAGACCAAGGGGTGTCCACATACTTTTCACTATATAATGTATGTTCAGCCCTGGGCTTCCACTTACTTCCTGCCCTTTATTGCGTTGGTCAGTGAATACACCTGTGGGGCTAAATTCAGTTTAACTTAACTCACCTGCTCCTGCCATCATGTGCTTAACACAACAGCGTGTTGACTAAAGAGCCAGACGGCTTTATCCCGCTGCACGTTTCCTGCCCGAGTTCTTCTGTATCCATTAATTCTCTAAACATGAAAGCATAGCCCCTGCATGTTCTCAGTAAAGTGTACACTGCAGAGATTAAAGGAGACAGCCGAAGAGTACGAGTCGCTTTTCTCAAGCTTTCTTTGGGTCCCTCACTGGTGCCTCCATTTGCATACAGAGGGGAAAACAAACCCGCAACTAACAAGATCTGAGAACTTCCTTTAAAACTTAATTATTTCTACTAAAAATGCTGTATTAACCTTATTTCAGAAGGGAGGCCACTTGTAGTTTTAAATGTTTAAAAGGTATTACAATTCTAAAGAGCTATTCAGCTACTATTCTGCGATCGTAGCGCATTTATTGGTCTCTAAAAGAAAAATGAAGAATATGACACATGATGATGGTGTGATGATGGTGTGGGGCGCAGGGCTGTGCATCCATGTGGACGGCACTGTCGCTCACACCATGGCATTGTGTAGACCTGCATTAATGCAGTCAGGCAAGACTATTACTGCACGCCTCATTTCTGCCACACGGGTTACTTTTCTGGTGCTGCACGAGGACACAGCAGCAACCATGAGTGCTTTTATTCAGCACCATGGAGAGCTCCTGCACCAGCGAGTGTGTGTGTGTTAGAGTGTGTGCGTGTGTGTGTGTTAGTGAGAGTGTGTGCGTGTGTGCCGTTATACAAAACCATGGATAGGTCCTCACAGCATTATCTGCAGGGTGCGATTTGTGACAAAACCAGAGGGGGGGATGCTATCGAAGTATTTCGCGGACCTCGATTGAAATTGTTGACGGGGGGGGTGCTATCAAAAGATTTCGCGGACCTCGATAAAAATTGTTGACGGGGGGGGGGGGGGGGGGTGCTATCAAAAGATTTCGCGGACCTCGATTGACATTGTTGTTGACGGGGGGGGGGGGGGGGGGGCGATCAAAGGATTTCGCTAAAATATTGTTTATTAAATTGTTCATTTAGCTTATTTACCGCGAGTGTTCGTTTACGTGCCTAAGTTAACAGTGAATCGCCGATAAACCAGAGGGGGGGATGAACCGATAACGAGCCACGTAAATACACGCGTTACATTGATATTTTTAAACCAGAGGGGGGGATAAACACCTCCATCCCCAAGCAGAGGGTAGGACGTGCAAACCAGAGGGGAGGAAAATCCCCACCATCCCCACCGTCAAATCGCACCCTGATTATCTGTGTGTATGCGAGTGTGTGTGTGTGTGTGTTAGTGAGAGTGTGTGCGTGTGTGCCGTTATACAAAACCATGGATAGGTCCTCACAGCATTATCTGTGTGTATGCAAGTGTGTGTGTGTGTGTGTTAGTGAGAGAGTGTGTGCGTGTGTGCCGTTATACAGAACCATGGATAGGTCCTCACAGCATTATCTGTGTGTGTGTGTGTGTGTGTGTGTGTGTTAGTGAGAGTGTGTGTGTGTGTGTTAGTGAGAGAGTGTGCATGTGTGCCGTTATACAGAATTATGGATAGGTCCTCACAGCATTATCTGTGTGTGTGTGTGTGTGTGTGTGTGTGTGTGAGTGAGAGAGAGAGTGGGTGTGAGTGTGTGTTATTCAGCGCCATGGAGAGCCCCTGATAGCAGCAACAGGAAGGACCATCACTCATTTGCACTGGAATCCAAGCGAACAGAAACATACATTAGTGTGAGGATTGAGGTTCACCTGGGGGTTTGTTGGGGATCAGAAACACATGGCCACCTGGGGAGAACCTCATCAGTCTTCCTCACCTTCCTCCTTCCCATTTCTACATTTTCTTTAACAGCTTTTTATCTCGTTTATCACCTCTCTTTCCACGTGACTTCTGGACACAGTCGGGAGCTGGGAATTTTAGCCATTCGCTAAAGTATAGTGGGCTAAAATATCATTTTTAGAAGTATATATTCTAATAAAAAAATTCAATAAATATGATAATAATCCTGTCCTTGTACAGTGAAGTTAACAGTTGAAGGGTGTGACACCGCAGGGAACAACATTAATTTTAATAGGCTGATCTCCCCGTCAGGTCACCCCCCCCCCCGCCCACGCTAAACCTGTGCCCGTCACTCTCAGGGCAGTCAGACTGACAGACGGACACAAATCCAGGGTAACAGAACAGCGGCAGCATTACAGGTATAGTGATGGGGGCGATCAGCTGTGACTCTTAGAGGACAGTTCTTCACTCTGTGTGACGGGTGTGTAAATGAGCTGTAAGAGATGGCGGGATGGCGGGACGTCTAGCGGTGGTTAAGTGGTTTAGATGGGCTCCTCTCTGGGGACGGAAGAGATAAACCCGCCACCGGAAAGCTTCCCTTATTTCACCCTCAAGC
Organism: Ilyophis sp. 1 JC-2022; assembly: GCA_022702515.1. Lineage (NCBI taxonomy): Eukaryota > Metazoa > Chordata > Actinopteri > Anguilliformes > Synaphobranchidae > Ilyophis > Ilyophis sp. 1 JC-2022. The sequence continues at coordinate 107,580,229 of CM040396.1, forward strand.
CCTCATCTCCCCCCTCCCGGCGGTATGCAGCAGCTGAAATGAGCTATGGACGCTAAACTACACTTCTCTGAGAGCTAATGCATGCAACACATGCAAAAGCAAGCACACTGGCCCCCAACCGTGTTCCTGGAGATCTTCATTTTAACCATAATTTGGCACACCTGATTCTAACAGCTCAATTAGATCTCTAGCTGTTGAATGAGGTGTGCTTTGATGGTTGGAGTGAAAACCTACAGGACGGTAGATCTCTTGCTGTTGAATGAGGCGTGCTTTGTTGGGGTTGGAGTGAAACCTGCAGGAGGGTAGATTTCTAGCTGTTGAATGAGGTGTGCTTTGTTAGGGTTGGAGTGAAAGCCTACAGGAGGGTAGATCTCTAGCTGTTGAATGAGGTGTGCTTTGTTAGGGTTGGAGTGAAAGCCTACAGGAGGGTAGATCTCTAGCTGTTGAATGAGGTGTGCTTTGTTAGGGTTGGAGTGAAAACCTACAGGACGGTAGATTTCTAGCTGTTGAATGAGGTGTGCTTTGTTGGGGTTGGAGTGAAAGCCTACAGGAGGGTAGATTTCTAGCTGTTGAATGAGGCGCTTTGTAAGGGTTGGAGTGAAACCTACAGGACGGTAGATCTCTAGCTGTTGACCGAGGTGTGCTTTGTTGGTTGGAGTGCAACCTGCAGGAGGGTAGATTTCTAGCTGTTGAATGAGGTCTGCTTTGTTAGGGTTGGAGTGAAAGCCTACAAGGAGGGTAGATCTCTAGCTGTTGAATGAGGTGTGCTTTGTTAGGGTTGGAGTGAAACCTACAGGACAGTAGATCTCCAGAAACAGGGTTGGGGACCCAACCTTAGACACAACAGCACTGAGAAAGCAAAAGCAACTACAGCAAAGAGCAGTAACACTGGGACCAGTCCTACTATACTGTTAGCATAAATAACATAAATATTAGACTTAAATACGTTGAAATATTGCATATACAGTGCTGCAGAAACCAGAAGTAAAACATTCAGACCTCTTTATGAAGATAAACAATTTCCGCACTTCCTGTAACCTTACATCCCCCCTTGCAGACGGTTTTTATCCTCTAAATTGCATGAATATTTATGCAACCCCCTGCCGTGGAACAGCAATCGGAAGATTAATAAGCACTGACAGACTACATTTTGCTGCATGTGGGGAGTTATCAAAAGAGGTGGGCTAATACAATTACAGCACACTACCCTGCTCGCAATCTGCGCGCACACACACAAACACACACACAAAGAAACAAACAAACATTATAGGAACACAGTATATTTTAGGGCTGAAGTGTCTCCCTGTTGGCATTCACATAGTATGTTGCTCACTAATGATATGAATGCCTTCCCTATTTAATATATAATATTTTATAGAGCATACAGCACATTCCCTAAGGGGTCAGCTCAGGACAAAAAAAAGGTCGGAGGTCAGTGACTGGTTTTCAAAATAAACACATTTAACTGCCGGGCACATCCTTCTCACAGCGACATATCCTCAGTACTGTAAGCTGAAGAAGGCGATAGCACCACCTGAGCTAATCAATCAACCAACCAATGAGCTAATCAATCAACCAACCAACCAATGACCTAATCTATCAACCAACCAACCAACGAATTGAGTAGCACATTCACACACACTCATTGGGCAGCAGCTGCAAATCCAGACAGGTGTGTTTACAGAGGGGAGTGTTCTACCTGGCCAGGTGAGTAATGAGCGTGGTGCAGTTAGCGCATTCGCGCAGGTAGCTAACGGATGGGGTCCGCAGCCGTCATTCACGGCCTGAGCTCATCGGCACCACACAACCCCTACTGCACACGGCCGCCATCTCAACACGCTCAGGCCCAATCCCCTACTGCACACTGCCACCATCTCAACACGCTCAGGCCCAATCCCCAACTGCACACTGCCACCATCTCAACACGCTCAGGCCCAATCCCCTACTGCACACTGCCATCATCTCAACATGTTCAGGCCTAATCCCCAACTGCACACTGTCGCCATCTCAACACGCTCAGGCCCAATCCCCTACTGCACACTGCCACCATCTCAACACGCTCAGGCCCAATCCCCTACTGCACACTGCCGCCATCTCAACACGCTCAGGCCCAATCCCCTACTGCACACGGCCGCCATCTCAACACGCTCAGGCCCAATCCCCAACTGCACACTGCCGCCATCTCAACACGCTCAGGCCCAATCCCCAACTGCACACTGCCGCCATCTCAACACGCTCAGGCCCAATCCCCAACTGCACACTGCCGCCATCTCAACACGCTCAGGCCCAATCCTCAACTGCACACTGCCGCCATCTCAACACGCTCAGGCCCAATCCCCAACTGCACACTGCCGCCATCTCAACACGCTCAGGCCAAATCCCCAACTGCACACTGCCGCCATCTCAACACGCTCAGGCCCAATCCCCAACTGCACACTGCCGCCATCTCAACACGCTCAGGCCCAATCCCCAACTGCACACTGCCGCCATCTCAACACGCTCAGGCCCAATCCCCTACTGCACACTGCCGCCATCTCAACACGCTCATGCCCAATCCCCTACTGCACACGGCCGCCATCTCAACACGCTCAGGCCCAATCCCCAACTGCACACTGCCGCCATCTCAACACGCCCAGAGCCTCCTGCCTCTCCTCCGCAAACATTCACACATTAACTCCAAATTAACTCATTCGCTCCGATAAGAATATATTCTGTGATAATGCCATTTAGTCCACACTGAGTGCTGTATGTTTACTGCACTCCAGTGACAGGTTTCATTTCAGCAGTGATAGTAGTATACAGCAGTGGTCTCCAACCCCGTTTCTGGGGACCTACCCTCCTGTAGGTTTTCACTCCAACCCTAACAAAGCACACCTCATTCACCAGCTAAACCTACAGGAGGGTAGATCTCTAGCTGGTGAATGAGGTGTACTTTGTTAGGGTTGAAGTGAACCTACAGGAGGGTAGATTTCCAGCTGGTGAATGAGGTGTACTTTGTTAGGGTTGGAGTGAAACCTACAGGACGGTAGATCTCTAGCTGTTGAATGAGGTGTGCTTTGTTAGGGTTGGGGTGAAAACCTACAGGAGGGTAGATCTCTTCACCCCAACCCTAACAAAGCGCACCTCATTCAACAGCTAGAGATCTACCCTTTCTGCTTGGCTCTTGACGGAGGCGGTCGCATATTCTCTCTCTCTCTCTCCTCTTTCCTCTCCTCTCCCACCCGCTCGGAAGCATTCTTTGCACGGTGTCTTTGAAACTATAAAATTATGGAATTGATAAACTGGTCTCTCAACACAATTGACAAAATTATTTCAACAAGAAGCACTGGTTCGGGGGAACCTAATTTGCCCAGACGGGACTTTCGCTGCGGGCTACATAATGGATGCGTGGGAGAACTGGCGGGTTCTTTGCCTGGTGGTTCTCTCCGTGGAAGACGTGGAGGCCGTCTACATATTTGGATTTATTTGGATTATGATAGCAGGACAATTGCTTCTCGGACTGAGCGTTGCCCTGGTCTATCGGAAAATTAGAAAGATGGGAGCTATTCAAGAAGGCCAAAGGCTGCCCAGGATGATTACCGAGGTGGGCAGAGCAGTGAGTACTCAGACTGTTGCGATATGTGATCTAAATCGCAAGATGGTTAACATTTTGGATGAAAGCACTGCTTTGCGTCAAGAAACGGTCAAATTGAGAGACCCAGTGAGTATAGAGGAATAAACGAATTGGAATGCTGTTTTCCTCGCTATAACCCAAACATCTAACCTTGTTTTTGGAACCCCATCGCTTGTTGGCCTGCAAAAATCTCTCCCAGAAGACTCACATGCAAAGAGGCGTTCCTACGCACCTATCTTCCCTGGACTCCTGTTGTTTACTTCTGGACAGGGCATTCAAGGACATCTCCATGGCAACCTGCTGTGTTATCGCGAAAAGACCTGCGGACTGGCTACATCGAGGTTATCTCCATGGCGACTTGCTGTGTTTCGTGAAAAGATTCTGCGGACTTGAGTTGTCAAGATTGCTGGGTGCCAGAATGTAACCTTCAGTCTTACGCACACATAAACACGGACTACTCAGTTATACACACTTGCACACACATGCATGCATTCACCCGCCCCCCCACCCTATAGCCCACCCCCCCTCTTTTTTTCCTATGTTCTATGCATTTCCTGTTGTTTGTATTGTATTAGGATAGAGTTATACAGGTTTTTATTGTATTAGGATAGAGAGATATGCAGATTATATTGTATTAGGTTAGAGAGATATGCTGGTTTTTATTGTTTTAGGATAGAAAGTTATGTAGGTTTTTATTGTACTAGGATAGAGAGATAAGCAGGTTGTATTGTATCTAGGTTAGATAAATATTAGGTTAGAGAGATATGCTGGTTTTTATTGTATTAGGATAGAAAGTTATGTAGGTTTTTATTGTATTAGGATAGAGATATAAGCAGGCTGTACTGTATTAGGTTAGAGAAATATGCAGGTTATATTGTATTAGGATAGAGAGATATGCACGTTTGTATTGCATTAGGATAGAGTGATAGGCAGGTTTTATTGTTTAATTTTGCTTATTGTATGTATTTACTTTTTGTACCTTTGCTACTGTAATGATTGTATATGTTGACTGTAAGCAGGGCACATCTGTGAAAGAGACTTGGTCTCAGTATGTTCTTCCCTGTTGAAATAAAGGTTTCAATCAATCAATCAATTCAACAGCTAGAGATCTACCCTCCTGTAGGCTTTCACTCCAACCCTAACAAAGCACACCTCATTCAATAGAGACCTCTTTGAGCTGCAAATTAGTAGAAGCAGGTGTGCCAAATTACGGTTGAAATGAAAACCTACAGAATGGTAGATCTCCAGGAACAGGGTTGGGGATCACTGGTATATATACAGCACAGACCCTCCAATGGTGTCCACACTGCTTGGTACACAAACGCACCGGTACGTCACTCCCACGCCCAAGGACAGACGGACCCAGAAAAGATAACATTCTCAGAACAGCAGGAAGTTGAAGTAGGCGGCCTGATCGACCCGCCATCCTTTCCTGTGTTTTACAGAGCCTCTTTGTTGTGTAAACTTGTTTGTTTGCTCTTGGCCCAAGCGCTGATAGTGTGTTTCCTAGTGTAGCGCATTTCCCCTCTCAGATCGCCGTTTCCATGACACCTTATCTCTGCTTTTCTCCGATGTGCTGACTTGTGTTCCCGTTGTGTCATCCAAGTCAGTTCGTGCAGCTACAATTTTTTGATAAAGAAAAACAACGGAAATAGCCTACGTATAACACATATTTGCGATGCATCCTATTCTTTATAGTTATGTCATGACACTGATAATGTGTTCTCGCTAGCTAGCGATAGGCTAGCCTATATCCATCTTCGTCGCGAGCTACCGATCTTTATCCATCTACGCTAGATACATAGATAGATGTATAAAACTCAACATGTATTTTTTGGCTCAATGTGATATTGGTAGAACAGCTACACATATCCTTTAAGGTTATGTTATACATTGAACAGGACGTGGTAGGCTTGGACCATTATTATTAGCTGCTACTCCATTGCTGCAATTTGAGTGAAATCGGGCGGAACAATTATTCACGAAATGGTTTCGTGTCGGTTGGGGAAATATAAAGTGTGGAACTCCGATTGGCTGTTACGGCCGATGGTCGCTCAAAAGTTAAGTTGCGGGCAAAATTTATCGGCCGATTTTGGTCGCTCAGTTTCCTAGTCGCTCAGGTCGCTGACCGTCGCTCAACTTCATAGAGAATGAATGGACTTCCGGCGACTGGACGACCGAAGTTGCTGGATGTGAGAACGCAGGGTAAGCCGTGAAGTTGAGCCTACACAAGACGACACAAAAATGAAGCGGACAAAACTATGATGCCCATTGCAATACCTGTGGTGCTGTTTTGAAGTATAACTACTTCGTTAATGTAGCCTACCACCTGAAAAGCGTACATCCAACCGTGCTGTCAGGGCAAAGTGGATCGCAACCTACCATCACCTCAGTGTTGGCAAAGAGGGCATGTGACGATAGACGAGCGGAGGGTATTACTCAGAGGTTGATGGTTGAAAAGGACATGATGCCAATAAGCACCGTTGACGGTGAGGGATTTCGAGAGCTAATAAACGGGCTGCGCACACGACTCGCTCCCGACCACGTAGCTTAAATGTTCTTGAATAAAAATACGTAGGTCTATCTAGTATGCATATGAGGAGCCTATTCAAAACATAATAGCCTATGATTTAAGTTGACTGTTCGAGGCTAGGTCTACTATTTTAACTGTCGCCTTTCCATTTCAAGAGAGATTATGTTAATGCTGCTAGCGGCTAGCGGAGCAACGGTTTCGCTTGCAACAGATGAGACGGAGCGCAATTTCTTTTCTGTTGAAGTAGCCTATACACGCCTTCATATTATATTTTTGTTACGCTACAATAATGCCTGTTTCTCAAATGTTACAATAAATCTTTGATTGAGGAATATAACATGCATTTTGTATTCTGTATATCATAAGCTATATTTAGCTTTTATGTCGACTATTGTTTGTTAAGGTTAACAACTATCGATTTAAGGAAATTCCTTTAAATTTGCATCCCTATTATGAACAGATTATTAAACATCCCCTCCAACCGCACACACACACACACACCCCCCTATTCTCCCTCATACACACACATTCATATTCTCCCTCATACACGGACACGTGCGTACACACAAACACACACCGCCTGTACGCACAGACACACACATTCATATTTTCCCACACACACGCGTGCGTACACACAAACATGCATTCAAAGCCTGATTTTTAATACAAAAGCTCTGGGTGCCGATTAAGCCAGGCCAAACCAGGCGACAGGACATATTTACTGTATTTGTATTTATCTCTTCTGCTTTTCAGCAGTGTGTGGTGGGTTACCAAGCATATTTCATTTTTCATATTGAAAGATTCATAAGTGTTCTTGCTGAAAACCAGAAGGCACTGACCTTTAAACAACCTCTTTAGAAACACATTCTAAAGAAACTACCTGGAAGAATGCATTTATGCGCTAACCTGCTAACATGCAGCAGTACCACCATTTATGCGCTAATCTGCTAACATGCAGCAGTACCACCATTTATGCGCTAACATACTAACCTGCAGCAGTACCACGATTTATGCGCTAACCTGCAGCAATACCTGCATTTATGTGCTAATCTGCTAACCTGCAGCAATACCTGCATTTATGTGCTAATCTGCTAACCTGCAGCAATACCTGCATTTATGCGCTAATCTGCTAACCTGCAGCAATACGCTAATCTGCTAACCTGCAGCAATACCTGCATTTATGTGCTAATCTGCTAACATGCAGCAGTACCTGCATTTATGCGCTAATCTGCTAACCTGCAGCAATACCTGCATTTATGTGCTAATCTGCTAACATGCAGCAGTACCTGCATTTATGCGCTAATCTGATAACATGCAGCAGTACCACCATTTATGTGCCAATCTGCTAACATGCAGCAGTACCACCATTTATGCGCTAATCTGCAGCAGTACCTGCATTTATGTGCTAATCTGCTAACATGCAGCAGTACCACCATTTATGCGCTAATCTGATAACCTGCAGCAGTACCACCATTTATGCACTAATCTGCTAACCTGCAGCAGTACCACTGTTGTGGATCTATCCTGTCCAACTACGCCAATTTGTTGTGGATACTTGATCCAAACCTGCCTGATTACGTCAATTTGTTGAAGAATTCCGAGTGAAAATATCTCAGAGTTCTTGCCAAAATTCAGAGTTTTCAACATTAGCTCTCAAATCTCAAAGTGTTTAAATAAAGAGAATGAGGCAGTAATTCTCAGAGAATGCTAGACTTTATTTCATTAAACATACAACAAAAGTCCAGCGTAGTGCCCCTGCAGAGACTATCAAAAATGCCAGACCTTATCCCATACACCGCACGATCAAAGTCATGACATCTCCGCAGAGACACTCCCAGGGTAGTGCCTCTCCGCAGAGACACTCCCAATTATTCTTGGTTTACAGTCCATCTTTATACAGTTTCTTATCATATTGTCCATCCCATTCTTTGCCCATGTGACCCCTTTGACTATACAGACACAGGCCATCTCCATCTCCGCCTTTCTTCGAGAACTTTCCAATCTTCTCCTTCGTAGGGCCTCTCCTATTGGATTGTAACTAGGTCACACCTGGGTTCTCAACCACCCGGCTCCGCCCCGTGTGCCCCCTCCCATGCCCGGAGATTCAACTTTTTATCCAACAACTTTTGATAGCTGTTGCCTAGGTACGCCTCAGAAGGGGCCCAACACAATCCTTGTTTTAGGAACATCTTATCTTCTTACCAGACTCTCTAGAAGGAGCTGAAGGCTGAAGTGTTGTAGTCAGAGACAGAGAACATGTCTCTCTGCTCTTATAATATTTTACTGTGCTTATGAATGCGTTTCTCTGTTCTTAATACATTTATACATTCTGTATATTGCTCTTAATACATTCACAGATACATATTCAAATATTATCAATACATATTGTCACAGGTGACCAATGGATTTAATGGAATTCCCAACACCACCATGCTCAAATAAATTATTAATGATGTTAATAAAGGCTTTTATAAGCAATTAACTTTACATCAGACCAAAAACTATGAGGGATGCCTTAATTCTGATGAAACTATCATAAAATATGCTTCAAACTAGGAAAACATGACAATGACTTCTGGCTCCCAATAGAATAGAACTTTTTTTGTCCAGCAAAAGCTGGATATTTGTCTTTGGTCTCACCTCAGAATACATAAAAAACAAATAGAGTACAATCACACAAACATCAAACAAAATTTTTAAAAAAATAAATAAAACCTCATCTGATTTTGTTCCAAACAAAAACCTAATGTCCACATCAAATCCATTTTATTTAAGTAAATAAATATTCAATAATCTATACCACATTAAGATCGTTTTCACAAACTTAAAAAAAAAAAATGTTATATCAACATTTATTTTGCATTTTTTATGCAAGTCTGTAATACAAAGTGCTTCACAGTAATTAAGATAAGAACAAGTAGAAAGATAATAGAAACGGAGTAAAAGTAATCAGTGTTGAAAGTACTAACAGTGAGAGTTTGTAAAGTTCTTAATCTTTAATCTTTTCTTTTAAAATTATAACAGAATCAGACCAGAGGGATTACGCTTTATTAGAATTTAAGTATCTATCCTCGCTCTGGTGTAGTGTTAGCGTACCGTAGGCACTAACATTCATAATTAAAATTGCACACAGTCTCTCAGCTATCGATATTATTTCAGAGGCGATGCTCCCTAAAAGGCTGGAGTATCAGATGTTCTTATGATTCCTGGAAACCCAGAATGTTCAGGAAGGAAATTAAAGTGTGTCATTTTTCCCTTGGAAAAGCAGTTTGTTCTTTTACACTGTAAGAATGTGTTAGAAATCTGCCTGATATGTTCAGTTGAACATGATTGTCTGCTTTTATGTTAAACGTTGTAATTCTTTGTAGTGTAATATATTGCTGCTTGGCCAGGTCTCTCCCGAAAAATAGATTTTTAAACTCAATGAGACTAACCTGGTTAAATAAAATAAATAAAAAATCCAACTATGGCAGGACTAAAACACAACACTCCAGCCTTCGTATAACTTGTGCACCTGCTTGCTACGATCTTACAGCTCTGAAGGTCAGTTTTAAAGGCTTCTCACACTTATGCTTGTACCCCAATTCAAAAAAAGTTGGGACAGTATGTAAAATGCAAATAAAAGTAGAAAGCAGTGACATACATTTTATTTAAAACAGTACAAAGAAAATATTCAATGTTTTACCTTGTCAACTTTATCCATTTTTGTAAATATATGCAAACTCCGAATGTGATGCCAAAAAAGTTTGGACAGGGGCAAAAAAAAAAAAAACTGGGAATGTTCAAAACACATCTGTTTTGTTAGGTAAACAGGTAAACGGGTAAACAGGTGAATAGGTAAGAGGTGATGCTATCATTACTGGGTATAATTGAAGCATCCACGAAGGCTTGGGCGTTTACGAGCAAGGATGGGTCGAGGTTCGCCACGTTGCGAAAAACAGTAAGAACAATGGGCCTTATTCACCAACCATTCTACTAACAAACTTGTTCTTAAGACGTTCTTAAAAACATTTTTTAATGTTTTCCTGAACATTCACCAATGTTTTCTTACTTGGGATTTTTTCTTGGGTAGCACAGAAGCTCAGAACGCATCAGTTAAAAAGTCTTAAAAACAAATTTGTTGGTAGAGTGATTGGTGAATGAGGCCCTCATTTCTCAATGCACAGTTGCAAGGAATTTAGGGATTTCACCATCTGCAATCCATAATATTATTAAAAGATTCAGAGAATCTGGAGAAATCTCCAATGCATAAAAAGCAAGGCTGAAAATTAATATTGAATGCCCGTGACCTTCAATCCCTCAGACGGCACTGCATTAAAAACCGACATGCTTCTGTAATTAATATAACCACTTAGGTTCGCGAATACAGTTTGGCGCAACAAATGCAAGTTAAGATTCTACAATGCAAAGTGTAAGCCACATATCAACAACATCTAGAAACGCCGCCGACTTCTCTGGGCTTGAGCTCATCCGAGATGGACTGATGGAAAGCGGAAACGTGTGCGGTGGTCTGGCGAGTCAACCTTTCAAATTGTTTGTGGAAATAATGGACGTTGTGTTCTCCAGGCCAAAGAGGGAAAAAAACATCATGATGTTACCAAGGCAAGGTTCAAAAGCCAGCATCTGACATGGTATGGGGGTGTGTTAGTGCCCATGGCATGGTATGGGGGTGTGTTAGTGCTCATGGAATGGGTATCTTGCACATCTGTGAAGGGACCATTAATGCTGAAGGGTGCATATGCATTGTAGAGCAACATATGCTGCCATCTAGATTACATTTTTTTCAGAGACGTCCCTGCTTATTTCAGCAAGACAATGCCAAGCCACATTCTGCACGTTACATCAGCCTGGCTTCATAGTCAGTGTGGGTGCTAGACTGGCCTGCCTGCAGTCCAGACCTGTCTCCCACTGAAAACGTGTGGCGCATTATGAAGCGCAAAATACGACAACGGAGACCCCAGACTGTTGAGCAGCTGAAGTCTTATATCAATGGGGGAAAAAATTTAGGTTTGTATAAGTCTATATTTGTACAGCACTATTACAAAGATTATTCCTCTTTAACATCAATTTGAAAAGGCACATGTTTTATGTGGAACAAACATGCAGACGTGGGATTCACTTGATTTGTTATTTGACCTGCAGGTGCTAAGAGCAGACAGGCACATGCTCCATTTCTCATTGATTTAAGTCAGTGGGTTTTCTTTACAGCCAGTAACACTAGTGCAGGCTTTCTTTACAGCCAGTAACACTAGTGCAGGCTTTCTTTACAGCCAGTAACACTAGTGCAGGCTTTCTTTACAGCCAGTAACACTAGTGCAGGCTTTCTTTACAGCCAGTAACACTAGTGCAGGCTTTCTTTACAGCCAGTAACACTAGTGCAGGCTTTCTTTACAGCCAGTAACACTAGTGCAGGCTTTCTTCACAGCCAGTAACACTAGGGCCTAAAAAAAAATTTTGTTTGGTTCCGGTTTCCGACCGACCCTGTCAATTTATGTGCGACCCAAATTATTTTATGCGCTTGGGGAAGAAAAAAAATAAAATAAAAAAAATACACAAATACATTTTTTTGATGCAAACTATAATTACGTTTTTGTACAGCACCTCTTCATCCTGTACAAGGATGAGCGCATTCTCTCGTGAAAACAACGACTTCACGTGGGATCTGCATGCAGACGACTGGATATCGGTAGCGCGTGTTATATGGTTGCTGGAGAAAGATGTATATATGCATTGTCTCCATTGTTTGCCCATGCAACAGCGTGACAAACAAAATTGTAAGATTGGGTATGAAATCTTTCGAAAATGTCCTTGAAGAAGTCAAGCAGTGCACTTGTTCATTTGTGTCAGCAGCCGGCAAAGTGGACCGAGCTGACAGATGGACTGACATCGCCAGCGATGTGGTGTCGAACTCGCCTGTCAGTAGCATCGTAGCTTTATTTCAATTCAGATATTTAGCACTGAAGTGCGCCCCAGAGCAAATGTCTGTGTCCTCCACGAGTACCACGAACCCGTCCGCCTTCGAGATGCTGTTTCGAGCACAGCAACTTACTCATTTGCCCCCGTCGAAAGTTGTGCAGACCAAAAACGACGAGCTGAAAAATGACATTCTGAAGAATCTGCGGACCAGGGGAGTGGGCTTCTCTCTTCCAGAGAGCACAACCCAAGGCTCACTTTTGCTGACGGTAAGTGAACTATAATATTTGAATTATTGTAGGCTATTATTACGTTTGAAGAACATTTGAAGAAATGATCACCGTAGATCTACCCTGGCTCTGAGCGCTTCGGAATTGCTACAACGCTAACCTATGGGGACAGTCGTTTTAACCACTTTTTGAGAATCATTCCAAGACCTATTGAACGCGACTTGGTTCCTAAACAAGACACCACAGTGCGTGTTTAACCCAAATAGTGTGGAAAAGCCGTATAAAGTTTATATTTCCGCAGGCAGCCACTCACCTCTGTTTATTTCTGGAAAATCCTTTAGGCTAAGGTGGAGCGGCTGAGATCCCACTATAGCCACAGAAGCGAAAACTTTTTTCTTGTTGCTTTGTTTTGTTTACAAAAAGCAACGATCGAGCTGTGCAGACGTAATGTCGATATTATCTCCATGTGTAGATGTCATGTCCATATTTATGACTATGTAACAACATAGCATTGGTTGCTTGCATAGCAGCTAGCAGCTTTCTTCATCTAGGCTACATCAATAGTGAAAGCCAGTTTTGCGTAACCCTGTAGGCTACTTCTGACGTTCTGACAGTGGAGATCTAGACCTACGGTTTGGTCAGATAGATTTTAATCAGGTTAAAGGGTCACCCCAACACTGGAAGACCCTCAGGAAAACGATATGGGTTAAACATGGCTGGAGTTATCCTATTATAGATAGATCTATGATAATGATCTAAAAATGATAATGATTATGATATGTTATGAAAAATATTTGTGGCTCTCATAAGATATTTTTCATATCATATATCATACTATCATTATCATTTTTATGCATATATATAGGCTACATAATATAAACAAAAATATTTCAATTGTTTTGTGTTAGGCAGAATAGTAGAAGCTACATGTTAGTCACAATGTTAACTTGAATAGACTCCACGCATGCACTGTCTCCTTCTAGGCCTACAGTAGGCTTACTTCACTCTTGAGACATGTATTAAACATATCAGTGCAACATATACTTTGTTGTATTTGTACTAAAATTAAATGTATAAAAATTTATAAAAGAGTTATATGAAAATATTAAACAACTTTAATATTAAATACCTGACACCATTTTTATTTTTATTTTTTATTTTCAGACGCTAACAAATTGCCTTTGGTACATCACAAACCAGCACACTGTGATACGTGATGCGTCTCACCAAGAGAGAGATGTGATTCCTGTTCCATCATGCTGGAGCTTTGAAGGATACAATGAAGTGAAGAGAAAGAAAATAAAGGAGCAACCCATGTGTGCTGCCTTTCTGGACAGTCACTCCCAAGCCCTGTTGTCTTTGTGTGACCGACCATACATGTCCTCAACTGCTGCTTGGAGAACACTGAAGGAGGACATTTTAAGTCTTGCCACCTGCCTTCGCAACTATGTGGAGTACCTGAAGAGGAAGAGGGATACTACATTCGCAAATCATAACTCAAGTCAACCTGTCAAAAAAATAAAAAAATAAATACCTATCACTCGCTGCCACTGGAAAAATAAAATAAAAAAATAAAATAAAATAAATTCCCTACCTACCCATGACCTCAACTGACAACCAACAGGAACCAAACTTTTTTTTTTTAGGCCTAGTGTAGGCTTTCTTCAGTCAGTAACACTAGTGCAGGCTATCTTTACAGCCAGTAACACTAGTGCAGGCTTTCTTCACAGCCAGTAACACTAGTGCAGGCTTTCTTCACAGTCAGTAACACTAGTGCAGGCTTTCTTCACAGCCAGTAACACTAGTGCAGGCTTTCTTCACAGTCAGTAACACTAGTGCAGGCTTTCTTCACAGCCAGTAACACTAGTGCAGGCTTTCTTCACAGCCAGTAACACTAGTGCAGGCTTTCTTCACAGTCAGTAACACTAGTGCAGGCTTTCTTCACAGCCAGTAACACTAGTGCAGGCTTTCTTCACAGCCAGTAACACTAGTGCAGGCTTTCTTCACAGCCAGTAACACTAGTGCAGGCTTTCTTCACAGTCAGTAACACTAGTGCAGGCTTTCTTCACAGCCAGTAACACTAGTGCAGGCTTTCTTCACAGTCAGTAACACTAGTGCAGGCTTTCTTCACAGCCAGTAACACTAGTGCAGGCTTTCTTCACAGCCAGTAACACTAGTGCAGGCTTTCTTCACAGCCAGTAACACTAGTGCAGGCTTTCTTCACAGTCAGTAACACTAGTGCAGGCTTTCTTCACAGCCAGTAACACTAGTGCAGGCTTTCTTCACAGTCAGTAACACTAGTGCAGGCTTTCTTCACAGCCAGTAACACTAGTGCAGGCTATCTTTACAGCCAGTAACACTAGTGCAGGCTTTCTTCACAGCCAGTAACACTAGTGCAGGCTTTCTTCACAGTCAGTAACACTAGTGCAGGCTTTCTTCACAGCCAGTAACACTAGTGCAGGCTTTCTTTACAGCCAGTAACACTAGTGCAGGCTTTCTTCACAGCCAGTAACACTAGTGCAGGCTTTATTCACAGCCAGTAACACTAGTGCAGGCTTTCTTTACAGCCAGTAACACTAGTGCAGGCTTTCTTCACAGCCAGTAACACTAGTGCAGGCTTTCTTTACAGCCAGTAACACTAGTGCAGGCTTTCTTCACAGCCAGTAACACTAGTGCAGGCTTTCATTACAGCCAGTAACATTAGTGCAGGCTTTCTTTGCTATTGGAGCAGACCCGAGTCTCGTGAACATTTCAAGGTTCTTTGCAAATAACAAAACTCAGTCATTCGTAGTAATGCTTCAAGAATATAATATTACATACACTGGCCCATAAGCAGCAGGTGTGACATATTGGCTTATGGATTCACCAGTCCGGCCATTAAACTGAGCTTTAGCTGAACCCTGTAGAAATGCAGACAGACAGACAGTGAGACATAGGGTGCATCCCAATTCCCACCTCCTTTCCTCCACTACCACAACCTCTACGGAAGTATGAAAAATTGTCTGAACGTTTCGAGTGCAAGTATTTGCATGTACATACACAACGTAACTGACATTGTGGTTTGCGTCAATACATTCATTAATATGTACCCATTAATATGTACTTAAGATGTAATCAGCAACATTAGATTCGGACTCTAAGGCCCCGTTCACACTAAAGCTAAATATGGTTGTCGCTCCTCATTTTAGTGCTTAATCCGGTTCAAGTTCACTCAGTACGGTTATGAACGAGAGTGACAACTAGTAGTAAGGAGTCCTGTTTGAAACGGGTAGTGGCTACCGAAGTTGACTCGTTCCTATGCAAATGAGCTTGGTTGTGCGAGTGTGGACGGGAACGGGAGTTGACAACTGGTAGCAGATGTGCAGTGATTAACTGCGCAACGCTCCCCGACTTCCTCAGATCGTGCTAAGGGTGATGTTGAGTACGGTTAAAAGAAGCTTTAGTCGATGTGGAAACACACGTCTTCTCCGGATGTGGAGTTTGTGCGTTGGACTGCTTGGTGACACTGGACATCTCGGGACAGCGGGGGCCATTTTTAATCATGGCTGTATTGCACTTTCATTCACTTGATTGATGTAATGATTCTGTTGGATATCTTTGTTTGATATGTTTGTTTGTGTGTTGTGGGTCCCACTGTCTGTCTTTTTTGTTGTTGCTGGGGCTACAACTGAAGTTCCCTGGCGGGAAATAAAAGTTATTATATTCTATTCTAATAATACCAACATAAACAAATATTATAAGGAGTATCGCGGGGGTATACGTACGAAGTAAGATTAATTACAGAGTAAACCCCGGAACCCTCCCATGGAACATGCATGGGCTGAAGTAGAAAGAGCTGTTCTGGGTTTTATTGAGTTATCCAGCTAGTACTAACTCAGTAATCCTGCTTTGTAGTATACCACCTTGGTAAGTAAAGTGCTTGTGCAGTTAATATGGGAGCAAAGTGATACGTTACATGTTAGGTAGGCTACAGTAGCCTACTTTAGCAATAAAACATTTTAGCTCGATGGATAGAATATAATAACTTTTTCCCCCGATAGGGAACTTCAGTTGTAGACACCATAAAAGGCAAATCAGTTCTACACATAAAGTACATTTACCGTTACTTTCATTATTACTTTCAAATACATTGTTATTTGGTGCTTACTATCGTAACGTTACATTTTATTTTCGCCCTCTTCTGGATTCTCTCATATTGCTCACACCCTGCCCTGGCCAGCACAGGTAGCTAATGTTTACAGTTTATCCAATCTATTTGTGAGACATCGTACAACTTAGCACCCCTAGCAATGTAATAATAGTTCAAATGAACACTGTTTTGATGTTCACAATATGCTTGACGTATCGCATTAGGTTAACATTAATGTTAGGCGTAGCAGTCGATCACACAAATGATATAGCTACTAACGTTAGCTAAACCAAGCGATTAATTCACTTTTAACTTTCTAACATTAAGATAATGCACATAAATGTACATTAGGCCAGCTAGTTATGTATATATTAACTGGCTAACTATCATTTGTTCATAAAACGTAATTTACCATTAATGATCCGAGCCTATGCTGTCTAAACCCTGCTCACTCCTCACTGCTTTCAACCACCAGTCTCTTCTTTCGGTCGTAAAATTGAGTTCGTTCACCCTGCCTGGTGGTTTAGCTACTATGGTGAGTCCTCAAATTATCATGTAAAAGGACATTTTCACCTTTTCCCAGTTTTATTCGCACATCAGTACACAGTGCAGAAGTTCGTCATTGTAGGACAGCAATCATAGTAGCGTTAGCATGAAACTCGTTTCATGGAGTAGCAAACAGTGGCGGCTGGTGATCTAAATATAGGTTGGGGCGCTAGCATTTCTAAAAAAAAACAAATACATCTGACTTTGACTTTAAACAGAAAAAACAAGCCACCTTGTGTCTCAGTTGCATAAGACAGTTTAATTGGCAACAGTGGAGGACAGTTTTTCAAGTAAGACATCACTGATTGTTTCTAATGGCAAACTCTACAGAAAGTGGGCACATTTGATCCCATTAATTTTTCTGATAAAATCTCAAGGCAATCTAACATTTCTGTTTTATTTGGTCTTGCTTTATAATAAAAAGGATTCCCACCAACTTTTAGACCTGGCCCACTCATATTTTGATTAATAAAGGGGTTAAAATTTTTGGATATGTTGCTAATGTTACGTGGACAGAATTGACTGAACTTAGTTAACTTAACAAAACAGTTAAATATCCTTGACTATGGATATGCAAATGATTACATGACCATTTCAACATATTTATGAGTTTTTTTGTGCTTCATCAACATATGGATTGGGTTTCACAGAAAACACGGGCTTTTGCTAATGTTACATGGACAGTGTCTAACGTTAGCACAGGGAATCTCCGGGTTCGCCGAATGTACACAATGTTTACATGCATTTACACACGCATTCAACGGGCATCCCAACTTTTCGTCATTTCAACACACATTTCACCTCAAATAATGTGTAGTTTTCATAATTTCGTTTCTTGAATGAGGTGTGCGTTACATGACGCTATCGTTACTTTAGTGGACAGAATATTTATTCATTAATTTCGAGAAATAAAATGAAATTTTTCTCACCCGCCGCTCCAAAATTCGTGAATCTACGATCTTAGCGCAGGCACACAAATACGATGGGAATCACTTCCGCGTTAAATAAAAGTGGATCTCGCAATGTAATACTCGCGAACGTTACTGATTGGTCACGGACAGAAATAACGTTAGCCTTACAATCGGGTTTCTATAAACCTATACAATTGGATTAGCAAAATTCTTCCCGATCATAACAACAAAGGGTTTAATTGAGTTACTTCCTGTGCATTTTAATAGTTACTAAATCCACCGAATCATGTACAGAGAGGGGTATAGCTAACGTTACTGTGATGGACAGAATGAACAGTAACGTTTGCAACTGGAATTAAGCATTGTTTTGAATGTGTGGGATATTTTTCTGTCCACTTCCGATGTATTTTCTGAAATAAAATCCTTCTAACTTAAAAAGAACAAATCTGACAACAATGTGATTGCTTATGCAGTTACTTTATTATAATTTCTATCAAACAGAACAATATATTTTTAGAAAATGCCAGGATTTTTAAAAAAACCTTTGATTTGTTTGTAGCATACATTATGTGCCCACTTTCTGTAGAGTTTGCCTAATGCCAATTCTGTAGCCTTCATCTGTGATGTTCTGTAATTATGTATGTCTGTTAGAGTATTGTTATCATTCATCATTGCATTCCCCTCTGTTCGTGGGTTGTCTGAGTCGCATTCGTGTGTTTGTTTACCCTGTCTCGCGTATGCACTGTTTAGGTGACTTCGGGATTTTTTCAAGGGGTTCGTGTTCTGCTACTTCCTGGTTTTCCTTACGCGTATTGTATAGATTACTAACTCGTGCTAACAATCACTCGGGTGGTTTATTAGTTAAATGCACTTACTAAACCAATTAACATAAATGTATACTAACGACTAACTGTCTGTCTTATAGTTAGATACTAACAGATTAACCAGTTTTTCCGCGATCTCTGTAATTCGCGCCAGCTGTTTGTATTTAGACTTCACCTCTCGTGATTACTGAGCACACTCCGCTCCGCTTTGAGCCCGTTGTTTGTTATGCATGTTTCCGAATCCCTTCCATGTCTTTGTTATGTTTCCGTGATTGTTTCATTGCTACCTCACGTGTTAACCTCACGTAGTTTGTTACCCCTCCCTTTCCTATACGTATATATAGACCCACAAATATGTTTGTTCCCTGTCAGAACGTACCCTTTATTTCCTGAGCCTGAGATTTTGAAAGCCAGTGACTTATTGTTTACCTGAGACAACCTTTTCTGTACGACCCGAGATAGCCTAGCGATTTTGTTTGTTTGCCATTTGGTTTCGACTTTGATTGTTTTTGACTTTGCCTTGCCTGCCGATTTTGTACCTCTGCCTTTGATTTCCGGTTTTCGACTTTAGCTTCCTAACTACTCTTTGCTTTCCGTTTTTGTACTGTACATTTTGATATCCTGGCTTTTTGACCTCACCTTCTGAAATAAACCTCGTTCTTGCTAATTCCTTGTCTGCTATTGGGTCTCTGTGTCTGAAACGTAACATCATCGAGTTGTTCAGCAATGCTAAGCCTGCTATAATGCTATAAGCCCGACCGCGATCACTTGTTTGCTGTTGAATGTGCAAATCTGGTCGCTCTGGTCCAAGTTCCTTTACTCTTTTCTTTTCTTCCAATGAACGCCTTGAGAAAGGTTCTTTTTGCAAAGAAATAACCGAATTTTCTTTGCTTTCTGTTCCACTTGAAGAAGCCATTTCGAATTATCTCTCTCGCTTGGTCTAGATCTACTTGAATGAATGCGTAGCAGCCGACTGAACCTAGCCGTAGTACTTGGGCACTCGCAGTGATATCCTGCTAGATGCCGGCTGGGCGTGATAAACATGCCTTAAATCCAATCAAATAATATCATAAACCATGAGGACTAATCAGAAAAGGGTAGGATAGTCCGGGGCGCACATGCCTGCGCCCCGGGAACTACTTTTTTGGCCGCGAATCAGGCAGCAGAATCAGGGGGCTCGCCTGAAAATGAATGAGTGCTCTGATTCACCATAACGTGACCGGCGCCCCGCAGTTCCCTGAACATGCATATGTAATGTATTAAACTTTAGACAACGCAAGGCCAACATATAACATGTTTAAGCTACTAAAAAATTAAATAATAATAAAAAAGAATAATAAAAAAGAATAATTTTAAGCTACTAAAAAATTAAATTATAATAAAAAATAATAATTTTTTTTAAACTTTTTTAAAAATTTGTATGTGGGGGAGGGGGGGCGGCGCCCCAGCGCCCTCTATAGGCCGGCCGCCACTGGTAGCAAACACTACTAGTTCAGTAGTAACGTCAGGCGTCTGTTAGGGTTGGTCCGCCAACATGGCGGTGCGTCCCTGTAACCATTGGTAACGACAGTTCTCGTTCTATGTGACAGGCCTCCATTGAAAGCAAAGGAGTTCTAGAACAGTTATAATTTTGAAAAAAAAAGCATTCCAAAGAACCTACTATGAGATCACAAATGTGGGATTAAAAGTTTGACAGTGGGGCAGACCCACACCACACAAACAAACATATCAAACAAAGACATCCAACAGAATCATCACAATCAATTAAGTGAATTAAAGTACAATACAGCCATGATTAAAAATAGCCCCCGCTGTCCCGAGATGTCCAGTGTCACCAAGCAGTCCAACATACAAA
This sequence comes from Ilyophis sp. 1 JC-2022, assembly GCA_022702515.1. Taxonomy (NCBI): domain Eukaryota; kingdom Metazoa; phylum Chordata; class Actinopteri; order Anguilliformes; family Synaphobranchidae; genus Ilyophis; species Ilyophis sp. 1 JC-2022. The sequence goes on from CM040396.1 coordinate 107,600,783, forward strand.
AGAAATAAAAATAAAATGTGTATATATATATATATATACACACACATTAGAGTTCCAGATTACTGATTTAGAGAAAAAAATAAATAAATAACTAAGTTCCATCAGATAATTATAGTGTAATTTACCTTCAGTAATAATCACGGCTGGGCCTGCAATCCAAATAATTAATTCTTTTGCACAATTGCAATTATGTAATTACAGCAACATGGGCTGTTGGTGATTAATGTTAAGATGATTACTGTAATTGGCATGCAAGGATACAACCCTTCACTGCACCATAACCATCAGCAGAGCAAGGTTGTCATTGGGCAGTATCACATCCCTTACTTTAGTTCCTAATCACACTCTCCAGATGATTGCATTATAAACATTTTACAGGCCGCTATGCTCAGTTGTAATTAATGAAGACTGGCAGCACATTGACTTTGATGCAGGACATTGATGCCATTTTGAAAAGCATTCTTCACTGAAGTAAAAATCCATCCAGTCACCAGTAGTGTGTGTGTGTGTGTGTGTGTGTGTGTGTGTGTGTGTGTGTCTAAGTAAATCCTGGGAATCCGGAAATACTTCCCATCCGCTCCACAGAAGCAGGCTAATCCAGAGGAAGATGAGTGTGTTACTGAGGCTGAATATACTAAGTACAACATGCTGTATATACAGTACTAAGTACAGCAGGCTGAATATACTAAGTACAACATGCTGTATATACAGTACTAAGTACAGAAGGCTGAATATACTAAGTACAACATGCTGTATATACAGTACTAAGTACAGCAGGCTGAATATACTAAGTACAACATGCTGTATATACAGTACTAAGTACAGCAGGCTGAATATACTCAGTACAACATGCTGTATATACAGTACTAAGTACAGCAGGCTGAATATACTAAGTACAACATGCTGTATATACAGTACTAAGTACAGCAAGCTGAATATACTAAGTACAACATGCTGTATATACAGTACTAAGTACAGCAAGCTGAATATACTAAGTACAGCAAGCTATATATACAGTACCAAGTACAGCAGGCTGTATATACTAAGTACAACATGCTGTATATACAGTACTAAGTACAGCAGGCTGAATATACTAAGTACAACATGCTGTATATACAGTACTAAGTACAGCAAGCTGAATATACTAAGTACAACATGCTGTATATACAGTACTAAGTACAGCAAGCTGAATATACTAAGTACAGCAGGCTGTATATACAGTACTAAGTGCATCACGTTGTATACACCAAGTACAGCTGGGGCTGTGTATACTAAGTACAGCTGGGGCTGTATATACTATGTACAGCTGGGGCTGTGTATACTAAGTACAGCTGGGGCTGTGTATACTAAGTACAGCTGGGGCTGTGTATACTAAGTACAGCTGGGGCTGTGTATACTAAGTACAACAGGCTGTATATACAGTACTAAGTACAGCAGGCTGTATACCAAGTACAGCAGGCCGACTATACCAAGTACAGCAGGCCGACTATACCAAGTACAGCAGGGCGACTATACCAAGTACAGCAGGCCGAGTATACCAAGTACAGCAGGCAGAGTATACCAAGTACAGCAGGCAGAGTATACCAAGAACAGCAGGCAGAGTATACCAAGTACAGCAGGCAGAGTATACCAAGTACAGCAGGCAGAGTATACTAAGTACAGCAGGCAGAGTATACTAAGTACAGCAGGCAGAGTATACAGTACTGTGGCGAAGTGAGCTATTATCGCTTGTGGAATAACGACCAATCAGTCCAGAGTTGAAGGAGATCCTTGTATTTATTCGTTCTTTGTTACAAATACCAACACACACAATGGACACAAACTTTATGTCCCGTTGTTCCTCTCTCCACTCCCCGAGGGCTCCTTTTCAAGGATCTCTGGCTCACTGTTGAACAATCAAGGCAATTGGTTAATTGATAACAGCAATCATATAATCAATCGTCACCAATTGCCTGATTGCCGACAGCTGGGCCGGCTCCCTAAACCACCCGCGTTCTCACACTCGCTAGCTGTGCCTAAAACCACGCCCCCGTACCACAAGTACTAAGTACAGCAGGCTGAATATACTAAGTACAGCAGGCTGAGTATACTAAGTACAGCAGGCTGAGTATACTAAGTACAGCAGGCTGAATATACTAAGTACAGCAGGCTGAATATACTAAGTACAGCAGGCTGAATATACTAAGTACAGCAGGCTGAATATACTAAGTACAGCAGGCTGAATATACTAAGTACAGCAGGCTGAATATACTAAGTACAGCAGGCTGAGTGAATTAATCACACTATGCACAAACAGGTGCTGTTTAGCAGATTAATAATTTATAACAAACAAGCACAAAATACACTTTCTCCTCAATTCCATTTCATCAACTTTAGAACACAGTGAATCGTAGAAAATGTGGCCTAAAACTATAGTTTTAAAAAACAGTAGGGAAAAAAAATGCTCAAGACTAAAATGAACATATTTTTCCATTCCTAAAGGTATCGTTGCCAGAATGAAAACCCTGGATATGCATGTAACAGCCCTGCATTAATTCACAGTGCTGAGAGTGGAGGTTAAACATATTGGCCTTTGAGAAAGAGGGCTCGCTGGTCATTACACAGAGTAATGTGTGTTAAACGCAGTCTAACAGACCTGGCTGTGGGGTAAATTAGATAAGGCAGTAGGTGTGTCTGCACATCCAACCAAATTAGGACTCAGATGCTGGCCTAAATGAACAACTAAAGGTAAATAAAAAAACAATAGCCCCACACTAAAATAATAGCCCCACACGGCAATAAGCAGCGCTCAAAATGCTTAACATAATTGCCCGACGAAGACCTTGCTGGTCAAAACCTTGCCTCAATAAAATTTCTTGCGAGCTTATTTCAGTGTGGGGCTATTCTTTCTTTTTTACTTTGGGTAAAAGATCCCACACTGCCCCCACTCTAAGGGGTGTGGCTGGGGTAAAAGATCCCACACTGCCCCCACTAAGGGGTGTGGCTGGGGTAAAAGATCCCACACTGCCCCCACTAAGGGGTGTGGCTGGGATAAAAGATCCCAGTTGATTTTAGGCTCAAAGTCACATATGCAAAAGCTAAAACTATATAAAAAATAAAAGAAAGTATGAGTGGAAGAGCACTGAAAGTATGAGCGGAAGAGCACTGAAAGTATGAGCGGAAGAGCACTGAAAGTATGAGTGGAAGAGCACTGAAAGTATGAGTGGAAGAGCACTGAAAGTATGAGTGGAAGAGCACTGAAAGTATGAGCGGAAGAGCACTGAAAGTACGAGTGGAAGAGCACTGAAAGTACGAGCGGAAGAGCACTGAAAGTGTGAGTGGAAGAGCACTGAAAGTATGAGTGGAAGAGCACTGAAAGTATGAGCGGAAGAGCACTGAAAGTATGAGCGGATGAGCACTGAAAGTATGAGTGGAAGAGCACTGAAAGTATGAGCGGATGAGCACTGAAAGTATGAGTGGAAGAGCACTGAAAGTATGAGCGGATGAGCACTGAAAGTATGAGCGGATGAGCACTGAAAGTATGAGTGGAAGAGCACTGAAAGTATGAGCGGATGAGCACTGAAAGTATGAGCGGAAGAGCACTGAAAGAGCACTGAAAGTATGAGCGGATGAGCACTGAAAGTATGAGCGGATGAGCACTGAAAGTATGAGCGGATGAGCACTGAAAGTATGAGTGGAAGAGCACTGAAAGTATGAGCGGAAGAGCACTGAAAGCACGAGCGGAAGAGCACTGAAAGTATGAGCGGAAGAGCACTGAAAGTATGAGTGGAAGAGCACTGAAAGTATGAGCGGATGAGCACTGAAAGTATGAGCGGATGAGCACTGAAAGTATGAGTGGAAGAGCACTGAAAGTATGAGCGGATGAGCACTGAAAGTATGAGCGGAAGAGCACTGAAAGAGCACTGAAAGTATGAGCGGATGAGCACTGAAAGTATGAGCGGATGAGCACTGAAAGTATGAGCGGATGAGCACTGAAAGTATGAGCGGAAGAGCACTGAAAGTATGAGCGGAAGAGCACTGAAAGCACGAGCGGAAGAGCACTGAAAGTATGAGCGGAAGAGCACTGAAAGTACGAGCGGAAGAGCCCTGAAAGTACGAGCGGAAGAGCACTGAAAGTACGAGCGGAAGAGCACTGAAAGTACGAGCGGAAGAGCACTGAAAGTACGAGCGGAAGAGCACTGAAAGTATGAGCGGAAGAGCACTGAAAGTATGAGCGGAAGAGCACTGAAAGTACGAGCGGAAGAGCGCTGAAAGTACGAGCGGAAGAGCGCTGAAAGTACGAGCGGAAGAGCACTGAAAGTATGAGCAGAAGAGCACTGAAAGTATGAGCGGAAGAGCACTGAAAGTGTGAGCGGAAGAGCACTGAAAGTGTGAGTGGAAGAGCACTGAAAGTATGAGCGGAAGAGCACTGAAAGTGTGAGCGGAAGAGCACTGAAAGTGTGAGCGGAAGAGCACTGAAAGTATGAGCGGAAGAGCACTGAAAGTGTGAGCGGAAGAGCACTGAAAGTGTGAGCGGAAGAGCACTGAAAGTATGAGCGGAAGAGCACTGAAAGTGTGAGCGGAAGAGCACTGAAAGTGTGAGTGGAAGAGCACTGAAAGTATGAGCGGAAGAGCACTGAAAGTGTGAGTGGAAGAGCACTGAAAGTATGAGCGGAAGAGCACTGAAAGTGTGAGCGGAAGAGCACTGAAAGTATGAGCGGAAGAGCACTGAAAGTGTGAGTGGAAGAGCACTGAAAGTATGAGCGGAAGAGCACTGAAAGTGTGAGCGGAAGAGCACTGAAAGTGTGAGCGGAAGAGCACTGAAAGCATGAGCGGAAGAGCACTGAAAGTATGAGCGGAAGAGCACTGAAAGTATGAGTGGAAGAGCACTGAAAGTATGAGCGGAAGAGCACTGAAAGTATGAGTGGAAGAGCACTGAAAGTATGAGCGGAAGAGCACTGAAAGTATGAGCGGAAGAGCACTGAAAGTATGAGTGGAAGAGCACTGAAAGTATGAGCGGAAGAGCACTGAAAGTATGAGTGGAAGAGCACTGAAAGTATGAGCGGAAGAGCACTGAAAGTGTGAGCGGAAGAGCACTGAAAGCGTGAGCGGAAGAGCACTGAAAGTATGAGCGGAAGAGCACTGAAAGTGTGAGTGGAAGAGCACTGAAAGTATGAGCGGAAGAGCACTGAAAGCACGAGTGGAAGAGCACTGAAAGTGTGAGCGGAAGAGCACTGAAAGTATGAGCGGAAGAGCACTGAAAGCACGAGTGGAAGAGCACTGAAAGCGTGAGCGGAAGAGCACTGAAAGTGTGAGTGGAAGAGCACTGAAAGCACGAGTGGAAGAGCACTGAAAGCATGAGCGGAAGAGCACTGAAAGCGTGAGCGGAAGAGCACTGAAAGTATGAGTGGAAGAGCACTGAAAGTATGAGTGGAAGAGCACTGAAAGTATGAGCGGAAGAGCACTGAAAGTATGAGCGGAAGAGCACTGAAAGCATGAGCGGAAGAGCACTGAAAGCATGAGCGGAAGAGCACTGAAAGTATGAGCGGAAGAGCACTGAAAGTATGAGCGGAAGAGCACTGAAAGTATGAGTGGAAGAGCACTGAAAGCATGAGCGGAAGAGCACTGAAAGTATGAGCGGAAGAGCACTGAAAGTATGAGCGGAAGAGCACTGAAAGTATGAGCGGAAGAGCACTGAAAGTATGAGCGGAAGAGCACTGAAAGTATGAGCGGAAGAGCACTGAAAGTATGAGCGGAAGAGCACTGAAAGTATGAGCGGAAGAGCACTGAAAGTATGAGCGGAAGAGCACTGAAAGTATGAGCGGAAGAGCACTGAAAGTATGAGCGGAAGAGCACTGAAAGTATGAGCGGAAGAGCACTGAAAGTATGAGCGGAAGAGCACTGAAAGTACGAGCGGAAGAGCACTGAAAGTATGAGCGGAAGAGCACTGAAAGCACGAGCGGAAGAGCACTGAAAGCACGAGCGGAAGAGCACTGAAAGTATGAGCGGAAGAGCACTGAAAGTATGAGTGGAAGAGCACTGAAAGTATGAGCGGAAGAGCACTGAAAGTATGAGTGGAAGAGCACTGAAAGTATGAGCGGAAGAGCACTGAAAGTATGAGCGGAAGAGCACTGAAAGTATGAGCGGAAGAGCACTGAAAGTATGAGCGGAAGAGCACTGAAAGTATGAGCGGAAGAGCACTGAAAGTATGAGCGGAAGAGCACTGAAAGTATGAGCGGAAGAGCACTGAAAGTATGAGCGGAAGAGCACTGAAAGTATGAGCGGAAGAGCACTGAAAGTATGAGCGGAAGAGCACTGAAAGTATGAGCGGAAGAGCACTGAAAGTATGAGCGGATGAGCACTGAAAGTATGAGTGGAAGAGCACTGAAAGTATGAGCGGAAGAGCACTGAAAGTATGAGCGGAAGAGCACTGAAAGTATGAGTGGAAGAGCACTGAAAGTATGAGCGGATGAGCACTGAAAGTATGAGCAGAAGAGCACTGAAAGTATGAGCGGAAGAGCACTGAAAGTATGAGCGGAAGAGCACTGAAAGTATGAGCGGAAGAGCACTGAAAGTACGAGCGGAAGGTGAAGAGAAGCAGGTGCTTTCTGTTTCCCAGGCTGAGCAACAGCACTAGCAGCAGCGCCCCCACACAGTAAACCATGATAAACCACTCTGCTCCGATGCCAGTGAATTCCCTCTACTGCGCCCTGTCTTCTGCATGCAATGCACTGTGTCTGAATCAGAGCCCTATATACTACACCCTGTCTCCTGCGTGCAGTGCACTGTGTCCGAATCAGAGCCCTATCTACTGCGCCCTGTCTTCTGCATGCAATATGTCTGAATCAGAGCCCTATCTACTGCGCCCTGTCTTCTGCATGCAATGTGTCTGAATCAGAGCCCTATCTACTGCGCCCTGTCTTCTGCATGCAATGTGTCTGAATCAGAGCCCTATCTACTGCGCCCTGTCTTCTGCATGCAATGCACTGTGTCCGAATCAGAGCCCTATATACTACGCCCTGTCTCCTGCGTGCAGTGCACTGTGTCCGAATCAGAGCCCTATATACTAAGCCCTGTCTTCTGCATGCAATGTGTCTGAATCAGAGCCCTATATACTACGCCCTGTCTTCTGCGTACAGTGCACTGGCAGAAGTGTGCCGTTTAATTTGCGCCGTTCAGCACGTGTACATGCAGTATGCAAAAAATATCCGCCATACTATTTTCCAGACATACTGTGGAAGTGTCGTAATACAGGTGCAGCTCAAAAAATTTGAATATCGTGAAAAAGTTCAATATTTTTTGTCACTCATTTCAGAAAGTGAAACTCATATTATATAGATTCATTACACATAGTGAAATATTTCAAGCCTTTATTTCTTGTAATTTTAATGATTATGGCTTACAGCTAATGAAACCCAAAATTCAGTCTCAGAAAATTTGAATATTTTTGCTTTAACATATTTTTAAAGTATCATATTTAATATTTGGTCGCATATCCTTTGCATGCTGTTGCTTCCTGAAGTCTGACCAATCAACATCAAAAGACTCTCAATATCTTATTTTCAGGTACTGTTACAAGCGATACTATAACCTCTCTGCATTTGAACTGATCTCTATGAGAATTGGGGGGTAAAACTAGATTCAGCTGTAAATTACGCTGGTACAGTATGGAACACATGACTGGCGAAATGGCTGTACGTCATCAAGGGTCTAAGGTATTAAACGAGCCCCAAACCATCACTCTGCGGCCAGATATGGAGTAGATGTGGATGGATCCCTTTAAGGGTTGTTTCTCCTGACTTTTTTCCCCCCATAGAGTTCTATAGGAAAATGAGTCAGGAGAAATAACCCTTGCAGTGATCCATCCACATCTACTCCATATCTGGCAACAGAGTGATGGTTTGGGGCTCGTTCGATAGCTCAGACCCTTGATGACTTATAGCCGTTTAGCAGCCATGTGTTCCATACTGTACCAGTGTAATTTACAGCTGAATCTAGTCTCACCCCCAAATTCCCATAGAGATCAGTTCAAATGCAGAGGTTATAGTATCGCTTGTAACAGTACCTGAAAATAAGATATCGAGAGTCTTTTGAAGTAACAGCAAAGGATATGCGACCAAATATTAAATATGATACTTTAAAAATATGTTAAAGCAAAATATTCTAATTTTCTGAGACACTGAATTTGGGTTTTCATTAGCTGTAAGCCATAATCATCAAAATTACAAGAAATAAAGGCTTGAAATATTTCACTATGTGTAATGAATCTATATAATATATGAGTTTCACTTTCTGAAATGAGTGACAAAAAATATTGAACTTTTTCACAACCTGTATATCCCACCCTTGCACGGCCATGTCATGTGTTGCTTTTGTTGCATTTGAAGGAAAACGTCAGCAAAGCTTCGTCTCATTTTTTAAAAATGAAGCTTCACATCGTATTTATGCGACCAAAATGTATCGAATTGTAGTAGAGCCGATTTACCCAGTTCACTGTGAACTGCATTCAGTGTTCATTACTAGGGATAGCTGCTACTGTATGGGAAGAATGTGCTTTCTTATCTGTTCTGTAGTTACTTCGATGACCTTTCTGTATGCACTTACTGTACGTCGCTTTGGATAAAAGCGTCTGCTAAATGACTGTAATTTAATGTAATGTAAAGTGTGCTCCCGAATAGACTCAGTGAAACCCCAGAAGTAAGCGTGTCATACGGGGGTCTTAAGTATACTATATTGAGAGAATTTAACCAACTTTTACTCAACACGCCTACATAATTATATAGAAGGGTGCTGATCTGGACATGGCCAAGGACTTTCAGAGTATCAGGAGGATTGAGAAAGACTTCAGTAAACCTCTCAGCCTGTCTGCCGGAGTAGTCCTTTTTCTCCAGTCTATATTTCACAGGAAACCACCAATGAACAAACTGGATGTACAAACACTGCAGAACAGATTAACAGGTCACCCTACATTTTCTAGGGGTCAATCTATCAAGAGTATTAAAATCTCCCACACAAACATGCCAAATTAAACTCTATAAGAAACAGCCTCTCACATATCTCAGGCCTATTCGTATATATAGAACTAGACCCCAGTCCGGAATCCCAATCCTGACCATGTCTTTGCTGTAGTGCTGTAGGGCCACATGATTGGCTGTTGAATCACTCAGAGGGAGGGGCTGAGCCAGCAACAATTCCCCCAATTTCACTGAGCCTGAAAAACTCCTCTGATTGGACCTCTGTAATCTCCCCACAGACACACTGGCTAACACTCACTAAACTAACTCAGCGCTCTAAACTAAACGGATCATCCCGTTTAGATGGTCGGGCATCGGCTCCTGACCTTCCAGTCCCGGAAAACTCAACAGCAGCTAACCCTCGAATGAGAACACTGGCCCGTTATTTTCATGAGGAGAAATAAAACACAATAAATCCTAAATTTCAGTAGCAGGCTGTACTCTGGTGATACTCCTGCAGGGAAGGGGAGCTCTTTGAAGTGCAGTTTTGCATAATGTACTGAAGGACTGCCTGCAGCATGGCCTCCAAGCTCCTGTGGCATCATGGGTAATTGGCGATCTGCCCCTGATCCCTTCACTGGCGGCTACTGCTACATAATACACACACACACGTGCACTCACACGCACAAATGCTCTCACACTCACATGCAGTCACATACACGCACACAACCACACACACACACACATGCTTCTCATGTCTGAAGAAAATAAGTATGGATGCTATTAACGATAACCATCTAATTCACACAAATATATATTTTGTGAAAATTTCAGGGAAGAGTCTACTGCTCCGACACCTCTCTATTGCACCAGTGCATTTCTACTGCCCCAATTACCATTACTGCTAGTGTATTTCTACTGCGCTAGTACATTTCTACTGTCCTGATGACTTTCTAATCCGATTCTGTGAGGGACATAGATACTCCAAGACACAGAAACTCAAGCTTGTTAAGACACTTTCACTGGCAGTACTGGTGTCCTCTGGCGACACCCAAACCGATTGCGTCTTAGCAACACTCCTAGCTGCCCGTCGGGATTGATGACGGCTCTTGCTCTCATTGAGGGATGGGGGAGGAGTGGGGCGAGGTTTAATGTTCCTGGCGCCGGTGCCATTTCAGACGGCTGTGGAGGCCAATGCAGGAGATGCATATTTTTGAGCAGTTGGTGCACACAAACTCTAGGAGTCACTTGCATTCTTGCCCAACCCATTCCTGCAAGAGTAACAGCGGGACTCCAGTTCAACATGGAAAGAGAGCTTTCTCACAGATTGACAAGCCTTGCTGGAGAGTTTTGAAAAAGGAAGGTTGTTCAAGTTAGCTCTGCCCGATTATACTTGGCGCATAGAGCCCTGCCCTTGTCAGAAGAGAAAGAGATCGAACCTGTCGTAGAGGAACGCGCACATCCCCAACTCAACCCTACACAGGGCAGGAACAGCTGCTCAAAGGTTGATCCAAATTCCCCAGCAAGATACCTGTCCGCACTGGATTCTAATAAATAAATAAAGCCACAATCTTCAGGAAGCTCCTTTCCACCCACATCATCCCAGAAGAGCACTGCATGTGAGATCACACTGGTAGTCTGGTACTGCCGTGTCACTCATACATTGGCCAAATAATAAATGCTTCACTTCAACCTGCGACCCTGTTGTTTCAAATCAGTGATATGTATTCTATCTCACTAAAGGAGGGGGGAAAAACTATTATTTGAAATTATTTGGCACCATAGGACTGAATGCTGCAAGGAAGGGTAGAGAAAGAGAGAGAATGAGATAACCTGTTCTCAAACCACAGAAAGCCGTGTGGAGGACACGTACATAAATAGCCTATTATCATTTAATTTTATATTAAACATTTAAGACAGTATAAAGGGGAGTATGCTCTCTTGGTAGCCGTTTACACTGTATTTGTATCTTTGTAAGGGTTGTATGTAAACAATTAGACACTCGATCCTTTCGGGCCTTGATGGACGCGCCTGTGTCCATTACACTGCCCAGGGGAAATTACCGTTACTCCGCGCGCGACAGACAGTTTATATTTCAGCGCAAAAGCTGTTTCAACATGACTTATCACCGAAAGCATATCAGACGGCTTATTTATAACCTCGGTCTTCAGCGGCGATAGCTCTTAATTAAACTGCCAACATAATCCCGACCGTATAGTGTCTGCTAAATTGTGGATATGATAGGCTATCAGTGTATCCCCGTTTTCTATTTATTTTATTATTTTTGTCTTAATTAAATAACGTCCCCCTCTCTTCTCTGTATCACTGCTCCTGGAGCCACAGTTTACGGGCACAGCCGCGGTTAGGGAGGGCGGCTTGCGATGCTCAGAGTAATTTATCCAAACTTTGAACACTTTCAAATGCGGTTCTCTTCAGTAATATAACATGGTAGTTTTAAATTGATAGTTAATTAATCAAATTACTTTGTAAGAACACTGCGTGTCACCGCATCCACAAATTTAATTTAAAAATACTATATTTTCAACAAACTCTCAGATAACGCGCTTTGTTGAACAGCATGTTCTTTGCAGTTTGAGTTTGTAGCAGTGGCGGCCGGCCTATAGAGGGCGCTGGGGCGCCGCCCCCCCTCCCCCACATACAAATTTTTAAAAAAGTTTAAAAAAAATTATTATTTTTTATTATAATTTAATTTTTTAGTAGCTTAAAATTATTCTTTTTTATTATTCTTTTTTATTATTTAATTTTTTAGTAGCTTAAACATGTTATATGTTGGCCTTGCGTTGTCTAAAGTTTAATACATTACATATGCATGTTCAGGGAACTGCGGGGCGCCGGTCACGTTATGGTGAATCAGAGCACTCATTCATTTTCAGGCGAGCCCCCTGATTCTGCTGCCTGATTCGCGGCCAAAAAAGTAGTTCCCGGGGCGCAGGCATGTGCGCCCCGGACTATCCTACCCTTTTCTGATTAGTCCTCATGGTTTATGATATTATTTGATTGGATTTAAGGCATGTTTATCACGCCCAGCCGGCATCTAGCAGGATATCACTGCGAGTGCCCAAGTACTACGGCTAGGTTCAGTCGGCTGCTACGCATTCATTCAAGTAGATCTAGACCAAGCGAGAGAGATAATTCGAAATGGCTTCTTCAAGTGGAACAGAAAGCAAAGAAAATTCGGTTATTTCTTTGCAAAAAGAACCTTTCTCAAGGCGTTCATTGGAAGAAAAGAAAAGAGTAAAGGAACTTGGACCAGAGCGACCAGATTTGCACATTCAACAGCAAACAAGTGATCGCGGTCGGGCTTATAGCATTATAGCAGGCTTAGCATTGCTGAACAACTCGATGATGTTACGTTTCAGACACAGAGACCCAATAGCAGACAAGGAATTAGCAAGAACGAGGTTTATTTCAGAAGGTGAGGTCAAAAAGCCAGGATATCAAAATGTACAGTACAAAAACGGAAAGCAAAGAGTAGTTAGGAAGCTAAAGTCGAAAACCGGAAATCAAAGGCAGAGGTACAAAATCGGCAGGCAAGGCAAAGTCAAAAACAATCAAAGTCGAAACCAAATGGCAAACAAACAAAATCGCTAGGCTATCTCGGGTCGTACAGAAAAGGTTGTCTCAGGTAAACAATAAGTCACTGGCTTTCAAAATCTCAGGCTCAGGAAATAAAGGGTACGTTCTGACAGGGAACAAACATATTTGTGGGTCTATATATACGTATAGGAAAGGGAGGGGTAACAAACTACGTGAGGTTAACACGTGAGGTAGCAATGAAACAATCACGGAAACATAACAAAGACATGGAAGGGATTCGGAAACATGCATAACAAACAACGGGCTCAAAGCGGAGCGGAGTGTGCTCAGTAATCACGAGAGGTGAAGTCTAAATACAAACAGCTGGCGCGAATTACAGAGATCGCGGAAAAACTGGTTAATCTGTTAGTATCTAACTATAAGACAGACAGTTAGTCGTTAGTATACATTTATGTTAATTGGTTTAGTAAGTGCATTTAACTAATAAACCACCCGAGTGATTGTTAGCACGAGTTAGTAATCTATACAATACGCGTAAGGAAAACCAGGAAGTAGCAGAACACGAACCCCTTGAAAAATCCCGAAGTCACCTAAACAGTGCATACGCGAGACAGGGTAAACAAACACACGAATGCGACTCAGACAACCCACGAACAGAGGGGAATGCAATGATGAATGATAACAATACTCTAACAGACATACATAATTACAGAACATCACAGATGAAGGCTACAGAATTGGCATTAGGCAAACTCTACAGAAAGTGGGCACATAATGTATGCTACAAACAAATCAAAGGTTTTTTTAAAAATCCTGGCATTTTCTAAAAATATATTGTTCTGTTTGATAGAAATTATAATAAAGTAACTGCATAAGCAATCACATTGTTGTCAGATTTGTTCTTTTTAAGTTAGAAGGATTTTATTTCAGAAAATACATCGGAAGTGGACAGAAAAATATCCCACACATTCAAAACAATGCTTAATTCCAGTTGCAAACGTTACTGTTCATTCTGTCCATCACAGTAACGTTAGCTATACCCCTCTCTGTACATGATTCGGTGGATTTAGTAACTATTAAAATGCACAGGAAGTAACTCAATTAAACCCTTTGTTGTTATGATCGGGAAGAATTTTGCTAATCCAATTGTATAGGTTTATAGAAACCCGATTGTAAGGCTAACGTTATTTCTGTCCGTGACCAATCAGTAACGTTCGCGAGTATTACATTGCGAGATCCACTTTTATTTAACGCGGAAGTGATTCCCATCGTATTTGTGTGCCTGCGCTAAGATCGTAGATTCACGAATTTTGGAGCGGCGGGTGAGAAAAATTTCATTTTATTTCTCGAAATTAATGAATAAATATTCTGTCCACTAAAGTAACGATAGCGTCATGTAACGCACACCTCATTCAAGAAACGAAATTATGAAAACTACACATTATTTGAGGTGAAATGTGTGTTGAAATGACGAAAAGTTGGGATGCCCGTTGAATGCGTGTGTAAATGCATGTAAACATTGTGTACATTCGGCGAACCCGGAGATTCCCTGTGCTAACGTTAGACACTGTCCATGTAACATTAGCAAAAGCCCGTGTTTTCTGTGAAACCCAATCCATATGTTGATGAAGCACAAAAAAACTCATAAATATGTTGAAATGGTCATGTAATCATTTGCATATCCATAGTCAAGGATATTTAACTGTTTTGTTAAGTTAACTAAGTTCAGTCAATTCTGTCCACGTAACATTAGCAACATATCCAAAAATTTTAACCCCTTTATTAATCAAAATATGAGTGGGCCAGGTCTAAAAGTTGGTGGGAATCCTTTTTATTATAAAGCAAGACCAAATAAAACAGAAATGTTAGATTGCCTTGAGATTTTATCAGAAAAATTAATGGGATCAAATGTGCCCACTTTCTGTAGAGTTTGCCATTAGAAACAATCAGTGATGTCTTACTTGAAAAACTGTCCTCCACTGTTGCCAATTAAACTGTCTTATGCAACTGAGACACAAGGTGGCTTGTTTTTTCTGTTTAAAGTCAAAGTCAGATGTATTTGTTTTTTTTTAGAAATGCTAGCGCCCCAACCTATATTTAGATCACCAGCCGCCACTGGTTAATTGGTTTAGTAAGTGCATTTAACTAATAAACCACCCGAGTGATTGTTAGCACGAGTTAGTAATCTATACAATACGCGTAAGGAAAACCAGGAAGTAGCAGAACACGAACCCCTTGAAAAATCCCGAAGTCACCTAAACAGTGCATACGCGAGACAGGGTAAACAAACACACGAATGCGACTCAGACAACCCACGAACAGAGGGGAATGCAATGATGAATGATAACAATACTCTAACAGACATACATAATTACAGAACATCACAGATGAAGGCTACAGAATTGGCATTAGGCAAACTCTACAGAAAGTGGGCACATAATGTATGCTACAAACAAATCAAAGGTTTTTTTAAAAATCCTGGCATTTTCTAAAAATATATTGTTCTGTTTGATAGAAATTATAATAAAGTAACTGCATAAGCAATCACATTGTTGTCAGATTTGTTCTTTTTAAGTTAGAAGGATTTTATTTCAGAAAATACATCGGAAGTGGACAGAAAAATATCCCACACATTCAAAACAATGCTTAATTCCAGTTGCAAACGTTACTGTTCATTCTGTCCATCACAGTAACGTTAGCTATACCCCTCTCTGTACATGATTCGGTGGATTTAGTAACTATTAAAATGCACAGGAAGTAACTCAATTAAACCCTTTGTTGTTATGATCGGGAAGAATTTTGCTAATCCAATTGTATAGGTTTATAGAAACCCGATTGTAAGGCTAACGTTATTTCTGTCCGTGACCAATCAGTAACGTTCGCGAGTATTACATTGCGAGATCCACTTTTATTTAACGCGGAAGTGATTCCCATCGTATTTGTGTGCCTGCGCTAAGATCGTAGATTCACGAATTTTGGAGCGGCGGGTGAGAAAAATTTCATTTTATTTCTCGAAATTAATGAATAAATATTCTGTCCACTAAAGTAACGATAGCGTCATGTAACGCACACCTCATTCAAGAAACGAAATTATGAAAACTACACATTATTTGAGGTGAAATGTGTGTTGAAATGACGAAAAGTTGGGATGCCCGTTGAATGCGTGTGTAAATGCATGTAAACATTGTGTACATTCGGCGAACCCGGAGATTCCCTGTGCTAACGTTAGACACTGTCCATGTAACATTAGCAAAAGCCCGTGTTTTCTGTGAAACCCAATCCATATGTTGATGAAGCACAAAAAAACTCATAAATATGTTGAAATGGTCATGTAATCATTTGCATATCCATAGTCAAGGATATTTAACTGTTTTGTTAAGTTAACTAAGTTCAGTCAATTCTGTCCACGTAACATTAGCAACATATCCAAAAATTTTAACCCCTTTATTAATCAAAATATGAGTGGGCCAGGTCTAAAAGTTGGTGGGAATCCTTTTTATTATAAAGCAAGACCAAATAAAACAGAAATGTTAGATTGCCTTGAGATTTTATCAGAAAAATTAATGGGATCAAATGTGCCCACTTTCTGTAGAGTTTGCCATTATAAACAATCAGTGATGTCTTACTTGAAAAACTGTCCTCCACTGTTGCCAATTAAACTGTCTTATGCAACTGAGACACAAGGTGGCTTGTTTTTTCTGTTTAAAGTCAAAGTCAGATGTATTTGTTTTTTTTTAGAAATGCTAGCGCCCCAACCTATATTTAGATCACCAGCCGCCACTGGTTTGTAGCCTATAACATTACATTATAGGCATTTAGCAGACGCTCTTATCCAGAGCGACGTACATAGTGCATTTCCGAACTAGTAACAAGTGCGTTAAAACAATCCTAAAAAGGTAAACACGAATCTAAGTAATAACAGATCAGTATCCAACCCCGTACCGTTACAAACGGCGCGTTAGCGCCATAGGCTACTAATTCAATTAGTAATTAAAACTATAGAAATCAACACAAAGCGCCCAATTAAAAATTTTGAAACCTCAATGCCAGTGCCCTCTCGCTAACAGTGTTTTGGATGAATCGTCTTCGCCCTTCGAGTCGAGGACAGTTTCACTAAACGCTGCCGTTTCTAAATACAGGGCAAAAAAATAAATTATAGGCCTACTTTTGTTCTACTGCGTTTATCGCACCAGTGCTTTGAGGTCTTTTCGGAAACCTCAATTTACAACTTTCTGAAAAGTTCACTCCGGTTTAAATTGCATGTATTAGTGACTTATAATGCAAGTGTACTACAACACAGACGCAGGTCTCAGGCAAAATTTCTGAGCCCGGCAGCACGTGGTAGACGGCTTATTTAATCAATTTGAATGGCGTCAATAGCAAAACGCGCGATTGTAAACGGTAAAATAGGCTGCTCAATATAGGCTACTTAAATAAAAACCAACACGGCTTCCCTCGCGTAGTCTGGGTTTGGACGGAGACATGTCATTTCCAATATTTTCATATAAATGTATTGTTCCCTTCAATTAGAGACAAGGTGGTCCAGCAGTGTTTCTCTCCCCAAAAAGTGAAATGATACCTACGCCTATGTTGCCATGTTCCTTCCATATACAATGATGAAATCCCCAGATTTAGCCAATAGCTCCACCTGGTGGTAGACTTGTCTCGTAAGAGTCGCACTCCTTTGTACACGCACACTACGGACCATTTTACTCTACACTACAGTACGGGTGCGTCCCAATATTCTTCACTCCCCACCTCCTTTCCTCCACTCCCCCACTACCACTCCTCTCCTACCCGGTATGCAAAACTGCCTGAACGTTCGCCCTTTACATGTACGGTATACAATTCGCCCAACATTGCGGTTTGCGTCGAGACCATAGACTGTATAAAAATAGGTCGACACATTAATTAATATGTAACCATTAATACGTAATTTAGATGTAATCAGGGGGACGCACCCTATCTTTGATCGTTAACATGATGAGCAAGCGGCCGATCCAATGTCCGTACGACCATCATTGTTGGGGAAACAAAGCTTTCTGAAGCAGCAAAGCTTTCCGGTCCATTGTGTTGAAAATGGGTTAATTACTCGAAGCTTTGATTAACACAGTGCGTCTGCTGGTCAGAATAATTTAGCGCATATGTGAAAGTTCAAAGCAGCCGTCTATGGAAGCAGCGTGCACATTAACGTTAAATGTTTCCCAGCAAATACATACAGCATTATAATATATCATTTAATATTAATATAATATAGCCTACTAATATTATAGGCTATAGTAATCTAGTTGCCTAACCAATGATTGTACTGTAACAACTCAAATATTTTTAAGAGTGTTCTGTAATGTAATGACTGAGACGCCCAGCCGAATTAATAAAACTTTATAAATTTACAATATTATATTTTTATTATTTTTGGGTTATGAATAATTCTCAAATAAGCCTATTCATACAGCCAGCGACACACACCCTAACGGAAAAGCATACGTACTGCGTGTAGGCTATATACGCATTTAATTAAAGTAGGCCTACGACTACCACCATTGAATAATATTGGTGAGGGGTTAGCGCACAGCAATGACCATGGAGAGATCGGGCTTATAATCTTTGTTTATTTCTGTAGCAAAAGTTTAGTACACTGCTCAAAAAAATGAAGGGAACACTTAATCATCACAGTATAACACCAAGTCAATTAAACCAAACCGGTCATGCTGGATGATGTTGCAGGCAGCATAACATTCGCCAATTGAAATTGATTCACAATTGTTTACGCTTCCTAACTGGACATATCGATATCCCAGAAGTTTAATTGACTTGGTGTTATACTGTGTTGATTAAGTGTTCTCTTAATTTCTTTGAGCAGTGCATATAAACGTTTTTCTGTTAAATTATGTTGCCAGAAAATGTATGAAGGCTCAATAAGTGAAATACACATGGATGACAGTGAGTTTAAATTCGGCCGTGTTTTTGTTACTGAACAGCGAATGTGCTTGTAGCGCACCACATCTTCAAATATAGGCCTAGTTGCCACTACAGCTTGCAAATGCAAAAATCCGACACCAAAACCAAACCAGTCATGTGTTTGTCTGACGAAACGAAGCTTCGGCCGTCATTGATCACGTGCTTCTGGTCATACGAAACAAACAAGCATCGGCCAGAGACCCTAAAATCTCTGCATCGGCAGTTTTGGATTAAACTGCTTCACATTTTCGACGAACGCTCCGAAGCTTCGGTATCAATCGTAACATCACTACCATCACCGTTGCAGAAAAAGAAGGCTGCAGTAAGAAAGTTCGACTTCTCTGAAATACACTTTCCAGCACGAGCCAAAACCTACGGTGGCTGAGAAGTGCAAAACACAACGACATTTCACAAAACAACGACATTTCACAAAACACAACGACATTTCACAAAACACAACGGGCGTGTTCGGCTAGAGCCGATTTACGTCATATCTGCGTCGGCCTGCATCGGAAACTGTCCGAGATGGACGAAAAGTCGGTGCTGCGTGAACTAAGGCGGAAATGACAACATAAGGTTAAGCAGGCGCCTTTCCAGGCGCCTTAGCAGCGGTGCAGTTGCTCTCGGGCGCCTTCAACAACATCGCCGCGCCTTCAAACTAACCAACGACAGAATTAGTTAGAGAGCGAGGAGAGAGTGGTGTTTCCTCATGACAAACGCGGATAATTTCACAATATCGCCACCTATCTCGGCGTATTGATTCTACTCTCAAAAAAAAATCTAAATGAAATGTACCCCTCCCTAATAGTGTTCAAACACAGGTAGGCTATAAGAGTTATTTAGTCAATCTTACAATGTAACAGCAGTAGTCTATTTCCCCCCTCTTTCTGGTCTCTTATCTAATTTCACAATTAATATTTATTTTGTTGTTTTTCTTATTGCTCTTATTTAAAAAAAAATATTATTTAATACGATCCTTTTTTTGCACTTCAATTAATGCGATTTTGTTTCATAATGTGAGGATCTAGTATATACGGTGGCTGAGAAGTGCAAAACACAACGACATTTCACAAAACACAACGACATTTCACAAAACACAACGACATTTCACAAAACACAACGACATTTCACAAAACGGAAAGGGTAGGACAACACTTCTTGTTTGTGATTGGACAGAACCCAAGCCCCTCAATGTAATTTTCTTTCACAAAACGGAAAGGGTAGGACAACACTTCTTGTTTGTGATTGGACAGAACCCAAGCCCCTCAGCGAAATTACGAATCCTACTATGGCCATGCCAAGACCCGCCCTCCTCTGTCTCTGATTGGCTGGTCGTTCTGTGCGCTCTACCCACCTCATCTTCTTCAGTCTAAGAACGCGCTCGATTGCCCTGTTCTCGAAATTCAGGGAGGTAAACGTTACAGGATAAAACGTACTGACATCCATAAGCGTATGTTTTTAATAAATACCACCAATGTTGATAACAGTTCTTATATGTCTTGTTTCCACTTGCACATTCGACCCGTTCCAGAGCCGCGCTGGCTCGACTTCTGAGCATTTCCATTAGTTCAAATTCGAGCCGCGCCAACGAGACCCACTCCAAAAACGGCCCGATTTGTCCTCTGGTGCTGGCTCGAATATAATGGAGCCGCCAGTGCGTTGCTATGGTGATTCACCACAGCAACATAACCGAAGAAGACGCGCTTACTCACTTTGTCGGGTGTTTAACAAAAACAACAACAAAAAATGGAAAAATTAAACAACCCGTGGGGTTTCGAGGAAGTCCAGGCCCTTTTAATGATTTGGGCAGACGAGTCGGTTCAGCAGCAGCTGAATTCATCGCTCAGAAACGAGAATAAATAAATGTTAATTGAAAAAAAGAATCCGATCCAGTACGAAACTATTTTCTATGCCTATTTTGAACCGATCCAACGATCGCGGACTCTGCTGGTTTAAACAATTGAATGTGTTTAGCGAAGATCAATCCACATAAATAACGACTGGGAGGGAGGCCTTTTGTGATAACATATGTGCGCTGACGGATACGTTGTTGCTTTTGAAGCAACATATTCCACAACACCAACACAAACTACCCAACTCGTAGTTCGCTCGGATTAATGGAAAAGCAATTTGAGCCGCGCTGTACGTCTCGCATTTGGGTTGCGTTGGCTCTGGAACGGGTCGAATGTGCAAGTGGAAACAAGACAGTAGTTCGCCATGTTATAATAGCTAACATTAGCAAGGTAATTTGGAACTGCTGTGTCGCGTTACCTAGCAACGATACATAACGAATATCTGGCGGAGAAGCAGCTCGGATTAATGGAAAAGCAATTTGAGCCGCGCTGTACGTCTCGCATTTGGGTTGCGTTGGCTCTGGAACGGGTCGAATGTGCAAGTGGAAACAAGACAGTAGTTCGCCATGTTATAATAGCTAACATTAGCAAGGTAATTTGGAACTGCTGTGTCGCGTTACCTAGCAACGATACATAACGAATATCTGGCGGAGAAGCAGCTCGGATTAATGGAAAAGCAATTTGAGCCGCGCTGTACGTCTCGCATTTGGGTTGCGTTGGCTCTGGAACGGGTCGAATGTGCAAGTGGAAACAAGACAATATATTCTACTATTCTAGCACAATCTAGCTCGTTTCTACTGTTCTAACTAGTGCTAGCTGATCACTGAGGGGAAATCAAGTTTAATAAAATAAATTAATACGTTACGTTTTTTAGTAAATACCACCAGTGTTTCGCAGTGTTGATAACAGTTCTTTGTGTCATTTAAAAGTCATTAGTCACAATGTTCATTTTCACAAATCTATACAAAACCTGATCTCATAAGTCTGTTCACTTTCCTGCAACGCTGAGGGTTTTATTCTTGGTTTTATGACATGCAAGGTCATACAAGTTTTCCCTGGGCATGTTTTCTTATGCCTTGTGTGCATGTAGGCCTAAGTGAGTTTGTTCACAGGCAGATAGAAAGAAGACGGTTAAACCCGATAATGGAACAGCAATAAAGTGTGACCATATTTGGTCCCTTTATGTACAATAACTATTCCAGCACACTGCAACATCCTATGTGACTAATTACTTTTCAATGAGACACATAGGATAATTGTTATCAACACGGGCGGTATTTTTTTTTTTTTTAAACGTATGCTTATTTAAGGCTTCATTAATAGACTAGCTGAATAATCCGATACAGCACTATTCATCAACTTGAATTCCCCTCCGAGTGATCAGCCAGCTGATTTTCTAGCTAGCACTAGAATGTGCAATGAGACACATAGCCTAGAACTATTATCAACATTGGTGGTATTAAAAACGTAAACTTATTTTAGGCTAATGGATGTCAGTACACGTTTTATGCTGTAACGTTAGTTAGGCTACCTGAATTTGCATGCAATTTCGGAAAATAAGTTACTGCAATGCGCTCCAGCGAAGAGAGTCACCTTAAACTCAAACAGAGGGTTGGGTGGGTAGAGCGCACAGAACGACCAGCCAATCAGAGACAGAGGAGGGCGGGTCTTGGCATGGCCATAGTAGGATTCGTAATTTCGCTGAGGGGCTTGGGTTCTGTCCAATCACAAACAAGAAGTGTTGTCCTACCCTTTCCGTTTTGTGAAAGAAAATTACATTGAGGGGCTTGGGTTCTGTCCAATCACAAACAAGAAGTGTTGTCCTACCCTTTCCGTTTTGTGAAATGTCGTTGTGTTTTGTGAAATGTCGTTGTGTTTTGTGAAATGTCGTTGTGTTTTGTGAAATGACGTTTTGTGAAATGTCGTTGTGTTTTGCACTTCTCAGCCACCGTAATAAACAACCGGAATATGGACAGGATTGGGTGAAGAGTGGGGGTAAAAACACTCATGCAACTGTTTTCATCTTCGTTAATTTGAGGGTGAAAGTTACATCTGACCAGCCTAGTGGGCTTGTTATAGCTTGTAAGAACCAGTTGGACAATCTCATGGTGTGCTCGTACCATACTCGTCATTGTTTTCTATGGTACAGACGTGCTCGGCGCGCTCCAATTGACTCTTTGCGTTTTCACTTAAAAAAAAATGCCTTCCATGGGGTAGGGACATTTATACCTGTTAGACTGATTTCAAAACTCAGGATAAAGTGATGTAATCTGCCTGCCAAATAAGCCAAATCAATAAAATTAACACGATACAAATAAAAGTCAAGATTTCTTATGAGAAAAACCAACTAGCTTCTTTTAACAAACATATCTCAAAGTAAACACAATTATGTTGGAGAATTGAAACAAATGGGCACAACACCTAAAACTTATTCATAAACGAGTCTTTAATATGAAAAAACATTCACATTCTGAAACAGAATCAATCACAAGATCACAGGTTTGCATTTCTACAGTTAACCCACTTGTAAATATTTAATATATTTCTGCGTCAGCTGGACCTGCTCATTGTAGCAACAGATGATTTAAAAGGCAGTTACATTACATGGCCCTAAGTCGTCAAGAGTCTGAGCTATCGAACGAGCCCAAAACCATCACTCTGTTGCCAGATATGGAGTAGATGTGGATGGATCACTGCAAGGGTTATTTCTCCTGACTCATTTTCCTATAGAACTCTATGGGGAAAAAAGTCAGGAGAAACAACCCTTAAAGGGATCCATCCACATCTACTCCATATCTGGCCGCAGAGTGATGGTTTGGGGCTCGTTTGATACATTAGACCCTTGATGACGTACAGCCATTTCGCCAGTCATGTGTTCCATACTGTACCAGTGTAATTTACAGCTGAATCTAGTCTCACCCCCCAATTCTCATAGAGATCCATTCAAATGCAGAGAGCTTATAGTATCGCTTGTAACAGTACCTGGAAATAAAATATCGAATCTTTTGATGTTGATTGGTCACATACTTCAGGAAGTAACAGCATGCAAAGGATATGCGACCAAATATTAAATATGATACTTTAAAAATATGTTAAAGCAAAGGGTACGAATACTTATGTAAATGAAAAATCTCAGTTTTCGATTTTTAATACATTTGCAAAAACTTCTAAAAACATGTTTTCACTTTGTCATTATGGGCTATTTTGTGTAGAATTTTGAGACAAAAAATGAACTCAATCTATTGTAGAATACGTCAGTGTAATGTAATAAAACGTGGAGAAGGTGAAAGGGGTGGGCAGACCTTCTGCCTTGACTGTATTATCAGCACATGAAATGTATATGGAGTTGTCTAGTTCTGAAAATTAAATGCAATTGAATTATCATACCCTAAATGAGCATATGCAAATACATTACAGACCATTTTAAGTGAGATGGCTCATCCAAAGTATCTACTGTTACGTCCGAATGCTGCAGTGACAAATCCCACCAAATATTTCACACACTTAACTTAAATTCAGTTATTTTTTATTATTTTTTTTGTGTAAAAACATATGAAAAATAATGAACAAAATATATATTCAATGAAAATATTACTAGTATTATGGGTAGTAATGAATATAATACAGACTACAGCAAAGGTGTACACAAAAGCATTAGTTACATACAGCACTTTACTCGGATAAATAAACACAATGTTCACATTTAAACCTTCAACAGTAGCTTTGAGGTCTTCAGAAGATTTGACATTATTCACAGAGGTCAATGACTGATTTATTTATTTATTTATTTATTTATTTATTTTAAAGGAGAGCAGGACAGTCCACCCTCTTTTCATACGTTTCCTCGCTTGCTCGAGAGTCCGCCGTCAATAATGTTTAACGTGAAGAGAAACATCTCGGCCGTATGGAAACTGGACCTTAGTGTTTTTTTCCCAGGCATATATGAAGCAGCACAATAAAATATGTGCTCAGTCCAACTCTCGGGTGATATTACATCCAAATCCATACCAGCTGTGGATTAACTATATTTAAGCCAAAGACCAAGCTTACAACCACCATACAGGTACAGCATACAAGTAACAGCATACCAAAACATGGGGAAAATTCAGCTTGTATATAAAAATATGAATCTTAGAGACTTGAATGGCACCTCAGTGTATTCGTTTATCAATGGTTGAATCTTCAAATAAAAACATTATTTGAATGGGAAGACCTGTCCCCCTTTTTTACCCAATCAGAATCAGAATAAAAATACAACACAACACAAATATAAAACCATACAATCTATTCAGTCAACGTCTTCTTTGGGCCCAGCGAAGAAGCCTTGAGTTGCTATGACAATATGCCATACAAGGGCTAGTACTGACACTCCGCGTTCAGTACATGGATTCTTCAGCAAGTCCGTCTGAAAGAATATGAGAGAGAATCACACACGGGGTTCTGTCTATTACACACAGCTGGACCAGGTATTGCTCATCATATCTAAAGATCTAAAGACTAGTGACATCACGGGTACAGCTTACAGTTACTGCTGCATGTGTGCGTGCGTGCGTGCGTGTGCGCGTGTGTGTAGCCTGTGTGTATGTGTGTGTAGCCTGTGATGCAGGCCCCAGGTTATGTGTACTGTATTTGGATGTAATTACCTTGCTGGAGGCTACGGTATGGATACTGGCTGAGTTGATACAACTCATTGCTGTTGCCATGACGCCCAGAGGTCAGGGTGCAGGGATCCGTTGGGAGCTTTTCCTTCTGAGGGTTGATGAAGACCACGGGGCCCTGCGCTTCCAGGACCTCCAGCCTGTAGGTGGAGGTAGGCCTGCAGGTGTGGGCCAGCGGACAGGTGGAGGTGGGTCTGCAGGTCTGTGCCAGGGGACAGGTGGAGGTGGGTCTGCAGGTGTGGGCCAGGGGACAGGTGGAGGTGGGTGTGGAGTAAGGTGGGGCTTTTCTTCCAGGGACCTTCTCCAAGTGCTTCAGGATGCAGGACGAGCTCGGGTTCTAGCAGGGGCTCCTGGGAAGGTGAGGCTGGGGCAGAGGGCTTAGAGTATTCAGCGGTCAGGCTTAGGGCGGGGCTTAGGACAGGGCTTAAGACAGGGTTGAGGGTGGGGCTTAGGACAGGGCTGATGGTGGGGCTTAGGACAGGGCTGAGGGCGGGGCTTAAGAAAGGGCTGAGGGTGTGGTTTTGGACAGGGCTTAAGACAGAGTTGAGGGCGGGGTTTAGGCTGTTACACATATGGAAACTGTTGGCCAGGGAGGAAATCTGTTGGGCTAGGATGCTGATCTCTGCCTGCTCCTCCTGGCTGTACAGGAAGTGGCTCTCCTTGGTGGGGGAGGGGTCAGGGGTCAGCAGGAAGGGACCTGCGCCCTCTGAGGGAGGCGCTAGAAGGCCAAAACTTTCGGGATGGAACGTCACGTCAGACATGGTTCCGCAGGGGGCCGGCCCGGGCAGGAAGTCAGGAACCAGTTGCGCATCAGTGGAGCATGCTGGGAAACCATAGCAGGACTCTGGGGAAGATGCCACGCCCAGGCCACTTGGACAGAACGCCATCTCTGAGACCACCAGGAGCGGCGGACTGGGAGAGACGTGCCCCCCGTGGCAGGGGGGGTAGGAGTACGAGCTCTGCTGGGGGGTCAGGAAGTCCTCAGCGTAGCCGTAGCAGAAGTCTGGGCCCCGCTCCTCGGTAAGGATGGGGGAGTAGGCGGAGTCAGGACTAAGGGGCGGGGTCGTGGGGAAGGTGGGGCCGTCTCTGAGCAGTGTCGGAGAGCTGGTGTCACTGCTGTGATTTACACACCCTACTCCTCTCCTAGTCCACGGCTCCTCCCACGACTCCGCCCACGGCTGCTCTCGTGGCCCCGCCCACTCCTCCCTTAGGCTGCACGTCTCTCTCGGCCTTTTAAAGCACCTGCTGGCACCGTTGTCCTGATTTTGGGGGCGAGGGGACCCCAGGAACAGGGAGAGATCCCGGGGAGCCGGTCTCGGAGCTCCAGGGGTGTCAGTCGCCTTCTGTCTAAGGAAGGTGGCCTCTGTCTCACTGTAATAAAAATGTGTGTCAATTTATTTCCATGTAACCAGATAACCCAAAGGTTGCAGGTTCCATTCCCAGGTAGGAACCTGCCGGGTTGTACCCTTGAGAAAAGTACTTAACCTGAATTGCTTCACTATATATCAGCTGTATAAATGGATACTATGTGAAAATGAGTAATTCCCTCTGGATATGATCTGAGAATCTGATAAATTCCAGTCATGGAATAATATGTAATAATATGATTATGAAAATCTCCGCTAATGCTCAGGATCAGTGTGTTACTCGAGTGCACATTTTAGTGATACGCACCTGATGACGTAGTTGTTACAGCTCACTTCCCGCCTCCCGGTCCCAGAATCCCTTGCTGCTCGGACATACAGCCACACCCAGGAGAGATCCTTATGCTGCAGCCTCAGCACCATCTCCATGGAGACGCCCTCATCCCCCTGCTCTGTAAGACAGGTAGGAACACATTAACACACCATCCTCACTCTACAGCTCCTGAAAACACACCATCCTTACTCTACAGCTCCTTAAAACACACCATCCTCACTCTACAGCTCTGGAAAACACACCCTCCTCACTCTGCAGCTCTGGAAAACACACCCTCCTCACTCTACAGCTCCTGAAAACACACCATCCTCACTCTACAGCTCCTTAAAACACACCATCTTCACCCTACAGCTCTGGAAAACACACCCTCCTCACTCTACAGCTCTGGAAAGCACACCATCCTCACCCTACAGCTCCTGAAAACACACCCTCCTCACTCTACAGCTCCTGAAAACACACCCTCCTCACTCTACAGCTCTGGAAAACACACCCTCCTCACTCTGCAGCTCTGGAAAACACACCCTCCTCACTCTACAGCTCTGGAAAACACACCATCCTCACCCTACAGCTCCTTAAAACACACCCTCCTCACCCTACAGCTCTGGAAAACACACCCTCCTCACTCTACAGCTCTGGAAAACACACCCTCCTCACTCTACAGCTCCTGCGCTTTCTGTCACTTTTAACAGCCCCTCTTCAATCTACTGTCAGCTTTAATTGGTGAGAGAGGCTTTTTAAAGGTAAAAGATGTCTAAGAACAAAACCAGTATGAGAACAAACGCATAGATACTCACGCAGCGTCCGATGTCCCGCTTCCCCGATACTGAGGTCATCAGGGTGCAGCAGGCCATACCATGACTGACCAATCAGCTCCTCTTCACGGTATCCCAAATGGAACTGGATACTGAGGGGACAATGAGTGGAGAGGGGGGCTCATGTTTAAACACAGAAAATCAGAACAGGAGCCACAACATTAGTAACACGGTGTGAAAATAACACCCTCCACCAGTCAAATGCTGATAAAATGTTGGTTGTGGCTGCTAAGATTTTCTACTCTAGCAGCCACTCTGGCAGGTATCCAACCAGGTTGTGCTATACTGTAAAAAGATAATATGGCTGGTAAAATGCTGAAAATGTCTAGTGATTTTTAGAATCCAAAAGCCACTCTGGCTCGTGGGTGACAACGTTACTTTCATGCCCTGATGACGTAATATTATATGAGGTGCAGGTGATCGCAGTAATAATACTGAAAAAAAAAAGAGAAATGAAGACCTCACACTTAGCTCTGGACATTCAGTTTATTTACTAAATTGTAAAAAGGCTGTAAAAAGCCTTCGTGCCCTCACGTGCAAAGCTAAGTGTGTGCTGTAAAAAGCCTTCGTGCCCCCACGTGCTAAGCTAAGTGTGTGCCGTAAAAAGCCTTCATGCCCTCACGTGCTAAGCTAAGTGTACGCTGTAAAAAGCCTTCATGCCCCCACATGCTAAGCTAAGTGTGTGCCGTAAAAAGCCTTCATGCCCCCACATGCTAAGCTAAGTGTGCGCTGTAAAAAGCCTTCATGCCCCCACATGCTAAGCTAAGTGTGTGCCGTAAAAAGCCTTCATGCCCCCACATGCTAAGCTAAGTGTGTGCCGTAAAAAGCCTTCATGCCCCCACATGCTAAGCTAAGTGTGCGCTGTAAAAAGCCTTCATGCCCCCACGTGCTAAGCTAAGTGTGCGCTGTAAAAAGCCTTCATGCCCCCACATGCTAAGCTAAGTGTGTGCCGTAAAAAGCCTTCATGCCCCCACATGCTAAGCTAAGTGTGCGCTGTAAAAAGCCTTCATGCCCCCACATGCTAAGCTAAGTGTGTGCCGTAAAAAGCCTTCATGCCCCCACATGCTAAGCTAAGTGTGTGCCGTAAAAAGCCTTCATGCCCCCACATGCTAAGCTAAGTGTGTGCTGTTCGTGTCTCTTTTCTTTCTGATTAGTAATGTTGAACTGAGTGAGGAGCAGTGCGCTCGCCGTGCGAGATCTCACCTATCTGATACCTGGTGGAAGGTCATGTCCGGCCGATGGACGCTTTGGAAGTGTCCCAGGGCGCTGGGAGCGTCGCTGTCATGCAGTCGGTTTACAGTCGGGGTGCAGAACGCGATGAAGGTCTGCTGCAGGTCAAAGCGGGACTGGGAGGATTTCGGGGTGTCCTGGAAACGTCCCCTCACAAGCATAGAGCACTCGCTGGCATCCTGTCTGAGCCGGAAGGGCCTGGAGGTGTGCATTCGACACACAAACGCTCTCTCTGTGTGTGAGAGAGGAATACACACACTGTTAACACTGTGGTAAATGAACACTGCACAGAAATAATACTCTTAGACGTTATTTCCAAATCGAGCGGTGGCATGCTGTTGCCATTCTTATTGCATAGTTTTATTGTGTGTGCATGTGTCTGAGAAAGAGGGAGAGACACAGAGAGAGAAAGAAGCAGAGAAAGACAGAGAGAGAGAGAGAGATGCTTCACACCTGTGGCTAGGACACTAGCGGCCTCCAGATGGGACCTGACTACCTCCATGTCTGCCCTGTCCACCATGCCATAGAAGGTGTCCCCTTGAAGCACATCCACCTGTAGGAACAAGCCAAAGTAACATGAAATCCTCAATTCTCTCTGGCAGTTAAACACAAAAACATACCATACCACAGAATGAGAGATTAATGTATTAAAAAATATATTCTAAACCACTCTACTAGGGACACCATAATGTACAGCAAATTTAATTTAAAAAAAGAAATATATATATATATATTTCTTTTTTTAAATTAAATTTAAAAAATACAGAACAGAGAAATAAATTATATATATATATATATAATTTATTTATCTGTTCTGTATTTTTTTTTATTGTTGTGAAGCACTTTGGGCTGCATTTTATGTATGAAAAGTGCTATACAAATAAAGTTTATTATTATATATATATATGCTACTTTTGATAGACAATATGTTTTTTCATGCCGCTCTGTAATCTCTGCTGTTCAAACATGAGGAAATTCTCAGCGAGATTTATGAACAGGCTAACTTAGCTTAGCTTGTGACTTTTGCTGCTACCTACCATTGAGTAGCCCAGATAGTCCACCACATTTTCAGACACATAAATGAGCTTCCCTTCCTTGGTCATGGCCACGATGAAGCCAGGCAGGGCCTGCAGGAAGTGCTCATAGGGCAGGGGAGACCCAGAACCTTCCGTCTGCAGCTCTGCTTAAAATAAAACAGGAGGACCAGGAGTCAGTGTGTGTGAGTGTGCGCGCGCGCATGCATGCATGCATGCATGTGCATGTGTGTATGAGTGCATGTGTGTGAGTAAGTTGTGCATGTGGGTGGGTGTGTGGGGGGGTATGCGTGTGTGTGGGAGGGGGGGTTATGCGTGGTGTGTGTGTGTGGGGGGGGTTTACCTGGGTAGAGGACGGACTTCCTGATGAAGGTGCAGATAGCGGCCATTGAGTGCAGGTAGGACATTCTCTCGCGCTCCTCGGAGCGTATGGGCAGCAGGTGACGCATGTTGCGTATCTCGCCGTTGATATGGTCCCGTCGCGCTTTGGACGCGCCCTTAGTGGACCTGTGGAGCAACATTTTGGGGGCGTCAGGGAGACGAGTCTGCCGCAGGCAGGGGGTGCAGACGGGACAGGAAGAGAGAAGCAACTATACCACCATCACCCCGGTACCACTAACAACACAGTGCAGGCCAGGCTAGCTCCCGCTCACAGCGGGAAACAAATATATCTGCATAAATATTTGTCCCTAAAAGCCTTTCGAGATTACACTAAGGAAACTGTTTAATGTCGAGCCTAAAGCCAGAGAGAATCAGCCTGCTCTTGCTGCTGTGATCTGGAAATGAAGAGAGACGCGGATTTTATAGCTCGCGCAGGAGAGCCCAGAACTCCATCTCCTTATAAAGAGCACATGTTCACCGCGGCTCGCTCCGCGTCACTTTAGCAGAGCGATGCTGTTGTCCAATTATGCCCAGAAGATAAAGTGGATCCCTACTATTTTTATTAGCATGTCTATTACACTCTTTTTTCTTTGTCTCTTACAGTAGGCTAGACTGCTCCTCAGACAGCAGTGAGTTTAAATCTCGAAGTCAAAATAAAATGCTTTTGGTGAGCTTCCCTTGCTGAACATTTCAATCAGAAACGAAAGCGCAAACAGATTGAAGTCTTAACAATATGCATCTGGATGTCCGAATCTTTCGTTTGAAACCACAGGTGTATCTTTAAAAAGTTAGCCCCGGTGGTAGATTAAATAGATAACGTTAAACAAGATTACACTAAACATGTTTCTGTTTAATTTTTGCAAATTTCATTAAAAGAACAGTGCTACATACAACCGCCAGAGGGAGCGTTGTAATCGCGAAAGACCAGCGAATCAACAGGTACCTGAAAAACTGACCTGATTCTTTTGCAGGAAACTCCGCGCTTGATGCACGTCGTGTCGCGATACGACGAACATGACACCCAGCGCTTCGCACTGACCGCTCCTTTGCAAGACTGGCAGCATACAGTCATGTTTCTTCGGCTAATAACAAAAAAATAAAATAAATAAATAGTAATAGGCTAAATAAAATAGAGGGAAAAAATCCAGGAAGAAAAAATTAAACTTTTTTTATGCTGTCGATTCCGTGAAATATCCAGTGATGCTTTGCAATAGTTACCTCATCTGCTCTCTCCCCAAAAAAGTTTTTCATAAAAAACTATGGGTTAATTGTAGCAAAATAGTTCAGTATTTTGATTAGGAAAAATGTGATTATAAATAAAATGTTATAATCGTCGTGATTAAAAACAAGTATATTTCTCAAGATTATGCACCATGGCTCTTCCTCCTTCCTACCATTCCCCTACTGATGGACTGCCTGGGTGTTTGTGTGTCTTCCTGCCGTATCGGCCTTCCTTATATAGTCCAGCTCAGGATTAACCTGATACCTCCTTTACAATCTAGCTCCACGAAAGCGAAAAAAACAGCTAATGTTACTTGTTGTGACGCAACGACAACCGACTGGATATTTTTAGTTGCGCTGACTCTAAAAATAACTCCCAAACTCCCCCCATAGCGGAGGCGGCTACAAACAAATAAAGCACATCTGGAAATTAACTGTAAAACCAGCCGGCTTAATGTACCATTTATTTACCTGAGACAGATAGGTGTTTTATATAATACAGATCCCCTGATTGTTCTTTGCAGTCGACGCAACCGTTAAACAAATGACACATTTAGGATTCTCAGTCATGGTCATTTTTGGGAAATGCAGATTAGCTACAGCAACACAGACCTCACCTCCAATACCTAGCAAAACAAAGATGCTCTCAAGATGCACGTGGGCAAATCGTGAAGCTAGAGACAGACACGAGACGCAAATGCAATAACATTTACTTTGGTTTCGGTTACTTATTTAGTTACTCGCGAGATTTAATAGCCTATTTTAATATGTTAAAATACAAAGTGGGAATGTGAAACGGCCGACACACCACCTAGAAATAAAGGCCAATCTTACGGGAGAGTACGGAGATTTATTTCACATAGCCAGTTGTTTTCTCGTGATCACGACATAGCCTCTGAATACACAGTGATTGTTTGTGACATTCTGGGGATAGCACAGCATTATTCTATGAATGCATAGATTAAGTTATATATAAAATTTACTGCAAACCTGTGTCGGGTACTATTAAAATATTTTCAAATAGCCTACTTTGAGGCTTGAAGCTTGAGTTCACGTGATAAATAAATCGTGGTCACTAGAAAACAACTTTCATTATGTCGAGCTCATGAGATAATAAGATAACGGAACACACAAATATATACATTGCATGTCCCCTACGGACTTCCGTCGAATAGTGTTACATCCAGTGTGTTAATTTGCATTTTACCATTGAGTTTAAATTGTTATTTTTGATAATTTAAAAAATTATTATTATTCTCATGAGGATATTGTTTCTTCTCTCAGAACAACATGAATTATTCTATGACAGTTTGTCATTCCCTCTGGTATATAAAGTTTAAAAAATATTAATTTATAATACTTGCAATTATCAATAAATGACAATTCTCTGTATAGTTGTAAGGTAAAATGTGCCTATTGAGTTCACTCTGTGGCTTCCCCCATTTTAATCTCTCCTCACAAGTGGGGGGGTTCAGGGGTGTGTGGGTTGGTGGGGTGGGGGTTGGGGTACACTGTCACAGTCAAGTTTCCCTCAGGAGGACTAGAAGACAGCCTGGCGTCGATGGCTGGGACAGTCATCGACGCAGTCTTGAAGCCCTTCCACTGACAGCCGTCTGCAAATTTCCAAAAAGAGGGTGAAGATAGGCTTCACTTCTTGTGTTTTTACGTTCGGCCATTTTATTTAAAAAAATTTCGGTTTGCTTATCACCAGGAGCCTGAACCCCCCTGGTAAAATCAGATCAGCCTATAGACAAGAGAGAGAGAGATTTCTCTGGAAATGAAAATGGGATGAACAGACCACATTTCTATACATACTAATGGCTTATGGTGATCTGTATGTGTGTGTGTGTACACACAATTAATGACAATACATTATCTTCGGCAAGCCAGTATTCTGCTTTTGAGAGAGTGGGGAAATTAGGCAGCGATTTTTCAGACAGTGTCCTGGCATTAGTGCTTGAGCTGACCCTTGGGGTGGAGCCAGACGAGGCAGCGCTGGGCACTACTTCCTGTGCGCAGGGCCCGCAAGGCGGGACAACTTGTCTCTGCCTGACCTGCCGTCTGCTGCCTAACACGCAGCGCTGGGCACTACTTCCTGTGCGGAGAGAGGGGGACAAAGAGTGGTAGAGACAGAGAGATCACCTGATCTGTGAACTGAAGGTACACCTTCAACAGCACATCCCAAAACCACAGCTCAGATATAAACCAACCAGTCTGCCTGTTCAGTCTTATGCAAATTAGTGAAAACCAAGCAGAGTGTCCAGTTTTATACAAACTAGTGAAAACCAAGCAGAGTGTCCAGTTTTATGGAAATTAGTGAAAACCAAGCAGAGAGTGTCCAGTTTTATACAAACTAGTGAAAACCAAGCAGAGAATGTCCAGTTTTATGCAAATTAGTGAAAAACAAGCAGGGAGTGTCCAGTTTTATGCAAACTAGTGAAAACCAAGCAGAGAATGTCCAGTTTTATGCAAATTAGTGAAAACCAAGCAGAGAATGTCCAGTTTTATGCAAATGAGTGAAAACCAAGCAGGGAGTGTCCAGTTTTATACAAACTAGTGAAAACCAAGCAGAGAATGTCCAGTTTTATGCAAATTAGTGAAAACCAAGCAGGGAGTGTCCAGTTTTATACAAACTAGTGAAAACCAAGCAGAGAATGTCCAGTTTTATGCAAATTAGTGAAAACCAAGCAGGGAGTGTCCAGTTTTATACAAACTAGTGAAAACCAAGCAGAGAATGTCCAGTTTTATGCAAATGAGTGAAAACCAAGCAGAGAATGTCCAGTTTTATGCAAATTAGTGAAAACCAAGCAGGGAGTGTCCAGTTTTATACAAACTAGTGAAAACCAAGCAGAGAATGTCCAGTTTTATGCAAATTAGTGAAAACCAAGCAGGGAGTGTCCAGTTTTATACAAACTAGTGAAAACCAAGCAGAGAGTGTCCAGTTTTATACAAACTAGTGAAAACCAAGCAGAGAGTGTCCAGTTTTATGCAAATTAGTGAAAACCAAGCAGGGAGTGTCCAGTTTTATACAAACTAGTGAAAACCAAGCAGAGAATGTCCAGTTTTATGCAAATTAGTGAAAACCAAGCGAGCGCGTCCAGTTTTATACAAACTAGTGAAAACCAAGCAGAGTGTCCAGTTTTATGGAAATGAGTGAAAACCAAGCAGAGAGTGTCCAGTTTCATACAAACTAATGAAAACCAAGCAGAGAGTGTCCAGTTTTATGCAAATTAGTGAAAACCAAGCAGAGTGTCCAGTTTCATACAAACTAATGAAAACCAAGCAGAGAGTGTCCAGTTTTATGCAAATTAGTGAAAACCAAGCAGGGAGTGTCCAGTTTTATACAAACTAGTGAAAACCAAGCAGAGCGTGTCCAGTCTTATACAAACTAGTGAAAACCAAGCAGAGAGTGTCCAGTTTTATGGAAATTAGTGAAAACCAAGCAGAGAGTGTCCAGTTTCATACAAACTAATGAAAACCAAGCAGCGAGTGTCCAGTTTTATGCAAATTAGTGAAAACCAAGCAGTGAGTGTCCAGTTTTATACAAACTAGTGAAAACCAAGCAGATAATGTCCAGTTTTATGCAAATTAGTGAAAACCAAGCAGAGAATGACCAGTTTTATGCAAATTAGTGAGTTTTTATAAGACCACAGTCTTATAAAAACTAGTGAAAACCAAGCAAAGAGTGTCCAGTCTTATGAAAACTAGTGAAAATCAAACAGATGGTGTCCAGTCTTATGCAAACTAGTGGAAACCAAGCAGAGAGTGTCCAGTCTTATACAAACTAGTGAAAACCAAGCAGAGCGTGTCCAGTCTTATACAAACTAGTGAAAACCAAGCAGAGAGTGTCCAGTCTTATACAAACTAGTTAAAACCAAGCAGGGAGTATCCAGTCTTATACAAACTAGTGAAAACCAAGCAGAGGGTGTCCAGTTTTATACAAACTAGTGAAAACCAAGCAGAGGGTGTCCAGTCTTATGCAAACTAGTGAAAACCAAGCAGAGGGTGGCTGAAACATACGTTAGGATATACAGCTGGATTCTTACAAACTAGCTATTTTCCGTTATTTTAGGAATAGGCCTGTATGGGAGTCACAGCACTCATCTGGATTATATACAGGGTGTGAAATTAACACCGACCGTCACCCAAATGCTGGTAAAATTTTGATTGTGGCTGGTAAGATTTTTACTGTGGCGGCCACTTGGGCCAGTAACCAACCAGGTTGTGTTATATTGTAAAAGCTAACATGGTTGGTAAAAGTTACAAATGGCTGGTGATTTTTTGAAATAAATAAAAAGTTGATTTCCTACCCTGATTATATAGACACATAAACATAGTCATGAGTCATATAGAGAAATCAGTCCCATTCACAACCTCCACCCCTCCTCTAGCCCTGTCCCACACTGCCACAATGATTAAGGAGGACCACAGATCCTCCATCATACACAAACCATAGAGGAAGACTAACTGTTCCAACAGAAGACAGCCAGCGTGGATCGCAGACTGATTTATGCCAAACCTCAAAACCCTCATCCAATGTCGCTGCCAATCACATATATCCACGAAGGTCAAAAAGTTATTTTTTTTAAAGGATCTGTGACTGCCGCAGTGCTAAGACCCCTGTTGGCCTGTGGATTACTGATTCCACACAGGGACACATAACAAATGTTACAGGGATTTGTTTTCTCTCCAACAAATCAATCACTGTTCCTTGAGATTAGTCTTCCAGCATTTCTATCCTGAGTGGTTTTGTCTTCAGTGGCCCCTGGGGGATAATTTCACATCATAACAACCCACAACCTGCTCATATAACAGCCATTTTATCCAGTATTTATATTGGGGCGAGAGGGTCTTTCTCCAAGAAAGTTTGGGAGAGGTGGGGGTACCTAACTCTAGCGCACATGTTTATGTGCAACTATGTTTGAGTTGGAAAGCTTGTTGATGCGGCCATATATGCATGCAATGGAAGCACAAACACACAATAGTTTTATGTCATATTGCTTTGACTTAAGGGCTTTTATCACAAGAAAACAAGCACGCACAGACAACGTATTCAATAAATAAATCACCTATTTTATTTTTATACAATCAAACAACATATTGCACAATAAAACTGGATTAACTTTGGCAGATCAAATATTTCCTTTATGTACATTTAAAACTAAAACAAAAGCCAAGTGGCACCAGGGTAAGTCACAGAGCCAAACTCTGGGTCCACAGCACCAGCACCACAGAGCCCAACTCAGCACCGGCACCACAGAGCCCAACTCAGCACCTGCACCACAGAGCCCAACTCTGGGCCCACAGTACCAGCACCACAGAGCCCAGTAACTAGTTATAGACAATTTACTTTTCCTGATAGTAAATATTCCTGAAATATTTCCTGAAATGAATGGTTCCCTGAAATATCAGTAAACAACAACATTTATGAAGAATTACTTTCTTCATAACCCACTAATAACTTTGTCAAACCAACACTGACTTGTTGGTGGAGTTTATTACAAGAAACAGTTCACTTTTAGGTTTTTGTTGTTGTACATTTTTTCAGGTTTAGTGTACATTTTGGATGTCAGTGAGTTTGTAATCCAAAAAATACACTTCAAGTGACTCTGAAGCAGCTTGTTCAGTGATATTATGAATTCTCAATCTCTAACCTCCCTGGTGTGAATGATTATCACCTACAGCAGCCACCAGGGCCTCAGAATTATGAGGGCCGGATCTTGGACAGAGACGTTCAGCTGCATCTCAAGCCAGACACAGAGGCCTCAGATCATCTCAGACAACTGAGGCAGATTATGTTTATTAATGCATGATTGTGAAGACGACATGCGTGCAGACTCCCATCACATGGGACATAATAGTGCTGTTCTAGCCTGAAGTACAATAAAGTCTTCATTAATGATAAAAAATTTAATTTTGTGATTTTGCCTGCGATGGATTGGCGACTTGTCCAGGGTGTATTTCTGCTTCTCGCCCAATGCATGCTGGGATAGGCTCCAGCCTCCCCATGAGCCTGACCAGGAATAAGTGGGCTAGATAATGGATGGATGGATGAATGATTTTGCACAAATATAGCAGTCAAATTAAAAAAAAATCATGACTTTTTTGTAAACAGAATATTCCTGTTTATCCATGTATTAGCAATCCAGTTCTTATTCTGAGTTTAGACTTTATTTTTTCATGCAATCATTAAAGATTTAAAGCGGTCTGATGCACTGAGAGCTCTTCGGAACATTTCAATTGATCAATTGCTCGATTCAGCTTTTCGGATTGTAATTTCTGTCAATCACAGAAAAAACAAGGATAAACAACTGCTCGGACTGTAACACAATAACACATCTTCCACGTAAAAATGCATAATCATCACACAATAATAACGAAGTATGTAATGGGTACAGAGCTGGGTGGGATCTGATAATGGCAGTTGAGGTTTTGATTGATCGAAGACGCGAGCAGGCAACAGGGAGGTGAATAGGAGGCGACAGGGAGGTGAAAGGTAGGTAGAGAGGCGCGAGGGTTGAGGTGAGTCACAGGACAGACGGCAGGTGAGCTGTATAAACAGCTAAAGTTACAGTGATCTGCAGAAGCCATGTTCTGATCAATGTTACGCGCACACACACGCACACGCACGCATGCACACACACACACAGGGGTTATAGTTAGGGTTCAGGGGTGTGGTTCAGGTGTTGAAGCAGGTTGTACCATCAGGTGTTGTTCAGTATTCAGTGTGTGGTTTAAGTACTCAAGGACATGGTTACGTGGGGTTCAACTGGGCCTGGTTTAGCCATGTGGGGTTCAGCTAGGCCTGGTTTAGCCATGTGGGGTTCAGCTAGGCCTGGTTTAGCCATGTGGGGTTCAGCTAGGCCTGGTTTAGCCACGTGGGGTTCAGCTAGGCCTGGTTTAGCCATGTGGGGTTCAGCGAGGCCTGGTTTAGCCATGTGGGGTTCAGCTAGACCTGGTTTAGCCATGTGGGGTTCAGCTAGGCCTGGTTTAGCCATGTGGGGTTCAGCTAGGCCTGGTTTAGCCATGTGGGGTTCAGCTAGACCTGGTTTAGACATGTGGGGTTCAGCTAGGCCTGGTTTAGCCATGTGGGCTTCAGCCGTGTCTGAACTCGTTCAGCAATGGGAGACGATCGACCAGCTGATATTGCTGTTGGTTGTCATGGCTGCCAGCTCCCGCCTGAGAGAGAAAGAGAGTGAGAGAAAGAGAAAGAAAGAGAGAGATATGACTGAAGCTGTACGTGTTAATGAAATCAAACTAAGCAGAATACCCAGAGCTCAGTGTAGAGCCAGAGCTGGTCACTCGGCCCTGTAACCTGATCACCAGAAGCTCGGCTGCTGATGAGGTCAGAGGTCAGCACTCAGACTGTTATCTCTGGCTCCAGTTTCACAAAGCACAGCAGCGCAGAGCAGTGTGTGAGTGTGTGTACACGTGCATGTGTGTGTAGGT
Organism: Ilyophis sp. 1 JC-2022; assembly: GCA_022702515.1. NCBI lineage: Eukaryota > Metazoa > Chordata > Actinopteri > Anguilliformes > Synaphobranchidae > Ilyophis > Ilyophis sp. 1 JC-2022. The sequence goes on from CM040396.1 coordinate 107,639,571, forward strand.
GTGGGTGGGTATTTGTGAAGTTGCTTTTGTAATCCCATTCATTCCCACTTTCACACCTAAGACCACACACACACAACACAACACACACACACACACCTGTGTATCCTCTGGCTGCAACACAGAAACAGCAGTGGTGAAGGCAGGTCCCCATATTCCGGTACTCCTGCATCACGGGAACCCAAGTAAAACACACAGGTGTGTATGCCAGTTTGAATCCAAAACACCAGCCATGGGACAGAGCTGAGCTGCGGACACAAACTACACAAAAAGCAAAGTTTAAATGGAGAGAAAATAACAGCGATAACCGTGATTATTACCTGATGTCATGAGGCAGGCCGTACTGGAGCTGCCATTTAGCATAATATCTTCAAACTGGGATCTGAACAGAGAGGAAAGCAGTAATAATTAGCAGTAAATTAATGACCCGGTCAGGCTGCTCCTTCTGACCCTAGAGTTAAACGGGAGTATACAGGTGCAGCTCAAAAAATTTTAATATCGTGAAAAAGTTCAATATTTTTTGTCACTCATTTCAGAAAGTGAAACTCATATATTATATAGATTCATTACACATAGAGTGAAATATTTCAAGCCTTTATTTCTTGTAATTTTGATGATTATGGCTTACAGCTAATGAAACCCAAAATTCAGTGTCTCAGAAAATTAGAATATTTTGCTTTAACATATTTTTAAAGTATCATATTTAATATTTGGTCGCATATCCTTTGCATGCTGTTACTTTACATTACATTACATTACATTCATTTAGCAGACGCTTTTATCCAAAGCGACGTACAGTAAGTGCATACAGAAAGGTCATCGAAGTAACTACAGAACAGATAAGAAAGCACATTCTTGCCATACAGTAGCAGCTATCCCTAGTAATGAACACAATGCAGTTCACAGTGAACTGGGTAAATCAGCTCTAATACAATTCTATTCTAAATATTATACTTGAATACCTTGAATACACAGTTCAACAAGAACACATACTATGAGGTCCTAGATAAGTATTAGTCCAGGTGGAGTCTGAAAAGGTGCGTTTTTCAGGCACGACGAAAGTAGTAGGGGGTTGGCATGGAAATGGGGGGGAATGGGAAGTTCGTCCCACACCTGGGGGCTAGGGTGGAAAGCTCCGCAGTCGGGACGAGCGAGTGCCATTTACACGGAGGGGGGGAAGTGCAAGTCGCCCTGCAGTAGATGAGCGAAGCGGTCGAGCAGGAACATAGTTCTGGATCAAGTCCTGCAGGTAGACAGGGCCTGTCCTATTGGCTGCAGTGTAGGCCAGGGTCAGAACTTTGAACCTGATCCTGGCTGCAACTGGCAGCCAGTGGAGTGACCTCAACAGGGGGGTGACATGTGAAAATTTTGCGAGGTTGAACACAAGCCGGGCAGCTGCGTTCTGGATCAGTTGAAGAGGCAGGATGGCGCAGGCTGGTAGGCTTGCGAGCAGGGAGTTACAGTAGTCCAGGCGTGAGGTGACCATGGTCTGGACCAAAAGCTGGGTGGAATAGGTGCTCAGGTACGGTCGAATCCTCCTGATGTTGTACAGAAGGAACCTGCAGGACCGTGCCGTCGCCCTGATATGGTCTTTGAAGTTCAGCTGGTCGTCCAGGATCACCCCCAGGTTCTTTGCAGAGCGGGAGGCAGCCACCACGGTCCCGTCAACGGTGATGGAGTCTGTGAACACACTACTTCCTGAAGTCTGTGACCAATCAACATCAAAAGACTCTCGATATCTTAATTTCAGGTACTGTTACAAGCGATACTATAACCTCTCTGCATTTTAACTGATCTCTATAAGAATTGGGGGGTAAGACTAGATTCAGCTGTAAATTACGCTGGTACAGTATGGAACAGATGACTGGCGAAATGGCTGTACGTCATCAAGGGTCTAAGGTATCAAACGAGCCCCAAACCATCACTCTGCGGCCAGATATGGAGTAGATGTGGATGGTTCCCTTTAAGGGTTGTTTCTCCTGACTTTTTTCCCCATAGAGTTCTATAGGAAAATGAGTCAGGAGAAATAACCCTTGCAGTGATCCATCCACATCTACTCCATATCTGGCAACAGAGTGATGGTTTTGGGCTCGTTCGATAGCTCAGACCCTTGACGACAGCCATTTAGCCAGCCATGTGTTCCATACTGTACCAGTGTAATTTACAGCTGAATCTAGTCTCACCCCCCAATTCCCATAGAGATCAGTTCAAATGCAGAGAGGTTATAGTATCGCTTGTAACAGTACCTGAAAATAAGATATCGAGAGTTTTTTGATGTTGATTGGTCACAGACTTCAGGAAGTAACAGCATGAAAAGAATATGCGACCAAATATTAAATATTTGAATACTTTAAAAATATGTTAAAGCAAAATATTCTAATTTTCTGAGACACTGAATTTTGGGTTTCATTAGCTGTAAGCCATAATCATCAAAATTACAAGAAATAAAGGCTTGAAATATTTCACTCTTATGTGTAATGAATCTATATAACATATGAGTTTCACTTTCTGAAATGAGTGACAAAAAATATTGAACTTTTTCACGATTTTCACATTTTTTGAGCTGCACCTGTAGATCGAAGAGCTGGAGCTGCAGCGGTAACCCAAACGGGTCGCTTTAGGGGTTTTAGACGGACCACATCGGGGGCCTGTTGGATCAAGGTTATTTATGCCACCTGTTTGTTCCTTGTTCTGCTTGACCAATCAAAACACTGCATTTTTGGGGCCGCATGCTTTTATAGTTCAGAATGTATAGTGGACTGTGTACTATACTCTATGTTGATTACTAGGGATCGCTCCTACGTTGTGAGAAAGTTGTGCTTTGTCGGATCTGCTTTGTAGTCGCGTCAATGACCTTCAATATGCACTTATTGTACGTCGCTTTGGATGAAAGCGTCTGCCAAATAACTGTAATGTAATATAATGACTCCCTCAGGTTTTCCCCAGGCAGACAGGAAGTGGCTTTACTCTCTCACTTCCCTGGGAGGGGTGGGAGTGAAGGGTAGTCGAGAGAGAGAAACTCACACAAGTCCAGGATGTAGAGGTCAGAATGGTCCATGAGGGTAACCTCACCCAAGCTGGAGAGAAAACACAAGACAGGTTGGCCCACTTCAGCCCAGCACAGCCTCCATGAGCCATCCTTTAGCCTTGCAGGTTACCATAGTGATAGATGGCAGTAGTTACAGGTCATCTAGAGCCATGAGGCCCAGGGGGGGCAGGACAGGAAGTGGGCGCGAGGTGGGGGGGTTATAACATCCTGGCTCTGGTGGTATGTGACCCATTCTAAGCAGGTACCAGGTGACAGGTCTACACAATCTGCACAATATACCATTTACACTGCTCCCAACCATGCACCCTTAGGCCGGCGTTACACATACTACTTTTTAACGCGACTTGGCTGCATGCAACTGCATGGGGCAACAGCTGTGTAGCCCCCCATGCAATTCACTGAAAAGTTGTGTGCAAACAGGTTGCATGTAGTTGAAAGTCAATCAACCTTTTGCAACTAGTTGCAGGCAACAGCCTATCAAAACGCTCACACCATGTCACGTGACATTCCGATCAGTTTGTTCTACGACTTGGTTCCGACTGTCAGCTGATTTCATAAACAACGACAATGAGCGGCCGTTATGTTGAAACATGGACTCATCAAAACAAGGAGTTCACAGTCATTTAAGCATTTTGAAGGTTAGCAATTTAGATTTAAATATTGTCCCATGTATTCCACTCAGTTTAAGTATTTCTAATATGTTTAGAAAAAGTTAACGTTAACTTGCGATAATGGCTAACCGTCAGCCTTGAACTAGCTTACATGATGTACTTTTATTTTACATTAAATGTAATGTAATTTTAATAAGCTAATAAACTAATTTGGTCCAGCAATGCATTCATCTTTTGTTGTCTATCCTCCAGCAAAAAGTGTTGATACATTTTTGATTGCATTTGAAACGGTGTAACGGTAACGGTAAAGTTGCAAACTTACTAACGTAACCAAGTTGCATGAAAAAGTTGTATGTGTAACGCCAGCCTTAAACACACACACACCCACACAGATGCACACACACGCACGCACACAGACATATAGGCTATGGTGTTTTCTGTAACCAGGAGACACTGGCACAATCCGTCAGCGGAGACAGAAGCCCCCCCCAGACATTTTATCACCGAGGTACAAATTCAGAAATGATCCCGGCTCGGCTGGAGGGGGGTGCACGTGTGCTTGGGGTCTTTCAGATCAAACACAGAGCACTACTGGGCTTATCAGGTGCACCACTCATTAGGGTCCACAGGAAACGGGCGTCCCAGTCAGACAGACCCCCCCCCCCTCCCCCAACACTCCATATCAGCCCACATCTGCTTCCTGCTAACTCCTGTGGGATGGGGGGGGACACACACCTGCAAGGCTATGGAGAAACTGCACTGTAGCACAGAACTCTGACCTGAAAGAGAAACCACACTGCTGTACAGCGCTCTGACCTCAGGGAGAAACCAGAATGCAGTACAGCCCTCTGACCTGAAGGATAAACCACACTGCAGTACAGCACTCTGACCTCAGGGAGAAACCACACAGATGTTTCTGACCTCAGAAGAGAAACCACACTGCAGCACAGCCCTCTGACCTGAAGGAGAAACCACACTGCAGTACAGCACTCTGACATCAGGGAGAAACCACACTGATGTTTCTGATCTGAAGGAGAAACCATACTGCAGTACAGCACTCTGACCTCAGGGAGAAACCACACTGCAGTACAGCCCTCTGACCTGAAGGAGAAACCACACTGCAGTACAGGTCTCTGACCTAAACTCAATTAATGGATTATAATCAGCGGGTTAAAGTTCACTGTCTGTGGATCTAGAGGTTCCTAGCAACACTCCCTCAGTAAGACTGCACAGACCTCCAGTACATCACCTCTATTTAATCAGGTTCATTCCCAGCACAGATCTCCAGTACATCACCTCTATTTAATCAGGTTCATTCCCAGCACAGGACACACACATATTCGGCTCAGCGGTGAAGCAGCTCACCTTCAATACTGATGCCCACCACAGCATTTGACTGGGACATAATCGGACTTGTCCCGTGTGGGGTAAGGCGGGGTAAGCAGGAAACACCTGTGTAATGGATGACACTGAGGTGAGTACAACCACTATCAGGTAATAATTATACAGGACTCACACAATGACCTGTATAAATGATTCACATGATGACCTGTATAAATGACTCACACATGATAACCTGTATAAATGACTCACACACAATGACCTGTATAAATGACTCACACATGATGACCTGTATAAATGACTCACACATGATGACCTGTATAAATGACTCACACACGATGACCTGTATAAATGACTCACACATGATGACCTGTATAAATTACTCACACATGATGACCTGTATAAATGACTCACACATGATGACCTGTATAAATGACTCACACATGATGACCTGTATAAATGACTAACACATGATGACCTGTATAAATTACTCACACATGATGACCTGTATAAATGACTCACACATGATGACCTGTATAAATGACTCACACATGATGACCTGTATAAATGACTCACACATGATGACCTGTATAAATGACTCACACATGATGACCTGTATAAATGGCTAACACATGGTGACCTGTATAAATTATTCACACATGATGACCTGTATAAATGACTCACACATGATGACCTGTATAAATGACTCACACATGGTGACCTGTATAAATTACTCACACATGATGACCTGTATAAATGACTCACACATGATGACCTGTATAAATGACTCACACATGATGACCTGTATAAATGACTCACACATGATGACCTGTATAAATGACTCACACATGATGACCTGTATAAATGACTCACACATGATAATAATAATAATAATAATACCTTGTATTTATATAGCGCCTTTCTCGACACTCAAAGCGCTTTACAGTGATGAGGGGGAAACTCGTCTCTACCACCACCAATGTGTAGCACCCACCTGGGTGATGCAACGGCAGCCATTTTGCGCCAGAATGCTCACCACACATCAGCTGAGGTGGAGAGGGAGAGAATGATTTTTTGCCAAATAAACTGGGGGATGATTAGGTGGCAGATTGAAAGAGCCAGGTTGGGAATTTGGCTCTGTATAAATGACTCACACATGATGACCTGTATAAATGACTCACACATGATGACCTGACTCACACAATGACCTGTATAATGACTCACACATGATGACCTGTATAAATGACTCACACATGATGACCTGTATAAATGACTCACACATGATGACCTGTATAAATGACTCACACATGATGACCTGTATAAATGACTCACACATGATGACCTGTATAAATGACTCACACATGGTGACCTGTATAAATGACTCACACATGATGACCTGTATAAATGACTCACACATGATGACCTGTATAAATGACTCACACATGATGACCTGTATAAATGACTCACACATGATGACCTGTATAAATGACTCACACATGATGACCTGTATAAATGACTCACACATGATTACCTGTATAAATGACTGTTGTATGCGTATGGCTCTCCTTTAAAATCCTCAGCTGTACTCAACTGCCATTTTACATCAGAAATGAAGAAAAAAAACAGTAAATAATACCACATGACCTCAGCCCATCCAACATCAGACAACATTCTGTCTAAAAACTATCCGTTACCCTGGAAACCTGGCGGTTATTACAGATGAGTACAGTCGCACAGCGAGGGTTCCTGCCCGGGTCCTGCCAGATCCGCGCACAGTGGTCCTGTGGAGTTACGATCAGGGGCATGAGGAGTCATGCCGTGAGAAAGACGTGGCGACCTCTTACCGCTGGCCGATGGGGTTGTGTAGCGGCAAATTCTCAGTGATTGCGATTGCTACACGGGGAACTGAATCGTACTAGGGTACAATTAGCTACCAAATTGGCAGAAAAATTATTAAATGATGAGTACAGGCCGTTCAGCCCATCTAGGCTCCTGAGTTTACTGGCAATGTACAACGAGTTAAGCTCTGTGTCCAGGCTGGTTCAGGCCGTTATAAAAGCTTTTACTCAGCAATTCTTTCTAAAACAAACGTAGGGGGGATATTTGTGGGGGGGTGGGGGTCGGGGGGCGCGTGTCGGGTGGGCCCGGCTGGAGGGGGGGGGGGGGGGGTTGGGGGCACGAGCGCAGGGGTCCCACAGTCCAGCTGGAGAACTCATTACACGGCCCTGTACCCCAGGAGGTCAGCACCTCGAGGGAAAAAGCCCGGCCGTTATCAGCGCTGTCCTGCCCTACGAGCTCCCCTCTGTCTCTGGGTCCCGCCACAGCGCTCGCTCCACCCACTCTCATATTTATGTGTCCTTATCTGACGGCTCTGCAGCGGCGTTAATCAAACGTGCCCTATGAACTCATTAACCCACCCCACCCGAGTGCCGTTCTGCCCTCTAAGCTTTTAAGATTAAAAAAAAAAAAAAAAGTTGGAATGCAATCATTATTGTTTTTAAATCCCAGAGGAGTTCAATCTTGGGTATGAATTAGCAATTAGCATGATGATCTGTTCTGTACCTGCTGCCAAGACCAATTAATCACTCAATAACAAGGGCTGGGAGCTCGATAATCATCTGCAATCTATTATAAAGTGAAAATGAGCAGCCAATAGTGGACAGCCAAGGGGCATCTTTGAGAGATGCCCAGGAGCAGCCTCTCTGGTGGTGATTTGGGAACGTTTCCTGGCACAGTGTCTCTGGAACAGTCTCGATGGGATTTGTTCCACCTGGCTGAGATACTCTGCCACATGCAGGAGACCCCAGAACAGCATGCCCTCCTGTACCCAGAATGCACCTGGCAGAGATACTTTGCCGAATCTCCAAGGCTGCAGGTGATCTTTCACGGCTCTCCTGGTGTTTTATGAGCTGTTCCGTTACATGATCAGGAGAGTAACATGCAAACACTAACCCCCCCCCCCCAATTAGGCCAGTAGCTCCCAGTCCTGCTGGCTCAGTACACAGGGTACAGTCCCCCACCCCCCACTGCTTAAAAACACAGCTTGATGTTTAAAACCAAACTGTCTGAGGGTGTTTCATCAGAACATCCAACTGCCAGTTTTCACTGAACTTTTCTCCTGTGTTGTCCTTTCTCCTGATGTTTGTGAAATCTTCAGGGAAACACACAATAAACTGGTATTCAGTGAAATGAGGGAAACAGCATGACTATAATCCACCTTCACCATGAATTCTGAGACCAACCTTAAACCTGCAACTCACCCAGAAACTTTTTGAGACAAAGTAAAAAAAAAATAGAAAATAGACAAGCATTACTCCTCTGCTCAAACAAACAGTTCTCATCTTGACCCAACGATGACTCTGATTTGTTATTATGTTTTTTTAAAATCTATGATATCCTCATTCCTGGAGGGATTTGATCTGTCCACTTCCTGCCGGACTTCCTGCATCACTTCCTGGTGACCAGTATAATGCAGCTGAAAGGGCCTCTTCATGCTGTATGACTTCCTGTAGAGTGACTTATCTGCTGAGCCAGATGCACTGTCTGCCTGATAGGCCTACCTGCACACCCCCCAAAGGTCTGAGACAGACGGGGAGGGGGGGGGACGGGTACTCACTATATCGCTGCTACCAGGCGGCTCTCAGTTCATATCATCCCTCTTCCCTTTTTCAAAACTAATGTAGAAATATTCTCACTGCCGGTTAAACCGCACATGTCTGCAGAATGTTAGAAAAAGAAAACCTTGGTATTACACCTAAGATATTACACTGTGCATAAGCTGTGCTCACACAGTGTGCCTTAAACACACCTCTTAGTAACCATGGTATCCGAGTGGAACCTAGTCCGTAAAGTCTTGATTCCTCTGTTTTAATCATGGCAACTCCCCCCCCCACCTCACATCTCAATCTGCCCCTCAGCGCCTTTACCAGCAGGCAGGGGGCAGGGGGGGGTTTAAGATTAAGCATCAGATTAACCCAGTTTTTGGCTACACTAAAAGACAAAAGCCAATGGTAAAAGTCAAGATTACCTTTGATGGACAGTCTTGAATGTGTTCAACTTATACTTTACATAGCAATTAGGTTCTCTGTTTGAATTAGCCACAGTAAACAGGCCCTATGTTTAAATTAGCCACAGCAAAGGGGCCCTACATTTGAATTAGCCACAGTAAACACCAAAACAGAACTTATTCTACAATGAGGAAAAGTGGCATCAGAAAAAGGATTATTTAAACCTATAAACAGTGATGACCAGAGATTCTTGAGAGCCTGTGTCTCCTGGCCACGCCCTCTAAGCGCAAGTGCGGTGGCTGCTTCCACAGGAAGTGTGGAGTTGACTCCTAATGCTCCCTGCGGTCCAAAAAAATTTGCCCTTTCTTGCAGCTGCAGAGCGAGCACCCCCCCAGAAAAGTGTTAAAAGATCTTTTATCATCCATACATGTCTGCCTGAATAACTGAATTCTTGCTCATTCTAAATTTTTTTAATTCTAAGACATTCTAAATGGTAAATGGACTGCACTTATATAGCGCCTTTATCCAAAGCGCTTTACAATGGCCTCTCACTCACCCGTTCACACACACATTCACACACCAATGGCGGCAGCCACCATGCAAGGCACTAGCCTGCTCATTGGGAGCAATTTGGGGTTCAGTGTCTTGCCCAAGGATACTTCGACATGTGGACAGGAGGAGCCGGGGATCGAACCGCCAACCCTGCGATCAGCGTACAACCCGCTCTACCTCCTGAGCCACATTCTAAAATGGCTTGGACAAGATTATTGGTACCCTTTGCAAGTTGTAATAAATACTTGCATTGTGCTGATACTTCAAGCAGACTATTCTGTTTTAAATAGTATCACAGGTGTCTCCAATGTTATAATCACTCATGCAGCCAGTTTCAAAGGAGAAAATGACTCACTCTGCTATTTTGCGTTTCTGTGTGCATCACATTAAACATGGAACACAGCAGGAAAAGCAAAAAGTTGTCTGAGGAGGTTAGAAAAAAGGTAATAGTCAAGCATGGTCAACGTAAAGGGTTACAAGACCATCTCCAAAGAGCTTGATGTTCCTTTGACCATTGTTGACAATATTATGTGAAGTTTAAGGCCCATGGGACTGGAGCCAACGTCCCTGGACGTGGTCGCATGAGGACAATTTACCCAAGATTGAACGGAAAGATTGTTCGAATGGTCGAGAAAGAACCAAAGAAAACTTCTAAACAGATCCAATCTCAAGGTGCAAGTTTGAAGTCGCACCATCCATCGCTGTCTGAATGAAAATGGGCTCCATGGTAAAAGACCTCGGAAGACCCCACTTCTAAAAGAGACACAAAAAAGCCCGACAGGACTTTGCCAAAATGCATGTTGACAAGCTGCTGTCCAATGTGCTTTGAACATATGAAGCAAAATTGTAGATTTTTGGTAAATCACACCAACTGTATGTTCACAGAAGACAAAATGAAGCTTTCAAAGACAAGAACACCATGCCTACCGTGAAACATGGAGGAGGCTCAGTGATGTTTTGGGGTTTCTTTGCTGCCTCAGGCACTGTGTGTCTTGAATTTGTACAGGGCACAATAAAATCAGAAGCCTATCAAGGCATTTTGGAGGGAAATGTACAGCCCAGTGTCAGAAAGCTGTGTCTTAGTCGCAGGTCATGGGTCCTCCAGCAGGATAATGACTCGAAACACACCTCAAAAAGCAACCCAAGAATGGATGAGAAGATCTGAATCCTATGAGTCCTGATCAGAATCCTACGAGTCCTGATCTGAATGCTATGAGTCCTGATCTGAATGCTATGAGTCCTGATCTGAATCCTATGAGTCCTGATCTGAATTCTAATGAACATCTGTAGAAAGAGCTGAAACGATCAAATCTGAGAGAGCTGGAGCAGTTTACTCAAGAAGAGTGGGCCAAACTACCAGTGGAGAAGTGTAGAAATGTTATTCAGAGTTACAAAAAGCGCTTGATTGCAGTTATTGTCTCCAAAGGCTGTGCTACAAAATATTAAATTTAAGGGAACCAATATTTTTGTCCATGCCATTTTCATTTGTTTTATTATTTGGAACAATATGTTCAGTTGTCAATCAAAAGCAAAGTTTCTGTTCTATTTAATGTGAAATAAGGAATGGTGGATACCATACACTTCTGTCAGGTTCAACTTAGTTCAGAAAAAATTGTGAGTTTTTTTTATTTTTAAGTTGGAAGGGTACCAATCATTTGGGAGCTGGCCTGGTGGGGGGGGGGGGGTCTGCTTTGAAGACTCCAGAGGTTAAATGCACCAGGAGAGAGCGAGGGGGTCCGATTGTTCCCCCGCTGTGGGGTGTTTTGGCGACGCTTATCTCGGTCTGTCCGAGGGCCGACAACGGCACGTGCGGGACGCCCTGCATCCTGGGGGGGGTCAGCTCCTCTGTTTGACAGGCTGATCCTGCCCCCACCCCCTGCCCGATGTCTGCAACCTCCACTCTGACCTTGCTCAGAACCCCAGAGAGCAGATTTGGGGGGGCTACATCCTGGGGCTGAGTGGAGTAGGCCTTGGGCTGCCGGGATTAGTGGATTGCTGCACGGCCCTGTTCAATACCGCAAATAAACCACAGGTAATGCCATCAGAGCACCTTCACCTTTCCCCACTTCCTGCGCACATCAGTGAACGGTGCGCAGGTAATACCACCCCCGTTCCACCCCTCCCAACCTGTCCCGTACGAGGCCGGCATTAGGGTGTACGCAGCTTCCCTACACAACCTCCAGGTTACCTCGGGCCAGCCTCAGTACCCTGGGTGTGACCTCAGCTGGACTGTTCTCCCTACAGCGCCCTCTACAGGCTGGGAGGGAAAGCGGCCGTCTGCAGGGCTGCACCCTGCATTCATACGTTTCTCTTTAATTTGTTTTTGTTGCATAATTCAAGATAGTCATGAAACCATGAATGCGGTTGTCATGGAGTCTGGTGTCATAGGGATTCATAGTTTTTATTATGCCATAAACAAATATCTTTTTTTTTAAAACACACACACATGGATATACTCACACACACTCACTAAAGGTGTTCCTTTTGTTTGCATACATACTCAGCCCCTTTCATATGGAAATAAAAACCCTTCACTTCGATCACAATGGAATTATATAAACGCCTGTTCTGCTGCTAACAGAGGGACCGCCATCAAAGTGAGTCGCTTTCATTAAGAAAGGTCATTTGAGCGTTTCCCACTGAAAGGTCAGTTTAGCGTTTCCCACTGAAAGGTCAGTTTAGCGTTTCTCATTGAAAGGTCAGTTTGGCGTTTCTCACTGAAAGGTCAGTTTAGCGTTTCCCACTGAAAGGTCAGTTTAGCATTCTCCACTGAAAGGTCAGTTTAGCGTTTCTCACTGAAAGGTCAGTTTAGCGTTTCTCACTGAAAGGTCAGTTTAGCATTTCCCACTGAAAGGTCAGTTTAGCGTTTCCCACTGAAAGGTCAGTTTAGCGTTTCCCACTGAAAGGTCAGTTTAGCGTTTCTCACTGAAAGGTCAGTTTAGCGTTTCCCACTGAAAGGTCAGTTTAGCATTCTCCACTGAAAGGTCAGTTTAGCGTTTCTCACTGAAAGGTCAGTTTAGCGTTTCCCACTGAAAGGTCAGTTTAGCGTTTCCCACTGAAAGGTCAGTTTAGCGTTTCTCACTGAAAGGTCAGTTTAGCGTTTCCCATTGAAAGGTCAGTTTAGCGTTTCCCACTGAAAGGTCAGTTTAGCGTTTCTCACTGAAAGGTCAGTTTAGCGTTTCCCACTGAAAGGTCAGCTTAGCATTCTCCACTGAAAGGTCAGTTTAGCGTTTCCCACTGAAAGGTCAGTTTAGCGTTTCTCACTGAAAGGTCAGTTTAGCGTTTCCCACTGAAAGGTCAGCTTAGCATTCTCCACTGAAAGGTCAGTTTAGCGTTTCTCACTGAAAGGTCAGTTTAGCGTTTCCCACTGAAAGGTCAGTTTAGCGTTTCCCACTGAAAGGTCAGTTTAGCGTTTCTCACTGAAAGGTCAGTTTAGCGTTTCCCATTGAAAGGTCAGTTTAGCGTTTCTCACTGAAAGGTCAGTTTAGCGTTTCCCACTGAAAGGTCAGTTTAGCGTTTCCCACTGAAAGGTCAGTTTAGCGTTTCCCACTGAAAGGTCAATTTAGCGTTTCCCACTGAAAGGTCAGTTTAGCGCTTCCCACTGAAAGGTCAGTTTAGCGTTTCCCATTGAAAGGTCAGTTTAGCGTTTCTCACTGAAAGGTCAGTTTAGCGTTTCTCACTGAAAGGTCAGTTTAGCGTTTCCCACTGAAAGGTCAGTTTAGCGTTTCTCACTGAAAGGTTAGTTCAGCGTTTCCCACTGTGTTTGTAAGACTGCATATTCCATGAGCCACTGTTATTACCCACCATCTGAGTCTGACATGGTGTGGGGAAAAGCTGAATAAGTGACGGAGAGGAGAATATCATAAACCTACAGATCACATAGCATTAGCAGTCCCACCGCACTGCTCTGTTTAGTGCTAACTCTGATGACTAATATGGATGTGGTTAGTTTGTGTGGTTAGTATGAGTGTGGTTAGTTGGTGTGGTTAGTATGAGTGTGGTTAGTTGGTGTGGTTAGTATGAGTGTGGTTAGTTTGTGTGTGGTTAGTTTGTGTGGTGAGTATGAGTGTGGTTAGTTTGTGTGGTTAGTATGAATGTGATTAGTTGGTGTGGTTAGTATGAGTGTGGTTAGTGAGCTCCGCTGAGCTTCCTGGGTGGATCAGGTTTCAGGGGGGGTGGAGGGTAGTAAAGTAGAGGTGCCCCCCCCAGCTCAGCAGCATGTTTACACTGCTGTAAGTGGCGTTGAATGGTACCACTAACAACCAGCCCCCCTGTGGAGTTTAGACACAAACCCTAACAATTCTACAGGAAGCTTCGTATGTGTGACACGAACAGTCATGACTGACCTTCCACTTCTAATATCTACATTTACATTAAATTCAATGTGTGGCAAGTCTGACCAGGCAATTCAGCACAGCTAGGAAAGTCGTTCCGCCCGTAGTCTAAGCATCCAGCCCTGGGGGGTCGCTGTGTAAAAACGCTGAGTCTCCCCGAGCACTGCTGACAGCAGTCTGAACGGGACTCACACGCTCTAACTGCGACGCGCTCCGGTCGCCACGGCGTTTCCCTGACACCTCTCTGCCTGCCTGAGCACCTCGGGTCGTCGCGGTAACGCTTTTACTGAGCCCCGGAAAATTCCTCCACTTTAAGTAAATATCATAAACAAAAGGAAAATATGGACAAAGGGTGTCTGCTTTAGATCAGTCCGATCAGCCTGTGTAGTGGGGAAACGTGTGGGGGGCGTCGAGGTGTCAGGTATAAATCTAAGGCCCCCCCCCAGCAGTGATCACACTTAAATAAACACTCGGTTAGAGCCAGGTGCCCACAATTTCATCTGTGATGGATAATGGCGGCGTTCGTCAATTTTATTGAGACAAACACAAATCATTCTTCGGTCTTGATTATTCCAACACTTATTTAGAGACATTTCATCACTCAGAGTAAATAAACTAAGTGAGATTCTGCCTCTAAGGCCCAGAGGACAAACCAAACTGACAAGAGCTCACCTTCCTGGTTAAGCGAGAAAAAAAGTATCTTAAACACTGCGTTTATACACTTCCTCAAGTCATCCTTTGTCAAATACTCAACAACAGCACCGCTTGGTAAAACGGTACAGATTAGCTGGATGCTGATTTCTCATACTTTCATGAGAGCCCAGTGATTAGGGTGTATGTATTAGTTATGTGCCTGAATGCTAGCTCTAAGTAAAAAAAAATGGAACAGGGACGCATCCATGTGTAAATAAGACGGAGGAGGGGGACCCACGCGCAGGCAGGGTGGGGGGACCCACGCGCAGGCAGGGTGGGGGGACCCACGCGCAGGCAGGGTGGGTCCCTCTGTGTGGTCCCCTCCTCCGTCTCGTCAGAGTCATGCTCACATTTGTACAGTGACAGGAAACAACAGCAAACAGACAGAACCACAGGGGCGCGGAGCGACAGACGCACGGCCGGACACGTTTAGCATCGCCTCCCAAAACACTGCCCCCCTCCCCACCACCACCACACGCTCAGCACCATCTCCCAAAACACTGACCCCCCCCCACCCCAGCACCACCTCTCAAAGCACTGCATCTCCTGTATGCCTGCCCCCCCCAAATCCACCCCCCCCCCCCGCCCCAACCAGCAAGACACTGAATAACATCGCAAGCTGATAACGAGCAGACAGACTGTGTTCATACGTGTACCACACATACGTGTACCACACATACGTTACACACGCGTGTAACACTTTCACCGCGTAACGCAGTCCTGCTCATTCAGGTCTGACTGAGAATGGTTTTTTTTTAAAAAGAAGAAGATTTTGTTTGAGCTGTTTGGCTTTTCCCTGTCGACCTGCGCTGTCCAAGGAGAACCAGGAAAATGAATCCCACTCTAATCCCAAAAGGAAATCCTGAGGATTGCTCTGCTTCAATTAATAATACCAGCCTCTCACATCCCCCACGGTGCCCCCCCCCCCCCCCCCCCCCGACACCCCCTCCTATCCTGTTACAGCAGACCCCCTCAGTACGCCCCCACCTTTCCACAGCCAGCCAATGCACCGCTATCAGTGCTAATGCTAGGTATTAATCATGTAAAAGTATCGCAGCACTAAACTCAACCTGAGGCAGTATTCACCGCGCGGTTATCTAACGCACATCGTGCGGCTCGTGACACCAGCAGAAAAACGTTCTAAAAATGCCCTTTGATTTTGGAGTCGTGAGGTACATTCCTTGTGTACCTCTAATGCTATACTGTAAAAAAACACCGGATTATTTGAACACTTTTGTCGAAAAAATTACATACATACAGACGGGTGACAAGTTAAAGAAAAAAACCCTACAGTGAGGGGGTACGGTGGCTCTGTTATGCTGTGGGGTGCATTTTTCTGCCATGGTTTGGGTCCACTTGTCCCCTTAGAGGGAAGGGTCACTGCAAATCAATACAAAGTTATTCTGAGTGATCACCTTTATCCTATGATAAAACATTTTTATCCTGATGGGAGTGATCTCTTCCAGGATGACAATGCCCCCATCCACAGGGCACGAGGGGTCACTGAATGGTTTAATGAGTATTAAAATGATGTGAATCATCTGCTATGGCCTTCGTAGTCACCAGATCTCAACCCAATGGAACACCTATGGGAGATTTTGGACTGACGTGTTAGACAGTGGTCTCCACCACCATCATCAAAACCCCAAATGAGGGAATATTTTTGGGAAAAATGTTCCATCCCTCCAGTAGAGTTCCAGAGACTAGAATCTATGCTGGACTAGAGGTAGAATATACGCCAAGACACATTGAAGCTGTTCTGGCGGCTCATGGTGGCCCAACACCTTACTAAGTCATGTTGGTTTTCCCTTTAATTTGTCACCCATCTGTATGTACACCTGGAGTTGAGCTGAAAGTACAAAATAAGGACTGAATGCACATTGTACACTGTTGAGACACAGCAGTGTGTCCAGAGCAGTGCTTTGGGGTTGGCGGTACCTGCCAGGTGGACTGTGTAAAAGATATGCCGGAGTTTTGAGCGCTTTGGGGTTGGCCGGAGTTTTGAGCGCTTTGGGGTTGGCGGTACCCAGCCGGGCTCACTGTGTGACAGACATGGCGGAGTTTTGAGCGCTTATCTGAGCCGCTGGATTCACCCCAATCAGCAGTACACAGCAGGGACGGGCTGATAACGCACTACACACTACACACTCACAGGCCGCAGATAACACTGGCAGCCCACTGTGTCGCTGTTAAGGACCTCATTACACTGCTACTGGGCTGTGAGGGGGGGCGTGGCTGGGCTGTCAGTGCTCTCGTCTCCGGAGCGGGGGGGGTGGCGGCTCCACCAGGCCCCGCTCCAAACAACAGTAAAGCCTGTGAAAGAGGCGTAAGGTTCTCACAATCCGGCCTTTTATTGGACCGGAGTGTTCCAGAATAAAGAATAAAGCGCTCTGGTTTGGAACCTGCGCACTTTGGACGAAACACACCACAAACCTGCCACAAACCGGTCACAAGCACACACGCACACACACACACTCATGCACAAACACACATACAGAGCACAAACACGCACACACAGAGCACACACACACATACACGCACAAACACACACACAGCACGCACAAATACACACACACAGCACGCACACACACACATTCAGACATGCGCACACATACACACACACACACACACACACACATTCAGACATGCGCGCACATACACACACACACACACACACACACACACACACACAGCACTCCACAAAAAAAGGAGGGCTCTTCCCCAACTACTCTGGGCTACATCCGGAGATGAATGGCAGCGGAGTGGAGTTTTCTATGTGATAATAGTAATATATGGTATATTATGCATCTTTAAAGGTGACCAATGACACAATACAGCATTAAACTCTGGGTGTGTTCAAGACCAGGCTTGATACGGTGCTGGATACTTTCTAGTTTGTAGGTAAACGGTGAGCACTAGGTACCCTTTAGTGCCAGGAAAATGGCGAGCAATGTTGGGCTGAATGACCTGTTCTCGTCATTAAGTTATGTTATGCTATGTTATGTTATTACATAATGCTGTAAACTACCCAGAATTTTCATACTTTATCATACAGAAATACAATCACATTTCTCTTGGTGGGTTTGGGGGTTTGAAGGGGTACGATATTTGGGGCTCACCTGGTTCCTCCAAATACAACAAGCTTGTGCCCCAAGAGACAGCAGCATTGTCTTTTACAAGCACATGGCCATTTTCCCCTGGGGTCCAACTTCTTCCAGGAGAAACTCTCTGCAGCACGCACACACACACACACACACACGGTATAGCAGTGCACCACAGTTGGGAAACTCTTTATTGTTGATGATTTGCGCCTGTATGAAATGTTCATCCATCCTGCACACAAAGCTCCGCCCTTCTCTGAACATCTCACTTTATCACACAAAAGCTGTTCTAAGCAAGGATGTTAAATCCAATAGAGGAGAGAGAAGACGGTGCTCAAATAAAATAAAATAATTTGTCTGCGTCTGTGTCTGTGGGCTGATGCACAGTGGCAGCGAGGGTCCCATTCTCTCTCCCATCTAAGGAAACATCTGACAGCAATTCATCACCATGGCAACAGCATCACTCCATCGCCACGGCAACTCCTTTTGGAGAGGGGGGCCTTAAAATCACAGAGGAGTGCTCGCACTGCCATCTGCTGGATGATTAAGGAACTGACAGCAGAAGATTCCACACTGACAAAAGTCCTCAGTTTTATTTAGAAATTAACAGGAGAAACACACCTTCTGACTGCTAAAATACAACTTACAAAATGCACAAATAAACAAATGGTTCTGGCACCCTGCAGAGAAACAACTGATTTGAGCTCTCCTGTGTTTCCAGAACCATGAGAGAGTGATCTGTACTTCTCTAAATACAGGGCGGGGCCAGGCGGGGCACGGTGGGGCTGGGCGGGGGAAGGGGGAATTCCAAACACAAAGAGCTGAAAGGTGGTCACATGGATGCTTCATTGCACAGAAAGAGCCTGAAACTCCGCCCCTCCCTAACAAACCAACTTCAACCATCTCTCATGGGAGAACGCCTAAAACATTCATAACTCACACTTCATAAATCACACCTCAGTCCAACATGAAAAATGTTGAAATGTTGAAAAGCTGAGTGTGTTTCACATGCATTCTGTCGAGCGGAAGTTCTTAAACAGCCACAGCGTATAGCCGTGATGTGCAGCATTTTGTGATGGTTCCCTGTTTTAGAGAAGCTGAGAACACACACACACGCACGCACACGCGCACACACTCACACACACACACACAACCCAAACCCTAACACACACACCTAACCCTAACACACACACTCACACACACACACTCACACTTACACACAACCCTAACCCTAACACACACACACACACTCACACACACACACACACACTCACACACGCATGCACGCATGCACGCACGCACACACATGCGCACACTCACACACACACACACACACACTCACACACACAACCCAAACCCTAACACACACACACCTAACCCTAACACACACACTCACACACTCACACTCACACACTACCCTAACCCTAACACACACACTCACACACTCACACACACACACACACACCCCACACACACACACACACTCCTGTGCAGCGATACTGGTGTGTTTAAGACTGGAAGCAGCAGTCACCTGGGTTAAATTTCCACAGGTCGTTGAAGTGACGGCCCACGCTTGCATTGTAACCGCTGAATATGTACAACTCTCCATTACAACTCTCCATTATAACTCTCCATTACAACTCTCCATTATATCTCTCCATTACAACTTTTCATTACAACTCTCCATTACAACTCTCCATTATAACTCTCCATTACAACTCTCCATTACAACTCTCCATTACAACTCTCCATTATAACTCTCCATTACAACTTTTCATTACAACTTTCCATTACAACTCTCCATTACAACTCTCCATTATAACTCTCCATTACAACTCTCCATTATAACTCTCCATTACAACTTTTCATTAAAACTTTCCATTACAACTCTCCATTACAACTCTCCATTATAACTCTCCATTACAACTCTCCATTATATCTCTCCATTACAACTTTTCATTACAACTCTCCATTACAACTCTCCATTATAACTCTCCATTACAACTCTCCATTACAACTCTCCATTACAACTCTCCATTATAACTCTCCATTACAACTCTCCATTACAACTCTCCATTACAACTCTCCATTATAACTCTCCATTACAACTCTCCATTATAACTCTCCATTACAACTCTCCATTACAACTCTCCATTACAACTCTCCATTATAACTCTCCATTACAACTCTCCATTACAACTCTCCATTATAACTCTCCATTACAACTTTTCATTACAACTCTCCATTACAACTCTCCATTATAACTCTCCATTACAACTTTTCATTACAACTTTCCATTACAACTCTCCATTACAACTCTCCATTATAACTCTCCATTACAACTCTCCATTATAACTCTCCATTACAACTTTTCATTACAACTTTCCATTACAACTCTCCATTACAACTCTCCATTATAACTCTCCATTACAACTCTCCATTACAACTCTCCATTATAACTCTTCATTATAACTCTCCATTACAACTCTCCATTATAGATGCAGGAGTCCAGCCAGATGCAGGCGTAGATGTCGAACACTTTGATCTTGTTGCAGTAGATTTCATCCTTAGAGCGAATGAGGTCGAGGCAATCGGCTCTACCGCCAAATACGTACATCCCGGAGCCGATCATAGCGGGCGAGTGGAAGTCTCTCCAGCGGGCAGGTGGGTCCTGGTGGGCGGGAGGAGAGGAGGGTGGGGGGTTATTTCAGCAGGTACCAGACCCCCTCCAGTCCAAATATACCCAGCTTTTGCATTTTCTTAGTTTTGTGCTGTGGACCTCTAAAAGCACAGGATTTGGAATTTGATAATGACCTGGGTAAACAGTGCCATCTAGCGGTTTCACTCAATATGACATCAAAGTTCCGTTACACATGGTGTTGGCTAAAATTCTAATTTACGGGCAAAAAATAATAATACCCCCATAATGCAGACTAAAAACAAAACCAAAATGCAAATGTGATTTAACACTGACCTCAGGAGCCTGTATCACAAAGCATGATGACTGAGTTAGCTAGATAACTGCACTGAGTAAAACAGAACTCTTTTTACTTCAGCCCATGTTCCAGATTAGGGAGGGTTTCTGGGTTTTATTTAGTGCAGTAATCCAGCTAACTCAGTAATCCTGCTTTATAAAACAGGCCCTTGGTGATCATGAATAAATACAAGGCCACTTCTGTTCCAGTCTCCACTACTTACAGTGAGAAGGCCCCTGCTGAAGTTTGCCCCTGCAGTTCTACAGGGTTTGTTAGCCGGGACTCGCTCGCGTATTTCCTGGCTTTAGCACAGATGCTACTTACTCTGGCAGTGACTACAGGTCATAGTGCAGGTGTCCAGCTTGTGGATGTCATTTGAAAAGCAGTCTTCCTACAGGTAGAGCATTTCAACACACACACACTCAACACTTTCACATACTCAATGCTTTCTCAACACTCACACAATCAATGTTTTTACACACTTAACAATTACGGCTGATTATACATAGTTCACTTGCAACTAGTGGATATTCATCATTGATCATTAAACATGAGGTGTTGGGGGTCTGGGCAGGTTCTGATGGGGCTTACCTGCTGTCCATATCCTCCAAAGATAAACATGTTCTTTCCCTGAACCGACTCTCGCCCCCGGAACCATTCCCGAAACCTTCGGTCTGAACCACCGGTGATGGTCTAGGTAGGACACAAGAAGTGACCCACTTCATCAGAACTACCACAGAACAGTAATCTACAGACGGTCTAGCTGACCACAGAACCCAGTCAGGCACAGGAATCTACAGATGGTCTAGCTGACCACAGAACCCGGTCAGGCACAGTAATCTACAGACGGTCTAGCTGACCACAGAACCCGGTCAGGCACAGTAATCTACAGACGGTCTAGCTGACCACAGAACCCGGTCAGGCACAGTAATCTACAGACGGTCTAGCTGACCACAGAACCCGGTCAGGAACAGTAATCTACAGACGGTCTAGCTGACCACAGAACCCGGTCAGGAACAATAATCTACAGACGGTCTAGCTGACCACAGAACCCGGTCAGGCACAGTAATCTACAGACGGTCTAGCTGACCACAGAACCCGGTCAGGGACAGTAATCTACAGACGGTCTAGCTGACCACAGAACCCGGTCAGGGACAGTAATCTACAGACGGTCTAGCTGACCACAGAACCCGGTCAGGGACAGTAATCTACAGACGGTCTAGCTGACCACAGAACCCGGTCAGGGACAGTAATCTACAGACGGTCTAGCTGACCACAGAACCCGGTCAGGGACAGTAATCTACAGACGGTCTAGCTGAACACAGAACCCGGTCAGGGACAGTAATCTACAGTAATCTACAACCGCTTTGGAACATGAACCAATTTTACTACATTATCTTTGAAATATTTAATCATCATCCTTTATCAGACACTGTTCTTATGGTTCCATTGTTCCAGACAATGTTTTCAGATTTGACTATGTATGTAGGCCGTTTTCTTGGCTTTTCCAATAATGAGAACTCGTTACAGTAATGATGTATAAAGGGTCTGTATCCACCTGCAACGACATCACAAAAACATGGAGCAGGCAGATGATCCACGTCAGAATAGAGGTCAAGCAGTGAGAAGAGGAGGAGGTGGTCAGGGGAATGGCAGCGGAGGGCTTCGGCCTCATCAGAGGTGACCATGGGCCTTGTTTGAGAGGTGTGTGTGTGTGTGTGTGTGTGTGTGTGTGTGTGTGTGTGGTGGGGGGGGGTCTGATGTATTAAACAAGCCTTTAACCATCACTCTGCTGCCAGAAATACAGTAGATATGGAAGGATCACTTTAAGGGTTGTTTCTCCTGACAGATTTTCCTATTGAACTCTATGGAAAAATAAGTCAGGAGAAGAAACCCTTCAAGTTATCCATCCATATCTACTGTATTTCTGGCAGCAGAGTGATGGTTAAAGGCTTGTTTAATACATCAGACCCTTGTTGACTTAGAGCCACTTAGCCAACCATGTATTCTATACTGTTCCAGTGTAATTTACAGCTAAATCTTGTCCCCCCCCCCCCCCCCATTCCCATAGAGATCCATTCAAATTCAGAGCTGTTATAGTATCGCTTGTAAGAGTACCAGCAAATAAGATATCAAGAGCCTTTTGATGTTGTTGGGTCACAGACGTCATAAAGTCATGGCATGCAAAGGATATGCAACCAAATATAAAAAATATGGCTTTTCTACCAAGTATTAAATACATTTAATTTAGCATGTTCAATACTTTTTTTCCTGTGTCATTTCACTTTATTGCACATAACTTTTTTAAAGAATTGGAACGTTACAATTTCTTTAGCTGTGTAGTATTATTGAGTTAATACCAATGTCTGTTCAAAATCTCATGTGAATAGCTACATTGGAAATATGTTTGATAATAAAATTGTTGACGTGTCCAATACTTATTTCCCCCATTGTACATAGTCAAATCTGAAAACATTGTCTGGAACAGTGGAACCATAGGAACAGTGTCTGATAAAGGATGATATTTCAAAGATAATGTAGTAAAAATTGGTTCATGTTCCAAAGTAATTGGTGTCAATAGATTTCTTTATCCTGAAACATTCATGATGTAAACTCGGAATGTTGTTAGTAATCAGTTTCCATAAAACTATGCATTATTAGTAATGCTACAGTTACTTATCATTTTTAGCAGTGGGATTAATTGATAGTTAGATGCATTGTAATGAAATGAAAAGACAGTCATTTCAAATGTAATGTGTGAATTGCATTTTGAAATAGTAATTACTTTAATGTTAAGTTGTGTCATATTGAACAGGTGATTTGGTTCAATGAACAAATGGTCTTTGGTTTATGTGTACTGTATCCAAGCAATTGAACAAAGTGTTTAGAGTTTTGAAATCTAAGAAATCTAAGTTGTGAAGTGTCAAAGCGATTGTAAAAAAAAACTAATACGAGTGCAAACGTAAGTTAGCTTAGTGAGATAATGGCTACAGCAACTGAAGCTAGTTATCGTTCCATAAAACAGTTACACAACTGAGCAGAAATGATAACCAGATAAAGAGGGGGCTACATATCTACCTAGTTAGCTAGCCATATCATGTGAACGCTATATCCAGTCACCAAACTATCTAAAAACAGTGAAACCAGTTGATGTGAAACATTGTGTCAGGTGTGTATTCACCTAGAAAACATCAATCCGATTTATGCAAGCTGGCTATAATCTCCGTCAGAACACTGTCCAAAAATGTTTATATTATGACAACAATTTCAAAAAAATATTTATTCGTAAACTTATTTAACAACACCGATCAATATCGTTTTTACGTAGCCTACTTAAATGGAACTCGGAACAGTACAACGCTTTTGAGCTATTGCATTGTGGGAGCAGGTGTTTCTCGAACAACGACAGGACCAAAGTACAAAACGACACGTTCCATGATGAAATTGTATTTCATGCGCGAAGTAGATTCAATAATCATACTGAAACCAGATAGAAGGGAACATAAAGCTAGGTATGCAAGCGATTGAATCGAAAATAAGCTTTTTGGGCTGATTGCAACCAAATAGCTGATTGCAACCAAATAGCCAGTCACACACTAGAGTGCATGAAATTTCCAAAATTCTCTAAACTGTTGGACAATTCTTTAAATGTTTGAAACATTTCACGCAGCATATTCACATGTTCACATGTGTAAAGGCAGATGCTCATTTCCAATGCGATTGGTAAATTAATCAGACTGAATTTACTTAGAACAACTGTGCCCTGCAGATTCTGTCACAGTGAAAATATAGCTATTCAAATTAGACCACCGAATCTGCTGTTCAACTGTTGGTTTCTATGAAATAAAAAAAATGCCAGGCTGAAATTTGACCTCCTCTCCACTAGTGGTCTCCCAAACTCAAATCATCATGTCATATCATGAACGGAAATTACAGAATGTGAGTCTTAGAACAGATAAGATGACACAAATATAAATTAATTCATTAATAAAAATAAAAATAAAAGGTAATAACACAAAATGAACAGAATGAGCATACTAGAATAACAAACCCAACAAAGAATAAACATTATGTGAACAGCATTGATTTGCTTTGAGCCAGGGGCTGAACTTGTAAATGCATGATAGCTGGTAAAGTTATTTATGATCATGGAGAATGTGTTCCTAAAATGAAGGGCTCTCACTGACATGGCTGCCTGGTGAAATTTACTTTACCTCTTGTTAAATTATTGCTCTTGTGAAATTATTATTTTCCTTCCGTTTAATGAACCTACTCAATGGAGGGGCCAGGCCATGCAGAATTCTGAAGAAGGGACACACACGTTCACTCGCAAAGCTTTAATTCATCCAGAGACGTGCATCTTCATACAAAATGTCTGAACTTGCAATTTGTCTCAAAATATGATATCTCCCAAGACTTTTGTAATATCTGCCATATTTATACGCGTAGCTTTTTTTCCTTTTTTATTTTTAGCGCAAAGAGAATTAGTCATTGCAGCAGCATGTAACAAGCCAGCCAGACCCTCACTTTCTGCGCAGCTGTGAGCTCTATAATTGGGGAGAGTGACAGGGGGACATGTGCCCCCTAATGTAGCAACTGGGTGCCGAGCAGGTGTGACCTGCAAAAGCCTGGTCCAGCTGCCCCTGGAATGGTTGGGAGGTCTCGGCCCAGGTTGGGTGTATTCAAGGGTGATGATTGGCTGATTGCCTGCAAACATTCCTAGCTGTGGCAACTGCAGGACGTGCACACAATGGCAAGGATTGTACCAAGCCCCGCCCCTTGCCCTGCCCTGCCCTGCCCTTGCCCCGCCCCCCAGCCATCGCCCCCCCACAACAGCTGTGTGTGACCCTGTTACTCCCCCTCCAACAGGCACGTTCAAGTTTTCATCCAGCATTAAAAAAAAGTTTTTGAAAATAAATCTGTGTAAATCACAGCGCTATTTTCACCCCTCTTCTTTCATCTCTCAAGGTTTCTGTGACACAAAGAACAAGGCGGCCGGCACAGTTCCAACGGAGAGGATGGGCTTTGTAATGGCCGTCAAAGAGGCATCGATTATCACGCATAACGCCACGTCCTCCATCAAACCGAATTACTTTTACGCCCTGTAAATATTTGTCGCACGCCAGCTTGTGATGAGAAGAGAACAGAGCCTGCTTTTTCTCGGGCAGACTGTCTCACATGATCCCTGTATTGTACAAACCCGTTTCAATAAGTGAAGACTGCGTTCGTGTTTTCCGTTAGGCCACTTAGTGAAAATAACCTGACCTTCTCGTGAGCACTCTATCGCACAACATACTTTACTCTAAAGTCACATAAAGCACTTTTTAATTTGCGGAGGCCTGAGTTTCCATGTGACTCCTCACAGTGTATACAGGCGAAATAAAGGACATTTTCAGGCCCAAGAGCCTTGTGATGTTAATGGAATGTGAAAAGTGTAAGTCATGGTTCTGTCTCCAGCTCTTTTCTCTTAAAGACATACGGAACACGCCAGATCTAAAGACATATGGAAAAGGTTTGGCTTGTCTGCCGTAAGACAGAAAGCTGCACTGAAAGTGTTGAGGTGATCTGGGTAAAGATGATGTCAGACTAAACGCACGGTTCAGCGGTTTGAACACTCCTCGGTGTGCCTCATATAGCAACTGAGAGAGGCTGTGGCTTCGCTATATATCCGCCTGCCTGCGGCGTACAGACGGACACCTGCTCCGCTCCTGCAGCTGGTCACGGGCTGACAGACGGCATTCCCCATGCTGATTGGTCGGCCCGGTCGTGCAGAATCACCTGTTAGTGACAACACAGCTGACCGCGTCCCAGCGACCCGCTGCATTTCGCTAACGCAGGTTTTACATGCTTTACAAACAACAGATGCATCGCGGCCAACCCCTCTATCCCAGTGCCGCCAACCCCTCTATCCCAGTGCCGCTGTACCCTGCTCAACCCCCACAGATTCCACCGGCATGAAACTGAATTACTCGTATGAAAGTTCAAACCTGCTCAACTCAAACTCTTCAAAGCAAAATAAATGGGTGCTGGATCCTCAGTTCAACAACTGTGGATACAAATGATAAAGATAAAGAGCACTTACAATCAGGACTTACTGTCTTTATCAGCATGGACGTGTTTCGGCAATCAAGCCCTCCTCAGCGTGCGTCCTCCTCATTTTTATGGGCAAAATAACAACTGCAACCCTCCAGCCGTTTCTCAGGCTTCCACAAGCGCGGTGACGAAAGAGCTCTGCATCGCACTGTGGCAGGCAGGGAGAAGTATGGCTCTTCTGGTTAACCTTCTGGCTACTCCATCTCGCAAAACCGAGAAACTTTCATCACACTGGCCTGTAAATCTTCAGGACAAATGAACACTTTAATAGGAAATAAATGTTTGACATGTTTTCAGCTTCTGTTTGTATCCTCCTCTGACAGCCAGCAGATCCATCCAGGCTGTTTTTCTTGTCATTTAGGCCCCTAAAGTTCAACAGCAATTTAATTGTAAATGATGGTTTTATGTCTGAAATTGTGAGGTCATATATAAGATGCTAAACCCTGCACTCCAAATACACATACTATTTTAAAGATATAATATTACAATAATAATCATGTTGTGAATATTCCTTCCACAATCATGTTCAATGCCAGAATTCTTATGATTTAGTAATAATAAGTAACGAACACGCCCTAAAATTAGGGAGCGGTGATGGAGAGGAAGCCGGACAGCAGCCGTGGGGGGGTCCAGATGAGGGGGGACGAGCCCCACCGACGGTATGTAGAGGAAGGTTTAAAAAAAGAAAAAAAGGGCTGCGTGTTTCAGTGCAGTTAGGGGAGAGAATCGTGTGTTACGGTTCATATAGCCATGTGGCCGTACATTTCTTTGGTTTTGTGTTATTTGTCTTCTCTCTGTTCTGATTTTCTTCAGATAAAGGCATTAGATCAACTAGAGGTGATGTCATCATAAAACATGATCTAATTCTCAGGGAAGAAAAAGCTACATTTTCATTCCATCAGAAATAACAGCAGTGTGCTCGACATTCTTTATCCTGTTCTGAGAAGAACTGCGCATCGTCATAAAAATCATCTCTGTACATCTACTCCTCTCTTCTCCTCTCCTCTATTCTCCTCTCCTCTCCTCTATTCTCCCCTCCTCTCTTCTCCTCTCCACTCTTCTCTCCTCTTTTCTCCCCTCCTCTCTTCTCCTCTCTCCTCCTCTCCCCTCCTCTCCCCTCCTCTCTTCTCCTCTTTTCTCCTCCTCTCTGCTTCTCTCCTCTTTTCTCCTCTCCTCTCTGCTCCTCTCCTCTCTGCTCCTCTCCTCTCTGCTCCTCTCCTCTCTGCTCCTCTCCTCTTTTCTCCTCTCCTCTCTGCTCCTCTCCTCTCTGCTCCCCTCCTCTCTGCTCCTCTCCTCTCTGCTCCTCTCCTCTTTTCTCCTCTCCTCTCTGCTCCTCTCCTCTCTGCTCCCCCCTCTCTTCTCCTCTCCTCTCTGCTCCTCTCCTCTTTTCTCCTCTCTGCTCCCCTCCTCTCTGCTCCTCTCCTCTTTTCTCCTCTCCTCTCTGCTCCTCTCCTCTTTTCTCCTCTCCTCTCTGCTCCCCTCCTCTTTTCTCCTCTCTGCTCCTCTCCTCTCTGCTCCCCTCCTCTCTGCTCCCTTCCTCTCTGCTCCTCTCCTCTCTGCTCCCCTCCTCTCTGCTCCTCTCCTCTCTTCTCCCCTCCTCTCTGCTCCTCTCCCCTCCTCTCCTCTCCTCTCTTCTCCTCTCCTCTCCTCTCTGCTCCTCTCCTCTCCGCTCCCCTCCTCTCTGCTCCTCTCCTCTTTTCTCCTCTCCTCTCCTCTCTGCTCCTCTCCTCTTTTCTCCTCTCCTCTCTTCTCCCCTCCTCTCTGCTCCTCTCCTCTTTTCTCCCCTCCTCTCTGCTCCTCTCCTCTTTTCTCCTCTCCTCTCTTCTCCCCTCCTCTCTGCTCCTCTCCTCTTTTCTCCTCTCCTCTCCCCTCCTCTCTGCTCCTCTCCTCTTTTCTCCCCTCCTCTCTGCTCCTCTCCTCTTTTCTCCTCTCCTCTCCCCTCTGCTCCCCTCCTCTCTGCTCCTCTCCTCTTTTCTCCTCTCCTCTCTGCTCCTCTCCTCTTTTCTCCTCTCTGCTCCTCTCCTCTTTTCTCCTCTCCTCTCCTCTCCTCTTTTCTCCCCTCCTCTCTGCTCCTCTCCTCTTTTCTCCTCTCCTCTTTTCTCCCCTCCTCTCTGCTCCTCTCCTCTTTTCTCCTCTCCTCTCTGCTCCTCTCCTCTTTTCTCCTCTCCTCTTTTCTCCCCTCCTCTCCCCTCCTCTCCTCTTTTCTCCTCTCCTCTTTTATCCTCTCCTCTCTGCTCCTTTCCTCTTCTCCCCGCATTCAATGAATATAAAAAATTTAAATATTTTTTGAAAATATTTTCAACTAAACTTGTTTTTTCATCCAAGACACTTATATTATGTAAATGTAAATACCTCAAAAAAAAATGTAGGCCTCAGGAGGATATGGCTTAAATGAATGTATGTATACATTATAACACAAATATATATATATTTACGAATAGCAGCGTTGTGTGGCTTTATGCATGAAACTGTATGTACATTCTGTGTAAATAATACATAAATGAAGTAAAGTAACAGAGCAGAACAGTCCCCTGGTATAATGGAGCGTGACTGGAATGGGAGCCCAAGCACACACTGCTCAGTCACTTTCTATTTATTTCCTAAGGACCTCTGCCTACACCACAGTTGCCCGGTAACAGTTGTCATAGATGCTCCCCCTGGCCGGCTGGTCCCCCCCCCCCCCCCCCCCCCCACACCTGCCCCCTTCACCCTCCCCCCCTCTACACTGAGCCTGCCCCACCCTACAGCCGCCAGCACCCGCCATGTGTCCAGACCCGATTCTCCAAGACCGCTGACTGTAGGGTTCTATACATAGCCTTTTTTTTTTTGTCTTTAAAAACCTGCCTTTAAACGGGAAGGTGCAAATTTTTTATTAATTGCTTGTTTGTTTATCGACGCATTTTCTTTTAGTCGATGTTAAAATAATGGCCCGCTTTCTGTCAGCTCAATTTTTTAGGGCTTTTTCAGCTTCATTGGACAGCACAGTGTAGAGAGACGGGAAGAACGGGGATAGCGAGAGAGACTGCAGACGTCGCGGACCCAAACCGCAGACGTCGCCGCTCGCGATGAACATGTGGACGGGGTTCTACAGGCTACGCCGCCAGGACACCCCTCTTTCAGTTAAAATTGTCAGTTTTAATTTTAATGTGTAAGAACAGGTGAAGGATGTCAAGCGTAGAAATGTACGCTTGACCTCTGACCCCAGCAATCGCTTCTCAGCTCAGATAGATGTGAGAGTGTGAGGTCATCATGTTTCCTACTGGCAGGAATGTAATAAATATGGCCGCCGAGCACTGCAGGTCAGCTTTACCTCCTTATATAAGACATACCTCATACGTCATCTTAACAGAACATTAGATCATTTGTTGTCTGTCAGTTACCCCCCAGATCATAATTAGGGAAGTGAAATTATGTAACAGGGCAAATAGCTGCATGGGATTTAGTTCATTTTTTAAATCTGAAAAAGGATGACATTTTCCAGCAGTTCTTCCTGTCTGTGTTTACCATTTATTTACCTGTCATTAAACACCTAGGGTTAAAGACCTGCCTGAACATATTAAAGCTTGTAACCATAGCGATATTGTGGTATAAACAATATAACCCACTCTAATGAAGGCATAAACGAAAACGAAACAGAGTTTTCATGCAGATTATTAATATTTATAGTTTTGAACTGACATTCTCAATCATTTTTCATCTTTCTCTTATTATATTCAAAGAAACCATATGGGCAAAAATACAAAACAAATACAGACGATGAACAACAAATAGAAACACAAAACAAGAACCAAATGTACACTGGTCACAAAATACCTCCCTCAAAAGTGTCATTTCTCTTTTACTAAATGTTTAAAATTGGTAAATTTGACCCAAACCAAACACAAGGGTGAACATTGTTTCCAATGCTTTATTTGACTCAGGTCCCCACTGTGCATTTCATACAGGGTCAAAGGTTAAATTCCTTTAAGTGATTGATGTTTTTTTAGATGTACAGATTCTCCCGGGTGTTTTATAATCAGGCTCTCATGCAAGAGGGAAATCAACTCCTCGCTCTAGGAGCACTTCCTGTTGACTTATGATGTCACTGCCTTGGGGGCAGAGGGTTTTGTTAAAGCAGGCTGTTGCTGGCAGGATTGATGGAGTAACAACATCCTTTCAGATTTCCTTTCTGATCGATCACTGCCTAAAACTGGTTTCCGATCCCTCACAGAGGACAATGCTGGTGTTTGAACCCAGCTCGGTGCAGTAAGAAAAGCTTTCTTGAGGAAAACATTACATCACAGAAACAGACTGTCTTTCTCCATAATTTAATTTCCTGAATATTTATATTTATTTCTCCTCATGACGTGGGGTCTCATCAATGCACACACTGTTCAGGATTTACCCTGCACCCCACAGAGATTTCTGTGCCACACTTCCAAATTGTTTTTCTCATAATTTCTCAAAAGTATTAGATGGGAAGTATTATCTCAGAGTCACGACTGACTGCCCTCAGGTAAATCAATGGAACATTTGTTTACTTTGATTTATTTTATCCAGGGAGTACCAGGCTCTCCCTGGAGAGCCGGACCCAGAAACAGATGTGCAAACTGTGGGGCTTTTGGTTTGATGACAGCCTCTTCTCCTGAAGAGGTACTTCTCTCCACCTTCACCTTTATTTCGAATTTCCCCCTTTTCCGCAGTCATGCAGAACCAATGGAGTCAGAAAAGGGCCCACAAGCTCTTACGCCGTTGGCCAAAGGCAGAGGTTCTGTGTTTAGCAGCGGCCTCGTTAGGCTGCCCTGAACCCCACTGAAGCAGAGAGAATGTAAAATAAACACTGCCGGTGGTCCCACACGTGAGAGAGACAGAGGGCCACTCCCGTGCTAGAGGCTGGTGAGAATGCTGCCCTTGCTGTTCCTGCCTTAGTTTCTCTCTGAGCGGAAGTTCTGAGATCTTAGGAGCAGCTCTGACATTTTAGGAGCAGATCAGAAATCTAAGAACCAGCTCTGACATCTTAGGAGCAGCTCTGAGATCTAAGGAGCAGCTCAGAGATCTTAGGAGCAGCTCAGAGATCTAAGGAACAGCTCAGAAATCTAAGGAACAGCTCAGAGATCTAAGGAGCAGCTCAGAGATCTTAGGAGCAGCTCAGAAATCTAAGGAACAGCTCAGAAATCTAAGGAGCAGCTCAGAGATCTAAGGAGCAGTTCTGACATCTGAGGAGTAGCTTTTATATCTTAGGAGCAGCTCTGATATCTGAGTAGGTTTATTGGACAGAAATAAGTGGCAGATTGCAGTGAACGACAGGCCTGGTTTTATGAAGTGTTTCCTTTGTTTCTGCCTCTTTATTCCTCTGTCTGGAATGCAGAACCGCGCGGTGTAAGATGGCGCCATTGCTTCATCACATCTTCTGCCAGTTCAGGAGGGTGTAGACTAGCATCTTTAAAAATGCCCACAGACAGCTCCCCCTGTTACCCAGTAGGTCCACGGGAGGCCTTACTGCTCATTCAGACAGGAGCTGCACAGGGCTCCCGGCTGCACCCGCTGCTAGCACAGACACACACACACTCACACTAACACTGACACATGAACACACTCACACTGACGCCAACACACTCACACTGATAAACCCAACACACTCACACTGATAAACCCAACACACTCACACTGATAAACCCAACACACTCACACTGATAAACCCAACACACTCACACTGATAAACCCAACACACTCACACTGAAACACTCACACTGATAAACCCAACACACTCACACTGATAAACCCAACACACTCACACTGATAAACCCAACACACTCACACTGATAAACCCAACACACTGACACACTCACACTGATAAACCCAACACACTCACACTGATAAACCCAACACACTCACACTGATAAACCCAACACACTCACACTGATAAACCCAACACACTGACACACTCACACTGATAAACCCAACACACTGACTTTGACTGGATCTGGCAGCACTGACATGGGGCAAAACCACACTGATAATAAGACTATAAGTCCTTTCATCTGAAACATATCAGGACTAAACGCCCCCCCCCCCCCCCATTTTCATAGAACTCCAGTCAGAAACAGGACAGATCTGGAGGCTCAGAGAGTATTTTAGGGTCTTGTGTTCCCCTATTATCTCATCAGCACCCTCTGTCTGGATAAACTGTGCTCCCCCAACCCTCTCATCCCCCCCCCTCTCTCTCTCTTCCCCCCCTCTCTCTCTCTCTTCCCCCCTCCCCCACCCTCTCTCTCTCACTCTCTCCCCCCTTTCTCTCTCCCTCCCCCCCTTTCGCTCTCTCTCTCCCCCCCTTTCGCTCTCTCTCTCCCCCCCTTTCTCTCTCGCTCTCGCCCCCCCCTCTCACCCCCCCCTCTCACCCCCTTCTCTCTCTCCCTCCCTTTCCCTCCCTGCCTCTCTCTCCCTCCCCCCTCTCTCTTGTTCTCTCCCCCCTTCTCTCTCTCCCTCCCTCCCTCGCTCTCTCTGTGCGCTACAGGTGTGCAGATCTCAGCTCTCTGGTATGCGTTCTACTTCACTCTCTCAGCATTCTGAACACATTGTACAAATACGACTGGACTGAATACCCACTGCAGCTTATGTGCTATCATATACATGTATCTCTCTGTCTATTGTATATAAATACATGTATCTTTTAAACTCACTAGAATTTCAATTGTTAATAACTGAATAATTGTTTTTATTTCAACAACAGATGTAAAAAATCTTTTTAACGTTTAACCTCCAATCGTAAATCCAACCCAACCGATTGATCACAGCACTGCCACAGTAATCTCTATATTTGGGTTAACTGTAAAACGGGGCCTTCCTCTTTCTTAATCTAAGCGGTGCTCCTGCGTATGAGGCCGATAACACAGTCTCACACAGTGGGAGAGCACGCACCTACCAGAACATTAATGCTGTCTCACAGGCCCAAGGCTTAACTAAATAGACACTATGCAGGTACATGAGACTCATACATTAATGTAATGTAATGTCATCTACTAAATACTAAAGGTCCTGGTAGTGTCATTCCCAAAGCCTGTTTCTCTGCCAAACTTACACTGTTTCCACAAATTCAACACAAATCTAACAAATCAAAAGTAATTCTGTAAAATAATGCAATAAAAATCCAAGCTAATGTTTTGGATTTCATGCCATATTGCTTTGAGATGCGAACTACTGAACCTGCTGAAGGAAAAGCCACTTCTCCTCGTCAGCGTGTTAATCGCATTAATCAAAAACGGCACTGAACGTAGAAACAATGCTAATACTAACCCAGCCAGGTCTGACGTTAGCATTATGTTATGATGTCATACTTAAAGGGTGGGGTGTCTCCAATGGTTACGCCTGAAAGAGCGCCATGTTTACGAGATCTAGTTCAACCGGGGCGACAGCTAAGGCTGCATGGTTGCAGGTTCGATTCCCAGGCAGGACACTGCTGTGCCCTTGAGCAATCTGAGGGACTTTAAATAAAGCTAATGAATATGAATGGCATCCAGCTGTATAAATGGATACTATGTAAACATGCGTAAAAAAAAAAAAGCTAAGTCACTGTGGCTAAAAGAGTCTGCTAAATGCCAGTAATATAATGCAATGTGAAAGCAGCAGGTTCCATGCGGGTACTCTTTACACAGGGTGGCAGTGTAGTATAATGGTTAAGGAACTAGGTTTGTAACCAAAAGGTTGCAGGTTCGATTCCCAGGTAGGGTTTCAGACCCAGGTAGGACACTGCCGTTGTACCCTTGAGCAAGATACTTCACCTGCGTTGCTTCAGTATATATCCAGCTGTATCAATGGATACTATGTATAAATGCAAAATGCTGTGTAAGTCGCTCTGGATAAGAGCATCTGCTAAATGCCTGTAATGTAATGTAATGTACTGTGAGCAGATCGGGCTGCGGTTTAAGAAGACCTGTGGATCTGTTCATTCCTAATGGAAAAAAGTTGTACATGTGCACAGCACACTGTGACCAGTCACGTGTGTGGGGTGTTACTGTGGCTTAAACCAACATGATTGGACAGGACGCCTTGTTTGAATCTAGCGCAGCGCCAAACTTCAAAGCAAGTCCCACAACAGATTTTTCTGTTCTAAAAACTATTTTGCAGTTTAATTGTCTTATCTGAGCTTGAAGGGCACTGTGTAGACACGCCTATCTTAGCTGTAACGGCACTGTATAGACACCCCTATCTTAGCTGTAATGGCACTGTATAGACACGCCTATCTTAGCTGTAACGGCACTGAATAGACACCCCTATCTTAGCTGTAATGGCACTGTATAGACACGCCTATCTTAGCTGTAACGGCACTGTATAGACACGCCTATCTTAGCTGTAACGGCACTGTATAGACACCCCTATCTTAGCTGTAACGGCACTGTATAGACACGCCTATCTTAGCTGTAACGGCACTGTATAGACACCCCTATCTTAGCTGTAACGGCACTGTATAGACACCCCTATCTTAGCTGTAACGGCACTGTATAGACACGCCTATCTTAGCTGTAACGGCACTGTATAGACACGCCTATCTTAGTTGTAACGGCACTGTATAGACACGCCTATCTTAGCTGTAACGGCATTGTATAGACACGCCTATCTTAGCTGTAACGGCACTGTATAGACACGCCTATCTTAGCTGTAACAGCACTGTATAGACACGCCTATCTTAGCTGTAACGGCACTGGATAGACACGCCTATCTTAGCTGTAACGGCACTGTATAGACACGCCTATCTTAGCTGTAACGGCACTGTATAGACACCCCTATCTTAGCTGTAACGGCACTGTATAGACACGCCTATCTTAGCTGTAACGGCACTGTATAGACACCCCTATGTTAGCTGTAACGGCACTGTATAGACACGCCTATCTTAGCTGTAACGGCACTGTATAGACACGCCTATCTTAGCTGTAACGGCACTGTATAGACACGCCTATCTTAGCTGTAACGGCACTGTATAGACACGCCTATCTTAGCTGTAACGGCACTGTATAGACACCCTATCTTAGCTGTAACGGCACTGTATAGACACGCCTATCTTAGCTGTAACGGCACTGTATAGACACCCCTATGTTAGCTGTAACGGCACTGTATAGACACGCCTATCTTAGCTGTAACGGCACTGTATAGACACGCCTATCTTAGCTGTAACGGCACTGTATAGACACGCCTATCTTAGCTGTAACGGCACTGTATAGACACGCCTATCTTAGCTGTAACGGCATTGTATAGACACGCCTATCTTAGCTGTAACGGCACTGTATAGACACGCCTATCTTAGCTGTAACGGTACTGTATAGACACGCCTATCTTAGCTGTAACGGCACTGTATAGACACGCCTATCTTAGCTGTAACGGCACTGTATAGACACGCCTATCTTAGCTGTAACGGCATTGTATAGACACGCCTATCTTAGCTGTAACGGCACTGTATAGACACGCCTATCTTAGCTGTAACGGCACTGTATAGACACGCCTATCTTAGCTGTAACGGCACTGTATAGACACGACTATGTTAGCTGTAACGGCACTGTATAGACACGCCTATCTTAGCTGTAACGGCACTGTATAGACACGCCTATCTTAGCTGTAACGGTACTGTATAGACACGCCTATCTTAGCTGTAACGGCACTGTATAGACACGCCTATCTTAGCTGTAACGGCACTGTATAGACACGCCTATCTTAGCTGTAACGGCATTGTATAGACACGCCTATCTTAGCTGTAACGGCACTGTATAGACACGCCTATCTTAGCTGTAACGGCACTGTATAGACACGCCTATCTTAGCTGTAACGGCACTGTATAGACACGACTATGTTAGCTGTAACGGCACTGTATAGACACGCCTATCTTAGCTGTAACGGCACTGTATAGACACGCCTATCTTAGCTGTAACGGCACTGTATAGATACGCCTATCTTAGCTGTAACGGCACTGTATAGACACGCCTATCTTAGCTGTAACGGCACTGTATAGACACACCTATCTTAGCTGTAACGGCACTGTATAGACACGCCTATCTTAGCTGTAACGGCACTGTATAGACACGCCTATCTTAGCTGTAATGGCACTGTATAGACACGCCTATCTTAGCTGTAACGGCACTGTATAGACACGCCTATCTTAGCTGTAACGGCACTGTATAGACACCCCTATCTTAGCTGTAATGGCACTGTATAGACACGCCTATCTTAGCTGTAACGGCACTGAATAGACACCCCTATCTTAGCTGTAATGGCACTGTATAGACACGCCTATCTTAGCTGTAACGGCACTGTATAGACACGCCTATCTTAGCTGTAACGGCACTGTATAGACACGCCTATCTTAGCTGTAACGGCACTGTATAGACACCCCTATCTTAGCTGTAACGGCACTGTATAGACACGCCTATCTTAGCTGTAACGGCACTGTATAGACACCCCTATCTTAGCTGTAACGGCACTGTATAGACACGCCTATCTTAGCTGTAACGGCACTGTATAGACACGCCTATCTTAGCTGTAACGGCATTGTATAGACACGCCTATCTTAGCTGTAACGGCACTGTATAGACACGCCTATCTTAGCTGTAACGGCACTGTATAGACACGCCTATCTTAGCTGTAACGGCACTGTATAGACACGACTATGTTAGCTGTAACGGCACTGTATAGAC
Organism: Ilyophis sp. 1 JC-2022; assembly: GCA_022702515.1. Lineage (NCBI taxonomy): Eukaryota > Metazoa > Chordata > Actinopteri > Anguilliformes > Synaphobranchidae > Ilyophis > Ilyophis sp. 1 JC-2022. The sequence goes on from CM040396.1 coordinate 107,676,982, forward strand.
ACGCCTATCTTAGCTGTAACGGCACTGTATAGACACGCCTATCTTAGCTGTAACGGCACTGTATAGACACGCCTATCTTAGCTGTAACGGCACTGTATAGACACGCCTATCTTAGCTGTAACGGCACTGTATAGACACACCTATCTTAGCTGTAACGGCACTGTATAGACACGCCTATCTTAGCTGTAACGGCACTGTATAGACACGCCTATCTTAGCTGTAATGGCACTGTATAGACATGCCTATCTTAGCTGTAACGGCACTGTATAGACACGCCTATCTTAGCTGTAACGGCATTGTATAGACACGCCTATCTTAGCTGTAACGGCACTGTATAGACACCCCTATCTTAGCTGTAACGGCACTGTATAGACACGCCTATCTTAGCTGTAACGGCACTGTATAGACACGCCTATCTTAGCTGTAACGGCACTGTATAGACACGCCTATCTTAGCTGTAACGGCACTGTATAGACACGCCTATCTTAGCTGTAACGGCACTGTATAGACACGCCTATCTTAGCTGTAACGGCATTGTATAGACACGCCTATCTTAGCTGTAACGGCACTGTATAGACACGCCTATCTTAGCTGTAACGGCACTGTATAGACACGCCTATCTTAGCTGTAACGGCACTGTATAGACACGCCTATCTTAGCTGTAACGGCACTGTATAGACACGCCTATCTTAGCTGTAACGGCATTGTATAGACACGCCTATCTTAGCTGTAACGGCACTGTATAGACACGCCTATCTTAGCTGTAACGGCACTGTATAGACACGCCTATCTTAGCTGTAACGGCACTGTATAGACACGACTATGTTAGCTGTAACGGCACTGTATAGACACGCCTATCTTAGCTGTAACGGCACTGTATAGACACGCCTATCTTAGCTGTAACGGTACTGTATAGACACGCCTATCTTAGCTGTAACGGCACTGTATAGACACGCCTATCTTAGCTGTAACGGCACTGTATAGACACGACTATGTTAGCTGTAACGGCACTGTATAGACACGCCTATCTTAGCTGTAACGGCACATTTTTCTGTGTTGAAGGTTTTTGCTGTAAATACATTTGTCATCGTCTCCATTCCAGAAGCCAGACTCAATAATCAGAGATACAGTCATACACCAGAATAATGGCTCATAAAATATTTACTATATTTTAGCTCTATAACCGCAGTCCATGAATCTGTCCAATGAGGAAGATCCCAATTTCTCCAGTTTTCAGAAACGATGATTTACAGTCCTCATGATCTCAGGCATTCGTGACATTTCCACTTTGTTATTCAGTTCAATGGGAGAGGTCGTACATCAGGAGACACGCTAGGTTTTGATGGGAGAGGTCATACATCAGGAGACACGCTAGGTTTTGATGGGAGAGGTCATACATCAGGAGACACGCTAGGTTTTGTCATGTTTGTGCAGTGAGGGTCACGGTTTTTTTTCCCGGAACACTGGTATTCACAGAAAATGATGAGATAACAAACAGTGGAACAACACTTAACCAGCCCTAATAATCTCTGGCATAGCCAAGGTGTCGAACACACATGTACACACACAGGAACATGCACGCAGATAACACACACCGTATTTTTCTACGTCACATCAAATCGTGGCACATTAAAACTCTTCCCAGAGCTTAAAATGCGCATAACGGGATAAATAAAATCTCCGGGATTAAAATATAAAGCAATAAAATTTGCTTATTCAGTAAATTGCTACGGGAGGGGGGTGCGGGTGAAAATAGTGCTTATTAGATTACCTTTAACCTCAGGACTGGCCAGAAAAAGGCCAGGTGTTCAGGCAGGGGGTGAAGGCTGTGTGGAAGCAAGTTTTACTTTTTTAGGAAATGTTTCCCCTCTGGTGACAGACACCCCAAATAACCCCCACCTCCCCCCTTTTCCCATCACAACACTTCAGCAAAATTCAGCATATGTGTCTGGGTAGAGCTGGAGAGGGGGGGAGGGGGGGTAGAGCTGGGGAGGGGGGGAACAGTTGTCCATGTAGGCTGCTGTCCCTAAAAGCAGCGGGAGAAAGAGTTTCACTGTTCTACAGCAGCCGGACTTAGCAGCTGGTATTTTGGGACAGAGTCTCTCCTCTCTCCCCAGCAGACACCCCTCTATCGCTCTCTCTCTCTCTCTCTGTTACTTTCACTTACTGCAACACTCGTCATCTCATGCTTTCAGTCAACCAGTTCCTTGTCATTTTTAAAACTTTCATTTTTAAGGAGTTTGATGCGGAATTTAAAAACAGTGCTGTGAACGATCTCGCTCCTGCAGACACAAGATAAACCTTGGATTTCTTTTTGATTTTCTCTCTGCGCACACGCGCGTTTTATGGAGTGAAGGAGGCACCGGGGCCACAGAGGTGAGGGCTTGGGGTTTATTTTTATTTTTAATAGCGCGTTTTAAACGTTAACGATATGGCCTCATTCCACAGCAGAAGGTCTGGCGTGCCATGCCAGACTGGACTCTGTTAAAGTTTTCAAAACATCCTATTTCAAAACATCTTATCTGAGAGACTTTTCTGCTCTCGACTCCGAGAGGAAGTTTTACCAGCCGTTCTGCACATGCTCAGAAGTCTCTGACTTAACTCCCGTGTTAGTTTTTTTGTGGAAGACTCCCCCTTTTGTGGCGACAGCATGCCAGTGGCGCTCCTGCTGCTCCTACGCTCGCTGCTGGCCCGGCTGCTCGGGAGCAGGTTAGCGGCTCTGGCCGCGCAGTTCCTCAGGAGGAGCCTGTCGCTGGTGGCTTCGCGCGCGGGATCCCTGCTGCGGCACGTCTGGGAGCGCGTGCGGTCTCAGGAGTCGCGTGAGCTGCTCCTGTCCTGCGTGCTCTGCCTTCTGAACATGAACAAGAAGACCCGCAACTGAGATCCCATAACTTTTCAATCTCACTTTTGTTTTTTTTTAAACTTTTTATTTCTGGACACTGGACTTCAAGAGTGAGAGACAGGAGAAAGAGAGAGATTACAGACTCTTTTAAAAATATATAATATTCCTAATCCAAGCTGTGATTTCTGAGCCATGGCAGAAAGCATTGTGAGAAAGATCCAGCCCTTCACTATCAGTACCAAGCTGTCTGTGCCAACGGGGCCCAAATGCCCACATTCTACAGAGAGTTACCTGCCAAACCCGGAAAGCTGCCAGCAACACAGCCAAAAGGACCAGGTGTCCCTTTACCTGGGCGGGGCCCAGAGGGGACCCCGTTTATCACCTGTGGCCGCCCAGGTGAGCCGTTTGGAGCGGCAGCAGGTGGAGCCGGCAGAGGCGGACCACCTGACCAGGAACGCCGTGTCCGTGTCTACCTCCTCCAGAGCCATCCGGAAGATTGCCATCTCCGGGAGCACGGATCACCCCGGAGGCACAAAGGCCCCTCAGGGGGGACAGTCCAAGACCTGTGGGACCCCCAAATCAGAAAACATCAACATCAACAACAATAACAACATCCCCTCCAAGCCCCTACCCAGGATCGTACGGGTGAGCTGTGAGAACAAACCCAATGCTCACTTTAAGGTACGGGACAATTCCTTCACAAATTTCTTCTTAAATTTCTATTTTAACTTACAGTGTTGTCACATACCAAAGAGGAGGAGTGAACAACACAGATAAACAAAATATAATAATTAACAATAATTTTAAAAAAACATTTGTTTGGCAGTTCTGATTTGCCTTATCTGCAGTGTGGTTTGCAGCAACCACAAGGTTTACAGAAAAGTTATATTCCACAAGAAGCTGTATGAATATTATTATTATTATTATTAATAAATAATATGTTGATCAAGTTTTGTCATTTTGTGAGTTTATTGTGATGGAGTTAGTACCGCATGTCTCAAACAGAACGTGTCATAAATATAATGGAAAAAACCTTTTCCATTAATGTGCATATAGATATTAAAAATCATAACAACAATATTGCACGGCGCTATATATTTTGATCTGATCTGGTATTTTCATTGTCAATATACAAACACTTGCATTTAAAAAATAATAATACAAATGTGTTTATTTCACACAAAATACCCGCACAATGATGTGGGTAGGGTACAGGTTGTGTAACACCGCTTGATGGAAACAATTGGCTTAGACCGGTAAGGCGCTATACCTCTTCATAGATTAAACATGGCGAAGACAGCAAGGCTACTTGCGACGAAAGAACAGAGCGCGCGCGTCTGCCGCTTCATTCCAGACCGGGATAGTTGCAATTTCGGTGTGAGACTCTTTTCAGAGTCTATTGGATAGCAAGATACCATCAGGATAATATTAATTCTCTATAGTACACCCCTGAGAATATGCAGTCTCGAATAGGGTACGTTGCCTTGTTTCTTTTTTTACAGAACGGGAACCCGGTCAGCGACAAGCACAGCCAGACACAAAGAATACACTTCTGCTTTCTCTACTGTCAAACTGTAATTTGCATGTACAGTGTTCTATGGTATATGCTTTTATCGTACAACTTTTAGTAGTAGGCATAGCCTATATTCTTCCACACACTGACTATCAGTAGGCCCTATGTTTACAACAACAATAAATACAATCGTACGATTATAGGCTACATCGGTAAATTCAGCGTTAGTCGCTCGCATACAATTCCAAGGAGACGACTTTAAATGAACGGACATGGAATGTCCGAAAAGTCAGTCCTTACAATTAATAATAAAAATAACAAATGCAATACCTACCCTGACAGACGGGCTAATCATTTTAAACGGATTGCTCTACCTACCCTAACAGACAGGCTAATAATATCAAACGCATTTTGCTGCCATATGCTAACAATAAGTGAATTGACGTCAAAAAGTGGCCTATTGGAGACGAACGTACGTCCATGGCTGCATTAAGCACACAATGAAAGCAAAACATGACGAACATAGGTCTACGCCTGGAGTAGGCTACCCAATAAATTAAGTTTCCGTTTGATGGATTACTTGTGTGTAATCTGTGTGTGTAGCCTTTTTTTTATGGGATTAGCGGTGGTCGAGCTATATCGCGACATCCAAGCCTGACTGACTCCAACGCATATTTCAAGTTGTTTCCCAAAGCAACGGGAAACACGCGCACTTGTAACCTGTAACCGAACTAAAAATGCGCGGATTATCGGACATAGATTCACTGTTCACACAAAACGATTAGCTCGTTCAACAAGAAGACACTCCAATATTTAAACACGCGTGATCTGCATCAAGACCAGTCAGTTCATTATCGGGCCTTATAATGAGCATGGAATAGTCGGAGCGCGTGTTGTCAACGGTGATAAACTGATTTGAAGTGGATTCCAGTGAATAACAGATAGCCTACCATTCACTGTAACTACAGATTTTTTTCTTGTAAATTATCTCCGATTTTCACGGTCTAAGGCAAAATTTTAGAGGACACGGTAAAGGGAAAACAGTAAATGGTTATTGTGATAAATGTAGGCTACTCTATTGGATATGATTTAACACTGACAACTCTGCTGTAAACTAATCACGTTTTTCAGAGAATATAGTTTTCAAACATATTGCACTTCATTGTGTGATAACAATAACACAAGTGCATTTGACGTAGACATTATTTTTAAAAACCTATAGTAAATATTCATATTAACATATAATACGTACTGTACATAGCAGCAACTGTTGCGTCATCTGTAGGCCTAATGCTGAATAGGTTGTCCTTAGTTATGAGCGTACATTTCAAAGTTCACATAAGTTGTGATTTAATTAATATATCGGTATTTCAAACCAGTTGGACAAATACTATGATTGTGTGAATATTGTTCTACGTGTATCATTATTATTAAGCACGATGAATGCATTCATAATCACACTTTTCATGGAAAGTGTTGCTGTAATGGTCATATTAACTGCACCGTTACAGGTGTAATGGTGTAATGAGTCATTGTTTCAGGTGATCTGGTCTTTATATTGCAGGTTTTGCTAAAAAAAGATGGCCGTGTGGGGAAACAGGGGATCCAAGAGGATGGGTCAGGTGGAACCGGCACCAGGCCCAGTCTAGCCTTCCAGGTACTATTTAACCCTGTAAGGTGTAAGAATGTACATAACATAACACTCTAATGCTGATGTAAAGCCATCTGTTCGTTGTGCGGTGCCTGTTGGGGGTTGGCATTTGTTGGTCAGTTTGTTTTGTCTTCAGATGACAAAATAAGATGGTATAATATAAGCTAGGCTACTAATAGGAATCCTGCTTAGTTTGTCTGGGTTTTGACTGGACAGTGAGCTGCAATTTGACAGTTATTTCCCCCAACATTCTAAATACAACTGCCAATGTTGGGATGTTGTTCAAAGTTGGGGCAGTGTGCAAGCAGCTTTACAATGGAGTTTGAGAACATTAACTTTGAATTTTGAAAAAGCATTCCAAACAACCTACTTTTCAAACGGATAAACGTTTTTTTCTATTGAGTCAGAACGCACTCAAATCCAACCCACTCTATGTAGCAGGATCACTTAGTTAGCTGGATAACTGCACTGAGTAAAACCTAGAACAGCTCTTTTTACTTCAGTTCATGTTCCAGATTTGAGAGGGTTCTGGGTTTTACTCAGTGCAGTTATCCAGCTAAGTCAGCAATCCTGCTTCGTAGTATACCCCCAAGGAGTAGTTGTACAGCTTAAATGTCTAAAGTAACAGTAACCATAAAAAAATCTTTCTCCATGTTCTAATTATTCATTATTTAGTCCTTATTGTCAGTGATTAAATAATTTTGCTCTGTAATGCTGTGTGTGATCAGTCTGTCTATCTGTATGCCTGCCCTGTGCAGAATGGTTCTGTTTAAATTTTCTTAAGTAGAATTTCATTATATATAAATGTATAAATGATCAAATATTTTGTTGTAACCTTGTGAAACGCACTTAACCTGAATGATGGATGATGATGGTGATGCCTTGCATTTATATAGCGCCTTTCTCACACGCAAAGCGCTTTACTATGAGGGGGAGACTCACCTCAACCACCACCCACCTGGGTGATACAACGGCAGCCATTTTGTGCCAGAACGCTCACCACACGTGGGATTGATGTGATCTGTGCCACATTCAAACTTGTTTTAATCTTTTCCATTCCTGCATTCATATTCTGAACACCTTTCATATTCCATTGTTCCATTTTTGCTTTCATACTGTGTTCCTTTACATGTCTTCAGAATCTAAGAAAAATGATGACTTGTCATATTAAAATGTTTTGTTTTTTGTTATAGCAAGCTCTGCATATAATAACGGTCTCTTGGGGTTTAGGAAGTGATGTCATATAATATAGCTGCCAAACCTAAACGACCAATTATTTTAAGTCATGAACATCGAATAAAAACAGTGACATCGTTTTTTACCGTGGTTTTGGATTCATATGGGATGGATTTTTGTAAATAAAAAAAAAGGTTATACTTTGATCCTGCGAGTCTGTGGTTTGACCACCTGTGATGCAGTTTAAAAAGAGGATTTTTAAATGAATATTTATGTGGCTAAATTTGGCTTTTGATATTAACTTGTAACTGAAATCCACATTGCATAGACCAAGCCCGGAGTTTTATATCCAGTACAAAATAAGTTTTGACTAAGTACCACTTCAGGACAAAGAGACATGTTACCTCGTTGTGGAAATCAAGGGGTCAAAGGGCAAGTTGTGGAAACAGGACTGTACTGGACAGAAAGGGATTGTGGGAAATGTCAGGAAACGGCTCTTCTTACTGCCTGCCAATCACAGCGAACCCCAATGAGAAGGCGCTGGAAAAACACAGGCGTTTTATAAACATGAGCAAACTTGTTTACATGTTTCCCGCTGCCAAGTTACGTTAACTACAGCCTCGCTCGCATGCCTGTAGCTTCCCTTCCACGGCTCGGCTGGCTGCTAAAGTCATTCTGAGGACAACTTCTACGGCAGAGCGACTATTTCACCGCACCGCATGTCTCACAGTGTGTACATGTATATAACCTGGCCTATGGACAGAGTCCTCTCCCGTGCCCCACTCCGCCCACATGCTTCCTGAATTATGAGGGGGAAAAACTCTAACTCTCCAAAGGACATTCTACTGCCCCGTTAATTTACCCCGCCAGCATCTTGCACAGTGCGGACATTACTGTAGCTGAATGGGTTTGGGATAAAGGGTTGGGGTTAGACATTCTCACATGTCTGAAATGGCCTTAGGTTGTGTGATTTTTTAATATATTTTTAAAAACTTGGTTGCTAATTTTCTTCCCGTTTTGTCCCAATTTGGGAGCTAAATGTGCCCGAGAGCGATTCAGTTCCCCATGGAGCATGGAGCCGTTTCTCCCCCTGCTTTGGTTGTGTAAATTAAACATTTATTCGGGTTAAACTGCACTGTAACAGTTCACATGGATATTCTTACATTCCCACCCCATCTCAAGTGCAGATCTTTACTGCCTTAATCAGCATATTAGCATTTCGTGCCACGTATGTAAAAAAAAAGTATACACATTTATATATAGTTCTTACAATTATGCTGTGTGATGTAAAAGTGATTGTATTTAAATGTCTTTTCAGCCTCGTTGTTTTTTTCCCTCACAAACACATTTGTCTTGTATTTTTCTTGGATTTTACACGGCAAGGGTTTGTACAAAACAGAGATTTACTTGTTTTGAAATATCAGTATTACTGTAATCACAGCCAAATGGTTTTTGCCCTGTGCGTTTTGAAAGCACCGCCCCATTCTGAAATACCTCAGTGAACATGTCGTCCGTTGTATAACGGTCGCGTAACGTGACACACGGGAAACAGAACATCCCTCTTCTCACCTCATTGAGAAGCCTAAGGGAGATTACAAGCCATTTCATAGTCGCCAAAAAAAGTATGCGTACGGATGTCCGCAGGGTCCGCGCTGGCCTAAACTACATCATAGCGGACCTAAAGTGGACCCTGAGCGGACGTCCGCCATCATAGCGGACCCAAAGTGGACCCTGAGCGGACGTCCGCCATCATAGCGGACCCAAAGTGGACCCTGAGCGGACATCCGCCATCATAGCGGACCTAAAGTGGACCCTGAGCGGACGTCCGCCATCATAGCGGACCCAAAGTGGACCCTGAGCGGACGTCCGCCATCATAGCGGACCCAAAGTGGACCCTGAGCGGACGTCCGCCTAGGCAGTGCGCACAGGAGTCGTTTTTTTTGTCCGCACGGACCTGTTGTTTCACCTACAAGCGTAACTTCTGCGTACCGTAATCTTCTTCCATGAATGACGCCATTGTTATATGCAATTTTCATGCAGAAATGATGGGACCTGTAGTCCACAAAGGGGAGTTGGTACGCTTTGAATATTCTTCGAGTACGCTATGAAAGGCAAAAGTCTGCTCCCTGTTTTAAACACTTTGTAAACGCCTTCAGAACAGTCTACAAAACAGCAGACCATCACATCTTTACTCTCTCAAAATTAATTACTTCAACATTATTACTCTGTATTTTTCATCCACCCACACGGCTCAATTCATGCAACTCTGTCATGATGTATGTACCTTTATGTACTATAACATAGTCCCAGTCACTATTATTGTGTTTATATCAACACAGAATCCTATACTGACAGCCCTCTCATCCAATCGGGAGCAGCCTAAGGTGGAAGGCCCACCCTGTGGACATCCAGAGGCCCCGCCCCCAAACGACGGCTGTTTCACGCGGCGCAACGCCCTGTTCAACAGAGAGCTCCTGCAGGTAATGACAGACAGCTCTGCCAGCCAATCATATTGCATGGTTTCGTCCTCAACAATGAGGATGTTTGCATATATTAAATTATCCAATCAAGTCAGACCAGACAGCCAATCACATCAATGCAAAGCAAGGCAATCAGCGCACGGCAGCACCACTAACAGGAAATGCTGAACCCTCCCTGACGCTTGCCTTTTGGGTAGAAACACAATTTATATTGTGATCAGAGATGAGCACACACCACTGCCAATCATTTTGCTTCTTACATAGAAAAAATAATAAGAGGACAGTTACCAAGGTGATAGTGCGCTGATACTGTACGTCAGATATGCTGTAACGTGTTGACACTTTTTCATAAACACCTTGTCTTTTTAAGCCATCATACAGGAAGTGGCAGTCATTACTGACTTCCTGTATGATGCCATTACCAGACACTATATTAATGGAGTTATTGTGAGACGATAGGAGAGGACTGTTTATTTATTTTTTTGAGTCTGAAATGCCTCATTGCCCATGGGAGCTATTAAAGATAATTACTGGCATTGGGAAGAAAAGAAGTTACATCATATTTCAGTTTGAGGAAAATGGTAACATGTTTTTGCCAAATGCTGCGCTGAGCGGCGTGTGTGGTTTAAACGTCAGGCCTTATCTGCTCAAGCAGTCCAGGAACTGTTCTGGGCGAGGTGATTCGCTGAGCCAGAAATATGTACTCACAGCTGAGACATGCTGAGATAGGATCTCGCCAACAGAACAAAACAACACAGTGTGCAATATGAGCACAGGCCATCCAAGCAGAGCGGCTGTGTTATTACCACCGGCCCCTGATGCTTCATTCATGTTCAGGGGCCACAGAGCGGCTGTGTTATTACCACCGGCCCCTGATGCTTCATACATGTTCAGGGGCCACAGAGCTGCTGTGTTATGAACATTGGCCCCTGATGCTTCATTTATGTTCAGGGGCCACAGAGCTGCTGTGTTATTACCACCGGCCCCTGATGCTTCATTTATGTTCAGGGGCCACAGAGCTGCTGTGTTATTACCACCGGCCCCTGATGCTTCATTTATGTTCAGGGGCCACAGAGCTGCTGTGTTATTACCACCGGCCCCTGATGCTTCATTCATGTTCAGGGGCCACAGAGCTGCTGTGTTATGAACATTGGCCCCGAATACTAAATTAATCTTCAGGGTTCACGGAGTGGCTGTGTTATTACCACCGGCCCCTAATGCTAAATTCATTTTCAGGGGACACAGAGACCAGGGGCCCCAAGTGTTGGAGTCCCAGTACATCCTTAGGGGGAAATATATATATTTTTCCCTTTTTTAGAATATTTTTTGTGTATTTCCATGATTATAAATGACATAATTTGTGCTTTCAGATAAGTGCTTGTTTTGATTTACACGTAATTGGTAATACCATGACCTTTATAATCATGCCATATTTATATTGTACTTAGTAGGTACGTGTCTTTTATAAATCAATGAAATACTGACATCACAATTTAGACATGCTGCTACGTACTAGTGTGTTAAAATACCCACTGCAGTTTGTCATGGGTGTTGGATAAATGTTACCAAATTTTTTTTAAAAATGCCTCCATGTCATAAGATGACATCTTTACAGTTCTACTGCACGTAAAGTGGTTCTCTGTGACACGTCTTTACTGTATGTAAAGAAGGGCAGAGAGATGTTCTGTGGGGTCTGGTCTCCAGGGGAACAGGAAAAGATGATGCAATCCTGCGTTCCAGAACGGCTGCTGTGTGTTTAACCTTGAACAGACTCTTGCAAACCTTTTAAAAACTGTTTAGGTAAGAAAGTATTTCCACAGCCTAGTTGACAGAAGAAAGGAGAGGAAAGTTCCCTGACCTCATAACTGCTCTGCTGTATGAAAATATTAAATTATCATAAAATTATGTCTTAAAATTATGGGGTTTAAAAAATAATTATAATTATCATACATAGACAAACGAAGAGACAGTATACGTGTAAATATGTGCTTTCCAAAATCTAGAATCTTTCTTTGAAGCAATAACCTTATAAAATATGTTTTGACACCATATACTTTATCAGCAAATTAATATTAGCAGCACACAAGAGGAAAAACTATTTGATGCACCTAGAATCAGGCAGCTTTATGGCCAACTAATGATGAATGTGCTTAATTGAATGACGTTGTGACTTTGATTGGGTGTGCACCTTCATACACAGCTCTGGGGTGAAGTTGCTCTTACATGCAGATCTAGGATCAGCTTTCCCAACCCCAATTTTAACTTTAACCATTATACAGTAAAAAGCTAAACTGATCTTAAATCAGCCGCCAGGGGAAACTCTGTAACCTTTGTATATCATACATGCGAAATGACAAAATGATTGTACTTTTTGGCATTATTGATCGTACGTCGTACAGAGGACGAAATTATGGTAGAAATACGATAATTATCGCACATGTGGCAACGCTGGTAACGGTAAGACTCTGTCCCTGACCTGCAGGCTGAGGAGTGGATGAAGGCGAAGCTGCAAGAGTTGAGGGACACACAACATCGCCCCCTGCAGGAGGGGCTGACTCACACCCTACAGAGAGACCTCAGGGATTTTGAGAACACCCTGATTCAGCTCAACCAGGTGAGTCCACCACACGGGGATCGCTGCTGTTCCTTCAGTGGGCCAGGGTGACCAGCCTGGAAACAGCTGGGAATATCAGGATTGGTTTGCACTAAATTATCAGAGAGAGAGAGAGAGAGAGGAAAATGAGTCTGGGAAGTGTTAGTGTGTCAATGTGTTATTTTCATTTGTTTGTTGGTTGGTTCATTTCAGTCTTACCGGATCTTCCTGTGCTACCAAGCATTACCACTAGGGGCAGGATGTGCTGACAGTGAGACAGGTTCCATCCTTCCGGTAAAATCACCTGAAACATACAGTATAGGGGGATGGTTACTTAAAATAAAATAAAAATTTAAAACTTAAAACTACCATAAGTGTAAACTGTACTCGTTTCGACCCATCTCAACTTCGGCTCTGAGTGAGGAGTGCAATTAGCTGGCGTCATGGTTACGCATCCAGAACATTCTGTAAGAAAACCACTTTAATATGAAGGGATTTTTAGTGCAGATTTAGCCTTAACAGGCCTATAGTAAAATAAAGTGAGCAATGTGCAAATGAAGGCCCAATGGTTCTATAGGCCATGGGCTGTAGCAGGGGTAGGCAACCCTGGTCCTGGACAGCCACAGGGGCTGCTGGTTTTTGTTTTCACCTTAAATACAGCAACTACTGAGACCAAAAAAACCAGGTGAGGTGAGTTAACCGTGCAATCAACTGCTTTAATTGATCAATTAAGTGGTGAGTAACAACAAACCAGCAAGACCCTGCGGCTCTCCAGGACCAAAGTTGCCGACCCCTGGGCTATAGGATGTGTGGAATTCATTTAAAAGGAAACTCTGGGCGTGATTTACGAAGACCTTTAGCATTTGCTAAATATTTTAGCACATGCAAAACTAATAACACAACAAATGATTGGTGCAAAACAAATACGATGACCAATCATTGATCATGTTATTGGTTTTGTGTGTGCTAAAGGTCTCTGTAAATCAGACCCACTATGCGTAATGACAATGGAAATATGATCTATATGTTAAAGCTCACAGCCTCTTACTGCTGTGGGGTTATAAAGCTGTCTAATACCCAGAGAGAAGTGATTGAAAGCAAGGTCATTGTTTTCCTTCATGGGTTCTATAGATTCTGCTATGAAAGGCAAATGTGTGGGGTCTGTGTGAATCAGCTGACTTGCCAGTTGCCAGTTGGCAGAACAGATTCACACTGCTATGATTACATTACATTATAGGCATTTAGCAGACGCTCTTATCCAGAGCGACTTACACAGCATTTCTTTTGCATTTATACATAGTATCCATTGATACAGCTGGATATATACTGAAGCAATGCAGGTGAAGTACCTTGCTCAAGGGTACAACGGCAGTGTCCGACCTGGGAATCGAACCTGCAACCTTTCGGTTACAAACCCAGTTCCTTAACCATTATACCACACTGATTACAGTGTTAAATATTAACCGTGCACTTTACTTTAGTATAAAATCAGCGTATTAAGTTTGCTGTAGTAGTATATAACAAAATATACAGTAATATACATCATCTTACATCATACAATCATATGAGAATAAAATTGGCAATTAGACTGCCAGAAAATGAGCTAGGTTACTTGAAGAAACTGGCCAGCCTTTTTACATTACATTACAGGCATTTAGCAGACGCTCTTATCCTGAGTGACTTACACAACCTTTTTTTTTATTTTTTTTTTACATTTATCCATTTATACAGCTGGATATTTACTGAAGCAATTACTGTACCTTGCTCAAGGGTACAACGGTAATGTCCCATTTAGGAATCGAACCTGCAACCTTTCGGGCACATGTCCAGTTTCTCAACCACTATACTACACTGCCTCCCCAGTGCCGCCTTGCTAGCTCCCTAGATTCAGTCCTCCAGCAGAATTACTAACAGGTGTGCGATGCTCCTCTGTGTGTTTCAAGATGGGGGAACAGCTTCTCTGCAAGCTCAACCCTACTGCTGACCAAGTGAGGAAGCAACTGGGCCAGCTCAGGGACCAATGGCAAACTCTGAAGCAGGCGGCAGCCAGCCAATCAAAAGCGCTGGGCGGAGCCAGGAACCTGCAGGAGTTCAACAGGAAGGTGGACAGGCTGGAGGCGTGGATTAAAGAGAAGGTAAGACAGTCTGCAGCCGTAGATCAACCCTCTTGTTCTCTCCCCTCCCAACTGTCTGTACGCGTTATACACAGTCCATCTTTGTGTAACGTGCTTGTATATCTGTCAGCAGGAAGAGGAGCAGTGGCTCGCTAAGTTCCAGGGGGAGAATATTGAAAGGATGCAGCTGACTAGAAGAATCCTGGATCTGAAAGAGGTGAGTTTTATACACTGAGCACAGAAGTGATGTCATGGCGTGTGCTGTCCCCCGGCCCCTCTGGGTCTCATATGCAGCCATAGCTGATAACTACACGGGCCTGGTTATGTTTTTCCAACATTTATCTCATCTCTGAACTGTTACATATTTTAGAGTACTGTGACAGATGTGATGTGAGATGGCGACATGTTTAAAATATCAAAAAAATTATCAAAGATCAAAGATCTATTAGGATAAAAGCTGAGAGCATTTCCAGATATTGAATCAGTTATTCATGGGTTTGGTTAGTGTCCTTTGGATTCAAAGTCATTATAAAGTTTAGGGGAGAAGACGTGCTTTGTGCTGTGCGTAATGGCTTTGAAATGAGCAAACTGCTTCAGGGACCATCTTTTATGACATCATCTATTCCAGAGCATTTAGATCACACCATAGATGCACAGCGGTACCCCAACATACACAGAGCGTTACCCCAACATACACAGAACGTTACCCCAACATACACAGAGCGTTACCCTAATGCTTTAGACACAGACAGCAGTACCCCAACATACACAGAGCGTTACCCTAATGCTTTAGACATAGACAACATTAGCCCAACATACACAGAGCGTTACCCCAACGCTTTAGACATATACAGTGGTACCCCAACATTCACAGAGCGTTACCCTAATGCTTTAGACATAGACAGCGGTACCCCAACATACACAGAGCGTTACCCTAATGCTTTAGACATAGACAGCAGTACCCCAACATACACAGAGCGTTACCCTAATGCTTTAGACATAGACAGCGGTACCCCAACATACACAGAGCGTTACCCTAATGCTTTAGACATAGACAGCGGTACCCCAACATACACAGAGCGTTACCCTAATGCTTTAGACATAGACAGCGGTACCCCAACATACACAGAGCGGTACCCCAATGCTTTAGACACAGACAGCGGTACCCCAACATACACAGAGCGTTACCCTAATGCTTTAGACATAGACAGCATTAGCCCAACATACACAGAGCGTTACCCCAATGCTTTAGACATAGACAGCATTAGCCCAACATACACAGAGCGTTACCCTAATGCTTTAGACATAGACAGCGGTACCCCAACATACACAGAGCGTTACCCTAATGCTTTAGACATAGACAGCGGTACCCCAACATACACAGAGCGGTACCCCAATGCTTTAGACACAGACAGCGGTACCCCAACATACGCAGAGCGTTACCCTAATGCTTTAGACATAGACAGCAGTACCCCAACATACACAGAGCGTTACCCCAACGCTTTAGACATAGACAGCATTAGCCCAACATACACAGAGCATTACCCTAATGCTTTAGACATAGACAGCGGTACCCCAACATACACAGAGTGTTACCCTAATGCTTTAGACATAGACAGCATTAGCCCAACATACACAGAGCATTACCCTAATGCTTTAGATCAGAGAGTATACAGAAGAAATGCCCCCCCCAAATGCTCCGCCTGCCCCCCCAAAGCCAAATCCAGAAAAAAGTTAGGACAGAATTACTCTAACACACAGAATTACTTTAACACACAGCGTTACTCTAACACACAGAGTTACTCTAATACACACAGCTTTACCCCAACACACACAGCGTTACTCTAACACACAGAATTACTCTAACACACAGAATTACTTTAACACACAGCGTTACTCTAGCACACACGGCATTATTCTAACACACAGAGTTACTCTAACACACACAGCGTTACTCCAACACACAGTGTTACTCTAACACACAGCGTTACTCCAACACACACAGCGTTACTCTAACACACAGAGTCACTCTAACACACACAGCATTACTCTAACACACAGAATTACTCGGAACACACACAAAGTTACTCTAACACACACCGCATTACTCTTACACAGAGTTACTCTAACACACACAGCGTTACTCCAACACACTCAGAGTTAGTCTAAGACCCACAGCATTCCTCTAACACACAGCATTACTCTAACACACAGAGTTACCCTAACACACACAAAGTTACACTAACACATACAGTATTACTCTAACATACAGAGTTACTCTAACACACACAGTGTTACTCTAATACACAGAGTTAATCTAACACACACAGCGTTACTCCAACACACACAGAGTTACTCTAACACACACAGCGTTACTCCAACACACACAGCGTTACTCTAACACACAGAATTACTCAGAACACACACAAAGTTACTCTAACACACACATCGTTACTCTAACACACACAGCATTACTCTAACACACAGAGTTACTTTAACACACACAGCGTTAGTCCAACACACACACAGTTACTCCAACACACACAGCGTTACTCTAACACACACACAGTTGCTCTAGCACACACAGCGTTACTTTAACACAAAGTTACTCCAACACACACAGCGTTACTCTAACACACAGAGTTACTCCAACACACACAGCATTACTCTAATACACAGAGTTACTCCAACACACACAGCATTACTCTAATACACAGAGTTACTCCAACACACACAGTGTTACTCTAACACACAGAATTACTCTAACACACACAGCATTACTCTAATACACAGAGTTACTCTAACACACAGAATTACTCTAACACACACAGCATTACTCTAATACACAGAGTTACTCCAACACACACAGCATTACTCTAATACACAGAGTTACTCCAACACACACAGCGTTACTCTAACACACAGAATTACTCTAACACACACAGCATTACTCTAATACACAGAGTTACTCCAACACACACAGCATTACTCTAATACACAGAGTTACTCCAACACACACAGCGTTACTCTAACACACAGAGTTACTCCAACACACACAGCATTACTCTAACACACAGAATTACTCTAACACACACAGCATTACTCTAATACACAGAGTTACTCCAACACACACAGCGTTACTCTAACACACAGAATTACTCTAACACACACAGCATTACTCTAATACACAGAGTTACTCTAACACACACAGCGTTACTCTAACACACACAGCGTTACTCTAACACACAGAGTTACTCCAACACACACAGCGTTACTCTAACACACAGAGTTACTCCAACACACACAGCGTTACTCTAACACACAGAGTTACTCCAACACACACAGCGTTACTCCAACACACAGAATTACTCTAACACACACAGCGTTACTCTAACACACAGAGTTACTCTAACACACACAGCGTTAGTCTAATACACAGAGTTACTCTAACACACACAGCGTTACTCTAACGGTTTTTCTCTGGTCTTCCTGCAGGACGAGCAGCTCTATCGCTCTCTTCATGATGAGATCAACCAGCTGGCGCTAAAGCTGGAGAAACAGGGAAAGACAGAGGGAAAGAACATCTCCACCCGGAGAAAACACATCAACAAAATGTACATACATCCCCCAACCGAGCCAATCACAGCGCTGAGTCTTACCTTACTATTATCCAATCACAGTGCTGCATATTACCTTATTATTATCCAATCACAGTGCTGCTTATTATCTTATAGTTACTTATTAACAAGTTTCACTTAGCAACAAATCTCTGATCCTGTAACACTAATACTGTAGCTTACGAAGGGCCTGAGTTACTAAGGTTTTTAGCATTTGCAAAACTAGTAACACCACCAATGATTGGTCGTGGTATTTCTTTTTCACCAATCATTGGCTGTGTTATTAGTTTTGTACATGCTAAAGGTCTTAGTAAATCAGGCCCAGTGTATTACGATGATAACAAATTAATTATTATTAAAGATATTTACTGAGTCAGTTTGTGCTGCTTAACACATGGCGCAGTGGTTAAGTAACAGTGCATCAACTGGGATTTGAACCAATAACCATAATCTTATAACCCTGGCTTCTGCATGCTGCAGGTGGCTGAAGGTCCAGTCCCTCCTAAAAGACTACCATGAAAACCTTCAGCTGGCTCTGGAGGTGTCCTCTTTTTACCAGCAAGCGGAGAATATCATCTGTGCCATCAGCAGCAAGGTGAAAACACACATTCACAAACTCTGACTGCTCCAGCAAACTGCTGTACTAAAATATGCCCATTTATCAGCAATGCTATTCGGCCTTGAAGTGTTTTTCTCTCCCGCTGCCCGTGTTCAGTGTACTTGGCTTGCGTCTGCACCTCTTGGACTCTGTACAGGAATGCGTTCGGGATTCATTTTTCCCCTGGAATAGCGTCCCTGACGTCTCTAAGGTGTCTGCTGACCTCTGCCCTGTTCTGTTTGCTCAGAGGAAAAGCGTTTGTGTTCGGAATGAACAGGAGAGCAGCGGAGACAGAGAGATCCGGGAGATAGGGAGCCAAGTCATGGTGAGGACTACAAACACTGCTAACTCTCATCTTAACTAGCATCCACTTAACAACCACTAGTAACCCTGACCATAACTAACAAACACTGCTAACTCTAACCCTAGTCCCCTGTACACTAAACCCCTAATCCTGACCCCAACCGCAACAACCTGTTACCACACAGCATTTGGAAAATAATATTCCACATCAACCAATGGTGACATGAAAAGTACACATTTAAAATCATTTATGTCCATTTCTAACTAACGTAAATATGTGATAAAGCAAAACCTTATTCATAAACATGGTCTTGTTCGTTAAAACTCTTTCTACCTGTGACCTTTGCGTGAGTCTCCCATCTGCATGAGCTCCTTAAACTTTTTTAACAACTGTGTACTGAAGAAACTATTTTAAAATAGTTTACGATCTCTAAAAGTTAATGGCCAGAGGGGTCTGCCATAACAGAGCTGTTGGGCCAAACCTGACCGTGGGCTTCCTCCCTGCACAGCGATCCTCTGTGGTTGTGTAAAATAATTCATTTCCATCCTTATAATAACCATGTTTGACCAAAATTTTTTAAGAGCATAAAACATATCTTGTTCCAAGCCTATAAATCTACTGCAAATGCGTTGAGTAATTTACTCCACCCTTCCACCCTCCCAACCCCAAACCCAAACCCAACCCCTTCCTGCCCTGTCTCCAGATGCTGAATGTGACTGTGTCCCAGCTGTCCAAGCTCCACCCAGCCCTGGCTGCGAGGCTGTTTCAGAAGCAAAGGGAGGTGAAGGAGGGCTGGACCCTCCTCCAGAAGGCTGTCAGGTGGGTGTTTCCTCCAGACGGCACCAGGGTCCCTGCAAGGTCACAGGGGGTTTTAAATACTTAATGGGGCGTGATGCGGCCTCCACACAGGCCCGGAACTACTTTCCATTCTGCGTTAGATTAGCGCTGTGCTACTTTGCCCGTGGGCACTTTGGGCTGAAATTGACTCGATCACGCCTTTAGTATGCGTGTAGTGCCGCTTTCGTCTGTCTGATGAGTTTCGTATTTAGTGTTGGTCTTGCACAGAACAATAAAATGAGATCCCAGTGGGTCATGTTGACTTAATTTTTTGTCAGACTTTTCAATCTCAGGAAGATTCAAATCCTTTCACAAATGTCTCACTGGTTTCTCACTGGCTTTGTTATTAATACGTCCTGTTTTTTACTTAAAGACAAATGGTGTTCTTTATGCCTGGGCCTTGGATCTATTAAATGCTGTTATTGTTTGTTATGGATGAAAAGCACAGCGCAAACGCAGACCACCTCGAATACGAGATGTGACATCTCAAGGGGCTTATCCTGCCAGTGAATATTAGTAATAAACTTATATACACATCCCTTTCTACAGCGTAATGTGAGAGAGTTGAGTGGAGAGTAACTGACTGGACTTGTATATAAGCGGTTCTGTAAGCCAGCGCATCTTTAACTAATTATGGCTTCAGAATGGAAGCCTGCTCATGTAGTCTTTGGTAGTCCCCAAAGATGGTGAGGTCACTGCGTCAGACGCACAACTATCACACCGCCGTTATTGTCTCATTGACCCCCCCCTCGGGACGTTTACGTAAGTGCCGTTCATCTGATTGCAAATGGCCCAGATTTCTCCTTAGTCTTCGTCTCCGGGCGTCGTCATGGCGTCTGAGGCGAGCGAGGACAGCTCCCGAGCGCGTCCAGTCGCGAATACGCTCATCGAGGTTGTCTAGGAGAGAACACGGAATTTCCTTAGCCAGGATTGTAAGCGTTGTCGTTGAGATAATTCTTGGCGATCATTGTGCAATTATGCGCAGTGATAATGATTGGCCCAGCCATCCCTGCATGCTGTTTTATGTTATATTACGTTGTTTTTGCAGACATGAACTTTTTAAAGAGCAGTTACACCCCCTTTTTTTTAATGTGCCTGTGTCTTTTCAGTTTTACAAGATGAATCACGTATGGATGAGAATGGTTCCATTAAATGGGTACATAGAGTGAAAAAACATAATTTATTTAAGTCTGAAACCTATTGAGACATTGATTGTTAGTTGATGTAATATCTAGCGCTTCTTTCTTTGCCAGTTTGGGGTTATTTTGAGTGCAGATGCTACTTCTTGCACCTCTCTGTCTGAAGTTGTCTGTGTCTTTATTGGATCTTCCAAGAGCTGTTGGTTGGTTGTCAGTGTAGTATAACGGTTAAGGAACTGGCCTTGTAACTGAAAGGTTGCAGGTTCGATTCCCAGGTAGGACACTGTCATTGAGCCCTTGAGCAAGGTACTTAACTTGAATCGCTTCAGTATATATCCACCTGTATGAATGGATAATATGTAAAAAATTATAAAAGGTTGTGTAAGTCGCTCTGGATAAGAACGTCTGCTAAATGCCTGTAATGTAATGTAATGTTGAAGGCGTCCGTAGCCATGCCTGTTCTGTGTTTGAAGGCGTCTGTAGCCACGCCTGTTCAGATCAGGGCATTATTAGGCCCCAGGACTGTCAGCACTTGCAGTTCTTCACTGGGTCCTCTTCTTTCTCCGCAGGAATGAGAAGTCCGCCCTTCCCGGCACCAGCCCCGATTTCTCCAGAGAGGACCGTGACCCTCTGACCCTCTCCAAGGAGCCGCAATGCATCATGGGAGCTGAGACACAAAGGATGATGGGAAAGGAGATTAAAGAGGAGCAGAACCGGCTAAAAGGACACACGGTCAGTGTTGCATACAGCCTCCTGGTGCAGTCAGTGCTGCTTGCAGGCTCTCTCCTGGTGCAGTCAGTGTTGCGTACAGCCTCCTGGTGCAGTCAGTGCTGTGTGCGGTCAGTGTTGCGTACAGCCTCCTGGTGCAGTCAGTGCTGTGTGCGGTCAGTGTTGCGTACAGGCTCTCTCCTGGTGCGGTCAGTGTTGCGTACAGCCTCCTGGTGCAGTCAGTGTTGCGTACAGCCTCCTGGTGCAGTCAGTGCTGTGTGCGGTCAGTGTTGCGTACAGCCTCCTGGTGCAGTCAGTGTTGCGTACAGTGCTCAAACACGTGTACCGCCATTTCCGATGACCCGTCCCAGTTTCACTATTTCTCCTGCTTCTGGAAAAGTCCCTAGGGTTTAATGCAGTAGAGTTTACAGCTTGAGGAAACTAAAGGAAAATTGAGAAAGGTGTAAATGTGTTTGACTGTACGGCGTCCTCATTACCATCTCCCAGCTCTGAAAGACGTATACAGCATGGACGAGGGCTTTAGAAGTCATGTTTACACTGGCAGGTAAAATCCATAAAGGTTTCCCCCAAAATATCATGCCATAGCTAAACTGCATGCCAGTATAAATATTAATTTCTTCTTAAACTGAAAATTCAATGGCTTTCATATCCTAAGTTTGGACTCAAATAAACATTATCATTAAAATACGTACGCAATAGAAAAAAATAAAAGAGTGTATTCTCATTGGATTTATATAATATTAATTCCGGTTATTTTATGGGCTATTGGAGGGAACAGGACCACATAGAGCTACATGAACTGAAGAACAGTACAGTGAACATTAGCAGTCTACTAATTTTCTGGTTTTCAGTTGAGGATATTTTGGCCATAATTATAGATTAGCAAGGTAGTATTGCCTTAGATTAATGTTTGATATACTGAAAGATATTTGAATTAGGCTAAATGTATTAGCCTAAAAAGTTAATTAATTAAAAGAGCAAATCAGATGCAGACTAAACAGATGATGGAACACAATGCACTGAACATAGACCAGCCTTTAGACCAGCCTTTAGACCAGCCTTTAGACCAACCTTTAGACCAGCCTTTAGACCCCTTTAGACCAGCCTTTAGACCAGCCTTTAGACTAACATTTAGACCAGCCTGTAGACCAGCCTTTAGACCAGCCTTTAGACCAGCCTTTAGACCAACATTTAGACCACCCCTTAGACCTGCCTTTAGACCAACATTTAGACCAGCCTTTAGACCAGCCTTTAGACCAGCCTTTAGATCAGCCTTTAGACCAGCCTTTAGACCAACCTTTAGACCAGCCTTTAGACCAACCTTTAGACCAACCTTTAGACCAGCCTTTAGACCAGCCTTTAGACCAGCCTTTAGACCAGCCTTTAGACCAACCTTTAGACCAGCCTTTAGACCAGCCTTTAAACCAGCCTTTAGACCAGCCTTTAAACCAGCCTTTAGACCAACCTTTAGACCAGCCTTTAGACCAGCCTTTAGACCAACCTTTAGACCAACCTTTAGACCAGCCTTTAGACCAGCCTTTAGACCAACCTTTAGACCAGCCTTTCACTACCACAACCAAACGTCTTCTGCAACCACAGCTGAACTATCTCTTCATTACCAAACCATATTTAACAGCAAAATGTTTTCTTCCAAGGCTGTACTCTGTAATGTGTGTGTGTGTGTGTTTGTGTGTGTTTCAGCATGTATGTACATGCGTGTGAGTGTGTACACGCATGTGTGAGCCTGTGTGTGTGTGCATGTGTGTGAGTGTGTGTATGGGCGGGCGTGTTTGTGAGTGTGTGTGCGGGTGGGCATGTTTGTGTGTGTGTGTTTGGGCGGGTATGTGTGTGTGTGGGCGGGTATGTGTGTGTGTGTGTGTGGGCGGGCATGTTTGTGTGTGTGTGTGTGTGTCTGTGTGGGCGGGCATGTGTGTGGGAGGGCATGTTTGTGTGTGTGTGTGTGTGTGTGTGTGTGTGTGGGCGGGCATATTTGTGTGTGTGTGTGTGTGTGTGTGTGTGTGGGACACACTAGCAGGGCGCAGCGCTCAGGGTTGCTGTTGGTGGTGCGTGATGTGGGTGTGTGTGTGTGTGTGTGTGGGACACACTGGCAGGGCGCAGCGCTCTGGGTTGCTGTTGGTAGTGCGTGATGTGGGGTAAACGCCATGCAGCATAAACACGGCCCTAATGAACTCCAGATGGGTGAAGCACAGGCCAGACGGGCAGAGTGGGAGTGATGACATCACCCCATAGCTCAGGGATGACAGGAACAAACATCCAATCAGAATTGGAGGGAACTTTTACACTCATTAGCAGTTAGAGAAAGTACAGGAGCTATTTTGGCCTCCAAGCAATTTACTTCTGATTTGACTCCTCCTCTTTCTACTCAGAATAGCTATTCAGTGCAACAATGTCCTGGGTATTTGGGCCACATTGAATTGATTGATGTTGTCTCCTGCGTACAGTGCACTGTGTCCGAATCAGAGCCCTATCGACTGCGCCCTGTCTCCTGCATACAGTGCACTGGCCGAATCAGAGCCCTATCTACTACACCTTATCTACTGCACCCTGTCTCCTGTGTACAGTGTATTGAGTTTGAATCAGAGCCCTATCTACTGCGCCCTGTCTCCTGTGTACAGTGTATTGAGTTTGAATCAGAGCCCTATCTACTGCGCCCTGTCTCCTGTGTACAGTGTATTGAGTTTGAATCAGAGCCCTATCTACTGCGCCCTGTCTCCTGTGTACAGTGTATTGAGTTTGAATCAGAGCCCTATCTACTGCGCCCTGTCTCCTGTGTGCAGTGCACTGTTTAGCAGGCGGCGTGCAGTACGCAAAAAATATCCGCCTTACTTTTCTCCAACCATACTGTGGCAGTGTCGTAAGAAGTTTCACCCTTGCGCGGCCATGTCACATGTTGTTTTTGTTGTTATTGAAGGAAGACGTCAGCGAAGCTGCGACTCATTTTTTAAAACGCAGCCATAGAGGGCGAGAAGCCCGGGGGCTTTTCAGTAAACAGGATTACTGAGTTAGCTGGATAACTGCTGAGGATAACTGAGTAAACCCTGGAACAGCTCTTTTTACTTCAGTCCATGTTTTGGGAGGGTTCCAGGTTTTACTCAGTGCCATTATCCAGCTAACTCAGGAATCCTGCTTTGTGAAATACCGCCCTGGGGCCACATGTATAAAACTCTGAGTGAAAGAATAAGTAAAAGAACACTCAGGGTGAAAGTCGGAAATCTGCTTAAAAAAAGTGTAGCATTTCCTACCTCTGCCTTTCTGTCACGGTGTCGCCATATCACACAGATTCCAAACATTGCGTACGTATGGTGTCCATCGTGTGCAGAGGTACGCAGATTCTCACAGCATATCTGAATTTCTGCGTGGAAACTTGCTTATGCGGCTTTCTGAGGGCATTTTTCTGCTCAGCACTGTTGTGGCCCCAGGTGTCTGATTTTAATGTTTCCACATGCTCCTGTCCCAAACGTGAACAGAACATGGGAAACCCCGAGAGGAACAGGAAGGAGGAAGAGCTGCTGTTGAAGAGCCACGCCCCCTCGGGCACAGGAAGTGACATCACCGGCAGAAGTCTCACCGGGATGGAAAGGTGACACTTGCAGCTCCCTTCCTTGTCCCAACTGTATAAACCTGAAGAACCTTAAAATTACAGCTATATGCTTCCTCTTATTTTACAACAGGAAACAAATAAGCCAATCCAAGCCCAGCGTTACGCGTGGTCACCCGCAGCAACGGCCACAGCCCCGCCCACAGCTCCACACGCAGTTGCAGAAGTTTACCGTGTCAGCGGACAAGGTGGCCGCTCTACTTCTCTCCATCCCTCTGGTGGTGTTCCGTGTGTGTGTGTGTGTATGTGCGTGCATGCGCGTGCGTGTATGTGCGTGCGTGCATGCGCGTGTGTGTATGTGCGTGCGTGCGTGCGTGTGTGTGTATCCTGATTACATGGCTCCATGTGGCTTCTTTCATTCTCTCGCTCTCTTACCTGCAAAGACCCTCTCATGGCTGAAGGACAACGTTGCCATGGCGACCCAGGTGTGCTGCACGGCGAGTCTCGACGGGTTCGAGGCGGCGAAGCAGCGCCAGGCCGCCCTGGAGCAGGAGATCCAGTCCAACAGGGCCAGGATAGAGGTGGTGAAGAAGGTAGGCCTTTCGTGTTCATCGCCTACTGATGCCTCCACTGCTATTGGTCAGGCAGGAGTCATGCTGAATGTTAACCGGCCAATGCCGAGCGAGGTTAAAGCCCAGCTCTGGTCCACTGCAGGAAGGGCGGAGCCTGGTGCAGGCCGAGCATCCTGGGAGCAGGAAGATCGAGGAGTTCCTGGGCCAGCTGGAGGCTCTGTGGGAGCAGCTGAAGAGGAGGCACAGGAAGAATCTGCTCCTTCTGCAGGAGACGGAGAGGCTGAGTCTGGAGGTAGACAGACAGACAGACAGACAGACAGAGAGACAGACAGACAGACAGACTATTCATATTCTCTTTTTAGGGCCGATAGCATTCTAATTTGTGTTCAGATTTTGTTTCAGTGTCCCAATGTTCCAAATAGGAGTATTTTATTCATTTCATGATTTGATTTACTCTAATTTGAGTTTGGTCAGCAGTGCTGGTCTGAAATTAATTGTTAGTTGATTGATTGAACTTGGGTTAGGTCATTTCAGGACCAGCTGACAGAGCGGACTGGTTTTAGCTCTCGGGTTTTGAGTGCCTCAAATTGGAGGGAGTTATGTGGACTTGAATGGAGATGTAGACAAAATATTAGGGATCTCTTTTCAACCAGTACAATTAGTAGAAATCGGCCTAATTCTGCCATGCTTGCATTTGTTGGGCGTTTTGCTTAGAATTGTCTATATATTTCTACAGAATTCAGCATGCAGCATGTTGGCTGTTTATTCCGTTTAGTGTACTCGAGTTTACTGAGTGGACCCCATACCTCACACCCATATAATGCGATAGGCAAGAGCACACTGTCAAAAATCTTACACCAAATTTTAATATTGTGACTCCATGGAATTGTCTTTGTTCCATTCGTTCTTTTAACGCATTCACTGCTGAATCTATCTGAATCGTCCTAGATATTCATCGTATAAAGAATGTTCGAGGGCGGTGTTTACTCGAGTGAAACAGTGTCTGGTTTTCTGACATCTGGCCTTCTTTTGGATGACAATTTTGGTTTTTGAAATATTTACTGCCAGGGCCCAGTTCTGGCAGTATTGCTCTAGCATATCCAGGTGTTGCTGTCGCGCTTGCGCTGTGGGGGGCAGCACCACTCTTTCTCTCTCCCTTTCTCTGTCTTACTTGCTCCCTTCCTCTTAATTTCTCTCTCTCTCTGTGTCTCTCTCTCTTCAGGAAAAGCTGACTTGTTTAGATGCCCAAGTGCATAAATCTCAGTGCTGTATTATGTGTTTTATGAGTCTGTGGGAAAGTCAGAGCAGAGAATCAGACATAATTCTCCATTACTTCAAATGTTTTTGTACTATCAGGGATAAAGGACTTGTGAAACTGACCATGACAGTGTCAGTGAGCGGAGTGGTTCAAAGCTCGTTTAGCCAGCCGGCACTCTGAGTTCCTCTGTTCCTTTTCCAATTGTCTTTTTCGTTTAGGACATTTAACGATTCTCCTCAGTCCTCAGCGCACACAATTTCACTTCAACTCAAGATAAAAGGCAGTGTGTGTTCTGGTTGCATAAGAACAGAACATTAGTAATAATGATCCTTAAATGAAGCGGTATGACAGCAGCGCTGATGCTGTTTCCACACACCCCCCCCCACCCCCACAGGCCATTTGAATGCTGGTGGCTGTGCTGTATGTGACTGTGCTGTTGCTGACTGTCCTGTATGTGACTGTGCTGTATGTGACTGTGCTGTTGTTCACTGTGCTGTATGTGACTGTGCTGTTGCCGACTGTACTGTATGTGACTGCTGTTGCTGACTGTACTGTATGTGACTGTGCTGTTGCTCACTGTCCTGTATGTGACTGTGCTGTATGTGACTGTGCTGTTGTTCACTGTGCTGTATGTGACTGTGCTGTTGCTGACTGTACTGTATGTGACTGTGCTGTTGCTGAGTGTACTGTATGTGACTGTGCTGTTGCTCACTCTCCTGTATGTGACTGTGCTGTATGTGACTGTGCTGTTGTTCACTGTGCTATATGTGACTGTGCTGTTGCTCACTCTCCTGTATGTGACTGTGCTGTTGTTCACTGTGCTGTATGTGACTGTGCTGTTGCTGACTGTACTGTATGTGGCTGTGCTGTTGTTCAATGTACTGTATGTGACTGTGCTGTTGTTCACTGTGCTGTATCTCACTCTCCTGTATGTGACTGTGCTGTTGTTCACTGTGCTGTATGTGACTGTGCTGTTGCTGACTGTACTGTATGTGACTGTGCTGTTGTTCAATGTACTGTATGTGACTGTGCTGTTGTTCACTGTACTGTATGTGACTGTGCTGTTGTTCACTGTACTGTATGTGACTGTGCTGTTGTTCACTGTGCTGTATGTGACTGTGCTGTTTTTCACTGTGCTGTATGTGACTGTGCTGTTGTTCACTGTGCTGTATGTGACTGTGCTGTTGTTCACTGTACTGTATGTGACTGTGCTGTTGTTCACTGTGCTGTATGTGACTGTGCTGTTGTTCACTGTGCTGTATGTGACTGTGCTGTTGTTCACTGTGCTGTATGTGACTGTGCTGTTGTTCACTGTGCTGTATGTGACTGTGCTGTTGTTCACTGTACTGTATGTGACTGTGCTGTTGTTCACTGTGCTGTATGTGACTGTGCTGTTGTTCACTGTGCTGTATGTGACTGTGCTGTTGTTCACTGTGCTGTATGTGACTGTGCTGTTGTTCACTGTGCTGTATGTGACTGTGCTGTTGTTCACTGTACTGTATGTGACTGTGCTGTTGTTCACTGTGCTGTATGTGACTGTGCTGTTGTTCACTGTGCTGTATGTGACTGTGCTGTTATTCACTGTGCTGTATGTGACTGTGCTGTTGTTCACTGTGCTGTTGCTGACTGGGCTGTTGTTCACTGTGCTGTATGTGACTGTGCTGCGCTCCCCCCCTCCTCAGGCGGTACGCATGCTGGTGCAGCTGGACGGGCTGGATCGCTGGCTGCATGTGGTGGAGATGTCGCTGCAGAGCCGTTGGAGAGCGCGGGACGGCGAGGCCGTGAGCGTGAGCGCGGCCGAGCGGGAGAGCAGCGCGCTGGAGAGGGAGGTGTCCAAGCACGGCCTGCAGCTGCGCCTCCTGCGGCAGGAGGTGGACGGACTGCACAGCCGCAGGCATTTCCACACCCAGCGCCTCCCACTGCGTCTGGAGCAGGTGGAGCAGAAGTGAGTGACTCCACCAATCAGCAGCGCGCTCACGTGTCAATCCAACAGGGAGTGAATCACTCAGGCAGTAATGCAGTGAGTTTATACTGCTGCAGAATGCAGTCAGTCCTGAGCTGCAGGACATAGGCATGCTGACTGTGCTGTATGTAACTGTGCTGTAGGTACCGCAGGGTGCAGAGCGCTCTCACACAGCAGAGCTCTGAGCTGCAGGACACAGGCATGCTGACTGTGCTGTATGTAACTGTGCTGTAGGTACCGCAGGGTGCAGAGCGCTCTCACACAGCAGAGCTCTGAGCTGCAGGACACAGGCATGCTGACTGTGCTGTATGTAACTGTGCTGTAGATACCGCAGGGTGCAGAGCGCTCTCACACAGCAGAGCTCTGAGCTGCAGGACACAGGCATGCTGACTGTGCTGTATGTAACTGTGCTGTGGGTACCGCAGGGTGCAGAGCGCTCTCACACAGCAGAGCTCTGAGCTGCAGGACACAGGCATGCTGACTGTGCTGTATGTAACTGTGCTGTAGGTACCGCAGGGTGCAGAGTGCTCTCACACAGCAGAGCTCTGAGCTGCAGGACACACGCATGCTGACTGTGCTGTATGTAACTGTGCTGTAGGTACCGCAGGGTGCAGAGCGCTCTCACACAGCAGAGCTCTGAGCTGCAGGACACAGGCATGCTGACTGTGCTGTATGTAACTGTGCTGTAGGTACCGCAGGGTGCAGAGCGCTCTCACACAGCAGAGCTCTGAGCTGCAGGACACACGCATGCTGACTGTGCTGTATGTAACTGTGCTGTAGATATCGCAGGGTGCAGAGCGCTCTCACACAGCAGAGCTCTGAGCTGCAGGACACAGGCATGCTGACTGTGCTGTATGTAACTGTGCTGTAGATACCGCAGGGTGCAGAGCGCTCTCACACAGCAGAGCTCTGAGCTGCAGGACACAGGCATGCTGACTGTGCTGTATGTAACTGTGCTGTAGGTACCGCAGGGTGCAGAGCGCTCTCACACAGCAGAGCTCTGAGCTGCAGGACACAGGCATGCTGACTGTGCTGTATGTAACTGTGCTGTAGGTACCGCAGGGTGCAGAGCGCTCTCACACAGCAGAGCTCTGAGCTGCAGGACACACGCATGCTGACTGAGTTCCTGGAGCGCGTGGAGCTGGAGGAGAGTCAGGAACAGCAGGGCAGTCGCTATGGAGACCTGGCACAGGTGAGCACCGTACCTGAGCCACACCCACACCACGCCCTCCTACCCCAGAGAGCAGCCAGATGCGCAACATGGCAGCGTTCTTACTGTAATTATACAAACACAACTTGTTGGGTTACATGTTGGGTTACACTTCCTTTAGATTGTGTTCACACTACAGGTGTGCTCTACAGGTGTGTAGTACAGGTATGCTCTGCATGAGTACAGTGCAGGTGTGCTCTACAGGTGTGTAGTACAGGTATGCTCTGCATGAGTACAGTACAGGTGTGCTCTACAGGTGTGTAGTACAGGTATGCTCTGCATGAGTACAGTACAGGTGTGCTCTACAGGTGTGTAGTACAGGTATGCTCTGCATGAGTACAGTACAGGTGTGCTCTACAGGTGTGTAGTACAGGTATGCTCTGCATGAGTACAGTACAGGTGTGCTCTACAGGTGTGTAGTACAGGTATGCTCTACAGGTGTACAGTACAGGTGTGCTCTACAGGTGTGTAGTACAGGTATGCTCTGCATGAGTACAGTGCAGGTGTGCTCTACAGGTGTGTAGTACAGGTATGCTCTGCATGGGTACAGTACAGGTGTGCTCTACAGGTGTGTAGTACAGGTATGCTCTGCATGAGTACAGTACAGGTGTGCTCTACAGGTGTGTAGTACAGGTATGCACTGCATGAGTACAGTACAGGTGTGCTCTACAGGTGTGTAGTACAGGTATGCTCTGCATGAGTACAGTACAGGTGTGCTCTACAGGTGTGTAGTGCAGGTATGCTCTGCATGAGTACAGTACAGGTGTGCTCTACAGGTGTGTAGTGCAGGTATGCTCTGCATGAGTACAGTACAGGTGTGCTCTACAGGTGTGTAGTACAGGTATGCTCTGCTTGAGTACAGTACAGGTGTGCTCTACAGGTGTGTAGTACAGGTGTGCTCTACAGGTGTGTAGTACAGGTATGCTCTGCATGGGTACAGTACAGGTGTGCTCTACAGGTGTGTAGTACAGGTATGCTCTGCATGAGTACAGTGCAGGTGTGCTCTACAGGTGTGTAGTACAGGTATGCTCTGCATGGGTACAGTACAGGTGTGCTCTACAGGTGTGTAGTACAGGTATGCTCTGCATGAGTACAGTGCAGGTGTGCTCTACAGGTGTGTAGTACAGGTATGCTCTGCATGGGTACAGTACAGGTGTGCTCTACAGGTGTGTAGTACAGGTATGCTCTGCATGAGTACAGTACAGCTCACTTCTCTTTTCTCATTATTGAGATATAGTACACTGACTACCTGTGTGTGTGTGTGTGTGTGTGTGTGTGTATGGGCGTGTGTGTGTGTGTGTGTACGTGTGGCGTGTGTGCGTGCATGTGCACATGCGTATATGTGTGTCAGACTCTTCACAGCGAGATCAGTTCCAGGGCCTCCCTGTTGGTCTTGCTGGGAGATGGGGGCGGGGCCGGGGAACCCCTGATGGAGAGCATGGGAGACCCTGTGGAGGAGCTACGGGAGGCTGTGGAGATGCTGAACGACACGGTGAGAGAGAGAGGACGCTCGCTGTGCCCGGACCAGGGCCTCCACGAGCTACTGAGCCGGGTAAGAGCCCTGGACCCCTCCCTACCTGAAGCTCAGAGTCCATTAGCTGCTGCCATAGAGTAAGGTTCGTTATTGCACTCCCCTCATCTTTCCTGACCTCCCCTGACCCCCCAGCACTCGTCTCTGACCGCGAGGATCACGCAGCGGCTGTCCCGCGCGGCGCAGCTCAGCGCGGACGTCCAGGGGGCGGAGTCAGACATGGCGGTGCGGTGTGAGCCGGAACGCTGCGGGCTGGAGGCCTTACAGGAGCAGCAGGAGGAGCTGGAGGTGAGACCTCTGACCTCTGACCTTTGAACCCGGCCTGTGTCGGGCCATTTGAGCCTGGGCCTGACCTGCAGTACAGAACACGTAGGTCCTTCCCAGTGTAAATATTACTGAAGCTTCCTGGATCAATCGGTGGAGCCATCAGTGATATTTTTTTGTCTTGAACCAATCTGCTGTGGAAAAAAAAAAGTATTTTGATTGGTTCATAGTATGCCATAGTATTGGTTCACAGTATGCAGTAGCTCCACCCCTTAGAGACTAGGGCTGTGTCCGAATCAAAGCCCTATCTACTGCGCCCTGTCTCCTGCGTACAGTGCACTGGCAGAAGTGTGCTGTTTAATGTGCAGTTTAGCAGTGCGCAAAGAATATTCGCCATACTATCTTCCAAACGTACTGTGGAAGTGTCGCAAGCAGGTCATAAGACGTCCCACCAGTGTTGCCATGTCTGCGGTTTTACAGCTAAATTGTGAGACTTTCAAAGTGCAAAGTGTCACGAGTAAAAATGAAAAGTCGTAAGGCCCCTTACGTTGCCGTGTCACGTGTTGTTTTGGTTGTATTTTAAGGGCAACGTCAACGAAGCTGCACCTCATTTTTTTAAATTAAGCCTCATGTCATATTTATGCGACCAAAATGTTTGTATACTTCTTGAAATGTGCTCCCGAATTGTACTCAGCGAAACCCCGGAAGTAAGTGTGTCATCCGGGTGTTTCAAGTATACTGCAATTAGAAATTACTGAAATATTTTCCCCAACTCAACGAATTTCTCGTCCTATCTACTCACCAAGGCTACTCAACAGTGTGGAAGAGTGCTGATTCTGACACGGCCCAGAACCTCAGCAGTCTTATATTATCAATTAAAGGGGTGGAGCCTGCCACAGCCCTGCCCAGACCAGACTAGCCGAACGCCGCTTACTCTGTGCAGAGGTTTACGATCTGAACTGCAAGTGACCCCACCCACACAGAGAGCACATTTTATTAGCCCCAGAAGACCCCACTGTTTGTGAGGGGTGGCGGTGCTGTATGACTCATATTTGGGAAACAATATGTTTATCACATGCAAGCACAGCTGTCCGGATGTGATACCATTACATATGAGAAATGAGGTAATCTTTTATAGTGACATAGCGCTGCAGTAATTCTGCAGGCATTCAGAGCTCTCTACATAGTAAAGCTTTTGGCCAATAACCACCTCCAGAAACTGTGAAAACTGCAACCAAAATAGGGTATAGAACAATGGTCCCCAACCCTGTTCCTGGAGATCCACCGTCCTGTAGGTTTTCATAATTTAAAAAAACCCCTAATAAAGCACCCCTCATTCAACAGCAAGAGATCTCGCTGAGCCACTAATTAGTAGAATCAGGTGTGCCAAATTAGGGTTGAAATGAAAAGCTACAGGATGGTAGACCTCCAGTAACAGGGTTGGGGACCACTGGTGTAGAAATACTGAAATTATTTAGTTCCTGCTCATTTATAAAGTGGCCGTAGAACCCCACGTTCACTGGGATAGAGGATGCTGAGGGACGGGAGATGTTCTGGATTCCGCCCTGACGCCCCCCCCCCCCCCCCTCTCTCCCCCTTCTCCTCCTCCTCCTCCTCCTCCTTCTCCTCCTCCCCCTCCTCCTCCTCCTCCTCCTCCTCCTCCTCCGCAGACAGACCTGGCATTGATGGACGAGGAGGTGGAGGAGACGATGAAGCTGGTGGCCCGTCTGGAGGAACAGCGCCCGGAGAGGGTGCAGGTCCTGGCCGATGAGTTCCGCGCCACCCTGCAGGCCTGGGACGAGCTGCGCGGGCGCGCCGCGGAGAACCACGCCCGTCTGCGGCAGTTCCAACAGCTGCGCGGCTTCTTCAGGAACTACCTGGCAATGATGTAAGAAACACCGACCCATCACAACTCTCCACCAAATCTCTATTGCACCCCTTGTGATATAATCACCAAATCACCATTACACCCCTGCTGATAGAATCACATTCTCATGTGTTTTTCCTAACACATCACCCCCCCCCCCCCCCTCCAAACCTATCAGCTCATGGACAGAGGACACCCGGGCCTGCATCTTCTCTGAGAGCACAGTGCATGATGGGACAGGTAGTGAGCAGCCGGAGGCCTCTGAGATGGACGTGAAGATTGAGCAGAAGTTTAAAGACTTTGATGACCTGGCTGTTGCCGGGCAGAATCTGATGTATGCAGGGCATCACCTGACCGACCTGGTAAATCTGATTTCTGAGTCACAACATTACAGACACAATGTTACATGCGTGTCACACGTGTACTCTGTGCATGCTTCATCCCCTGATCACAGCCCCCTATTTCCTGCAGATACAAGAGAGGATGGAGGAACTGAGAAGCATGCTGGGATGGATCCTAGTGCGCTGGAGGTCTCAGAAACACCAGAAGAAGAATGGCAGCAAGGGAAAAGCAGAGCCCAAGGGAGACACCATTTACTCAGAAGCTACACACAGCCCTGTGCAGGTAGCGTTACACAGAGTGACCTATCCATTATTCTGCTACACATAGAGCACTGGCTAGTTATGGTACCAAGATCATCCACAGGTGTGTGTCTGTACAGGTACAGGTCAATTCTTCAACAGGAGCATCGTAGGCGGGTGGGGGCTAGCCTGTGTAATCACTTCCTGGGAGGGGCTCAAAATGCCTGGACTAATAAGTTTATTTTGGGAAGCGGGCCAGTATTGTACAGGGCCCAGAATTTCGTACTACACTACTTTCAGGGTTGTATAAATGAACATAACCACATGTTTTTTTATTATTGAACAGTCATAAGAATCTGAAGTATATAAATCTGAATAAATATGAAGTATATAAATCTGTATAAATCTAGAATATATGAATATACTGTAACTGGGACGCTTCTCTTTCCTCTGTCCAGCCGGAGGTCCAGAGGCTGACAGGAACATCGGCCAATCAACAGGCAGCAGGCCCCAGTTGCCATGACGACATGCTGCAGACAGAGGGCGGGTATGAGGTGATGAACAGGGTGGGGCTGAGGGGCGGAGCCTCAGACACACCCACCCCGCCCCTCTTACTGAAACAGGAGCCCAGCGCCCCCTCGCTGGGGGGCACCGTCAACCTCATCCTCAGTTTTGCTAAAACGGGGGACACCCTGCAGTCGGAGCCCCCCGTGGCTGAAAAGGGGGCAACAGAGACCATGCACAGGGTGAGTACCCCAGCCCGAGCACCCAACGCACTAACACTCACTCCTGAGGAGTATTCATTGCATTCATTTGGCAGACGCTTTTATTTAAAGCGACGTACAATAAGTGCAAACCGAAGGTCATTTAAACAACTACAAACAGGTCAGATAAAGCGCTGTTCTATCATGAAAAGTAGTAGCTATCCATAGACATGATCATTGAGTCTAGTTCACTATAGGAGTGCGTGTTTCTCCTAAGGCGTATTCTAGGAGTAAGTGTGTTTTCCTCCTAAAGAATATTTTTTGAATGTGTTTTTTCTCCTGAGGAATATTTTAGGATTATGTGTTTTTTTTTTGCTATTTTCTTAAATTAAATAAATGACATTAATTCATGATGCGGTAGTTCTGTTCAAATCAACAGGCCTTTGTTATAATAGTGTAAACGGGGTGATGGGGTAACAACTTCCTCTGAAAACTCTGACTCCCCCATGCCAGTCTCATATATATGTGTTTATTTTCTCTGCGCAGTAATGTGTTTCAGCATCCCTCCCTCTCTCTCTCCCTCCTCTCTTTCTTCCCGTTCCCCGGTCTTCTCTTCTCCCTCAGCCATTGCAGTCTCACTCCTCTGTTTGTAAAGACTTGTGGAGGCGTTGCCAGGGTCTTTTGGAAAATACGTTTGGTAGTTTAAAGCGAAAGAGAAACCTTTATCGGCAGAGCATGGAAGAGGTAATTTGGGTGATAATTAGGCATGCTGTGTTTTGGGCTGCATGAGGCCTGCGTTGTGGGGACCGAACCCTACTAACAGTACAGGATGTCCTGCGTTGTGGGGCCGAACCCTACTAACAGTACAGGATGTCCTGCGTTGTGGGGACTGAACCCTACTAACAGTACAGGATGTCCTGCGTTGTGGGGACCGAACCCTACTAACAGTACAGGATGCTACATCCCATAATAGGCTGCTGGTGACCCTACCATGACCCTGTATTTTTATGATTTGAGAGTGCCTTTTAGAAAATATTAATTTTTTATTCATGGTATTGGCGAGCATGTTATGCTTATAATGTGCATTAAAATAAGCACTAAGTAATTTCTTCCAATAATTGTTTGTTTGTTTGACTAATGCATCGCTGACGTGATTAATTGATCATATTAATATGATAACCATTTCACTAGTTGTGAACGCTGTTATTTTGTGTGTTGCGGTGTGTTGTGTAGTAAACTCTGACATTATACCCAGCTCTCAATAAGGAGGTAAAGAACCTCATAGTTTGTTCGTAAGTACTAAATCTTTTATAAAGTAGTGAGAAGCTGCATGTCAATAATTTGCCGATGATGTGAAGCCTTGTAATTCCGTGGTTACAGACCGATTCAGGGCTTCATTTGCATAGCATTTAGCCGTATAACAGAGACGGAGTTCAACGGGCCTTAAAATCAGATTTTTACCTGGAGGACAAGGTCAGGCTGGATGTCTTTTCACTGTATGATTCATGATTATAAGCTTGTCCTTGTTTGTTATAAATATATGAGCTCTTACCGCAGGATATGTTACCAGGGCAATGTGAGGTTAGTTGGGTGAAGATAAAGGCCAGACTATTACAGTTGTGTATTAAAGGTGCATGAGTGATCTTAATGGTTGTGGCAACTGTACACTGATGGCCCCATACTCTTGTGTGTTTATTATCAGTATATCTGGGTTGATTGACTCTCTTGTGTGTTTATTAACAGTATATCTGGGTTGATTGACTCTCTTGTATGGATGTTGATCGTGACCTTTCCTGTGCTTTGAGCTCAGCTGATGTCATCAGGGCGCTCTGTGTAAGAGAAGGAGGTCCCTGACTGTATTGCGCTCTGATACCGCCATTGCTAACATGAGATATAATCATATCAACACCGTATCATCAGTATATCATAATCATATCAACATCATAATCATATCATAATCATATGAATATATCATCATATCAACATCATGTCATCAGCATATCATAATCATATCAATATATCATCATATCGTCATCATATCAACGTCATATCATAATCATATCAACATCATATAATCATATCATAATCATATCAATATATCATCATATCAACATCATATCATCAGCATATCATAATCATATCAATATATCATCATATCAACATCATATC
Source organism: Ilyophis sp. 1 JC-2022 (assembly GCA_022702515.1). Taxonomy (NCBI): domain Eukaryota; kingdom Metazoa; phylum Chordata; class Actinopteri; order Anguilliformes; family Synaphobranchidae; genus Ilyophis; species Ilyophis sp. 1 JC-2022. Next base: position 107,714,253 of record CM040396.1, read on the forward strand.
ATCAGCATATCATAATCATATCAATCTATCATCATATCGTCATCATATCATCAGCATCTCATAAAAACATCAGCAGCATATCATAATCATATCAATATATTATCATATCGTTGTCATATCGTTGTCATATCATAATCACAACAGCAGCATATCATAATCATATCAACATATCATCATATCATCATCCTCCTCATCACATCATCATGAGATGAAGTCTGTCCGTGTTTTTAAAGGAAAGCCAGGCTGTAGTCATGAGCATGGTCATGTTTTGTGGATAACCGCTAATAACCATATTCCCGTCAGTCCCCAGAACACAAGCTGTTTCTCTAACATGCTCCATCTTCTCTTTCCTTTGCAGGTAAGTACCTATTTACATGTTAAGGACAGCAAAGCCTGTGGGAGTGTTACCCTGCCACGACCTTCCTGCCAGACCCAACTGCCTGCCTCTCCATCATCTTCCTCTTCCTCCTCCTGCTCACCCCCGTGGGCCAGCCACGCCCCCAGCCACGCCCCGCCTGGGAGCATCTTCAGCGGCCTGAAGCTCCGGAGCAAGAAGAGAAAGAAGAAGAGAGACGTTCGGCGCCACACCATCCAGAGGATCATGGGATTGGAGCAGCCGGAGGAGGGCGTGACCTGCAGCACCCACACCTGGCCCCTGCGGGAGAACAGGAAGGAAGCGTCCGACGCCGAACGCACGGACTACCTGAGGAACCCACTGGCCCGGGACATCGATGCCGAATGTGCCGCCCAATCAGACTTCACCGCGTCTCTGTCAGCCAGCAGCTTGGGAGTAGCCCCTGCTGGCTCAGGCAAGCACTGCAGGTACCTTTCGCTGGGGTCAGTGCTGACCTTTGACCTGCAGAAGGACGTAGCCCTCATCCCCAGCACCCCTGACATCATCACCATTGGCCCGGCCGAACTGAACAGGAGTGCCGGAGGCCCCCAAACTGAGAGAAGTGCCCCCTTTAGCACCTTCAGACAGACGCGCTCTGTGACAGACCAGCTCCGCCCACAGGCTCAGGAAGAGGTGAGCATTCAGAAGGACAGCAGGAGCTCACAGAACACCTCAGTTACCATCCAGAGCATGGGCACACTGACTGCTGACCAATCAGAGCAGAGACAGACCACATCAACCAATTACCAACCAGATCAGAGACAGACTACATCAAGCAATTACCAATCAGATCAGAGAGAGACCTCATCAAGCGATTACCTATCAGATCAGAGACAGACCACACCAAGCGATGACCTGCTGGATCTCCAGTTGAGCCGCCTCTCAGGGATCAGTAGCCTGCATGAAGAGGTGGTTCAGGAGTGGGACAAACTGGTCGCTGTGCTTGACATCCAGAGACATGACCCTAAATCCAGTGCTCTGTCAGTGGCCTGTGTGTTCCCTAGCGACCGTAACATCTCCACGCCGCACACAGCCCCTCCCTACGCCCCCCACCCCCACAGCCCGGTGCCTCCTCACACCCCCCCTCCACTAGCAGTCAGCAGGAACCCTGGCAGCGCGGTAATGGTGGACGGCGTCCATCCCGATCGCCGGCAGTTTGAGGAGGAAGAGGAGGAGCTAGAAGGCATCTGGAGCCAAACCAGCAGCTACCGCCAGAGCATCTGCTCCGACATCATGTATCAGACCTACCAGGGGGAGGCGCTGGCGTGCACCCCGCCCGGCCACGCCCAGGAACCCCGCCCACAGGACCAAGCGCTGCTCTACAGGAAGCAGATCACTGCCTCCGCACCCAGCCTCCTCTCGACAGAGCTGCCTCTGGGGAACGCCGGGGACCACGCCCAGCTGGGCTCCAGCTCAAACCCAAACCTGAGGCAGAACCGCTCCGCCAAACCGGACAGGAAGTCCTGGACCGCCTTCCCGTCCAGAGCCCCGGCCAGCGGCGAGATCCCGCTGGAGAATGAGACGGCCGCGGGGCGTGTGAGACTGCCGGAAATCCAGGACCAGGAGAAGTATATCTATCAGTACAGAGAGGAGGAGGAGGAGGAGGAAGGGGTGGAGGCGGAGCTGGGGGCGGAGGTGGACACAGGTTGTCCGAAGGTGAGGTCTACGTTCAGGAGATCAATGGCACTCTGAAGAGCCCTTTGAGTTCTCTCAGATCTGCAGCCTGTGAGCTCGTTCCCCCCCAGCCTACATGTGTCCTGTATGTGTATGCGTGTGTGTGTGTGTGTGTGTGTGTGTGTGTATGTGTGTGTGTGTGTGTGTGTGTGTGTGTGTGTGTGTGTGTGTGTGTGTATGTGTGTGTGTGTGTGTGTATGTGTGTGTGTGTGTGTGTGTGTGTGTGTGTGTGTGTGTGTATTCATGAGTGAGGAAAAACACATAATATAATCATAAAAAATGCAGCAGTAACCACGGTTACAGTAATGGAGCTAATAAGTAAATAAATAAAACACTTTTATATTAGCTAAGTCATTAGATGCATTAAGACAGCATACAGTGGGGAGCAAAAATTTGGGCACCCCTTGTCAAAATGCCGTTTACATCTGTAGTGAACAGAAGCTAACCTGAGCTCTAAATGGTACAAAGTTGAACATGACACATTTCTTAAAATTTTAAAGCAAGATTACTTTTTATTAAAAAAAAATACATTTTCAATATAATGAAAAAAGGAAAATGGAAAACGGAACCCTGTCAGTTAGTACTTTGTAAATCCTCCTCAGGCAACTATAACAGCTTGCAAACTCTCCCTCTAGCCAGCTAAGAGTCTTTCAATTCTTGCTTTTGGAATTTTCCCCCATTCTTCCTGGCAGAACACCTCTAGCTCAGAAATATTCTTCGGCCTCCTTGCATGCACGGCATGCTTGAGATCTCTCCACAGATTTTCAATAATATTCAAGTCTGGGGACTGTGGTGGCCATTCCAAAATCTGTGTCTGCTACACTTTTTTTGTAGCTCTTTTGCAGTGATGTGTGGGTTCTTCTGAGTATTTATCACCAAGTCTCGAACCGTTCTATCTGAAATTGTTCTTGGTCTTCCAGATCTTGTCTTGCCTTCAACTGTTCCATTTATCTTCCATTGTTTCTGACAGTGGAAATAGGTTTGAAATTTTTTTTTTGCCTTCTCCTTGTTGGTGGAATTGAATCATCTTGATTCTGATAGCCAAATCAAATCAATATTTATTTATATTACGCATTTCACAACTAGTTGTCACAATACGCTTCACAGAAAAACCCAGCCTAAACCCCCCACAAGAGCAAGCCAAAGGCAACAGTTACTTCAGAATAAATAGTTCAGCTCTGGAATTATATTCACCTGCCCCGTTTGAAAAAAGTAACAAAGAATAATCCGAAAGGGTTCCAAAACTTTTGCACAGGGCCTTTTTCCTTTGTTATTATTTTGAAAATGTAAAAAATTTAAATAAAAAGAAATCTTGCTTTTAAATTTGAAGAAATGTGTCATGTTTAACTGTGTACCATTTAGAGGTCAGGTTAGTTTCTGTTCACTTAGATGTTAATTGTAAAAGCATTTTTACAAGGGGTGGGGGTTTAGATTTGTATTTTCCAAATTTTTTACAAATCAGAACATCTGCACACCCCCAGGTACAGTCCATGAGCCTGCTGTCTGTCCACATGGGAGGGAGCCCATACACAGCCGAGAGAGAGGAGCAGGGACCGAGCCGTACAGTGGGGGGGCGCTGTGGGACCACGGTATGACCCCCACCAAAACTACAGTCCCCACAAGAACTACAATCCCTACCAGCACTACAATCCCACTAGCACTACAGCCCCCAGCAGAACTACAGCCCCAACCAGAACTACAATCCCCGCCAGCACTACATCCCCCACCAGAACTACAATCCCCACCAGAACTACAGCCCCCACCAGAACAATTAATTAATTTATAATGATTGGAGCACTTTGAGAGCAGCGGGTGGTGTTTTGCGTTCCAGGGACCGGAGTTCCAGTCAATGGAGGGGACTCTGGAGAGGAAACACAGACTACAGCTGGGAGGGAAAAAGGTAAGGGGGAGGGGCCAGGTGATAAGGGGGAGGGGCCAGGTGATAAGGGGAAGGAGTCAGAATGAGGGGGAGGGGCCAACATTAAACAGGAGTGACTACAGTGAAGGGGAGGGGCCAGAGGGAGAGGAGTATCTAGCGGTGGGTAGAAGCAGGAGAGGAGGGAGATTGGGGAGGGATGATTACGGGTTATAGCCACTCTTCCCTGGGGGGCACACTAATGCTGTACCTCCCCTGCAGGCCCCCTGTCGAACCTGGAGCACCTCTCATGCCGTCCTGTACAGGCAGACCCTGTGCTTCTACCAGGACAGGAAGGACACTCTGAGGGTAAGCAGTCTGTGCTACAACTAAAACCGGGAGGTGATGATCCTGTGTTTGGGAGGTGATTACCCAGTGTTTGGGAGGTGATGACCCTGTGTTTGGGCGGTAATGACCCTGTGTTTGGGAGGTGATTACCCTGTGTTTGGGAGGTGATGACCCTGTGTTTGAGAGGTGATGACCCTGTGTTTGGGAGGTGATGATCCTGTGTTTGGGAGGTGATTACCCTGTGTTTGGGAGGTGATGACCCTGTGTTTGGGCGGTAATGACCCTGTGTTTGGGCGGTAATGACCCTGTGTTTGGGAGGTGATGACCCTGTGTTTGGGCGGTAATGACCCTGTGTTTGGGAGGTGATGACCCTGTGTTTGGGCGGTAATGACCCTGTGTTTGGGAGGTGATGACCCTGTGTTTGGGCGGTAATGACCCTGTGTTTGGGAGGTGATGACCCTGTGTTTGGGCGGTAATGACCCTGTGTTTGGGAGGTGATTACCCTGTGTTTGGGAGGTGATTACCCTGTGTTTGGGAGGTGATGACCCTGTGTTTGGGAGGTGATGACCCTGTGTTTGGGAGGTGATTACCCTGTGTTTGGGAGGTGATGACCCTGTGTTTGGGCGGTAATGACCCTGTGTTTGAGCGGTAATGACCCTGTGTTTGGGAGGTGATGACCCTGTGTTTGGGCGGTAATGACCCTGTGTTTGGGAGGTGATGACCCTGTGTTTGGGCGGTAATGACCCTGTGTTTGGGCGGTAATGACCCTGTGTTTGGGAGGTGATGACCCTGTGTTTGGGCGGTAATGACCCTGTGTTTGGGAGGTGATTACCCTGTGTATGGGAGGTGATGACCCTGTGTTTGGGAGGTGATTACCCTGTGTTTGGGAGGTGATGACCCTGTGTTTGGGCGGTAATGACCCTGTGTTTGGGAGGTGATGACCCTGTGTTTTTATCCTGCACAGAGCTCTGTGACTGGGCTGCCTCTGAACCTCGTTGGAGCAGAATGTTCTCCAGCTCTGGAGTACACCAAGAAGAGCAATTGCTTCAGTCTACGGTGAGCAAAGCCAACTGTGTGTCTCCCATGTTTATTAAACAGGCTGTTTACTGTGTTTATTGAGCAGACTGTTTAATGTGTTTATCATACAGGCTGTTTTGCTGTGTTTATTAAACAGGCTGTCTGTATTGAGCAGGCTGTTTTCAGGCTGTTATCGTACAGGCTGTTTGCTGTGTTTATTAAACAGGCTGTCTGTATTGAGCAGGCTGTTTTCAGGCTGTTATCGTACAGGCTGTTTGCTGTGTTTATTAAACAGGCTGTCTGTATTGAGCAGGCTGTTTTCAGGCTGTTATCGTACAGGCTGTTTGCTGTGTTTATTAAACAGGCTGTCTGTATTGAGCAGGCTGGTTTCAGGCTGTTATTGTACAGGCTGTTTGCTGTGTTGTGTTCTGAGTGGCCCCGCGCTCTGTCTCACCCCCCAGGTTACGGGACGGCTCAGAGTACCTCCTCAGCGCCTCCTCCCGCTTCCTGATGAAGAAATGGCTGCTGAAGATCCAGGCAAATACAGGTAAATAATCACATGAGGTGACACTATTCACAGGCCAAACTGTACAGGTTAACTTTACCACCACTGACCCTGCACTGTAGAAACCCACTGACTATGTGTGTGCGTGTGCGTGTGCGTGTGCGTGCGCGTGCGCGTGCGCGTGCGTGCGCGCGTGCGTGCGTGCGTGCGTGTGCGTGCTTGTTTGTGTGTGTGCCTGTGTATTTTCTCAATAGGCCTCAGTGAGTCAGATCCTTCCAGAAGTTTCTCAGAGCCTGGCTTGCTGGAGGATCTGCCTGCCACCATGTAAGAACTCTTCTCAAACTGCCACTACACATAAACGACACCTTTTAATGTCATGGATTTCTTTCACATTGTATCAATGTCAATATCAACACTGCTAAAGAACTAAATGTCCTCAAAAACCTCCAAGTACCTTTTTATTTAGGGACACACACACACACACACACACTCACACATATACAAACACATACCCTCACATACACTTGAGCTATGGCAAAAGTCAGGTAGTAACTAGTAACCTGTTCATGCTATGATCTGTCAATCCAAATGTCAATCAGCAAGTGCTGATTCTGCATGCACTTCATATAATGACCAGAAGAGGGCTCCTGTAGTTTGGGAGACTTAAACATTCATTCAACTAGTATAACATTGAAACATTAGACAAAATATATAAGGAAATTATTTAATTGAAATGACCCCCCACGGTTAATGTCGTGCCCTCTTTCTCCAGAAGGGGTCACACAGGCACAGCCAAACACAAAGAGATCGTCCTGACCAGAGCTGGCTCACAGAGCACACAGCGGCACCATGGGAACTTGGAGGACCTCCCCCCCCGTTTATCTTTAGATGCCGGTCATAGTGGTAAGAGCCACACACCTCCAGACCATGAGGAGAGTAACATAGCTAGCTCGATATTTGCCATTTAAAACACTTAACAACAAAGCATCCAGGTGAATTACCCTCTCCCCCACCCCCCCTTACCCAAGATTCCTACAGCTCCCTGAGGCGTGCGGTGAAGCAGAAACTGTCCCAGAGACCTAAGGCTGCGGACGCCTCCATGTCTTACAGTCTGGGGGGACCCAGCAGCAAGCGCCGCTCACAGTCCTTCACCTCAGGTACGCCCAACACCACCCCCCCCCCCCCCCTCCACTCACAGTCCTGCTCTGACCAAAGCTCATGTGTTGTGCAGTCAGTGTGTGTCAAAGAGCAACGTGTGTGTCCGTCTCCTAGCAACGTACCAGAAGATCAGCCCAGTACCTCTGCAGCGCGGGGGCGGGTCCAGCTACTCCGTCACTGTTGTCATCGGAGACGAGGCCACGCCCACCGGCTCTGAAACGCCGCGGCTGATTGGCTGGCGGCAGGACCCCTTCCTTGACTCACCCGGTGGGAGGAGCTACGTCAGCCTCCCTCGACCGCGAAACAAGTCCGTCTTTAGGAGGTTCTTTGGGAAGAAGGAGTGGACACATGACCTTTGACCTCTGAGGAAAGAATATGCAGAATCACACTGTGCGTCCCAATATTCTTCACTCCCCACCTCCTTTCCTCCACTCTCCCACTACCACTCCTCTCTTACCCGGAAGTATGCAAAACTGTCTGAATGTTTCGAGTGCAAGTATTTGCATGTACAGTATACAATGTACCTGACATTGTGGTTCACGTTGAGACATTAATTCATATTTAACTATTAATATGTCATTAAGATGTAATCAGCAACATGAGATTAAAACACAAAGATACGTTTCCGGGGCACGGAGGAGAGGAGGTGGTAGTGGAGGAAAGGAGGGTGCATTTTTAGAGTAGTGGGAGTAGTAGTATGTGCTCATAGCCCACTTCACTTCAATGCATATTTACACAAATCTACATCCTCCCTGCAAGTGAGTCTGATATCTCCAAAAAGAATGGGTCTTTAATTGTATTAAATTATTTATTTAAACAAAAGTCAGACTCAAAGATAAAAAGAAGTGATTGATAAATCTTGACATGAAGCAGATGGTACACGGGCAATATTCTTATTTTCAGCAATATTGTACAATATTGCCAGCAATGGGCAATGGGGCAATAACAGAAAAAAGAATGTTTGCGGATCCTGTTTTTAACCTCCGTTTCGAACCTTTACCGTCATCTCACCGCAAAGGTATATATGTGCCCGGAATGGCAAGAACCACAGCTTTCTGCCAATGTAATTCAATCGACCGTATCTCTAAATTTGACGGAAGCATTCATGGATGTATTCAGCAGTAAGCAGGTGGTCTGATTAGGTCTGCTGAATAAAGTTAGCTAGCTAGCTAGCTAGTTAAAAGTCACTCAGTTTGTCAGTACGGCGGTGACTGAGTAATACCAATTATTTGCAATCAAAAGTCAAGAATACCACAACTTATGAAAAGTTGGTTTTTATTTCAACATTAGACTAATACATCAATATAACTTACCTCAGTAATAAATAAATAAATAAATAAATAAAGTTAAGAGATCAGCATCCCTTCGGTTTCCTCGCACGACTTGGCAGCCATTGTTGAAATTTATTTTTGGAAGACTCCGGTGTCACGTGACCCAAACTATCGTCTGTGATTGGATGGTAGCAAAATATTGCCCGCCTCCATCAACCCTGTTCAGATATTGATTTATCAATATGTAAACTGCCAGCAATCATTGCCTGTCAATATTGCCTGAAAATATTGCCCGTGTACCATCAGCATAAGACTGCTAAATATTTATCACCAGAAATATTTGAAATACAGTATATATAGTCTGCCACCCAACCTGCGATCACAATCAGCCATACTTTTGTTTTCTTTAACCATTGTTCTATCTTTTTTATCACCAATTAATTTATGGTCATCCCTGCGCCCCCTACAGTCCAGTTGGAGTACTGCATTAGAGCTTGTGCTGATTGGAGGGGACTCAGAGCAGCCTGTGGTCAGTTAAACCTCGTTTTCCCCCAATGGGATAAAGCCTGTGACGTTTAACCTCTTCAGTTATAATCAGTTAATCTGTGACTCCAGGGTCTGTCCAGATGTCCCATTTTTATATTTATTGACCGTTTATTTTTTAAATATTTGTTGCTGTGTACTGTGCAGTTTTGTTATAAAACATCATATTTACATTACGCCTGGTGATGCAAAGCTCACCTTTGAGTTGAGTTCTCTATATACTGCATATCTACACCACTCTGACCAATCAGGCTCCATATCTACACCACTCTGACCAATCAGGCTCCATATCTACACCGCTCTGACCAATCAGGCTCCATATCAGGCTCCATATCTGACCAATTTTATTTCTTCCAATATCAGATATGAAATTTCTTCCGCTTATGAAATAAACTCTGACTCTTAATTTTCACAGTGAAGATTTTTATCTACTTACTAAGTACTCTATGTCATTGATAATTCTAAACCTACGTCTACCAACTTGCTTGACTCATAGAGCATGTCTACCTCCAACTACCCCGGATATAAAGAAAATATAGATCCTGTTTTTAACCTACATATTTTTTATAAAAAACAAACAAAAAAAGAGGATAGGCTTTTAGTTGTTTTCTGTTGCCTACCCTGTTGAGTGGATCTATCCCTCCTGTGGTTAGTTACACATCACTCAGCGTGCACATCTTTTTTCTGCTGCAGTGAGCCAGGCTTAGAGTCTGGGAGCACAGCAAAGCTCTGATACACCACCGAGATGGTGGAGGTTCAATCAGGACAAAGAGCACAGATCTGTGTGTAGTTAGAACATTCTGGGCTATTTATGCATACAACAGGCAGTGTGGATTAGAACGATGTCACAAAGCCCGTCTCTTAACGTAGAGAATGGGGGATGCCTTTCATATTTCATAAACTGCATAAACAGGATGCACATTTCACTCAAGGGGCGAGTGAAACTGTACATCAGAGACCACAATAAAATCAATGAAAAAACATTCAGTGAGATTAAACAAGGGATCTGATGACGCACAACAGCCTTATATCCTGTATGAGGATAGAGTATTAGGGGTGCATTAAATAGTGCTTAAAGAAAACAGCCAATCACAGCGAATGTGCCATTAACCTTGGAATTATGCCTGCCCCACACACACAACCCTCCCCCCACCACACAAACAGGCTTGCACGCACGCATGCACACAACACACAGGCATACATATATATATATATATATATATATATATATACAATGCCCTCCACAATTATTGGCACCCCTGGTAAAGACGAGTAAAGGGTTATAAAAAATTCACCTTTTGATGAATTAGCTTAATCTCACACTGAAAAAATGAGAAAAATCCAACCTTTAATTGAAGTAAATTTATTCTGAGAAAAAAAATGACCTCATCAAGAAATAATAATTTTTAACAAAACCATGCGTGCCACAATTATTGGCACCCCTAGAAATTATTATGAACAAAATGTAACTGAAGCATTTTTTCCATTTATATTTTACTTTTTAAAGTTGATCAGATTGTTTAGGAACTTTCAAGCAGTAATGACTTCCTGCTTCACTGGGGTATAAATATGAGGTGACACAGAGGCCATATTCTTATATTCATACATAAACATGGGAAAGATAAGAGAACACACAAATCAAATGAGGGAAAAGTGTGTTGAGCTTCATACGTCAGGGAATGGCTATAAAAAAATAGCTACTCATTTGAAAATGCCCATATCTACCGTTAGGGCAATACTTAAAAAGTTCAAAGTAACTGGAACTGTTACAAACTTGCCTGGAAGAAGACCCAAGTTTATTTTGCCCCCACGCACAGTGAGGAAGATGGCAAAAAAATTCCCAAGGATCACTATTGTAGAATTACAGAGGAAAGTAGCATCTTGGGGTCATCAAGTCTCCAAAACTACCATTAGACGTCACCTTCATGCCAGCAATTTATTTAGAAGGCATGCCAGAAAAAAAGCCTTTCCTGTCATTTCACCACAAACATAAGCGCCTGGAGTTTTTTAAACACTACTAGAACTTTGACTGGAACCATGTTCTATGGTCAGATGAAACGAAAATTTAGCTTTTCCGCAACCAAAATTCAAGGTGGGTTTGGCGTAAAAAGAAGGATGGCTATACCGAAAATAACCTGATCCCCACTGTTAAGTATGGTGGAGGTTCTGTGATGTTGTGGGGCTGCTTTTTCTCCAAAGGCCCTGGGAACCTTGTTAGGGTACATGGCATCATGAACTTTATGACATACCAAGGAATTTTAAATTTGAATCTGGCTGCCTCTGCCAGGAAACTAAAACTGGGTCGTTGTTGGATCTTCCAGCAGTACAATGATCCAAAACATACGTCCAAATCAACACAAAAATGGTTACCTGAACACAAAATCAAGCTTCTGCCTCATGGCATGATGGCCTCTGTGTTCATCCATCACACACCGATAACAAATACACTGCTGATCAGCATGACAGTAAACCTCCAGCAGTACGTTATGATGAGAGCAGATCGTCTCCTGCAGGTTTCCAGTGGCTTTGACCAGTTTGTGCTTCTTAAAGGCAGGAGATTCATAGTGAAGCTGGAGGTGAGTTTCACAGTAAGAGGCCAGACACACCAGACAGGACTTGACAGCTTTGAGCTTTCTCCCAGTGCAGAAATCACACGCCACGTCTCCAGGTCCAGCATAACAGTGAGCAGGAAAAGCACCTTGGAGTCTTGTCTTCTTCAGTTTCTCCACCATTTCAGCCAGAATGGTGTTTCTGCTAAGAACAGGCCTTGGGGTGAAGGTCTCTCTGCATTGGGGACAGTTAGAGACACCAGTATGATTATACTGATCTCAGTACACATAAACACTTACACACACACGAACACAATCATACATAATCATTTTCACACACAATCTGGACATGTTTGAGATTGTAATGTTAGGCTACAGTTGGGGTGGATAGAAGGACAAGTTAAAGTTAAACCAGTAGGTATGGGTGTGGAGTGGCAGGGCTTATATAGAGAGAAGAGTACTGGTATAAACCTGGAGGTATAGGTGGTGTGGAGTGGCAGGGCTTATATAAAAAGCAGAGTACTGGTATAAACCAGTAGGTATAGGTGTGGAGTGGGAGGGCTTATATAGAGAACAGAGTACTGGTATAAATCAGTAGGTATAGGTGTGGAGTGGGAGGGCTTATATAGAGAACAGAGTACTGGTATAAATCAGTAGGTATAGGTGGTGTGGAGTGGCAGGGCTTATATAGGGAGCAGAGTACTGGTATAAACCAGTAGGTATAGGTGTGGAGTGGCAGGGCTTATATAGGGAGCAGAGTACTGGTATAAATCAGTAGGTATAGGTGTGGAGTGGCAGGGCTTATATAGGGAGCAGAGTACTGGTATAAACCAGTAGGTATAGGTGTGGAGTGGCAGGGCTTATATTGGGATCCAGGTGAATATTTGCCACAGGTGTGTATCTTTACAGGTGTATTCCATATCTGGAAGCTTTTATGGCTCCCTCTGGTGGAGCCATTGTGCCGGTGCATTTCTCTCTTCTCCCACCTGCCCCCTTCCTTCACCACAATGTGTACAGATATCAGAAGCCACGTAAACCCCCATAGAAAACCAATCAGCCAATTACCTTGTGAGTGTGATAAAGGCTTCTTATTGCTCACAGTTTATTAAAACATTTCTATAAAATTGCCTTTTGGTAATTCGGCATTCAGCTTGTACAGAGAGGTTATGTTTGAAGAGGCTGTACATATGAACATATTAATTATAGTCATAAATATCTGTTTTTATGTCATACCGGCACTTTTTTTTTTGAGCGCGGTGATTTCAGGTTGCATGAGCCGTAGGAGTTCAGATCAAAAGTAAGATAGTCGGGTAAAATACACACATACAACCACTGGAGACATAACATTACTGGGCAAGCTGCTTTGGAGTTGTTACCTGGAAACCAGCCATTGTAAAGCTGATATCTAAAATTTCCTCCATCACACGAAAAGTGTCTGGGCCAATCAGAAACACACACGAAAACTGAATAAGATAAAAAACGTGTTATGCACTTCTCTTCCTGGTCACACGAGGTCGCTGTTGTCCATATTATGGTCGTCTTTCCGGGTACCGGTAATTCAGCAATGATCAGGGAAGTTTACACTGCGTTAGTCACCTTTACCTCATACCAGGAATGGGCAAGGAGGGCCAAATCTGTTTCTGGATTTCAGACTTAATTATGCACTTAATTACTTATTCAGCCAATCATTTACATTCGCTGATATTTCAGCTTCATTCAGAGATATGAACAGCAGCTGATGAATGCTCTTGTGCCTGTATGCATGTATTTTAGTGTTTAATTGTGCTCTAATCTGCGAGTGGATCGGTGTTGTTCTGTATGACTAATTAGCTGCTTGAGCCACGGTAAGTGGCTGCTTGAGCCCACCCCGCCTTAAACATACGTAACGCAATTATGTATTCAGTTTTCCAGCAAGTTCCAGCTCAAACGCTCTGTTCATTCGCCCAAAAGGTTTAGATGATGAACGATTTAAAATATGCGGAAATCACAGCATAAAAGTAGCCTATGCTTTTTTCTTCAACATCTGCATATAGTATCTTCTTTATTGTTGTCCATTCTCTTTATTCCTTAATATGTTCTACATTTAATTTGGTTTCCATTTTCATACCTTAACAAACAATCACAATACAAAATATGTCAAGTCAAGTTAAACTTTATTATTGTCTTTTAAGAAAAATATGGCAAAAAACAATACACAATATAAAATATTTTTAAAAGTGTAAAACCTTATGCCTGCAGGAGTGAATGAGTGTTCTTGCCTTGTGTGTATTTAGTGTTGTAACAGTCAGCCACTCCCCCATGTACTCTTATTGCATAGGCTGGTATAGTGTAGTATTGTAGGAGGTAGCTACTCCACTGCCTGTTCTTGCACATCTAATGTTAGCCAAACTACTCATAAATCACATTAAATTACATTACATTGCAATCAGTGAGCAGATGATCTTATCCAGAGAGATGTACAGAAAGGGGAGAAGATCAGTGTTAGGCTGTGACCGAATGCGACCCCTGTTCCCTGTCCACTGTCCCCTGTCCACTCAGACCCCTGTCCCTATGTGCCCTGTCCCCTCAGACCCCTGTCTCTATGTGCCCTGTCCACTCAGACCCCTGTGCCTATGTGCCCTGTCCACTCAGACCCCTGTGCCTATGTGCCCTGTCCACTCAGACCCCTGTCTACTATGTCCCCTGTCCACTCAGACCCCTGCCCCTATGTGCCCTGTCCACTCAGACCCCTGTGCCTATGTGCCCTGTCCACTTGGACCCCTGTCTCTATGTGCCCTGTCCACTCAGACCCCTGTCCTTATGTGCCCTGTCCCCTCCCTTTGCAAGCAGTGTGCGAAATCCTGAAAAACTCTGAAAAACTAGTTAGTAGTTCGTAATATTTTTTTAATTTATTTTTTATTGAGAATATCAGATAAAGTTCTGCAGATGAGTGCTCTTGAATTCCCTCAACAAAATCCCGGAAATAAGTTTTTTTTAAGTGCCCCCATTTGTGAGAAAAAGTTTCCCACTCAAAAGCTGGACTCAAATATGTGCCCCTAAAAGGGTGTTGGGGTCGCATTCGGACACGGCCTTAGTCTCAGGAATACAAAGTGTGACATCATCAAGAAGGGACAGAAGGCCCAGTAATAATCTCCCGGGGTGTGTCCCAAAACTCAAAAAAGCACCCTCCCTTCCTCCACGACGACATCTTCTCTTTCGTGCCCCAGAAATGGATCTTTGTGTTTTAATCTATTGTTGCTGATTACATCTTAATTATGTATTAATCGTTACATATTAATTAATGTCTCGACGCAAACCGCAATGTTAGGTACATTGTATACTGTAACGTTCAGGCAGTTTTGCGTACTTCCAGAAAGGAGAGGAGTGGTAGTGGGGGAGTGGAGGAAGGAGGAGGGAAGTGAAGAATATTGGGACGCACCCCAGGCCGTGTCCGAATCAGCACACTTCCACACTATTGAGTAGCCTTGGTGAGTAGATAAGACAAGAAAGTCGTTGAGTAGGCGCACATTTTTCAAATTGCAGTACACTTGAAACACCCGGATGACACACTTACTTCTGGGGTTTCGCTGAGTACATTCGGGAGCACACTTTTCAAGAAGTACACAAACATTTCGGTCACACAAATATGATGTGAAGCTTCGTTTTAAAAAAATGAGGAGCAGCTTCACTGACGTTTTCCTTCAAATACAATAAAAAAACAACATCTGACATGGCAGCGCAAGGGTGGGGCTCAGGGTTGCCAGATCTGGCAAGACATTAAAGCCAAATGGCAACCCAAAACTATCCCAAAATATATTTTTAACCGAAACCAACATATTTTAAATAGAAATCATCTTATTTGTACTTTTTAAAATAAGTGCGTGCTTTGCGACTTTTTATTTTTACATGTGACTGCACTTTGAAAGTATTCCAATTTAGCTATAAAACCGCGGATATGGCAACACAGGTGGGTCGTCTAATGACCTGCTAACGACAATTCCACAGTACAATTGGAAAATAGTATGGCAGATATTTTTTGTGGACTGCTAAACAGTGCACATTAAACAGCACACTTCTGCCAGTACACTGCACGCAGAAGACAGGGCGCAGTAGATAGGGCTCTGATTCAGACACAGTGCACTGTACGCAGGAGACAGGGCGCAGTAGATAGGGCTCTGATTCGGACAGAGTGCACAATATGCAGGAGACAGGGCGCAGTAGATAGGGCTCTGATTCGGACACAGTGCACAGTATGCAGGAGACAGGGCGCAGTAGATAGGGCTCTGATTCGGACACAGTGCACAGTATGCAGGAGACAGGGCGCAGTAGATAGGGCTCTGATTCGGACACAGTGCACTGTACGCAGGAGACAGGGCGCAGTAGATAGGGCTCTGATTCAGACACAGTGCACTGTACGCAGGAGACAGGGCGCAGTAGATAGGGCTCTGATTCGGACACAGTGTACTGTACGCAGGAGACAGGGCGCAGTAGATAGGGCTCTGATTCAGACACAGTGCACTGTACGCAGGAGACAGGGCGCAGTAGATAGGGCTCTGATTCAGACACAGTGCACTGCACACATGAGACAGGGCGCAGTAGATAAGGCTCTGATTCGGACACAGTAGCACTGAACTCTATGATATCAAACAGACGTAACCGCTTGCTTCTATTGGAGATTACAGCAAACAATATGCCGTCCAGTGCACCGCACCTCAATTTCACCTTAGGCCAAGGGGACTCAATATTATCCAATAAGGACCGATGTGGGTGCAGGCTTTTGTTCCAACCAAACAGTAACACGCCTGATTCTACTAATAAAGGTCCTACCAAAGACTCTAGTGGTTGGTTTGTAGAATCAGGTGTAACTGCTTGGTTGGAACAAAAGTCTGAACCCACACCGGCTAAACCAGAAGCACAAGTACGGGGTGAAAAGTTACACAAAGCAATCGGGGTGAAAAGTAACACAAAGCAATCGGGGTGAAAAGTTACACACGGCTAAAAGCAGGTTTGTTCATAGATTCCTGTGTTTTCTGACGTTTGATTAAATATCAGCTCAGATCAGTCCTCCCTAAGGGAGACTGTTATTAGGATGTGTTGCCATGGAAACACAGTTAATGAGGGACACACCTGGACCGGCACCAGAGGTTCTGCTGGATCACTCAGAACTCATGAGATTAATATTGTGACCAAAACATAAAATACATTTGTTCTATTGTCTGCATATTTCATTTATTTATGGAATTTAAATTCAGTACTTTAATGTCATTTTCTGTCTCAAATCAAAAAAAAATTATTTCCAATTTCTGCAGCAGATCCCCCCTAAACTCTGCGATTATACCACTTGAATGAATATATTTTAAAAACAGAAATCTTTTTTTCAATAAAATGTTCAGTGTTAAATCAACTCAAATAGAGGACATTTGACATTAGAACTGAATCTACACTTTTGAAAATGGAAATTTTACTGTGCACTCATACATAATATTGGAACACATGCTTAACCCTTGTGTTGTCTTCATATTATATCTGCACCCCGTGTCCACAGGGTACAAAATGACCCTCAACAGACCCCCTGTGATAAAAGCCTCCTCACTGAATTATAAATAAATAACCTGTCATTCATCAATAAACCAGTGAATAATTGTGCTTTCCTACTTCACAGTCCAGACAGACTGCATTTCTTCAGTCTACACTACTCATTTTGTACTGTAAAACAAACATCATAATAGATCTTTTTGCTGTAATAGATGTGTGGTGCTTAATTTGGATTACTTCTGATTTCATAACTGCAGGGTTATGAGACTCATAAGACAATCTTTGTACCTTGATAGTGTGCTGCTATTGTACAAAAGTGCAATATTTACCTTTTTTAATGGTAGGGTCACTCCAGGAGAAGCCATTGAATGCTGAGAAAATTACATTTAGGGGATTTTCATTACATTACAGGCATTTAGTAGACACTCTTATCCAGAGCGACTACTAAGCATTTTTGCATTTATACATAGTATCCATTTACAGCTGGATATATACTGAAGCAATGCAGGTGAAGTACCTTGCTCAGGGGTACAACGGCAGTGTCCTACCTGGGAATCGAACCTGCAACCTTTCGGTTACAAAGCCAGTTCTTTAACCATTGTACTACACTGCCCCATTTTCACTGCTGTTGACCTCAGAAAAGGGTCAGTTTTGACCTGAGGGCAACACAAGGGTTATATATTGTGACTAACAACTGTTTTGAGAAACAAATATTTTGACAAACAACAAGTTTTATCTATTTAAAATTCCTTCATTTGAGTGGTTTTCCCTCTTTAATTACAACTGATCTTCCCTTCACTCTCTGCCTCATCCCAGATCACACAGTTTTACAGAGGATCTAAAATAAGCCCCAAACCCAGGATAGAGGGGCTGAGTGAATGTGGTCTGGACTCTGTGCAGGAGGGTCATTGTGTCAGAGACGCTGTAGAAGGACAGAGTTCCTGCCCTGTGATCCAGGTACACTCCTATTCTGGAGGAGGGGGGAACAGGGATGTCAGTGCTCTTATCATTGTGCCTGAAAGAATAACTGGAGGGAGAGCAGCTCAAACATAAGGACTTGTCACTACATCCCAGAGCAGAGTCATAACCATCTCCTTTCCTGCTGATCTCTTTATATGACACTGCTATATCAACCCCACCCCCACTCCACTCAGCCTCCCAGTAACAGCGTCCAGACAGACCCTCTCTGCACAGCACTTGGGCCCAGCGCTCAAATCTCTCTGGATGATCAGGATATGACTGGATCTCTTCCACACCTTTCACCTCTCTGTTCCCCTCAGACAGACGGAGGTGTTTATTCGCTGTGTTGGGGTCCAGTGTGAGCCGACAGGAATCTGATAGAGGAGAAAAAGAGAAGATAAGTGATCATAATAATAAACTTACATCACTTACATATTTTACAAACATTTTCACTTCATATTTTAATCCTTTCTTATGGTATATTTATTAATTAATTAATTTGTTTATTTAAAAGATAAATTTTCTGCTCAATGTGGGGCTGAGCATGTCCAATTCCTGATTTATGACCTAATTAAGAAAATGTAACAACTTGGTATTGCAATTGTGGTTGGATCAAAAAGCAGCATACAGAGGGGTAGTACTCCAGGACCGAGGTTCAGCATCCAGCAGCCAGGTGTAGATTGGGAGCGAGAGCTTCATGTATGAGCCTCCATTGGAGGTCTGCAGATCTCTTTGTTATAAGCGATTTGTATAGCAGTCTCCAATCATTGGCGAATGGTGCAAACCCCTCCTCCTGCCACGCCCCTGCCCTTTGACCTTCCAGCACACAGTAAATTATGAGAGTACAAAGCCTTTTACCCAGCATTCCCTGCTCTGGGCTCTTACCCTCACCCTCCTGTCCTGCCAGTCCCCCACTTTCGCTCGTACACGGACTGGTGGGAAGGAACCCCTAAAGTCTGTGCTGAATCTGCACCCTCATTCCATGAGGCAGAGAGCCCCCCCAGAACGGACCTCCCCTGTGCTGCTCTCCAGCCCCCACTATCCACCCTCCTCAAATGGGCCAGTTAGGTCAGACCGGCCCTTATGAACGGGGCTTTTAACCAGGGCACAATAAGAGGGGGCAGATTGAGCAGGGCATTATTAAAAAGGGGCTCCTCCATTGTGCACAAGAATTGTAGTACTGGCACACACCTGAGATTGAATAAGAGCCAATACTGCCCTGACTAGGGGAAAATACATTACTGCTGCCCTGAGCCAATACTGCCCCAACCAGGGGCAAATGCAGCACCGCTGCCCCAAGCAGAAAAACTGCACCAGAGATCTTTGGCGTGTTGGAAGAAAGCCATCAGGTGCTGACAGCACTGCTAACCTCCACAATGCTAATGTTACCAGGCTGTTTAAAATCAACACCCGTCCTCTAAGGAAACCTGTGGAAGAAGCCATTTCCACCTTGAAATCCTGGCACATGCCTTTTCCAGCACACCCTCCCAGCTTCTCTGCAGATACACCCCCAGGTACGAGTCCCCAGGTGCACCCCCAAAAGAAAGTATGTCATAAATATAGAAAATACTTTCAATAATATTTTTCTTCATATTACCTCATATTCTTATGTTGCTTAATTCGGTTAATGTTGGTTTAATTACAGACTCACATTGTAAGAAGTCCTCTCTGGTCCCTAGAATATGGACGTCTTCCACTGTAGAGAGAGATCACAAGAAAGATGAGCTCCTAAAGATAACCTTCATATCATAATTCCTGCAGAAATGGAAATCTATTTTAACAAATAAAATGCATGTAAATCATGAAACTGCAGCTCATTCAGGAATAATGTAAATATAAAATAAAACGTTTGATTAATATCACATAATATCTTGGTGAGAGCTGAAGGTTCAGTAGTTTTGGCAGTTGGGAATTTTCCTGGTTGCCATGGTGAACAGACAGGTAGCAGAGGCCCTGTTTACACTCATATCCAATACAGACTCCCACACACTTATTATGGGATGTAGTTTGTCAGTGAAAGGCTGACGGGAGAAGACACACACTCAAGCGTTTACATTCAGATCCAATATCAGCTAAATACAACCAAAACTACCTCCAGATGCGTTATAATCACAAATCTGATCCATATCCAAATTCTTACTTTTAGACTACAGTAATCAAATGTGACGCATTGGATTAGTTAATAACTTGGATATATGTGGCAGAAAAAGACGAGTGTTCACAGGGCCAGAGATACAGGATCGTACAGTAGAGTCACCAACGTTTCTCCCAGTGATGTCACTAGTGAAAGGCTGATTAGTCACTAGAAGTTGCAGGATGACATATTTATGTAAAGAAGCATCAAGACAGCCATGTGAAAGCATGAGGAAGACCTAAATGTGCTCTAATCTCAATCAAAGGGAATAATGAGAAGAGATTCCACTCCCCAGGAATGCTGCATATCTCCACCCATCTCACAAATCTCTGCTGGTGTTTTACAGCAGTGCAAACTGCTTTACTGCACATGATCAGCTATCACATGCAGAAAATTAAAACCTTTGTGCTGCTATTAACTGTCATAACAGGAGAGAAAGTGACATTTAAACGGTATATGCATTTAAAATACATGTATGTACATTATAGTAGGTGTCTTCACATTAGAAAGTTTGCTAAACTTAAACAAACCCCAGCTATGACCCCTGTTTTATTGACAAGTTATCGCGCTTTACTTTTTGCTCCATTTTAATATTTTTAAACCCAGCGTGGGTCCGGTTCTGACTGGGTTGTCATCTGTGAATCTTTTATGAATTGTGTAATAAATAATTTTTCTCTTTTACTTAGCGGGTCTGGTGTTGCACTGTGGCGGGTGGGTTTCTGTAGGAATATAAGAAGTTGCTACGGTTTGGGGATGGAGGAACAGTCTCTGCTCACTCCTGTCAGACTCATGGCTACACAAAGTATCTACAACACTTAACTCATTATCAAAAAAGATCAACAATTGTTATTTTTAATGACAGAAATCATTGGGAAGTTGTTTCAGTAGTTCTAACCTGTTTGAGAGATTTTGACTAATTCCCTCTTGAAGACGTCCTCCAGTCGCTCATTCAGTTCAGAGACAGATTTCCTCACAGCCTCAAAAGAGACATATGGACTGACCGTGATGCTGGGTAACTCTCCAGGTCCAGGAGGGGCACACAGAGACTGACAGCTCTACAGACACACAGAAAACAGTCTCAATGCTGATTCCTGTTCATGTGCCAGGAGCAGATCTTGGTAAATGAGGAACACGCCTCCCCATGTAATAGAATGTACCAACATAGTGCTGACTGTCAGAGAGCCAGTGATGTTACCTGGAGGAAATGGATGTGATCCTCTGTGTGTGAAAGCTGCTCCAGCTCAGCGTCTCTCTTCCTCAGCTCAGAAATCTCCTGCTCCAGTCGCTCCAGGAGTCCTTCAGCCCGACTCACTTCAGCCTTCTCCTGATCTCTGATCAGCTCTTTCAACTCAGAGTGCCTTCTCTCAATGGAGCGGATCAGCTCAGTAAATATCCTCTCACTGTCCTCCACTGCTGTATGTGCAGAGCGCTGTTAGGAGACACAGAGAGAGGAGGTCTGTATGTGCAGAGCGCTGTTAGGAGACACAGAGAGAGGAGGGCTGTATGTGTAGAGCGCTGTTAGGAGACACAGAGAGAGGAGGGCTGTATGTGCAGAGCGCTGTTAGGAGACACAGAGAGAGGAGGGCTGTATGTGCAGAGTGCTGTTAGGAGACACAGAGAGAGGAAGGCTGTATGTGCAGAGCGCTGTTAGGAGCACAGAGAGAGGAGGGCTGTATGTGCAGAGCGCTGTTAGGAGCACAGAGAGAGGAGGGCTGTATGTACAGAGCGCTGTTAGGAGCAGAGAGAGGAGGGCTGTATGTGCAGAGCACTGTTAGGAGCACATAGATAGGAGGGCTGTATGTGCAGAGCGCTGTTAGGAGCACAGAGAGAGGAGGGCTGTATGTGCAGAGTGCTGTTAGGAGACACAGAGAGAGGAGGGCTGTATGTGCAGAGCGCTGTTAGGAGACACAGAGAGAGGAGGGCTGTATGTGCAGAGCGCTGTTAGGAGACACAGAGAGAGGAGGGCTGTATGTGCAGAGTGCTGTTAGGAGCACAGAGAGAGGAGGGCTGTATGTGATAGAGTGCTGTTAGGAGCACAGAGAGAGGAGGGCTGTATGTGCAGAGCGCTGTTAGGAGCACAGAGAGAGGAGGGCTGTATGTGATAGAGTGCTGTTAGGAGCACAGAGAGAGGAGGGCTGTATGTGCAGAGCGCTGTTAGGAGCACAGAGAGAGGAGGGCTGTATGTGCAGAGCGCTGTTAGGAGACACAGAAAGAGGAGGGCTGTATGTGCAGAGCGCTGTTAGGAGACACAGAGAGAGGAGGGCTGTATGTGCAGAGCGCTGTTAGGAGCACAGAGAGAGGAGGGCTGTATGTGATAGAGTGCTGTTAGGAGCACAGAGAGAGGAGGGCTGTATGTGCAGAGTGCTGTTAGGAGCACAGAGAGAGGAGGGCTGTATGTGCAGAGCGCTGTTAGGAGCACAGAAAGAGGAGGGCTGTATGTGCAGAGCGCTGTTAGGAGACACAGAGAGAGGAAGGCTGTATGTGCAGAGCGCTGTTAGGAGCACAGAGAGAGGAGGGCTGTATGTACAGAGCGCTGTTAGGAGCACAGAGAGAGGAGGGCTGTATGTGCAGAGCACTGTTAGGAGCACAGAGAGAGGAGGGCTGTATGTGCAGAGCGCTGTTAGGAGACACAGAGAGAGGAGGGCTGTATGTGCAGAGTGCTGTTAGGAGCACAGAGAGAGGAGGGCTGTATGTGCAGAGCGCTGTTAGGAGCACAGAGAGAGGAGGGCTGTATGTGCAGAGCGCTGTTAGGAGACACAGAGAGAGGAGGGCTGTATGTGCAGAGCACTGTTAGGAGCACAGAGAGAGGAGGGCTGTATGTGCAGAGCGCTGTTAGGAGACACAGAGAGAGGAGGGCTGTATGTGCAGAGCGCTGTTAGGAGCACAGAGAGAGGAGGGCTGTATGTGCAGAGCGCTGTTAGGGGACACAGAGAGAGGAGGGCTGTATGTGCAGAGTGCTGTTAGGAGCACTGAGAGAGGAGGGCTGTATGTGCAGAGCGCTGTTAGGAGCACAGAGAGAGGAGGGCTGTATGTGCAGAGCGCTGTTAGGAGACACAGAGAGAGGAGGGCTGTATGTGCAGAGCGCTGTTAGGAGCACAGAGAGAGGAGGGCTGTATGTGCAGAGCGCTGTTAGGAGACACAGAGAGAGGAGGGCTGTATGTGCAGAGTGCTGTTAGGAGCACAGAGAGAGGAGGGCTGTATGTGCAGAGCACTGTTAGGAGACACAGAGAGAGGAGGGCTGTATGTGCACAGTGCTGTTAGGAGCAGAGAGAGAGGAGGGCTGTATGTGATAGAGTGCTGTTAGGAGCGCAGAGAGAGGAGGGCTGTATGTGACGGAGCCGTCTGTTCGTTTCTTGTGTAGTTGTGAGACCACACTTTCTATTACTCTCCATACTTATTATTATTCCACCACTTTCTTGTCACCTATCTCCTCCTACACCATTCACACCATCAAGACCATTCATATCTCATACTATACCTTTATACACCCTCCAGGTTGCTATTACTTTTTACCTTCATACAATTTTCAATAATAACTAACCTTTTATCGCCAAAACAATTAATGGGAGTCACTGGGCACATGTTGAAAACTGATGCAATAGAATGTGTAAACTGTAACCAGATGATTTGACATTACCTTTGTGTGCTTTCATTACTTTTTTGTATCACTTCCAGGTTCTTTAGACTACTTACCACAAAATACATCACCATATTTTAACACTTTCACCTACTTTACATCCCTTTATACTGCATTACCACCTCATACCATTTCAACCTTTTATTTACTGCCTAACACTATACCACCATATTGTCATCTTTTCTATATCATTTCCAGCAATTGATACCACTGCGAAGCAACTGCACCTACAATTTATTTAGGAATTGTTAATCTAGTTTCTTCTCCTCACCATATTCCCTTTCATCTCCACTAGCTCCCCTTTCTAAACGTTTTTTTTCTTTTTCCGACACATGATTCCCATTCTCTTCTCATGCTACTCCGCTTATCTATTAAAACGCTACTAAAACATCGCAAACAACGCGCTACTTTTTACCGCTTCATTCGGTGACTGTTTCTCCTGTTCTTGTAATTATCCGGTCCCATCTTATTTGTATCTTCCGCTCAGTCAAATGCTCTGTCCAGACCAGACAAACTCGCACTAGTTCCACAGTCGAGTCCAACCGTCAGAAATTAAATTCCCGGCAGTTAACATGACTGCTTACCGCTGTTTACACGCCACATTTCTCTTTCGGTTACACCAAAATGTACCATGGGAATTAGAAAATAATGTTAGCAAAACAAGGTTTTACTTAAGACGTGTGTGGTATAAGTGAATGTATTAATGACTGTGTTTGTGTAAAATATAAGGTAATTGTTTTTGTGGGGAAATTGAATGTTTGGTGCGAAGGGGAGGGTTTGTTTATTTAAACTGGGGTAGATTATGGGGTAAATTACATTACATTACATTACATTATAGGCATTTAGCAGACGCTCTTATCCAGAGCGACTTACACAGCATTTTCTTTTGCATTTATACATAGTATCCATTAATACAGCTGGATATATACTGAAGCAATGCAGGTGAAGTACCTTGCTCAAGGGTACAACGGCAGTGTCCGACCTGGGAATCGAACCGGCAACCTTTTGGTTACAAACCCAGTTCCTTAACCATTATACCACACTGCCGCCAGTCCATTTAGTTCACTGTTCCAGGGAGGGAGGAGACAGAACAGCGAGACAAGAAGGAAGGTGATACTTCGGCTTAGAGTGGAGCCCGCAACCTGGTCCAGTTATTGATTTATTTGGTGTGTGTGTGTTTTAAAATTTTCCTGTCGCATATACAGTTGTGGTCAAAAGTTTACATACACTTAGGTTGAAGTCATTAAAACTCATTTTTAACCACTCCACAGATTTCATGTTAGCTATAGTGATGGAAAGTCAGTTAGGACATCTACTTTGTGCATGACACAAGTAATTTTTCCAACAATTGTTTACAGACAGATTATTTCACTTTTAATTCACGATATCGCAATTCCAGTGGGTCAGAAGTTTGCATACACTAAGTTGACTGTCCTTTTAAATTTTTTATATTTGGTCATATATCCTTTGGCTTTGCATGCCATGACTTCCTGATGTCTGTGACCCAACAACGTCAAAAGACTCTTGATATGTTATTTTCTGGTACTCTTACAAGCGATACTATAACGTCTCTGCATTTGAATGGATCTCTATGTGAATTGGGGGGTGGGACTAGAATTATGTTGGAACAGTATGGAACACATGGTTGGTAAAATGGCTGTAAATCATCAAGGGTCTGAGGTATCAAACGAGCCTCAAACCATCACTCTGCTGCCAGATATCCAGTAGATATGGATGGATCACTTTAAGGGTTGTTTCTCCTGACAAACTTTCCTTTTGAACTCTAAAAAAATAAGTAAGGAGAAGAAACCTTTCAAGTGATCCATCCATATCTACTGTATTTCTGGCAGCAGAGTGAGTTTTAATGACTTCAACCTAAGTGTATGTAAACTTTTGACCACAACTGTATATATATATTTTGTCTCTGGTTGAATCATTATAAATACTGAGTGGTAGCACTGAGTGGTTGCACTTTTCTAGAACTAAATATCACCACACAATTGGCCACTTTGCCATTCCGACTGTTTGTTTTTGCTGGACACACGCCAGGCCTCACCTGACCATACGTGTATTGTGTGACACTATACATTTTAACAAGGCCTTTCACTCAGCTCTTACTGGGACCCCAGACAGCCTGTTCCCCACAGTGTGGCTCAGTGGGATTGAGCCCCACAGAGCTGGAAAGTGGCCCAACACTGGGCTCCTCACTGGTTGACTGGAGGAGAGCCCTGACTGAGCCCTGAAATGGCTCTTCCAGCAGCCAGCTGTTGTCTTCTCCTCTGGTCAGTACCCACCTTGAGTGACTGCACAGCCTGTCTCAGATCCTGCAGCTCCTTCTCTCTCTCTTGGATTCTCTGCTGGAATTTACTCTGTGTCGCCCCCAGCTGCTTCTGTGGACAAATATGTTTCACATGATATTACAATATTTATATTTTCAACTACATAGCAGAAGTAGAAAACTTTATTATCGCTCATGGGGAAATAGTTTTTGGAGGCCAAATAAAACCAACAATGCAAACACAAAACCCAGTACATAGGCTACAATACAATACAAAAAAAGTAAGAGTTTTAAAATGCTAAATGGTTTTCACCCGCTAAAGGCCTTAGTAAATCAGGCCCGAAGAGTTTTAAAAGTGGACCTAAAAGGTTATTTGCTATTTCAAAAATAATTACTGCAGGAATAAATGAACTCTTGTAACTATAATTCTGACTTTGTGGAACAGACAGACATCTGCCTGTGGGTAGGAGATTAAACTCTGTCTACACAGGGTGGGTGGAATCATTTAAAATAATCTCCACTTTGTTAAGGGCCCTAATTTTGTACAGGGCAGTCAGGCTGTTTTGTGGCTGTCTGATGATTTTGCTACAGAATTTAAGAATTCTTCCCAGTCTGTTCAGGTTGGCTGTACTTGTATTTCCAAACCAACACATAAAACAGCAGGTTAACTCTTTAAATGAAAGATCTATAAAACAGTGTAAGGATGGTACAGTCCACATAAAAAAAAATTCAGCTTCCTATAGAAAAAGAGGCGCTGGTGCCCTTTCTTGTACATCAGGTTGATGCATTCATTCCCAGCACAGGTTGATGTCCAACAAGCCCCAGATATTTATATTCTTCCACAACCTGAATGTGTTGACCTGTGATTACCGTAGCGGGGAGGGGTTTGCACCTGAACGTGTTGACCTGTGATTACCGTAGCGGGGAGGGGTTTGCACCTGAATGTGTTGACCTGTGATTACCGTAGCGGGGAGGGGTTTGCACCTGAATGTGTTGACCTGTGATTACCGTAGCGGGGGAGGGGTTTGCACCTGAATGTGTTGACCTGTGATTACCGTAGCGGGGAGGGGTTTGCACCTGAATGTGTTGACCTGTGATTACCGTAGCGGGGAGGGGTTTGCACCTGAATGTGTTGACCTGTGAGTACCGTAGCGGGGTGGGGATTGCACGTGAATGTGTTGACCTGTGATTACCGTAGCGGGGTGGGGATTGCACCTGAATGTGTTGACCTGTGATTCCCGTAGCGGGGAGGGGTTTGCACCTGAACGTGTTGACCTGTGAATCCCATAGCGGGGGAGGGGTTTGCACCTGAATGTGTTGACCTGTGAGTACCGTAGCGGGGTGGGGATTGCACGTGAATGTGTTGACCTGTGATTACCGTAGCGGGGTGGGGATTGCACCTGAATGTGTTGACCTGTGATTACCGTAGCGGGGTGGGGATTGCACGTGAATGTGTTGACCTGTGATTACCGTAGCGGGGGAGGGGTTTGCACCTGAATGTGTTGACCTGTGATTACCATAGCGGGGAGGGGTTTGCACTTTTCCTGAAGTCAACCAGCATTTTATTTGTTTTACTTATGTTGAGCTGCAGGGATGACTGGTTGCACCATTCAATAAAATCCTGTAAAACAGGCCCACTTGTTAAAAAAAAAAGACAAGTTCAGTGTAACTCATCTGCAAACTTGATCAGATGCCTGTGTGAGTGTTTGCTCGAGCAGTGTGTATGAAATATAGAGCAGGGTGGATAAAATGCAGCTTTGTGAGCACCCTGTAGTGTGTATGAAATATAGAGCAGGGTGGATAAAACACAGTGTTGTGAGGACCCTGTAGTGTGTATGAAATATAGAGCAGGGTGGATAAAACACAATGTTGTGAGGACCCTGTAGTGTGTATGAAATATAGAGCAGGGTGGATAAAACGCAGTGTTGTGAGGACCCTGTAGACGTGAGGTGGACATTGGATACCATTTTGCTCACTCGGACTAGCTGAGGCCTGCTAGTTAACATGTTCAAAATCCACTGGATCAGGTTGGTGTTGAGGATAAAAAGTAAAAAAAAATTCACTGGGTCAGGTTGGTGTTGAGGATAAAAGGTTCAAAGTCCACTGGATCAGGTTGATGTTGAGGTTAAAAGGCTAATGAGTTTCTGTGCAAGTAAAAGAGGCTGGATGGTATTAAAGATGCTGGATGGTATTAAAGAGGCTGGATGGTAATAAAGAGGCTGGATGGTATTAAAGAGACTGGATGGTAATAAAGAGGCTGGATGGTATTAAAGAGGCTGGATGGTAATAAAGAGGCTGGATGGTATTAAAGAGGCTGGATGGTATTAAAGATGCTGGATGGTATTAAAGAGGCTGGATGGTATTAAAGAGGCTGGATGGTATAAAAGAGGCTGGATGGTAATAAAGATGCTGGATGGTATAAAAGAGGCTGGATGGTATAAAAGAGGCTGGATGGTAATAAAGAGGCTGGATGGTAATAAAGAGGCTGGATGGTATTAAAGAGGCTGGATGGTAATAAAGAGGCTGGATGGTATTAAAGCTGCTGGATGGTATAAAAGAGGCTGGATGGTAATAAAGAGGCTGGATGGTATTAAAGCTGCTGGATGGTATTAAAGAGGCTGGATGGTATAAAAGAGGCTGGATGGTAATAAAGAGGCTGGATGGTATTAAAGAGGCTGGATGGTATAAAAGAGGCTGGATGGTAATAAAGAGGCTGGATGGTATAAAAGAGGCTGGATGGTATAAAAGAGGCTGGATGGTAATAAAGAGGCTGGATGGTATTAAAGCTGCTGGATGGTATTAAAGAGGCTGGATGGTATAAAAGAGGCTGGATGGTAATAAAGAGGCTGGATGGTATTAAAGCTGCTGGATGGTATTAAAGAGGCTGGATGGTAATAAAGAGGCTGGATGGTATTAAAGAGGCTGGATGGTAATAAAGAGGCTGGATGGTATTAAAGATGCTGGATGGTATTAAAGAGGCTGGATGGTATAAAAGAGGCTGGATGGTAATAAAGAGGCTGGATGGTATTAAAGCTGCTGGATGGTATTAAAGAGGCTGGATGGTATTAAAGAGGCTGGATGGTATAAAAGAGGCTGGATGGTAATAAAGATGCTGGATGGTAATAAAGAGGCTGGATGGTAATACAGAGGCTGGATGGTATTAAAGAGGCTGGATGGTAATAAAGATGCTGGATGGTATAAAAGAGGCTGGATGGTATAAAAGAGGCTGGATGGTAATAAAGAGGCTGGATGGTATTAAAGAGGCTGGATGGTATAAAAGAGGCTGGATGGTAATAAAGATGCTGGATGGTATAAAAGAGGCTGGATGGTATAAAAGAGGCTGGATGGTAATAAAGAGGCTGGATGGTATTAAAGCTGCTGGATGGTATTAAAGAGGCTGGATGGTATAAAAGAGGCTGGATGGTAATAAAGAGGCTGGATGGTATTAAAGCTGCTGGATGGTATTAAAGAGGCTGGATGGTAATAAAGAGGCTGGATGGTATTAAAGAGGCTGGATGGTAATAAAGAGGCTGGATGGTATTAAAGATGCTGGATGGTATAAAAGAGGCTGGATGGTATTAAAGAGGCTGGATGGTATAAAAGAGGCTGGATGGTATTAAAGAGACTGGATGGTATTAAAGAGGCTGGATGGTATAAAAGAGGCTGGATGGTAATAAAGAGGCTGGATGGTAATAAAGAGGCTGGATGGTATTAAAGAGGCTGGATTGTATAAAAGAGGCTGGATGGTAATAAAGAGCCTGGATGGTAATAAAGAGGCTGGATGGTAATAAAGAGGCTGGATGGTATTAAAGAGGCTGGATGGTAATAAAGAGGCTGGATGGTATTAAAAAGGCTGGATGGTAATAAAGAGGCTGGATGGTATTAAAGAGGCTGGATGGTAATAAAGAGGCTGGATGGTATAAAAGAGGCTGGATGGTAATAAAGAGGCTGGATGGTATTAAAGAGGCTGGATGGTAATAAAGAGGCTGGATGGTATTAAAGAGACTGGATGGTAATAAAGAGGCTGGATGGTATTAAAGAGGCTGGATGGTATAAAAGAGGCTGGATGGTAATAAAGAGGCTGGATGGTAATAAAGAGGCTGGATGGTATTAAAGAGGCTGGATGGTATAAAAGAGGCTGGATGGTAATAAAGATGCTGGATGGTATAAAAGAGGCTGGATGGTAATAAAGAGGCTGGATGGTAATAAAGAGGCTGGATGGTAATAAAGAGGCAGGATGGTATTAAAGATGCTGGATGGTATTAAAGAGGCTGGATGGTATAAAAGAGGCTGGATGGTAATAAAGAGGCTCGATGGTAATAAAGATGCTGGATGGTAATAAAGAGGCTGGATGGTATTAAAGATGCTGGATGGTATAAAAGAGGCTGGATGGTAATAAAGAGGCTGGATGGTATTAAAGATGCTGCATGGTATAAAAGAGGCTGGATGGTATGAAAGAGGATGGATGGTATTAAAGATGCTGGATGGTATTAAAGATGCTGGATGGTATAAAAGAGGCTGGATGGTATAAAAGAGGCTGGATGGTAGTAAAGAGGCTGGATGGTAATAAAGAGGCTGGATGGTATTAAAGAGGCTGGATGGTAATAAAGAGGCTGGATGGTAATAAAGATGCTGGATGGTATAAAAGAGGCTGGATGGTATAAAAGAGGCTGGATGGTAATAAAGAGGCTGGATGGTATTAAAGCTGCTGGATGGTATTAAAGAGGCTGGATGGTATAAAAGAGGCTGGATGGTAATAAAGAGGCTGGATGGTAATAAAGAGGCTGGATGGTATTAAAGAGGCTGGATGGTAATAAAGAGGCTAGATGGTATTAAAGAGGCTGGATGGTATAAAAGAGGCTGGATGGTATAAAAGAGGCTGGATGGTAATAAAGATGCTGGATGGTAATAAAGAGGCTGGATGGTATTAAAGATGCTGGATGGTATAAAAGAGGCTGGATGGTATAAAAGGGGCTGGATGGTAATAAAGAGGCTGGATGGTAATAAAGAGGCTGGATGGTATTAAAGAGGCTGGATGGTAATAAAGAGGCTGGATGGTAATACAGATGCTGGATGGTATAAAAGAGGCTGGATGGTATAAAAGAGGCTGGATGGTAATAAAGAGGCTGGATGGTATTAAAGCTGCTGGATGGTATTAAAGAGGCTGGATGGTATAAAAGAGGCTGGATGGTAATAAAGAGGCTGGATGGTAATAAAGAGGCTGGATGGTATTAAAGAGGCTGGATGGTATTAAATATGCTGGATGGTATAAAAGAGGCTGGATGGTAATAAAGAGGCTGGATGGTATTAAAGATGCTGCATGGTATAAAAGAGGCTGGATGGTAATAAAGAGGCTGGATGGTATTAAAGATGCTGCATGGTATAAAAGAGGCTGGATGGTAATAAAGAGGCTGGATGGTAATAAAGAGGCTGGATGGTATTAAAGAGGCTGAATGGTATAAAAGAGGCTGGATGGTAATAAAGAGGCTGGATGGTAATAAAGAGGCTGGATGGTATTAAAGATGCTGGATGGTATTAAAGAGGCTGGATGGTATAAAAGAGGCTGGATGGTATAAAAGAGGCTGGATGGTAATAAAGATGCTGGATGGTAATAAAGAGGCTGGATGGTATTAAAGATGCTGGATGGTATAAAAGAGGCTGGATGGTAATAAAGAGGCTGGATGGTATTAAAGATGCTGCATGGTATAAAAGAGGCTGGATGGTATGAAAGAGGATGGATGGTATTAAAGATGCTGGATGGTATAAAAGAGGCTGGATGGTATAAAAGAGGCTGGATGGTATAAAAGAGGCTGGATGGTAATAAATAGGCTGGATGGTATTAAAGAGGCTGGATGGTAATAAAGAGGCTGGATGGTATGAAAGAGGATGGATGGTATTAAAGATGCTGGATGGTATTAAAGATGCTGGATGGTATAAAAGAGGCTGGATGGTATAAAAGAGGCTGGATGGTAATAAAGAGGCTGGATGGTAATAAAGAGGCTGGATGGTATTAAAGAGGCTGGATGGTAATAAAGAGGCTGGATGGTATTAAAGAGGCTGGATGGTATAAAAGAGGCTGGATGGTATAAAAGAGGCTGGATGGTAATAAAGAGGCTGGATGGTATTAAAGAGGCTGGATGGTAATAAAGAGGCTGGATGGTATTAAAGAGGCTGGATGGTATAAAAGAGGCTGGATGGTATAAAAGAGGCTGGATGGTAATAAAGATGCTGGATGGTAATAAAGAGGCTGGATGGTATTAAAGATGCTGGATGGTATAAAAGAGGCTGGATGGTAATAAAGAGGCTGGATGGTATTAAAGATGCTGCATGGTATAAAAGAGGCTGGCTGGTATGAAAGAGGATGGATGGTATTAAAGATGCTGGATGGTATTAAAGATGCTGGATGGTATAAAAGAGGCTGGATGGTATAAAAGGGGCTGGATGGTAATAAAGAGGCTGGATGGTAATAAAGAGGCTGGATGGTATTAAAGAGGCTGGATGGTAATAAAGAGGCTGGATGGTAATACAGATGCTGGATGGTATAAAAGAGGCTGGATGGTATAAAAGAGGCTGGGTGGTATTAAAGCTGCTGGATGGTATAAAAGAGGCTGGATGGTAATAAAGAGGCTGGATGGTAATAAACAGGCTGGATGGTATTAAAGAGGCTGGATGGTATTAAAGATGCTGGATGGTATAAAAGAGGCTGGATGGTAATAAAGAGGCTGGATGGTATTAAAGATGCTGCATGGTATAAAAGAGGCTGGATGGTATGAAAGAGGATGGATGGTATTAAAGATGCTGGATGGTATAAAAGATGCTGGATGGTATAAAAGAGGCTGGATGGTATAAAAGAGGCTGGATGGTAATAAAGAGGCTGGATGGTAATAAAGGGGCTGGATGGTATTAAAGAGGCTGGATGGTAATAAAGAGGCTGGATGGTATTAAAGATGCTGGATGGTATAAAAGAGGCTGGATGGTATTAAACAGGCTGGATGGTATAAAAAAAGGCTGGATGGTATTAAAGAGGCTGGATGGTATTAAAGATGCTGGATGGTATTAAAGAGGCTGGATGGTATTAAAAGCTGAAGAAAAGTCCAGACTGAAATAAAACCCTGACATGGGTCCCCCCCCTATGTTTATAAATCATGTTCAGGATGTTACGAATGGCATCATCTACCCACGCCCCCCTGCTGGTTCTATAGGCAAACTACAGGGGCTCATTGATGATGCTGAGTTTCATTATGTTCCTAAGGCATTTCACTGGGAGGGGTGTGAGAGCAACAGGCCTGTAGTGATTGAGCTCAGACGGGTGGTTCGTTTTGGGGATGTGTATAATGACCGGCTTTTTCCATAAGGTGGGTATGGGATGGAGGGGAAGGGATGTGTGAATCCACACAGCAGGTCAACGCAGAGCCTCAGGACCTTACGGCCTGTTCCTTCAGGACCAGCGCTTTACTTACCTGCTGTTCCTCTCAGCTGCCTGTGCACCTGCTCTGTGTCTCTCACAATACATTCATGATAAAATGATCTAAAACAGGGTGGGGGAGTGTTGGGCTCTAAACGTGTCTAAAAAGCATTCAGGTCACATGCATTGGTGTTGTTGGGATGGTGTGGATTTTGACTCTGCTTTTGTGAGGGATGGCAGCCATGATTTTAATGCTTTTCCACCCAGGTGTCGCCCTGTGTCATGGCGCCCTCCATTTTGGCCTTGTACTTTCCTTACGTCCCTTTTTACCTCTCTCTGGGCCTCCTTTTTCAACTGTTCATCGCCCAGGAGAAAAGCGTACTCCTTTTTATTAATAGCTCATTTCTATTTTTTTGTCACCCATGGTTTGTTACTTTGATATATTTTAAAACACAATCGGTATGACAGAGTACACATACAAAAAATATAGCTTGATACTACTATCAGGGTGCGATTTGCCGGTGGGGATGGTGGGGATTTTCCCCCCCTCTGGTTTACACGTCCTACCCTCTGCTGAATTATTTTTATCCTCGGTGGGGACGAAATGTATCCCCCCCACCTAAAGTATTTTCACCATTACATCGTAATTATTAACAGCCAAAATACAAAGGGTCCGTGTGCATTCTGGTTGTGCTGTGATTTTGATCAGGGGCGCCCCTCCCTAAACGCAGAACACGCGCTGCGCGTAGGGGCACCGCACCAAGTCAGCTCGAGGAGAGAAGGAAACATAATAATGAAATGCGCATTTAACTCAATATTTTCTCAAAAATAATAAAAGTAAAACATAAGGTGCCCCCCTACTCCCATTCTCCAATTGTATTTTCATATGCTGTAACAACTGTCAAATGAAGAGCGAATGTACGCATCTCCCCTTTAAGTTCCTCTTTTTATCACCCAGCACTAACAGGAACGCTAATACGGACTTATTTAATTAAATTCACCAAAGCGCGAACAGACACAAACCGAAGTAATTACCTTACCATCCCCAGCGAACACAAACGCCAGCATGAATATGACCTAGATATATTGTATAGGGTATAATTGGCTACCAAATTGGGAGAAAATGGGAAAAAATCAGAAATTTTTAAAACAAAAAACAACTTTTCATATAGCCTACTGTTGTTGTTGTTCCCGCCGTTGTGTGGTATTTTTGTTGTTGAATAAAAGCGTTCCTCAAATTATCCCCCCCTCTGGTTTTTTCACAAATCGCACCCTGACTACTATCAATATTCCAAATTAAACTAAACACCACTTCCACAGACTGACAGCACATCAGTGTGTAGAAGTGTACTGGGCTTATAGGTAAAGCTTCTAAACTGTGTGAGTGAACTAGCTACTCCAGCCGTGTTGATTCCCATTCAGGGAGTGAATAGGGGGGTGAGGGGTGTAAACAGAGCTGTCACAGAGAAGTGACTTGGGTTCACTTCCTGCTCTTACTGCTTTATCACTGTGTTGTTTCGTACTTTTTCAAATGAAAAACATTTCTAATCATAATCTATTCAATAAATACATTAATAAACCTACACATTGTGGAAATGAGATAATATCTGTCACCAGTTTTAAAAAGCGTGAGTGTTGTGTGTAAGAGTTTCAGTCCTTACCTGTTTCTCAGTTCTTTCTGCTGCAGCTGAGACCGTTTTATGGCCGCTGTGTTCATCCATCACACACAGCAGACAGATACACTGCTGATCGGTATGACAGTAAACCTCCAGAATTTTGTCATGATGAGAGCAGATCTTCTCCTGCAGGTTTCCAGTGGCTTTGACCAGTTTGTGCTTCTTAAAGGCAGGAGATTCATAGTGAGGCTGGAGGTGAGTTTCACAATAAGAGGCCAGACACACCAGACAGGAATTTACGGCTTTGCACTTTCTCCCAGTGCAGAAATCACACGCAACGTCTCCAGGTCCAGCGTAACAGTGAGCAGGAGGAGCTGTCTTCTTCAGTTTCTCCACCACTTCAGCCAGAATGGTGTTTCTGCCCAGAACAGGCCTTGG
The DNA here is from genome assembly GCA_022702515.1 of Ilyophis sp. 1 JC-2022. NCBI lineage: Eukaryota > Metazoa > Chordata > Actinopteri > Anguilliformes > Synaphobranchidae > Ilyophis > Ilyophis sp. 1 JC-2022. The sequence continues at coordinate 107,749,549 of CM040396.1, forward strand.
AGTGAAGGTCTGCCTGCACTGGGGGCAGCTGTAGACACCAGTATGATCATCCTGATCCCAGCAGCCCTTAATACAGCCCATACAGTAACTGTGTCCACAGGGAATAGTCACCGGATCCTTCAGTAGATCCAGACAGATCGGACAGCTGAACTGCTCCTGATCCAGTAAAAATCCACCTTCAGCCATTTTACTGCTCACACTTTAACAGAGACTGAGTTAAGTTTAGTTTCTCAGAAACTGCGTTAGAGAGAGAGTGGGAGTGACTTCCTGGTTCTACCCACAGCTGCAGGAGGTGTGGTGTTGGACTGAGGCCAGGCTGAAGAGCAAGAGTAGCAGAGTGGAGATTTACCCATGAATATATATATTTTTTTAATCCTTTGGCACTCAAAGCGGGGCTGATTTACCCATATACGTATATCCCACAAACACAAGCCTGCGTGTGATGGGGTGACCAGTGTTTGGTCACTAACCTGGTAATGTAGCTGCAGTTGGGTAAAAGGGAATCTTTCAGGTCAAACTCCACTAAACAGTGTTCAGCACATAGCTGTAGTAATCTAATGTGTGTGTGACTTTAACACATTTCAGAAACCTTAATTAATCAAGAGACTGTCTGTAAAAAATAAAACAGCACAACACAGTTTGTATCCAGGACCGAGTGTGAAAACCTGTTCAGAGATTCGCGACCCCCTGTGAACCTGTTCTTGTGACCCCCCCGCATACAGAGAGAACGGCTCCTTCCCAGAATCCCACACTCTGCATTGATCATGAGGGGCTGTTGAAGGTGAGGAATGTGGTCCTGCTGCACCTGAACTCCACCCACAGCGAGAGGAAGCAGGTGGAGGAGATGCCACACCTGCCCTTCAAAGAGAGACTGCAAAGCCAGCACAACTGGTTACTAATGCAGAAAGTACTTCTGCAATCTCTCACACAGACTCTCACATACTGTCATTATATTTCATAAACCGCAAGCATGTTTTGGGTTTTTTATGTATTGGGCCTATTTGAGAGCCAATACAATACACCTTATACACTAAAGATTGTGCCTGCAGCCACCCAAACAACTATCTTGTCAAGTTTTCAGGCTAGACTGCCCTCCTTGTCCTGTTCACAAAAAGCTCAGGTAGTATATCTTACAGATTAGAGATCCAGGAGTTTGTGCAGTGGTGCTATGATCACCGTCATCAAATCTATGGGTGACCACCTCCCCATAACTCTTCATGGAGAAATCATAGAGCAGGGAGCAACATACAGCTATCCTGGGGTCTATTCTGACAACAATCTCAGCTTTGACACACAACCAAAATCTGCATTTTCTAAATGTACTAATTGGCTCGATGTGTTTAACCAGTAAAGGTGATGTTCCATGTAATGTAATGTGTGTATAAAGCAGAAACCCTGGATAAGGGAAAAACAGCGGTCAGAGAACAGCTAAGCATTGTAAGGTACAAACTAAGATGGAGTCTAAAGAGGTGGGTCTTCAGTCAGGGTTTGAAGGTTAATTAGAGGTGTAGTGGAGCTGTTCCACTCACTGCCATGTAGGAGAGCACCTACTGAACACCTAAAGGATTTAAACCTGATGTGAGCTGTAACAGCACCTACTGAACACCTAAAGGATTTAAACCTGATGTGAGCTGTAACAGCACATACTGTACACCTAAAGGAATTAAACCTGATGTGAGCTGTAACAGCATCTACTGCACACCTAAAGGATTTAAACCTGATGTGAGCTGTAACAGCACCTACTGCACACCTAAAGGATTTAAACCTGATGTGAGCTGTAACAGCATCTACTGCACACCTAAAGGATTTAAACCTGATGTGAGCTGTAACAGCACCTACTGCACACCTAAAGTATTTAAACCTGATGTGAGCTGTAACAGCATCTACTGCACACCTAAAGGATTTAAACCTGATGTGAGCTGTAACAGCACCTACTGTACACCTAAAGGAATTAAACCTGATGTGACCTGTAACAGCATCTACTGCACACCTAAAGGATTTAAACCTGATGTGAGCTGTAACAGCATCTACTGCACACCTAAAGGATTTAAACCTGATGTGAGCTGTAACAGCACCTACTGCACACCTAAAGTATTTAAACCTGATGTGAGCTGTAACAGCACCTACTGCACACCTAAAGGATTTAAACCTGATGTGAGCTGTAACAGCATCTACTGCACACCTAAAGGATTTAAACCTGATGTGAGCTGTAACAGCACCTACTGCACACCTAAAGTATTTAAACCTGATGTGAGCTGTAACAGCATCTACTGCACACCTAAAGGATTTAAACCTGATGTGAGCTATAACAGCATCTACTGTACACCTAAAGAATTTAAACCTGATGTGACCTGTAACAGCATCTACTGTGCACCTAAAGGATTTAAACCTGATGTGAGCTGTAACAGCATCTACTGTACACCTAAATAATTTAAACCTGATGTGAGCTGTAACAGGCAGCCAGTGAAGTGAGATATATACACACACTAAATACACACACTGAGCATATGTGCACACAAATACATTTACAGAAACAGATACGGCCTTTGGGTTGAACATGCTTTGGTTGCCGTACAATAAGCAGTACAGTCAAATTGGATACGTTTTTGTTGTATATATTGGGATCTGCATCAGTGTTGACAGCAATTAGAAATACTCTGAGAGAATGTATATTTTCCCTGGACTCAAATAAACAGTGTTAGAGTTGATTTAACATTTGTGCTGGAAATTGTATATTTATAGTTCTTACAAGCCAGCACCTAAACCGCTCCGTAACACCAGCTTTTGAGGGTAGAGGTGAGTATTGTTTATGTTTGTGTGTGTGTCTGTGTGTGTGTGTGTGTGTGTGTGTGTGTGTGTGTGTGTGTGTCTGCGTGTGTGTGTGTGTGTGTGTGTGTGTGTGTGTATGTGTGTGTGTGAGTGTCTGTGTGTGTGTGCGTGTCTGCGTGTGTGTGTGTGTGTGTGTGTGTGTATGTGTGTGTGTGTGTGTGTGTGTTTGTCTATCTGTCTGTCTATATGTGTGTTTATCTGTGTGTGTGTGTGTTTGTTTGTGTGTGTGTGTCTATCTGTCTGTCTATGTGTGTGTGTGTGTGTTAATTTTTTTAATTCTAAGGACTGTTTTTCAGTGAATATTATCAGTCATTTTCTGTTCATATATCTGTGGAACATATTCATCCATCTTAGAGCATGCCACTGCTAGTAAGGCCTTTATTTCATAAAATAATGTAACTGAACGACTGTACAGTTTGAGTTCAATTGAGTCAATCACTCATATATTCAATCAGGTTTTAAACACAAACTTTAATCATTCTACAGTGAATATCTGCGCATCACAGAAATAAAGCAACATTACAGCCAGTGGTTTCTAACTATAACAATGCCTGCTTCTGCTTTTAACATTGTGATCTACAAAGATTGAAAAAATTAAGGTTTATGAAAGAAAATTGGATTTTGGCATTTAATTTAGTTCATAAAATTAAATGTTATCCTTAAATTTCAGTTAAATCATAAATCTTAAATTTTCTGTTTTACTGTTTTGAATTTACTTTTTTTATTTTCTCTCCCTCACCCCAGATCTCCTCTCCATAAATATCTCACCACACACTCTGTAACCCCTCTTACCCACACAAACACAGACAGTCTGTGGTCTCACACTCTCCTATAGCTACATACAAAACCTATTGACATATACAACACTGAGCCCCCAGTGAAATAACAATAATCACATACAATATAAACATGTGTCTACATCCCATCTCCCCTCCACCTGTGTCTCCCTGCAGGTAGGAGTGATTTTATACAGGTGTGTAAAGGCCAGGGGGGGCAACTTCATCAGACTTCCCTCTCTCTCATCCCAGATCACACAGTTTTACAGAAGATCAAACAGTATAAACCCTAAACCCAGGATAGAGGGGCTGAGTGAATGTGGTCTGGACTCTGTGCAGGAGGGTCATTGTGTCAGAGACGCCGTAGAAGGACAGAGTTCCTGCCCTGTGATCCAGGTACACTCCTATTCTGGAGGAGGAGGGAGCAGGGATTTTAGTGATATTATTATTGTGCCAGAAATAGTCACCAAAGGGATGGCAGCGCAAACTCCAGGACTTGTTATTATATCCCAGAGCAGAGTCATCACCTGACCCTTTCCTGCTGATCTCTTTATATAGAGATCTTCACTAATTCCCCATTGCAGACGTCCTCCAGTCGCTCTTTCAGTTCAGAGACAGATTTCCTCACAGCCTCAAAAGAGATGTGTGGACTGACAGTGATTCTGAGTAAGTCTCCAGGTCCAGGAGGGAGAGACTGACAGCTCTGCAGACAGACAGACAGAAAGAGAACAGTCTCAATGCAGATTTGTGTGTAGATGGAGCAGATGTTTGTATAAATAAAAAACACACCACCATGTAATAGAATGTACGTAGTGCTGACTGTCAGAGAGCCAGTGATGTTACCTGGAGGAAATGGATGTGATCCTCTGTGTGTGAAAGCTGCTCCAGCTCAGCGTCTCTCTTCCTCAGCTCAGCAATCTCCTGCTCCAGTCGCTCCAGGAGTCCTTCAGCCCGACTCACTTCAGCCTTCTCCTGATCTCTGATCAGCTCTTTCAACTCAGAGCGCCTTCTCTCAATGGAGCGGATCAGCTCAGTAAAGATCCTCTCACTGTCCTCCACTGCTGTCTGTGCAGAGCGCTGTTAGGAGCACAGAGAGAGGAGGTCTGTATGTGCAGAGCGCTGTTAGGAGACACAGAGAGAGAGGAGGGCTGTATGTGCAGAGCGCTGTTAGGAGACAAAGAGAGAGGAGGGCTGTATGTGCAGAGCGCTGTTAGGAGCACAGAGAGAGGAGAGCTGTATGTGCAGAGCGCTGTTAGGAGACACAGAGAGAGGAGGGCTGTATGTGCAGAGCGCTGTTAGGAGCACAGAGAGAGGAGGGCTGTATGTGCAGAGCGCTGTTAGGAAACACAGAGAGAGGAGGGCGGTATGTGCAGAGCGCTGTTAGGAGACACAGAGAGAGGAGGGCTGTATGTGCAGAGCGCTGTTAGGAGACACAGAGAGAGGAGGGCTGTATGTGCAGAGCGCTGTTAGGAGACACAGAGAGAGGAGGGCTGTATGTGCAGAGAGCTGTTAGGAGCACAGAGAGAGGAGGGCTGTATGTGCAGAGCGCTGTTAGGAGACACAGAGAGAGGAGGGCTGTATGTGCAGAGCGCTGTTAGGAGACACAGAGAGAGGAGGGCTGTATGTGCAGAGCGCTGTTAGGAGCACAGAGAGAAGAGCGCTGTATGTGCAGAGTGCTGTTAGGAGACACAGAGAGAGGAGGGCTGTATGTGCAGAGCGCTGTTAGGAGACACAGAGAGAGGAGGGCTGTATGTGCAGAGAGCTGTTAGGAGCACAGAGAGAGGAGGGCTGTATGTGCAGAGCGCTGTTAGGAGCACAGAGAGAGGAGGGCTGTATGTGCAGAGCGCTGTTAGGAGACACAGAGAGAGGAGAGCTGTATGTGCAGAGCGCTGTTAGGAGCACAGAGAGAGGAGGGCTGTATGTGCAGAGCGCTGTTAGGAGACACAGAGAGAGGAGGGCTGTATGTGCAGAGTGCTGTTAGGAGACAGAGAGAGAGGAGAGCTGTATGTGCAGAGCGCTGTTAGGAGCACAGAGAGAGGAGGTCTGTATGTGCAGAGCGCTGTTAGGAGACACAGAGAGAGGAGAGCTGTATGTGCAGAGTGCTGTTAGGAGCACAGAGAGAGGAGGGCTGTATGTGACAGAGCGCTGTTAGGAGACACAGAGAGAGGAGGGCTGTATGTGCAGAGCGCTGTTAGGAGACACAGAAAGAAAGGCTGTACATTTTAACTCAACTCTTACTGGGACCCCAGACAGCCTGTTTCCCACAGTGTGGCTCAGTGGGATTGAGCCCCACAGGGCTGGAAAGTGGCCCAACACTGGGCTCCTCACTGGCTGACTGGAGGAGAGCCCTGACTGAGCCCTGAAATGGCTCTTCCAGCAGCCAGCTGTTGTCTTCTCCTCTGGTCAGTACCCACCTTGAGTGACTGCACAGCCTGTCTCAGATCCTGCAGCTCCTTCTCTCTCTCCTGGATTCTCTGCTGGAATTTACTCTGAGTCACTCCCAGCTGTTTCTGTGAATAGATTATTTTCAGTTATATTATAGTCCATTTGTTAAATAATATCATGTTTAACATTAAACACAATAAATAAACAGTAAAACTATTTGAAATTCTGCACGTCAGTGTGTAGAAGATTATTGACTTTATTTGTAAAGCTTCTAAACTGTGAACTAGCTGCTCCAGTCGTGTTGATTCCCATTCAGGGAGTGAATAGGGGGTGAGGGGTGTGAACAGAGCTGTCACAGAGAGCTGGTTTGAGCCCCTTTCACACATGGAACCCGTAACATTTCCAGGTTAAATTACCCGGGTTAGGTAGTGCTTTTCCCCATTCACACACAGATCTCCTATACAGAAAATATCTGTGTCACGTCTGTTGCCACATGACATGTCTTTCCCGGATAGATTAGGCAAGGCAGGATTTCTACCCATAGTTGCCTACTTTTTCCCAAGAAAAGTAGCTCACGCATGCTCAAAAAGGCTGTAGAAGTCGCTAGATTATGTCACACGTTAAACTGCATAGCCTCTGTATGGCATCATAATGTACTCATTTGCATATTAAAACGTGTGTTACATTTTCTGAAAAGATGCCTTTAATAGAATAAATATAGAATTTTTATAAATTACGAGGACTTCAAACCTGGAAATGACTTTACTGTTCATTAAAGTTAAATAAATGGCATTAAACATGTGTTCCAAGAGATTGAAAATTCTACTAAAACAAGCTTTGTTTCACTACATATAGCATAAAGACTTATGTAACTTCACAACAATCCCACTGTTCCCAATTTACTTTCCTCAATTCCTCTCCCATTATAACCAGTATCAGAGCTGCCAGTGAAGAGCTCCAGTCCTTACCTGTTTCTCAGTCCTTTCTGCTGCAGCTGAGATTGTATCATGGCCTCTGTGTTCATCCATCACACACAGCAGACAGATACACTGCTGATCGGTCGACAGTAAACCTCCAGAAGTTTCTTATGTTGAGGGCAAATGTTCTCCTGCTGGTGTCCAGTAGCATTGATCACATTATGTGTGTTTCCTGAATGGAGTTCATTGTGAAGTTTGAAGTGAGTTTCACAGTAAGAGGCCAGACACACCAGACAGGACTTGATGGCTTTGTGTTTTCTCCCAGTGCAGACATCACACGCCATGTCTCCAGGTCCAGCGTAACAGTGAGCAGGAGGAGCAGCTTGGAGTCTTGTCTTCTTCAGTTTCTCTACCACTTCAGCCAGCATTGTGTTTCTGCCCAGAACAGGCCTTGGAGTGAAGGTCTGCCTGCACTGGGGACAGCTGTAGACACCAGTATGATCATGCTGATCCCAGCAGCCCTTAATACAGCCCATACAGTAACTGTGTCCACAGGGAATAGCCACCGGATCCTTCAGTAGATCCAGACAGATCGCACAGCTGAACTGGTCCTGATCCACTGAGATGCTAGCCTCAGCCATGTTACTGCTCACACTGACAGAGTTTAGTTTGGTTTCTCTGAAACTGCATGACAGAGAGAATGGGAGTGACTTTCAGGTTCTAACCACAGCTGCAGGAGGTGTGGTGTTGGACTGAGGCCATCCTGAGCGGAGAGTGGATATTTACTCATGAATAGCACTTGCGCACGCATTTTTTTCTTATCTGAATTTGTTCTTTGGTTTGTGTTTGGAAACATGCGTGAAATCAGATTGGATTGTAATCTGTACTCACACTGACAGAGACAATTTAGTTTAATATCTCAGAAACTACACAACACCTGTGTCTCTACAAAAACTGCACATTGTGAGCTTTGCAAAGCTGGTATTTATGACATGGCTGCTATGAGGAAACTGCTAGTTTAATGTAAACCACAGAATGCAGGAACTTGGAATGTACATATTTTTGAGCTATTCTTAATGGGTACTTACATTACATTACATTATAGGCATTTAGCAGACGCTCTTATCCAGAGCGACTTACATACTTCTTATTACATTTATCCATTCATACAGCTGGATATATACTGAAGCAATGCAGGTTAAGTACCTTGCTCAAGGGTACAACGGCAGTGTCCTACCTGGGAATCGAACCTGCAACCTTTCAGTTACAAGTCCAGTTCCTTAACCATTATACTACACTGCCGCCCTACTTTCATTCATTTACAGACTTACATATTTACTGGTGTAACCAGTTTCTAAAGACAGTGGAGATTTATATTTAACCCCCTAAACACACAAACAAACTTGTACACACACATACACACACACAATCTGGTGGTGGTGTGTGTGTGGGTTGGGGGTGTGTATAGTGGTACAGTGTGTGTGTATGTCTGCATGTGTATGTGTCTCTGTGCATGTGTGGTTGTGTTTAGGGAAGGGTGTGTGTGTTTGCATGTCCGGTGTGTCATGGTTTGTGGGTTTTTATTTTATTTTCGGTTGCGGTTCTTGTCCTGGTTTTCCGATTGAGAATCTATCGGATTTTTTCCACGTTCCGTTCAGCGGTTTGTGTAATGGCGGGTGGAATAGAGGGACCCAGTAGCAGGCAGGGAGTACAGAAAACAGAGTCCAAAGAGGTCAAAAAACACACAGAGGTCGGAACCGGGAAGGCACAGCAGAAGTACAAAAACAAAGTCCAGACTCGCAAAGTCCAGGGTTGCGAGAACACAGGCTGAAGTCGAAACTGGCAAATCAAGGAATAAGAAAAATAAACCAAAAAGGACAAGGAAAACAAACACAAAAACTAACAGAAACTGTGGAGAAAAAAAAACCAAAGACTCAGTGGTGACGCTATCAAAAGGTGAGGAACTCGCAACAAAGGACTGAATGCACAAGGTATAAATACACTGAGGGAAACAAGAAACAATGATGATCAGGTGTGAGGAACCAGGAAGGGCAACTGACAAACAGGAGCACATAACAAAACAATGAGGAAAGTGATAATAAAATAATAAGAGAACACGTAATACGCGGACTGGAATTACACATAACACAGACTTGAACATGAACTGGGCAAGTGCAAACAATTAGAGAATGGAAAGCGGAAACGAGAGTCAGCTGTAGTTAGAGAAATCAAAAAAATTAGTGATAGAACAGGCAGAACGAGAAACAGCTGCAGAGCGGAAAGATTACATTAGTAAATTAGCAGATTAGTCGAAACCCCTGATTTTATGGCGCTAGTAGATTAGTATTATGTACAAGTTAGTCATTAGTAGATTAGTAGACCATAATTCGAAGATGTTAGTGGTTGTTAGTTAATTAGTATTATTTACAATTAAGGAATTAGTAAGAAAAAAGAAATGAGAGAGGAAATACAGAGAAAACCGAAATCCCCACAAACTCCCGAAAAAGTGTGACGAAGACAGGGAGTGACAGAAATACAAAACACAGGACAGTGAAACCACAAATAATAAGAAACATAAATACCTGAATGAAAATGAAAATAAAAATACAAAACAGACAGAACTCAGACGCTCAGAACATAACAGTTTGCTTTCCCTCATCATTGTTTTCACCTGTGCTTCTACCTGCGGGGTATTTAAGTTTCTCACTTCCGCTTCCTCTGTGCTTCCTTGTCATTCGACAGAACTCAGCTGACACAGAGTCTCCGTGCCATGTCTCTTGCAGTCACTCCTCCCGTTCTTCCAGTTCCCCAAGCACATATTAATCACACCCATTTGCCCATCCCACCCAGAGAGCCCAAACTTCAGCTCGCGCTCCGCTATGACGGTAGGGCTGGCAAGTGTCGAGGGTTTCTGGCGCAGTGTCTGATATTTTTTAAAGCTCGGCCATCGCGGTTTATTTCTCAGGATTCTGAGATGGCGTTTGTGCTCTCACTACTCACTGGATCCGCGCTTGACTGGGTTACTCCATTAATCAGGGGCAGTTATCTAATGATGCAGCTATCTAATGATGAGCTCTCCGACTCGGAGATTCAGTGGTCTTCTACACCTGATTCGCCCACTCAGAGAGAAGGGAGTAAGGTAGCAGAGACGCTTGAATTTCCGTTGCCACTCAACGTTCCAGCTGAATATGCTGAATTAGCGGAGGTGTTTAGTAAACAGAGGGCAACCACCCTTCCACCCCACCGCCCTTATGATTGTGCCATAGAACTCTATCCGGGTACTACCCCTACTAGAGGGAGCCTATATTCCTTAGCGGCTCCTGAGAGTGCGGCCATGAAGGAATATATTGAAGAGGCGTTGGCCAATGGGTTTATAAGGCCATCTACTTCGCCTGCTGGTGAAGGTTTCTTTTTTGTTAAAAAGAAAGATGGAGGATTAAGGCCATGTATCGAATATCACTCTCTTAACGCCATGACTATTAAGAACTGGTATCCGCTTCCCCTGATGAATTCGGCGTTTGAACATCTCCAGGGGGCCACTATTTTTTCCAAATTAGACCTCGGCAATGCCTATAACCTGGTGCGCATGCGTGAAGGTGATGAATGGAAACCGCTTTTAACACTCTACGAATAATGGGCACTACGAATATCTGGTCATACCGTTCGGGCTCACTAGCGTCCCCTCGGTGTTTCAAGCATTCGTGAATGACGTACTACGGTAGATGTTGGAGAGATTTGCGTTTGTTTACTTGGACAACGTTTTCATTTTCTCTGCCGATTTACAGACTCATATTGGTCATGTTAAACAGGTGTTGAAAACCCTGTTGGAGGCCATATTATTTGTAAAAGCAGAGAAGTGCTCATTTCACACGAGCACTGTTTCTTTTTTGGGATTCATAGTTTCAGAGGGCAAGGTCTGTATGGATCCTGAGAAAGTCTCTGCTGTACTAAATTGGCCCACTCCCCACTCAGTTAAGCAGGTCCAGCATTTTCTTGGGTTTGCGATAAGGCGTGTGATAAAAAGCAGTGGCTGACATGGTGTGTTTAGGAGAAGAGCGTACGCTGGTCTGCACTCACCCAACCGACAGTGGAGGATGAGACAATGAGACCACACACACAGAATACCAAATACAGGGCACATATCCACATACACAGACACATGTACACATGCTAATATACGCCTTAAAGAGATGCTCCTGTGGACATTACATGTTGTGATGGGAGCTTGGGCAGAAAACAGCGCTGTGGTGAATGTGTGCAATGATAGAGATACCAACACCAACTCAGATCCAACCCAGTGCTTCGCTGGGGCTTTAATAAACCAACATTAAAGTAGCTACAAACACAAGAAGAAAACAGAAATATAAACCTAACTCCATTTTGGCGTCTACCTTCACTTCTTCCTCTCCGATTCCCTCCCTACACCTGGACCCCTAAGAGATTTATCAGCATCAAACAAACACAAAAGCGCAATGGCTCTCTCAGAGTTGTTAAATCCATGGCAGTTTTTAAAAAATCCAGGCCAGGTCTTCAGTCATGCAGGATCAGTTCACCAGTCAGTTTCTCCACAGAAACAAATCATACACAACTTTCACTGTCACCAGAAAACTCATATTTTCATCAATTCTCCCTCCACACTTTTCCCCCACAGGTACTTCACACACAGGTGGGGAGTGGCAGGGCTGATATAGAGAGCACAGTACTGGTATAAACCAGTAGGTATAGGTGTGGAGTGGCAGGGCTTATATAGAGAGCAGAGTAGTGGTATAAAACAGTAGGTATAGGTGTAGAGTGGCAGGGCTTATATAGTGAGCAGAGTACTGGTATGTACCAGTAGGTATAGGTGGGGAGTGGCAGGGCTTATATAGAGAGCACAGTACTGGTATAATCCAGTAGGTATAGGTGTGGAGTGGGAGGGCTTATATAGAGAGCAGAGTACTGGTATAAACAGTATCCTTACAGGTTAATTCCGTGTCTGGAAGCTTTTATGGCTCCCTCTGGTGGAGCCATTGTGCCGGTGCATTTCTCTCTTCTCCCACCTGCCCCCTTCCTTCACCACAATGTGTACAGATATCAGAAGCCACGTAAACCCCATAGAAAACCAATCAGCCAATTAACTTGTGAGTGTGATAAAGGCTTCTTATTGCTCACAGTTTATTAAAACATTTCTATAAAATTGCCTTTTGGTAATTCGGCATTCAGCTTGTACAGAGAGGTTATGTTTGAAGAGGCTGTACATATGAACATATTAATTATAGTCATAAATATCAGTTTTTATGTCATACCGGTACTTTTTTTTTTTGAGCGCGGTGATTTCAGGTTGCATGAGCCGTAGGAGTTCAGATCAAAAGTAAGATAGTCAGGTAAAATACACACATACAACCACTGGAGACATAACATTACTGGGCAAGCTGCTTTGGAGTTGTTACCTGGAAACCAGCCATTGTAAAGCTGATATCTAAAATTTCCTCCATCACACGAAAAGTGTCTGGGCCAATCAGAAACACACACGAAAACTGAATAAGATAAAAAACGTGTTATGCACTTCTCTTCCTTGTCACACGAGGTCGCTGTTGTCCATATTATGCATTTCAGCAATGATCAGGGAAGTTTACACTGCGTTAGTCACCTTTACCTCATACCAGTGTAGCCCTATGGGAATTTGGGGTATTTCAGTATTTCCTCATTGTAATTTAATTTTGTTTATTTTACTTTCATACGTGTTTTTCTAAATGCTAGAAATGTGTAAATAATGTTTACATGCATTAAAAAATATGTTAGTTTAAATTCATGTATTTGGAGAAAGAACCAATCAGAAGTCGGGGTGAGAGTTCGAGAGGAAGTGGGAAGAGAGAACAACATGAGAGACCGGGGAGAGAATTGCGCAGTGCATGATACAGTTAGAAGTTGCTAAAACGCAAGTTTATGCTTATGGTGGCGAATGTGCTTTTGGACTGCACGAACAGTGAGTCTTATAGACATTTTGCAGTAAGTAGCTTGTGCGTTATATGCAATTATTGCGGAGAACTCGGTTAGAGTTTCCAACGTAGGAGAAAACGGAAAGCTAGTCAGCTCGACTTAGCAAGAGGAGTTTCAAAAGACGTTGCCAGCGAGTAGCCTGCTCGGCCGCCCTGTGTGCATTGTCTGGAACGAGGGCTGATCGTGTGGATCACCTGCTTTGCTTTGCCGACTTCACCAGCCCGCCAGAACAGCGTGCAACGGCGAGGACGACATCGACCAGCACTACGGTAGTAATTCTTTTTTGTTTGCGGCGCCACGGCGCGAAACGGCCATTTTGTTTACGGTCTCTCCGCTCCCCAGCAACGCTACAGGCCTGCATCATTCCATGCATCTCTTCACACGACAAATGGTTGGGTACCCAGTTAATTTAATTAGTAAAATGCCGGCTTAGTTTAGGACTGAAACTGTGTTGGAAGGATTTGTTATGGACTGAACTGTTTGAGTGAAACTGAAACTGAAAGTAATCTATGTGTATGTTTGTGACTAATTTTCAGTAAATAGTTCAAACTTATTTCTCTTGGGTATTGTGTATGTCATTGAGTAGTTTGAGACTGATGTGTTGATAGATAGTAATGGTTAAAAAGTTACAGTAGCCTCATTTAAAGTGATTCTGATTTATATGATATTTCATTTGTTGTTTATTACACTGGTAATGGGAATAGCTATTTAACAAGGTTAAAATAGTGATGTAACTGTAAAAGCTTAATTTAATTGAAGAAATTTGAATACATTTAGTGAATTACTATTAGTGCATTAACTAACCTTAGAGAGAGAGATCTCTCGCCATCAGAAGAATTCGGGAGCGCACTCCACACTAATAGCTAGACACGCTAGGGGGCGCTACATAAAATGGGGGCTCGTCCGGGATGGTTAATTAATGCAATTAATTAATCAGTCATTTGATGCTAATAGCTGGTGGCATTAGCTGTTAAAATTTTTTGTTAGTTTCTCAAGGAAAAAGTAGTTCAAATAGTTTACTGAGAAGCTAAAAGTCTATGCTAATCTAAATTAATAGCTGTTAACTTTAGCCTGGAATTTGTTATTAGCTTCTCAAGGGAAAATAAGTCAAATAGTTTATTGAGACCTAAAAGAAAATGGAGTCGCAGAGTAGCACTGTAGAATTAGTTAAAGAGCTCAAAGTCTGGTGCAGAAGAGAAGAATTGGATGAAGACCATGCCGTAATGGTGATGATTCCAGAAGATGGAGAGAATGCCCAGATTGAAGAAAACATGGGAAACATCAAAGCCTTAGGCCGAGTGCGAGTGAGAGGACGGACACTCAGTCTGAAGCTGAATCTACTAAAAGTGCTATGCGAGTGTAAGGAAGTGGTGGACCCCACCAAAGTCCCTCCGGAACTGTTGCCGGCTGGCAAGACTGAAAAGTGGAGGATCATTATTGCTTCTGAAAATCCTGTTCCTGGTGACGGTGCTTCTCCTAGCCCGTTAAAGAGTTTGTTGGATGATCCGCCAGCGGGTGGCTCGGCTGAGTCTATTATTCGTGCGGTAGGTGATTTGTTGACTAAGATGGGGAAACCATCAAGCGAGAACAGCAGTTACCGTCGTCTGAGAGTGTTCTCTGGTACTTTGCCAACTCCAGTTGGAGAAGAGTCTCTTGAACATTGGTTAGAGCATGCGCGACTGATGGTCGAGGAAAGCGAGTGTTCCACTAAGGAGAAACGACGGCGTATCATGGAAAGTCTGAAAGGTCCTGCGTTAGCTGTTGTAAAGGCTGTGCGGACTGCTGATCCAGAGGTTAGCCCGGCTCAGTGCTTAGAAGCCATTGAGAGTGCTTTTGGGTCTGCTGAGACAGGTGAAGACCTGTATTTTGCCTTTAGGTTGTTACAGCAGCAGCCAAAGGAAAAGTTGTCTGACTTTCTTAGGCGCTTAGAGTTGTCGTTGACTAAGGTAGTTCGTCGCGAAGGTCTCCCTACAGGCCGTGCTGACCGTGCGCGAGTGGAGCAGCTGCTGAGAGGTGCTGTCCACTCCGATATGATGCTGGTCCAGCTCAAGCTCAGGGAAAGGAAGGAAAACCCTCCATCATTCTTGGAACTGCTGAGCGAGATCCGGAGTGAAGAAGAGTATGAAACTTCTAGGATGAAGCTGAACACATCTGTGCAGAGAGTCCATGCTAACCCTGCTACGGACAGTAGAAAGGAAGACGTTGAGCATTTGAGATCTGAAGTTCAAGAACTCAAGTCAATGTTCACCTCCATGAGAACGCTGCAAAGCCAAGTTGTAGCAGATAGCAAAGACCCAAGGTCGCTGACAAAAGTGCCCACCCCAGAGACAGGCGGTGAGGATGAGGTAGCTGCCTTGAGAAAACAAGTGAAGAACCTGCAAAAGCAAATGGCAGGCCAAAAGTCTAAAGTCTCTGAATCCCCTGCTACAGTTCATAGAGTAGAGTCATCAAGACAAGCCCACAGTGATAATAGAAAGCAACCATCTAACGACTCGGATGGGAACTTTTGTTATCGCTGTGGTGAAAATGGCCATTTCTCTGCTAAATGCCACAATGCAGAGAATCAGGCCAAAGTGATTCAGAAATTGATCAACTCTCTGAAGAAAGCTAAACAGGGTGAATCACCAGTAAGCCGTCCCACAGTGTGCTCAGCTAAGAAAAGTGAGATAGCCAAGCTGAGAAGAGACATTCCTCATGGACTGATTGGCCCCTCGTCAATCGTTCCAGTGAAGATAAATGGCCAACATTGCGACGCACTCCTTGATAGTGGCTCACAAGTCACCATTATCTTTGAGACCTGGTACAAGCGGCACTTACATGATGTCCCAATCCAGCCAGTGTCAGGATTGGCGATATGGGGGCTAAGCGACACCAGCTACCCCTACCTCGGATATGTCGTAGTGGAGATGGAGTTTCCGGAGAAGGTCACAGGCTCGAAGGGGACACTGTCGGTCCTGGCCCTGATATGCCCAAGTCCTCAAAGCCCTGAGAAGACCTCTGTGATCCTAGGAACTAATGCTAACCTGTTCCAGAGACTGTCTAGACTCTGCAGAGAGACCACGGGAGTGGACATTGCTCAGACACTTGGCATAAAAGCAAAGAACTCCATCGGGCACACAGTCCAGCCAACCAACGAGGGTGGAGAGGATGAAGTAGGATATGTGAAGTGGATGGGCCCAGGCTCACTTACCCTACCTCCGGGTGGTGAATGCTGTGCCATCTGTGAAGTAGAGTTGACGAAGCCTCTGGATCAAGACCTGCTGATGGTCGAAGCCTCACCCACTGTTCCATTACCATCTGGAGTACTGCTGCAGCCTATGGTCGTGCCGAGTACCGCAGTGGATGATCACCTCACAGTTCTTATCCAGAATGAGTCTCTGAAGGATGCAGTCATCCCAGTTGGAACCGTCTTAGGCCAGCTATGCCCTGCTGATTCAGTCGTTCCATCTCTTAAAGTTGAAACCGAAGCTGTGACTGTTCCAACAGAGTTAGACCCTCAACTGATCCAGTTTGGCGACTCGCCCATACCACGTCAATGGAAAGAGCGACTCCGTCAAAAACTATGTGAGCGAGCTAGCGTATTCTCATTGCATGAGTGGGATGTTGGCCTGGCAAAGGATGTTGAACATCATATCAGGATGACAGAACCAAAGCCGTTCAGAGAACGTTCAAGACGCCTAGCTCCAGCAGATATTGACGATGTCCGTAAGCACTTGCAGGAGTTGTTGAAGACTGGCATAATTAAGGAGTCACGTAGCCAGTACGCATCGCCAATTGTGGTAGCCAGAAAGAAAACTGGGCGTGTCAGGATGTGCATTGACTATAGGACCCTCAATAGCCGTACGATTCCAGACCAGTACACAACTCCTCGCATAGATGATGCGTTAGACTGCTTGACTGGGAGCAAATGGTTTTCTGTCCTCGATCTACGCAGCGGCTACTACCAGATTGCCATGGCGGAGGAGGACAAAGAAAAAACCGCCTTCATTTGTCCCCTTGGATTTTTCCAATTTGAAAGAATGCCCCAGGGCATAACAGGAGCGCCTGCAACGTTCCAAAGACTTATGGAGAAGGCGGTCGGCGATATGAATCTCCTTCAAGTGTTGGTTTATTTAGACGATCTCATAGTCTTTGGACGTTCGCTGGAAGAGCATGAAGAGCGCCTCCTGCGGGTGTTAGACAGGCTTGAAGAGGTAGGGCTTAAACTCTCCCTTGACAAATGTCAATTTTGTCAACCCAGGGTTAAGTATGTGGGTCACATAGTTTCCGCTGAGGGCGTTGCCACTGACCCTGAAAAGCTGGAAGCAGTTGCTAAGTGGCCTAAGCCCACAGACCTTAAGACGCTGCGATCTTTCTTGGGTTTCTGTGGGTACTACCGACGCTTTATAGAGAACTATTCAGCAATCGTTAGGCCCCTCACGGAACTGACCAAGGGCTATGCACCTACCCGGCATGGAAAGAAGCAAGTCCTGGACAAGACCAAGACCTACTTCAAGGATTCAGAACCATTCAATGACCGATGGGACCTGTCCTGCAGGGATGCATTCAACCAAATCATTCAGTGTCTGATTAACGCGCCTGTGTTGGCATTTGCTGATGCCAATAAGCCATATGTTCTACACACAGACGCAAGTTTCAAAGGGCTCGGTGCCGTCCTCTATCAAGAACACCCCGAAGGGTTAAGACCGGTGGCGTTTGCCAGCAGAAAGTTGAGCTCTCCTGAACAACGATATCCTGTCCATCAGCTAGAGTTCCTGGCGCTTAAATGGGCTGTCGTGGATAAATTTCACGACTACCTCTACGGAGCCAAGTTCACGGTACGCACCGATAATAACCCTTTGACGTACGTACTTACCACGGCCAAGCTCAGTGCGACAGGTCATCGTTGGCTTGCAGCCCTAGCCACCTATGACTTTGACGTAAAGTATAGGCCTGGTAAAGCAAACATAGATGCTGACCTGCTCTCTCGTAACTTTCCTGAAGATGGTGAGGAGTGGGATAGCATGTCTCCAAACGTGGTGAAGTCCATATGTCGGCGGATACAAGTTGAGGAATCCTTGTATACTTCCCCCAGATATGTGGAGCAATTAGGAGCTTCGCCAGCCTGTATTCCCGATGTGTATGCCTTTCCGTCTCAGATACACCTGAACTCACTGGAGCAACTGTCAAAAGCGGACTTGATGGCTGCCCAGAAGAAGGATAGTGTGATCCGACGTGTGATTGAGGCAGTGAAACAGGGAGTCTGGCCTAGCAACCCAGATCTACACCCAGAGATGCGGCTGATGAAGAGGGAAGTTGGCAAACTTGTGATGAGAGATGGACTTCTGTACAGAGCAAGCAAGAAAGATGAAGAGGAGACACTACAGCTTGTGCTGCCTGCTGAGTTCAGAGAAGTAGTGTTGCATTCTCTTCATGACGAAATGGGCCACTTAGGAGTGGAAAGGGTCACTGAACTCCTAAGAGCAAGATTCTACTGGCCCAAAATGGCTAATGATGCAGAGGCATATGTGAGAGACTGTGGGCTGTGCATCACTCGTAAAAAACCTGCCAAGAAAGCCGCTCCCTTACATCAGATCACCAGCAGTGGTCCTATGGACCTGGTGTGTATTGACTTTTTGTCAATGGAATCCGATTCCAGAGGCATTAGTAACGTCTTGGTCGTGACCGATCACTATACCAGATATGCTCAAGCCTTTCCTGCGAAGAATCAGAAAGCTCTGACGGTAGCCAAGATCCTTGTCGAGAAGTATTTTGTCCACTATGGCTTGCCTGCTAGAATTCATTCCGACCAGGGAAGAGATTTTGAGTCGAGACTGATAAGAGAGCTGCTGACAACCTTGGGCATACGGAAATCACGAACGACTCCGTATCATCCTCAAGGGGATCCCCAGCCAGAGCGCTTCAACCGTACGTTGCTCTCTATGCTTGGTACGTTAGGCCAAGAGAAGAAGAGATCCTGGAGCCAGCATGTACCTTCATTAGTGCATGCTTACAACAGCACAAAAAGTGATGCGACGGGATACTCTCCTTATTACTTAATGTTCGGTAGGGAAGCTAGACTACCTGTAGACCTGTGCTTTGAAACCTCCAAAGATGGAACTCAGGAGAGAAACCATTACCAATATGTGGAAAGCCTGAAGCGTGACCTGCAAAGAGCATACCAACTTGCTAGTCAAGCTGCAGACAAGACTCACTTGAGGAACAAGAGAGCCTATGATCAGAAGGTCAGCTTTCAGAACATACAGGAAGGAGACCGTGTTCTTCTGAAGAATCTAGGACTCAAAGGGAAACACAAGCTTGAAAGCCGTTGGAGTCCCATACCCCATGTAGTTGTAGGAAAGATGCCAAACTTACCTGTATTCCGTGTGAAACCTGAGGGAGGCAAAGGCGGAGTAAGGACCATCCATCGTGACCACATCTTACCTATTGGGCAGTCTGTCAGGATACCAGTCGATCAAGCATGTGAAGAAACCCCTGAGAGAACAAGAACACGTTCAACCCGAACAAGACAAAGACAACAGAACCTGAGTCAAAGAGAAGTCCCAGAGATGACAGATTCCTCGTCTGATGTGGAGTGTGGCCAGTCTCGTACACCATACCGGGAGTATCTGGAAAGCCTACTGAAGAGGAGAGTGTCAGATCGAGTCTCTGTGAGCTCAGAATATGAAGACGCCATAGAGCCAAGTCCTGTCCAGTCAGCTGAAGAGCTTGATGCCGACAGAGAAGACGAAGGAGTTAAGGCTGTGACAGATTCGGACCCCTATGATTCCGAAACAGACCTGGATGCTAGAAGAAATGCTGTCATTGCACCCAAAGAAAAACTGAGCTCTAAAACCAAAGTAAATAGAGTACTTAGACCAAGAACAACTGAAAAAAGACAAGTAAAACCAGTATTAAGACTTACTTATGATGAACCTGGAAAGGCAAGTGAGCAACCACTTACCATAGTTCATAGAGGCATTATCATCAAGCTAGGTAAAAACTAGTATTAGTTCATGATAGGAACTTACAGTTCTAAAAAAAAAAAAAAGTATTTCTCTACAGAGTTCAATGTTGAGAGTATGTTTTATGTCTTATGAGGACAGTTAGACATTTAGTAAGGGGAGGATGTAGCCCTATGGGAATTTGGGGTATTTCAGTATTTCCTCATTGTAATTTAATTTTGTTTATTTTACTTTCATACGTGTTTTTCTAAATGCTAGAAATGTGTAAATAATGTTTACATGCATTAAAAAATATGTTAGTTTAAATTCATGTATTTGGAGAAAGAACCAATCAGAAGTCGGGGTGAGAGTTCGAGAGGAAGTGGGAAGAGAGAACAACATGAGAGACCGGGGAGAGAATTGCGCAGTGCATGATACAGTTAGAAGTTGCTAAAACGCAAGTTTATGCTTATGGTGGCGAATGTGCTTTTGGACTGCACGAACAGTGAGTCTTATAGACATTTTGCAGTAAGTAGCTTGTGCGTTATATGCAATTATTGCGGAGAACTCGGTTAGAGTTTCCAACGTAGGAGAAAACGGAAAGCTAGTCAGCTCGACTTAGCAAGAGGAGTTTCAAAAGACGTTGCCAGCGAGTAGCCTGCTCGGCCGCCCTGTGTGCATTGTCTGGAACGAGGGCTGATCGTGTGGATCACCTGCTTTGCTTTGCCGACTTCACCAGCCCGCCAGAACAGCGTGCAACGGCGAGGACGACATCGACCAGCACTACGGTAGTAATTCTTTTTTGTTTGCGGCGCCACGGCGCGAAACGGCCATTTTGTTTACGGTCTCTCCGCTCCCCAGCAACGCTACAGGCCTGCATCATTCCATGCATCTCTTCACACGACAAATGGTTGGGTACCCAGTTAATTTAATTAGTAAAATGCCGGCTTAGTTTAGGACTGAAACTGTGTTGGAAGGATTTGTTATGGACTGAACTGTTTGAGTGAAACTGAAACTGAAAGTAATCTATGTGTATGTTTGTGACTAATTTTCAGTAAATAGTTCAAACTTATTTCTCTTGGGTATTGTGTATGTCATTGAGTAGTTTGAGACTGATGTGTTGATAGATAGTAATGGTTAAAAAGTTACAGTAGCCTCATTTAAAGTGATTCTGATTTATATGATATTTCATTTGTTGTTTATTACACTGGTAATGGGAATAGCTATTTAACAAGGTTAAAATAGTGATGTAACTGTAAAAGCTTAATTTAATTGAAGAAATTTGAATACATTTAGTGAATTACTATTAGTGCATTAACTAACCTTAGAGAGAGAGATCTCTCGCCATCAGAAGAATTCGGGAGCGCACTCCACACTAATAGCTAGACACGCTAGGGGGCGCTACACCAGGAATGGGCAAGGAGGGCCAAATCTGTTTCTGGATTTCAGACTTAATTATGCACTTAATTATTTATTCAGCCAATCATTTACATTCGCTGATATTTCAGCTACATTCCGAGATATGAACAGCAGCTGATGAATGTTCTTGTGCCTGTATGCATGTATTTTAGTGTTTAATTATGCTCTAATCTGCGAGTGGATCGGTGTTGTTCTGTATGACTAATTAGCTGCTTGAGCCAGGGTAAGTGGCTGCTTGAGCCCACCCCGCCTTAAACATACGTAACGCAATTACGTCATCAGTTTTACAGCAAGTTCCAGCTCAAACGCTCCACTGTTCATTTGTCCAAAAGGCTGATGTGACGAAAGATTTAAACTTTGCGGAAAGCACAGCATAAATGTAGCCTATGCTTTTTTTTGTTCAACATCTGCATATAGTATCTTCTTTATTGTTGTCTATTCTCTTTATTCCTTAATAAGTTCTACATTTTATTTGGTTGCCAATTCCATACCTTAACAAACAATCACAGGACACAATATGTCAAGTCAAGTTAAACTTTATTATTGTCTTTTAAGAAAAATATTCCAAAAAACAATACACAACATGAAACATTTTTAAAAGTGTAAAACCTTATGCCTGCAGGAGTGAATGAGTGTTCTTGCCTTGTGTATATTTAGTGTTGTAACAGTCAGCCACTCCCCCGTGTACTCTCATTGTATAGGCTGGTATAGTGTAGTATTGTAAGAGGTAGTGTAGAATCTGGAAACAGCAACTGAAATCACGTCGGGTCACCAAATGTAGAATCTGGAAACAGCAACTGAAATCATGTTGGGTTCTCCAAATTGTAAAACTCCGCAATTACTAGACCAATGAGGGAATAGCTCGGAGCGAAGATTTAAGCGTGATGTATTCCACTATTGCTGTGGGAAAAGGGAAAAGTTATTTAGAAATATTATTATTTTATTTACTCGTTTATCTGACTCCATTTATAATTATAATTTAGAATTTTGGTTAAACATGCGTGGAGCTCGGAGTGGTTACACTCAACTCGCCCTTAGGTACCATCATTACTTCAATATATGTTTGCCGGAATCAACATTATTGCTGAAGCTCAGTTCGGTGGCGAACGCAGAGGTTGGGGGTCTAGCCAACTGTAGAAACCGCACAGCTAAACCAATGAGGGAAATAACTGGAGGTTGAAGGTGAAACGTGTTTTCTCCCAGCTGCTGTGACGTAAATAAAAAATGTTATTTATTTATTCTCCATTCAAATGAACAGAGCACAATTATAACAATTCTGTTGCTGTGGGAAAAGGGAAAATGATTAAAGTTCATAAAGAAATATTAATATTCTTGCAACCGGGTTAGACTGCTCTTTAGATTCACGGGATTAGCTAATAAGGGACCACAAATCAAAGGTACTCGTACCACGTTACCTTCCGCTTTAAGTCTGGTCTACCTTGACCCAGTTTATCCAAAGAACAGCCTGTGTATATTGCAGTAAATCATCAGCCACCAACGCTGATTCTGTACTCGTTTTATCTGACTCCATTTAAAATAATAATTTAGAATTTGGGTTAAACCTGCGTGGAACTCAGAGTGGTTACACTCGACTCGTCCTTAATTACTAGTCCTCAATTATCAATATATGCTTGCCGGAATCAGCATTATTGCCGAAACTCAGTTCGGTGGCGAACGCAGAGGTTGGGGGTCTAGTCAACACAATACATGATATTCATTTATCATAGATAGTTGCGAGCCCCAGTCTGAGTACATTTAACGGGCTCCTTAAGGCAAATTTGACAAGAAAAGAACCGGCGTACACGCCCATGGGTTCCCATATCAAATCACCAGAACCATGCACTACTCTGGGTGTATTTAAAGGGCTCCTTAAGGCAAATTTGACAAGAACCGGCGTAGGACGCCCATGGGTTCTCTTCACATCAAATCACCAGAACCATATACCAACCCGACCTTATCTGGACCGTCACTTGCTGCCTACCCAACTTGTGTACACCACGTCTGTACCAGGCCGCTGATCAGTCGGTCCTGGGTCAGAATTGTCCCCCTGAATATTCAGTTATAATTTAAGCTAAAAAAGGGTATAAGATGAATTAGAGTCATGGAAACCACGCAAGTTAAAAATAAACATAATTTAATAACAGGCAGGCAGGTCATTAACTTCAATTAAAACATTCAATTATACAAAACATAGATTTAAGAAAAGAAACATAAAGTAAATATCTTACCCAGCCTGTTCAACTACACACAGACACAGAATATGCACGGTGTGGGAAGTCGGTTACAATCTTCCTTGATAGGCTTGTCT
Source organism: Ilyophis sp. 1 JC-2022 (assembly GCA_022702515.1). Classification (NCBI taxonomy): domain Eukaryota; kingdom Metazoa; phylum Chordata; class Actinopteri; order Anguilliformes; family Synaphobranchidae; genus Ilyophis; species Ilyophis sp. 1 JC-2022. The sequence goes on from CM040396.1 coordinate 107,773,085, forward strand.
TTTAAGAAAAGAAACATAAAGTAAATATCTTACCCAGCCTGTTCAACTACACACAGACATAGAATATGCACGGTGTGGGAAGTCGGTTACAATCTTCCTCGAATATCCCTTTGGGATCTCCTTAAATGCAGTACAGCGCCGGTATGCACACTCCACAAGTCCCTTTGTTTTTCCAAATAAGGTCTGGCAGGAAGAGAAGTTTCAACACCCAGGGACCCCCCTCCAGGGAGAGAAACAGAGTCTACCTCTCCCAATCTAGTGACAGTAATAAGACTCTTTGAACGACGGCGCGTGATCTTATGATCTTCTCTATCATATCTAGATATCAGGTGAGGTCCCGGTGATGGCCACTCTAGCTTCCAGACACTTATATGGACAAGCGCATCCCTGATAACCTATACAATCCTCCTTTCACATTCACATACCACACACTTCAATTAGTATTATCCAGGTTCACCACATTTATCACATTGTCCACAATTACTTTATACTTCCACAATTACCAATTTACATGCACATACATATGATTCTCCTCTCAAAGCTCAACCCTACGTCCTCGTCGTGAGAGGTGGAAGCAGGTAATGCTGACCAACAGGGCTCTGGTGAAGCGCATGGGCCAATCCCCCGTGACGTGGATAAAAATGATTACAGAAACATTGATGAAGAGAAAGAACCCCAGAAGCCTAGAAGAAGAAGACTCTTCAGACAGAAATGCCGAAGAGACTATGAAGACGCATACTGAAAACCATATGGAGAGGGTGCGGCAGACTCTTCTATCTTCTAGGCAACCTACTAACATCGCAACCTGGAACATCAGGACCATGTACCAAGCAGGGAAAACGTCAGTCGTCGCAGAAGAGATGAGGAGGTACAAGATCTCTGTTCTCGGTTTGTGTGAAACCAGATGGATACAGACAGGAGAAGTCAGACTGGCAAGTGGTGAGTCCATATTATACTCTGGACACCCGGATGATAAGGCACCACACACGGAGGGAGTAGCATTTATGCTCTCCAAAGAAGCACAGAGGTCCCTCATCAGTTGGGAGCCAATCAATTCAAGAATCATCACTGCACGATTCCAAACCACACATAAAAGAATCAAGCTTCAAGTCATACAATGCTATGCACCCACCAATAATGCCGATAAGGAATCAAAGGACATCTACTACAATCAACTGAAACAGATACTCCAGACCAGACCAGCAAGAGACATCATTGTGCTCATGGGCGACATGAATGCAAAGGTGGGAATGGACAACAGTGGATACCATCTGGTAATGGGAAAGCAAGGAATTGGCACCATGAACGAGAACGGAGAGATCTTTGCTGACACTTGTGCAGACAACAACCTGGTCATAGGAGGAACACTCTTTCCCCATAAACCCACCCACAAAGCCACTTGGGTATCACCTGACCACACTACTGAAAACCAGATTGACCACATATGCATAAACAGGAAGTTCAGACGCTCTCTCCTGGATGTTCGAGTGAAGAGGGGAGCAGACGCCGGGTCAGACCACCACCTACTGACAGCTAAAATACAACTGAAGCTGAAGCGCTGCAACAACCCCTGTGACAACAGAGTCAAATTCAACATCCAGCTCTTCCAGGACATAGGAACAACCGAACTGTATCAAACCACCTTACAGAACAGGTTCCAAGCCCTGCAAGAAGATGACAAAACACCAGTGGAGGAGCGTTGGAAATGCCTGAAAAACATATGGAAGGAGACCTGTTCAGAAGTGTTGGGGAGGAAGAAAACAAACCACAAGCCGTGGTTGTCAACAGAAACACTGAAAAGAATAGAAGAAAGGAGGGTAAAAAAGGACACAAAAAACAAATGCAAAACAAGAGCACAAAAGGCAGCAGCCCATAGAGATTATGAAGCTGCAAACAAGGAGGTGAAGAAAAGCGCTAAACGCGACAAAAGAAATTACATTGAAGACTTGGCACAGCAAGCGGAGGACGCAGCTTCAAAGAACAACCTAAAGGCTACCTGACCACTAAGAAACTAGCAGGCAAGTTCAGGCGGACAAACACACAGATCCGCAATAAGCAGGGGCAACTCCTGACCACCAAGGAAGAACAGCAGAAAAGATGGACGGAACACTTCAGGGAACTGCTCAACAGACAGCTCCCTGCCCAGACGGTAGAGATCCCACCAGCTGCCCAGATGCTGGAGGTAAGCTGCGATCCCCCAACAAGATCTGAAGTAAAGAAGGCAATAAAAGAATTGCGCCGTGGCAAGGCGGAAGGGCCAGACGGGATCCCTGCAGAGGCCTTACAGGCTGCTCTTGAAACCTCAACTACCATGCTTCACCAGTTGATCAAACAGATATGGGAGGAAGAGATCATACCAACGGACTGGAAGGACGGCCTCATTGCAATTGTACCCAAGAAAGGAGACCTCAGGGATTGTAACAACTACCGAGGGATCATGCTGCTATCAACATCCGGCAAAGTGTTCAATCGCATTATCTTGGAGAGGCTGCGGAAGGGGACAGATGAAAAACTGAGAGAGAACCAGGCTGGTTTCCGGAATGGAAGATCGTGCAGTGACCAAATTGCCACCCTCAGGATCATCATAGAGCAGTCCATAGAATGGAACACCCCTGTCTATGTCAATTTCATTGACTTTGAAAAGGCATTTGACAGCGTAAACCGCGTGTTGCTATGGAAGCTCATGGCTCACTATGGTATCCCTCCAAAATATGTGAACATCATCAGGAACACATACCAGGGTATGCAATGTCAAGTGCTCCACCAGGGATCTGCACATGAAAAGATCAAAGTGCTCACTGGTGTGAGACAGGGCTGCCTCCTCTCTCCGTTCCTCTTCCTCCTGTGTATTGACTGGATCATGAAACAATCAACCAGCAATAAAAAGAATGGCATCCAGTGGAGTCTGACAGAACACCTTGACGATCTCGACTTCGCAGACGACATCGCACTGCTTTCACATACACACCAACAGATGCAGGACAAGACCACACGGCTGGAAACAACCGCAGCAGAGCTTGGACTTAAAATAAATGGGCCAAAAACCAAAATCATGCGGATTAACAACAAAATCATGAATCCCATAACACTCGAGGGCCACTCTCTCGAAGAGGTCAATAAATTTACCTATCTGGGAAGTGTGATAGCGGTGGATGGAGGGACAGAGGAAGACATAAAGTCGAGAATTGGAAAAGCAAGAGCAACATTCAACATCCTAATCAAAATCTGGAAAACAAAAAACATCTCACTCAAGACCAAGCTCAAAATCTTCAACTCCAACGTCAAATCAGTACTGCTATACGGATCCGAAACATGGAAGAACACCACTACCATCATAAACAGGCTGCAGACATTCATGAACCACTGCCTAAGACGCATCCTTGGGATCTTCTGGCCAAACACAATCAACAACATCAACCTGTGGGAATGCACAAACCAAGAACCAATAGAAGTACAGATGAAAAGGAGAAAGTGGATCTGGATTGGACACACACTGAGAAGAAACAAAGCAGCAATAACCAAACAGGCACTGACATGGAACCCACAGGGCAAACGGGGGAGAGGTCGTCCCAAGAACACCTGGAGAAGAAGTACAGAGCAAGAGTTTAAGAAGGAGGGGCTGACGTGGCAACAGCTGGAGAAGATGGCCCAAGACAGACGAGGGTGGAGGCGATTCATCAATGGCCTATGTTCCGAAAAGAATACAAAGGCCTAATAAATAATAATAAAAAACATATGATTCAATATACATATACAGCTTTGTTTAATATGTTCACCATTCAGTCCAGAATCTAGGCCGTAAAAGCCCTGTGAGCAGGTCTGAGTTCCCAGCGTCATTCGGATGCCGTTTCCTTCTGATGTCCAGTTGTAAGCTCAACCCCAGCTGTAGTTTACGAGGCCGTGAGAGGTCAGAGGAACAGGTTCTCAGGCCACCAGGTAAATTGTTTTATTGCATCCTCAAGGAAGTCACCACCAGCTGCAAGGGTTTAGGACTGATAACACCTTTTCCAGCCTTACACAACACAATACATGATATTCATTTATCATAGATAGTTGCGAGCCCAGGTCTGAGTGCATTTAAAGGGCTCCTTAAGGCAGATTTGACAAGAACCGGCGTAAAACGCCCATGGGTTCTCTTCACATCAAATCACCAGAACCATGCACTACTCTGAGTGTATTTAAAGGGCTCCTTAAGGCTAATTTGACAAGAACCGGCGTAGAACGCCCATGGGCTCTCTTCACATCAAATCACCAGAACCATACACTACCCAACCCTGTTTGTGGGCAGAAAACTTGACTGCCTATACCCAACTTGAGAACGCCACGTCTGTACCAGGCCGCTGATCAGTCGGTCCTGGGTCAGAATTGTCCCCCTGAGTCTTCAGTCGTAATTTAGGCTGAAAAGGGTATAAGATGGATGAGAGCCACGCACGTTAAATATAAAAAGAATTGGATAACAGGCAGGGAGGTCATTAGCTTAGAATTAGCCCTGAGTGAGATGCAGGAGTTCTGACTCTGAGACTCAAGCATACACACCACAGTGCTTGGAACGCTGCAGCTCAGATCATGCAGGCAATTGAAGCTGGAAAAAGGGATTAAAAGAAAGATGCAGTTGATGTGAAAACATGGTAATTTATTAATGACAAATAATCACTGGTTAAAACTGTGTGAGCAAACACGAACACATTCAATGCCTATAGCTAAACACAGGATAACATGCTGCTAAGACACATAAACATGAACAAGTTCACTAACAAAGTATATCACCAAGTATTTCCGTATGGTGTGACTATGGTACCAGGAGAACTGTTAAGCAGATTATCCTATATGAAAATGACTATGGTGCCACTACAGCACCAGGAGACCTGTTAAGCAGATTCTCCTATATGAAAATGACTATGGTGCCACTACAGCACCAGGAGACCTGTTAAGCAGATTCTCCTCGAATATCCCTTTGGGATCTCCTTAAATGCAGTACAGCGCCGGTATGCACACTCCACAAGTCCCTTTGTTTGTCCAAATAAGGTCTGGCAGGAAGAGAAGTTTCACCACCCAGGGACCCCCCTCCAGGGAGAGAAACAGAGTCTACCTCTCCCAATCTAGTGACAGTAATAAGACTCTTTGAACGACGGCGCGTGATCTTATGATCTTCTCTATCATATCTAGATATCAGATGAGGTCCCGGTGATGGCCACTCTAGGTTCCAGACACTTATATGGACAAGTGCATCCCTGATAACCTATACAATCCTCCTTCCACATTCTTTATTTCTCCCCCTCCTATACTTTCACATACCACACACTTCAATTAGTATTATCCAGGTTCACCACATTTATCATATTATCCACAATTACTTTATACTTCCACAATTACCAATTTACATGCACATGCATATGATTCAATATACATATACAGCTTTGTTTAATATGTTCACCATTCAGTCCAGAACCTAGGCCATAAAAGACCTGTGAGCAAGCCTGAGTTCCCGGCGTCATTAGGGATGCCGTTTCCTTCTGATGTCCAGTTGTAGGCTCAATCCCAGCTGTAGTTTACGAGGCCGTGAGAAGTCAGAGGAAAAGGTTCTCAGGCCACCAGATAAATAGTTTTATTGCACCCTCAAGGAAGTCACCACCAGCTCCAAGGGTTTATGACTGATAATACCTTTTCCAGCCTTACAGTACTCCACTCTCTGTTCTTGCACATCTAATGTTAGCCAAACTACTCATAAATCACATTAAATGACATTACATTGTAATCAGTGAGCAGATGATCTTATCCAGAGTGATGCACAGAAGGGGAGAAGATCAGTGTTAGGCCGTGACCGAATACGACCCCTGTTCCCTGTCCACTCAGACCCCTGTCTCTATATGCCCTGTCCACTCAGACCGCTGCCCCTATGTGCCCTGTCCACTCAGACCCCTGTCCCGATGTGCCCTGTCCCCTCCCTTTGCAAACTAGTGAGGAAGTAGCTTGTAATATTTATTTTTATTTTCTTTTTTTATTGAGAATATCAATCAGTTAACATATAACAATTGTTACAAAGTGTAGATTATGAATGAAGATAGAATTAACAAAAATATGTAATATGAATCTTATACCATATACGCTCCACGTCTTTTACGCTTTTACTTCCGGGTTACTTACTGAAATTGTCGGATGAGTGCACCGTTCTGCAGATGAGTGTGCTCCTGAATTGCCTCAACAAAACCCCGGAAATAAGGGGTTCATCCTGGTATTTTAACTGCCCCCATTTGTGAGAAAAGGTCGCCACTCAAAAGCTTTTTGACAATGTGGACTCAAATATGCGCCCCCAAAAGGGTGTAGGGGTCGCATTCAGACACGGCCTTAGTCTCAGGAATACAAAGTGTGACATCATCAAGAAGGGACAGAAGGCCCAGTAATAATCTCCCGGGGTGTGTCCCAATACTTGAGAAATGCACCCTCCCTTCCTCTATTACCACGTCCTCTCCTCCGCACCCCAGAAATGGATCTTTGTGTTTAAATCTAATGTTGCTGATTACATCTTAATTACATATTAATCGTTACATATGAATGAATGTCTTTACGCAAACCGCAATGTCAGGTACATTGTATACTGTACATATAAATACTTGTACTGGAAACGTTCAGGCAGTTTTGCATACTTCCAGAAAGGAGAGGAGTGGTAGTGGGGGAGTGGAGGAAAGGAGGAGGGAAGTGAAGAATATTGGGACGCACCCATGGGCCGTGTCCGAATCAGCACACTTCCACACTGTTGAGTAGCCTTGGTGAGTAGATAGGACAAGAAAGTCGTTGAGTAGGCGCACATTTTTCAAATTGCAGTACACTTGAAACACCCGGATGACACACTTACTTCCGGGGTTTCGCTGAGTACACAAACATTTTGATCACATAAATATGACGTGAAGCTTTGTTTTTTAAAAATGAGGAGCAGCTTCACAGACGTTTTTCTTCAAAGACAACAAAAACAACACGACAAGACAGACAAAGAGTGGGGCTCAGGGTTGCCAGATCGGGCAAGACAATAAAGCCAAATGGCGACTCAAAACGATCCCAAAATATATTTTTAACCGAAACCAACATATTTTAAATAGAAATTATCTTATTTTTACTTTTTAAAATAAGTGCGTGCTTTGCGACTTTTTATTTTTACCCGTGACTGCACTTTGAAAGTATCCCAATTTAGCTGTAAAACAGCAGACATGGAAACACAGGTGGGGAGTCTAATGACCTGCTTATGACACTTCCACAGTACAATTGGAAAAAAGTACGGCAGATATTTTTTGCGGACTGCTAAACAGCACACATTAAACAGCACACTTCTGCCAGTGCACTGTACGCAGGAGACAGGACGCAGTAGATAGGGCTCTGATTCAGACACAGTGCACTGTATGCAGGAGACAGGGCGCAGTAGATAGGGCTCTGATTTAGACACAGTGCACTGCACACAGGAGACAGGGTGCAGTAGATAGGGCTCTGATTCAGACACAGTGCACTGCACACAGGAGACAGGGCGCAGTAGATAGGGCTCTGATTCGGACACAGTGCACTGTACACAGGAGACAGGGCGCAGTAGATAGGGCTCTGATTCAGACACAGTGCACTGCACACAGGAGACAGGGCGCAGTAGATAGGGCTCTGATTCGGACACAGCCCAGAACTGAAGGTAAATGAAATGGCAATCAGAGAGATGCAGCCACCAGTGTGAGTGGGCAAAGCACTGAACTCTATGATATCAAAGAGACGTAACCGCTTGCTTCTATTGGAGATTACAGCAAACAATATCCCGTCCAGTGCACCGCACCTCAATTTCACCTTAGGCCAACGGGCCTCAATCTTATCCAATAAGGACCGGTGTGGGTGCAGGCTTTTGTTCCAACCAAGCAGTAACATGCCTGATTCTACAAATAAAGGTCCTACCAAAGACTCTAGTGGTTGGTCAGTAGAATCAGGTGTAACTGCTTGGTTCGAACAAAAGTCTGAACCCACACCGGCTAAAACAGAAGCACAAGTACGGGGTGAAAAGTTACACAAAGCAATCGGGGTGAAAAGTTACACACGGCTAAAAGCAGGTTTGTTCATAGATTCCTGTGTTTTCTGACGTTTGATTAAATATCAGCTCAGATCAGTCCTCCCTAAGGGAGACTGTTATTAGGATGAGATGCCATGGAAACACAGTTAATGAGGGACACACCTGGACTGGCACCAGAGGTTCTGCTGGATCACTCAGAACTCATGAGATTAATATTCTGACCAAAACATAAAATACATTTGTTCTATTTTCTGCATATTTCATTTATTTATGGAATGTGAATTCAGTACTTTAATGTATCAAATCAAAATCTATACATTTGCAATTTCTGCAGCAGATCCCCCCAAAACTGTGATTATACCACTTGAATGAATATATTTTAAAAACAGAAATCTTTTTTTCAATAAAATGTTCAGTGTTAAATCAACTCAAATCGAGGACATTTGACATTAGAACTGAATTGACACTTTTGAAAATTGAAATTTTACTGTGCACTCAGACATAATATTGGAACACATGCTTAACCCTTGTGTTGTCTTCATATTATATCTGCACCCCGTGTCCACAGGGCACAAAATGACCCTCACCAGACCCCCTGTGATAAAAGCCTCCTCACTGAATTATAAATAAATAACCTGTCATTCATCAAGTGAATAATTGTGCTTTCCTACTTCACAGTCCAGACAGACTGCATTTCTTCAGTCTACACTACTCATTTTTTACGATAAAACATAATAGATTTTTTTGCTGTAATAGATGTGTGGTGCTTAATTTGGATTACTTCTGATTTCATAACTGCAGGGTTATGAGACTCATAAAACAATTTTTGTACCTTGATAGTGTGCTGCTATTGTACAAAAGTGCAATGTTTACCTTTTGTAATGGTAGGATCACTCCAGGAGAAGCCATTGAATGCTGATAAAATTACATTTAGGGGATTTTCACTGCTGTTGACCTCAGATAAGGGTCAGTTTTGACCTGAGGGCAACACAAGGGTTAAATATTGTGGCAAGCAAATATTTTGACAAACAACAAGTTTTATTTATTTAAATTTCCTTCATTTTTCTGTCTCATTTGAGTGTTTTTCCCTCTTTAATTACAGCTGATCTTCCCTTCACTCTCTGCCTCATCCCAGATCACACAGTTTTACAGAGGATCCAACAGTATAAACCCTAAACCCAGGATAGAGGGGCTGAGTGAATGTGGTCTGGACTCTGTGCAGGAGGGACATTGGGGAAGACATACAGTAGAAGGACAGAGTTCCTGCCCTGTGATCCAGGTACACTCCTATTCTGGAGGAGGAGAGAGCAGGGATTTCAGTGCTCTTTTTATTGTGCCAGAAACAGTAACTGGAGGGAGAGCAGCTCAAACACCAGGACTTTTCATTACGTCCCAGACCAGAATCATCACCCCACCCTTTCCTGCTGATCTTTTTATATGACACTGCTATAAAAACCCCATAATCCCCACTCCACTCAGCCTCCCAGTAACAGCGTCCAGACAGACCCTCTCTGCACAGCACTTGGGCCCTGCAGTCAAATCTCTCTGGATGATCAGGATATGACTGGATCTCTCCCAGAAGGGTCACCTCTCTGTTCCCCTCAGACAGACGGAGGTGTTTATTCGCTGTGTTGGGGTCCAGTGTGAGCCGACAGGAATCTGATAGAGGAGAAAGAGGAGAGAAGAGAGCTCAGTGATCATAATAATAAACTTATCACTCACATATTTTACAAACATTTTCACTTCATATTTTAATTCTTTCTTATGAAATATTTATTAATTAATTTATCTATTTATTTAAAAAATAAATTTGCTGCCCAATGTGGGGCTGAGCATGTCCAATTCCTGATTTATGACCTAATTAAGAAAATGTAACAGCTTGGTATTGCAATTGTGGTTGGAACAAAAAGCAGCGTACAGAGGGGTAGTACTCCAGGACCGAGGTTCAGCCTCCAGCAGCCAGGTGTCGATTGGTAGCGAGAGCTTCATGTATGAGCCTCCATTGGAGGTCTGCAGATCTCTTTGTTATAAGTGATTTGTACAGCAGTCTCCAATCTTTGGCCAATGGTGCAAACCCCTCCTCCTGCCACGCCCCTGCCCTTTGACCTTCCAGCACACAGTAAATTATGAGAGTACAAACCCTTTTACCCAGCATTCCCGGCTCTGGGCTCTTACCCTCACCCTCCTGTCCTGCCAGTCCCCCACTTTCGCTCGTACACGGACTGGTGGGAAGGAACCCCTAAAGTCTGTGCTGAATCTTCACCCTCATTTCCATGAAGCAGAGAGTCCCCCCAGAACAGAACCCCCCCCTGTGCTGCTCTCCAGCCCCCACTATCCACCCTCCTCAAATGGGCCAGTTTGGTCAGACCTGCCCTTATGAACAGGGCTTTTAACCAGGGCACAATAAGAGAGGGCAGATTGAGCAGGGCATTATTAATAAGGGGCTTCTCCATTGTGCACAAACATTGTGCCCTGAGCCACAAGGGTAAATACAGCACCGCTGCCCTGAGCCAGTACTGCCCCAACCAGGGGCAAACACAGCACCGCTGCCCTGAGCCAGTACTGCCCCAACCAGGGGCAAATACAGCACCGCTGCCCTGAGCCAGTACTGCCCCAACCAGGGGCAAACACAGCACCGCTGCCCTGAGCCAGTACTGCCCCAACCAGGGGCAAATACAGCACCGCTGCCCTGAGCCAGTACTGCCCCAACCAGGGGCAAACACAGCACCGCTGCCCTGAGCCAGTACTGCCCCAACCAGGGGCAAATACAGCACCGCTGCCCTGAGCCAGTACTGCCCCAACCAGGGGCAAATACAGCACCGCTGCCCTGAGCCAGTACTGCCCCAACCAGGAGCAAATACAGCACCGCTGCCCTGAGCCAGTACTGCCCCAACCAGGGGCAAATACAGCACCGCTGCCCTGAGCCAGTACTGCCCAGACCAGGGGCAAATACAGCACCACTGCCCTGAGCCAGTACTGCCCCAACCAGGGGCAAATACAGCACCGCTGCCCTGAGCCAGTACTGCCCCAACCAGGGGCAAATACAGCACCGCTGCTTTGAGCCAGTACTGCCCCAACCAGGGGCAAATACAGCACCGCTGCCCTGAGCCAGTACTGCCCAAGTTGTCCCAACCAGGGGCAAATACAGCACCGCTGCCCCAAGCAGAAAAACTGCACCAGAGACATTTGGTGAAAGCCATCAGGTGCTGACAGCACCGCTAACCTCCACAATGCTAATGCTACCAGGCTGTTTAAAATCAACACCCGTCCTCTAAAGGAAACCTGTGGAAGAAGCCATTTCCACCTGTAAGGGTTTGGGTTTGTAACAATGAGCTAAACGCGACAAAACAAAACACGATTACAGAACAAGTCGCTCACAAACGTGAGAACCACTAAAAGAGACTCAGTAGCCAAATAATAAACAACCCACTAACACGGGTGTGGCTCGTAGACACGAGCAGAAAAGTAAGAGAACAGAGACTCCAAAACAGAAATACACGAGCATAAGCTCGAAAAGGAGAAAACAAATAATCACCTTCGGAACGTAAACAATAACGCCCGATAAGGTGAAAAATAAATTAAATAATAATAAACGTCTCACTCTCAATATAGCATAGAGTAGAAGACAATAAGAAACAAAAATAATGAAAGGGACTAATCCCTAAAGAGCTTCAAGGGCCGCTAAAGCCAATCTAGTAGTGAAAATAAAGAGCAACTATTTTTGGATCACTGCAAGGGTTATTTCTCCTGACTCATTTTCCTATAGAACTCTATGGGGAAAAAAGTCAGGAGAAACAACTCTTAAAGGGATCCATCCACATCTACTCCATATCTGGCCGCAGAGTGATGGTTTGGGGCTCGTTTGATACCTTAGACCCTTGATGACGTACAGCCATTTAGCCAGTCATGTGTTCCATACTGTACCAGTGTAATTTACAGCTGAATCTAGTCTCACCCCCCAGTTCTCATAGAGGTCAGTTCAAATGCAGAGAGGTTATAGTATCGCTTGTAACAGTACCTAAAAATAAGATATCGATGTTGATTGGTCACAGACTTCAGGAAGTAACAGCATGCAAAGGATATGCGACCAAATATTAAATATGATACTTTAAAAATATGTTAAAGCAAAGGGTATGAATACTTATGTAAATGAGAGATTTCAGTTTTCGATTTTTAATACATTTGCGAAGATTTCTAAAAACATGTTTTCACTTTGTCATTATGGGCTATTTTGTGTAGAATTTTGAGACAAAAAATTAACTTAAAAATTCTATTGTAGAATATGTCTGTAATGTAATAAAACGTGGAGAAGGTGAAAGGGGTGTGCAGACTTTCCGGCTTGACTGTATATGGAATGAACTTTGATATATATACAATTAACTTTGATATATATACAACGAACTTCAATATATATAGAATGAACATTGAAATATTTGGAATGAACTTTGATATATATACAATGAACATTGATATATATAGAATGAACATTAAAATATATACAACGAACTTCGATATGTATAGAATGAACATTGATATATATACAATGAACATTGATATATATACAATGAACATTGATATATATATATATATATATATATATATATATATATATATATATATTCAATTAAAACACCTCACGAAATACACCTCACGGAAATACGCGAACCTGGACGCTTCGAGCTACGCAAACCGTTTTTCCTTTTCCACTGACATTTGAGAAAGACAATTAATTGTTAGTTCTAACTAAATATAGACAATTAGTATGTTAGTAAATATTTAAGTTAAGGGTTTTAGTAATGTGCATCTAACTAAAAAACACCCGAGTGATTGATAGCAAGAGTTAGTAATATCAACAAATTAACAATATTAACACGGGAAACGTAAAGCAGGAAGTAAACAGAAAACGAGACTTCGGAAATACAGCGTGAACCCTCGGAAAATCCCGAAGTCACCCAAACAGTGCAAACGCGAGACAGGGTAAACAAACACGCGACTCGGACAACCCACGAACAGAGGGGAATGAACAGATGGATGAAATAATGATAATGAAAATAAAAATACAATCAGAAAGAACAAACTCAGACTCAGAACATAACTCCTGCGTACAGTGCACTGGCCGAATCAGAGCCCTATCTACTGCGCCCTGTCTCCTGCGTACAGTGCACTGGCCGAATCAGAGCCCTATCTACTGCGCCCTGTCTCCTGCGTACAGTGCACTGGCCGAATCAGAGCCCTATCTACTGCGCCCTGTCTCCTGCGTACAGTGCACTGTGTTCGAATCAGAGCCCTATCTACTGCACCCTGTCTCCTGCGTACAGTGCACTGTGTCCGAATCAAAGCCCTATCTACTGCGCCCTGTCTTCTGCGTACAGTGAACTGTGTCTGAATCAGAGCCCTATCTACTGCGCCCTGTATCCTGTGTACAGTGCACTGTGTCCGAATCAGAGCCCTATCTACTGCACCCTGTCTCCTGCATACAGCGCACTGTGTCTGAATCAGAGCCCTATCTACTGCACCCTGTCTCCTGCGTACAGTGCGCTGGCCGAATCAGAGCCCTATCTACTGCGCCCTGTCTCTTGCGTACAGTGCGCTGGCCAAATCAGAGCCCTATCTACTGCGCCCTGTCTCCTGCGTACAGTGCGCTGTGTCCGAATCAAAGCCCAATCTACTGCACCCTGTCTCCTGCATACAGCGCACTGTGTCTGAATCAGAGCCCTATCTACTGCGCCCTGTCTCCTGCGTACAGTGCACTGTGTCCGAATCAGAGCCCTATCTACTGCGCCCTGTCGCCTGCGTACAGTGCACTGTGTCAGAATCAGAGCCCTATCTACTGCGCCCTGTCGCCTGTGTACAGTGCACTGTGTCCGAATCAGAGCCCTATCTACTGCACCCTGTCTCCTGCATACAGCGCACTGTGTCTGAATCAGAGCCCTATCTACTGCACCCTGTCTCCTGCATACAGCGCACTGTGTCTGAATCAGAGCCCTATCTACTGCACCCTGTCTCCTGCGTACATTGCGCTGGCCGAATCAGAGCCCTATCTACTGCGCCCTGTCTCCTGCGTACAGTGCGCTGGCCGAATCAGAGCCCTATCTACTGCGCCCTGTCTCCTGCGTACAGTGCGCTGTGTCCGAATCAAAGCCCTATCTACTGCACCCTGTCTCCTGCATACAGCGCACTGTGTCTGAATCAGAGCCCTATCTACTGCGCCCTGTCTCCTGCGTACAGTGGACTGTGTCCGAATCAGAGCCCTATCTACTGCGCCCTGTCGCCTGCGTACAGTGCACTGTGTCCGAATCAGAGCCCTATCTACTGCACCCTGTCTCCTGCATACAGCGCACTGTGTCTGAATCAGAGCCCTATCTACTGCGCCCTGTCTCCTGCGTACAGTGCACTGGCTGAATCAGAGCCCTATCTACTGCAGCCTGTCTCCTGCGTACAGAGCACTGTGTCCGAATCAGAGCCCTATCTACTGCACCCTGTCTCCTGCGTACAGTGCGCTGGCCGAATCAGAGCCCTATCTCCTGCACCCTGTCTCCTGCGTACAGTGCGCTGTGTCCGAATCAAAGCCCAATCTACTGCACCCTGTCTCCTGCATACAGCGCACTGTGTCTGAATCAGAGCCCTATCTACTGCGCCCTGTCTCCTGCGTACAGTGCACTGTGTCCGAATCAGAGCCCTATCTACTGCGCCCTGTCGCCTGCGTACAGTGCACTGTGTCCGAATCAGAGCCCTATCTACTGCACCCTGTCTCCTGCGTGCAGTGCACTGTGTCTGAATCAGAGCTCTATCTACTGCGCCCTGTCTCCTGCGTACAGTGCACTGGCCGAATCAGAGCCCTATCTACTGTGCCCTGTCTTCTGCATACAGTGCACTGTGTCTGAATCAGAGCCCTATCTACTGTGCCCTGTTTCCTGCGTACAGTGCACTGTGTCTGAATCAGAGCTCTATCTACTGCGACCTGTCGTCTGCGTGCAGTGCACTGTGTCTGAATCAGAGCTCTATCTACTGCGCCCTGTCTCCTGCGTACAGTGCACTGGCCGAATCAGAGCCCTATCTACTGTGCCCTGTCTTCTGCGTACAGTGCACTGTGTCTGAATCAGAGCCCTATCTACTGTGCCCTGTTTCCTGCGTACAGTGCACTGTGTCCGAATCAGAGCCATATCTACTGCACCCTGTCTCCTGCATACAGCGCACTTTGTATGAATCAGAGCTCTATCTACTGTGACCTGTCGTCTGCGTACAGTGCACTGTGTCCGAATCAGAGCCCTATCTACTGCACCCTGTCTCCTGCATACAGCGCACTGTGTCTGAATCAGAGCCCTATCTACTGCACCCTGTCTCCTGCATACAGCGCACTGTGTCTGAATCAGAGCCCTATCTACTGCGCCCTGTCTCCTGCGTACAGTGCACTGTGTCCGAATCAGAGCCCTATCTACTGCGCCCTGTCGCCTGCGTACAGTGCACTGTGTCCGAATCAGAGCCCTATCTACTGCACCCTGTCTCCTGCGTGCAGTGCACTGTGTCTGAATCAGAGCTCTATCTACTGCGCCCTGTCTCCTGCGTACAGTGCACTGGCCGAATCAGAGCCCTATCTACTGTGCCCTGTCTTCTGCATACAGTGCACTGTGTCTGAATCAGAGCCCTATCTACTGTGCCCTGTTTCCTGCGTACAGTGCACTGTGTCTGAATCAGAGCTCTATCTACTGCGACCTGTCGTCTGCGTGCAGTGCACTGTGTCTGAATCAGAGCTCTATCTACTGCGCCCTGTCTCCTGCGTACAGTGCACTGGCCGAATCAGAGCCCTATCTACTGTGCCCTGTCTTCTGCGTACAGTGCACTGTGTCTGAATCAGAGCCCTATCTACTGTGCCCTGTTTCCTGCGTACAGTGCACTGTGTCCGAATCAGAGCCATATCTACTGCACCCTGTCTCCTGCATACAGCGCACTTTGTATGAATCAGAGCTCTATCTACTGTGACCTGTCGTCTGCGTACAGTGCACTGTGTCCGAATCAGAGCCCTATCTACTGCACCCTGTCTCCTGCATACAGCGCACTGTGTCTGAATCAGAGCCCTATCTACTGCACCCTGTCTCCTGCATACAGCGCACTGTGTCTGAATCAGAGCCCTATCTACTGCGCCCTGTCGCCTGAGTACAGTGCACTGTGTCCGAATCAGAGCCCTATCTACTGCACCCTGTCTCCTGCATACAGCGCACTGTGTCTGAATCAGAGCCCTATCTACTGCACCCTGTCTCCTGCATACAGCGCACTGTGTCTGAATCAGAGCCCTATCTACTGCACCCTGTCTCCTGCGTACAGTGCGCTGGCCGAATCAGAGCCCTATCTACTGCGCCCTGTCTCCTGCGTACAGTGCGCTGGCCGAATCAGAGCCCTATCTACTGCGCCCTGTCTCCTGCGTACAGTGCGCTGTGTCAGAATCAAAGCCCTATCTACTGCACCCTGTCTCCTGCATACAGCGCACTGTGTCTGAATCAGAGCCCTATCTACTGCGCCCTGTCTCCTGCGTACAGTGCACTGTGTCCGAATCAGAGCCCTATCTACTGCGCCCTGTCGCCTGCGTACAGTGCACTGTGTCCGAATCAGAGCCCTATCTACTGCACCCTGTCTCCTGCATACAGCGCACTGTGTCTGAATCAGAGCCCTAGCTACTGCGCCCTGTCTCCTGCGTACAGTGCACTGGCTGAATCAGAACCCTATCTACTGCAGCCTGTCTCCTGCGTACAGAGCACTGTGTCCGAATCAGAGCCCTATCTACTGCACCCTGTCTCCTGCGTACAGTGCGCTGGCCGAATCAGAGCCCTATCTCCTGCACCCTGTCTCCTGCGTACAGTGCGCTGGCCGAATCAGAGCCCTATCTACTGCGCCCTGTCTCCTGCGTACAGTGCGCTGTGTCCGAATCAAAGCCCAATCTACTGCACCCTGTCTCCTGCATACAGCACACTGTGTCTGAATCAGAGCCCTATCTACTGCGCCCTGTCTCCTGCGTACAGTGCACTGTGTCCGAATCAGAGCCCTATCTACTGCGCCCTGTCGCCTGCGTACAGTGCACTGTGTCCGAATCAGAGCCCTATCTACTGCACCCTGTCTCCTGCGTGCAGTGCACTGTGTCTGAATCAGAGCTCTATCTACTGCGCCCTGTCTCCTGCGTACAGTGCACTGGCCGAATCAGAGCCCTATCTACTGTGCCCTGTCTTCTGCATACAGTGCACTGTGTCTGAATCAGAGCCCTATCTACTGTGCCCTGTTTCCTGCGTACAGTGCACTGTGTCCGAATCAGAGCCATATCTACTGCACCCTGTCTCCTGCATACAGTGCACTGTGTCTGAATCAGAGCTCTATCTACTGCGACCTGTCATCTGCGTGCAGTGCACTGTGTCTGAATCAGAGCTCTATCTACTGCGCCCTGTCTCCTGCGTACAGTGCACTGGCCGAATCAGAGCCCTATCTACTGTGCCCTGTCTTCTGCGTACAGTGCACTGTGTCTGAATCAGAGCCCTATCTACTGTGCCCTGTTTCCTGCGTACAGTGCACTGTGTCCGAATCAGAGCCATATCTACTGCACCCTGTCTCCTGCATACAGCGCACTGTGTATGAATCAGAGCTCTATCTACTGTGACCTGTCGTCTGCGTACAGTGCACTGTGTCTGAATCAGAGCCCTATCTACTGCGCCCTGTCTTCTGTGTACAGTGCACTGGCAGAAGTGTGCTGTTTAATGTGCACTGTTAGCCCGCAAAAAATATCCGCTATACTATTTTCCAACCGCACTGTGGAAGTGTTCTAAGCTGGTCATAAGATGTCCCACCAGTGTTGCCATGTCCACAGTTTTACAGCTAAATTGGGATACTTTCAAAGTGCAGTCATAAGTAACAATGAAAAGTCGCAAAGCACGCACTTATTTAATACGTTGGTTTCGTTTAGAAATTGTCTATAATTTGGGCTAGTTTTGAGTCACCATTTACTAGAAATTTTTACAAAATCTGGCAACCTGTGCCCCACTCTTGCGCTGCCATGTCACATGTTGTATTTGTTGTATTTTAAGGAAAACGTCAGCGAAGCTGTGCCTCATTTAAAAAAATGAACCTTCACGTCATATTTATGTGACCAAAATGTTTGTGTACTACTTGAAAAATGTGCTCCCGAATGTACTCAGCGAAACCCCAGAAGTAAGTGTATCATCCGGGTGTTTGAAATATACCGCCATTTTAAAAATGTTTGCATACTCTACGATTTTCTTGCCCTATCTACTCACCAAGACTACTCAACAGTGTGGAAGAGTGCTGATTCGGACACGGCCCTCACCCTATCTACTCACCAAGACTACTCAACAGTGGGGAAGAGTGCTAATTCGGACACGGCACTTTTTGGACTCACACTCTAAGATGGAGGCATGCTCACTATGCGTGCTCGGCACATGGAAGTATGCGGTTTGAGACACAGCCCTTGTTTTGGAGGGACTGATCTCCTACCTGTTGGTGAATTAATTGTGCTCTCGTTATCATGGTTTTTGCTTGTTATTTTTGGTTCTTTCGCAATATAAAAAGGCATAGCCATGTTATTTCTGTCGGTTCACCACATGATGCAGCGGACGTCCCCAACCCTGCATCACAGGTGCTATATAAATACAGTTATTATTATGTGCACAGAGAGGAGAGAATAGGAGCACAGTTCTGTATGTGCACAGAGAGGAGAGAATAGGAGCACAGTTCTGTATGTGCACAGAGAGGAGAGAATAGGAGCACAGTTCTGTATGTGAACAGAGAGGAGAGAATAGGAGCACAGTTCTGTATGTGCACAGAGAGGAGAGAATAGGAGCACAGTTCTGTATGTGCACAGAGAGGAGAGAATAGGAGCAGTGCTGTATGTGCACAGAGAGGAGAGAATAGGAGCACAGTTCTGTATGTGCACAGAGAGGAGAGAATAGGAGCACAGTGCTGTATGTGCACAGAGAGGAGAGAATAGGAGCACAGTTCTGTATGTGCACAGAGAGGAGAGAATAGGAGCACAGTTCTGTATGTGCACAGAGTGGAGAGAATAGGAGCACAGTTCTGTATGTGCACAGAGAGGAGAGAATAAGAGCACAGTTCTGTATGTGCACAGAGAGGAGAGAATAGCAGCACAGTTCTATATGTGCACAGAGAGGAGAGAATAGGAGCACAGTTCTGTATGTGCACAGAGAGGAGAGAATAGGAGCAGTGCTGTATGTGCACAGAGAGGAGAGAATAGGAGCACAGTCCTGTATGTGCACAGAGAGAAGAGAATAGGAGCACAGTTCTGTATGTGCACAGAGAGGAGAGAATAGGAGCAGTGCTGTATGTGCACAGAGAGGAGAGAATAGGAGCACAGTTCTGTATGTGCACAGAGAGGAGAGAATAGGAGCAGTCCTGTATGTGCACAGAGAGGAGAGAATAAGAGCACAGTTCTGTATGTGCACAGAGAGGAGAGAATAGGAGCAGTGCTGTATGTGCACAGAGAGGAGAGAATAGGAGCACAGTCCTGTATGTGCACAGAGAGAAGAGAATAGGAGCACAGTTCTGTATGTGCACAGAGAGGAGAGAATAGGAGCAGTGCTGTATGTGCACAGAGAGGAGAGAATAGGAGCAGTGCTGTATGTGCACAGAGAGGAGAGAATAGGAGCAGTCCTGTATGTGCACAGAGAGGAGAGAATAAGAGCACAGTGCTGTATGTGCAGAGAGAGGAGAGAATAGGAGCACAGTTCTGTATGTGCACAGAGGGGAGAGAATAGGAGCACAGTTCTGTATGTGCACAGAGAGGAGAGAATAGGAGCACAGTGCTGTATGTGCACAGATAGGAGAGAATAGGAGCACAGTTCTGTATGTGCACAGAGAGGAGAGAATAGGAGCACAGTTCTGTATGTGCACAGAGAGGAGAGAATAAGAGCACAGTTCTGTATGTGCACAGAGGGGAGAGAATAGGAGCACAGTTCTGTATGTGCACAGAGAGGAGAGAATAGGAGCACAGTGCTGTATGTGCACAGAGAGGAGAGAATAAGAGCACAGTTCTGTATGTGCACAGAGAGGAGAGAATAAGAGCACAGTTCTGTATGTGCACAGAGAGGAGAGAATAGGAGCACAGTCCTGTATGTGCACAGAGAGAAGAGAATAGGAGCACAGTTCTGTATGTGCACAGAGAGGAGAGAATAGGAGCAGTGCTGTATGTGCACAGAGAGGAGAGAATAGGAGCACAGTTCTGTATGTGCACAGAGAGGAGAGAATAGGAGCAGTCCTGTATGTGCACAGAGAGGAGAGAATAAGAGCACAGTTCTGTATGTGCAGAGAGAGGAGAGAATAGGAGCACAGTGCTGTATGTGCACAGAGAGGAGAGAATAGGAGCAGTCCTGTATGTGCACAGAGAGGAGAGAATAAGAGCACAGTTCTGTATGTGCACAGAGAGGAGAGAATAGGAGCACAGTTCTGTATGTGCACAGAGGGGAGAGAATAGGAGCACAGTCCTGTATGTGCACAGAGAGGAGAGAATAGGAGCACAGTGCTGTATGTGCACAGAGAGGAGAGAATAGGAGCAGTGCTGTATGTGCACAGAGAGGAGAGAATAGGAGCACAGTTCTGTATGTGCACAGAGAGGAGAGAATAGGAGCAGTGCTGTATGTGCACAGAGAGGAGAGAATAGGAGCACAGTGCTGTATGTGCACAGAGAGGAGAGAATAGGAGCACAGTTCTGTATGTGCACAGAGAGGAGAGAATAAGAGCACAGTGCTGTATGTGCACAGAGAGGAGAGAATAGGAGCACAGTTCTGTATGTGCACAGAGAGGAGAGAATAAGAGCACAGTTCTGTATGTGCACAGAGGGGAGAGAATAGGAGCACAGTTCTGTACGTGCACAGAGAGGAGAGAATAGGAGCACAGTTCTGTATGTGCACAGAGAGGAGAGAATAAGAGCACAGTTCTGTATGTGCACAGAGAGGAGAGAATAAGAGCACAGTTCTGTATGTGCACAGAGAGGAGAGAATAAGAGCACAGTTCTGTATGTGCACAGAGAGGAGAGAATAGGAGCAGTGCTGTATGTGCACAGAGAGGAGAGAATAGGAGCACAGTCCTGTATGTGCACAGAGAGAAGAGAATAGGAGCACAGTTCTGTATGTGCACAGAGAGGAGAGAATAAGAGCACAGTGCTGTATGTGCACAGAGAGGAGAGAATAGGAGCACAGTTCTGTATGTGCACAGAGAGGAGAGAATAAAAGCACAGTTTTGTATGTGCACAGAGAGGAGAGAATAGGAGCACAGTGCTGTATGTGCACAGAGAGGAGAGAATAGGAGCACAGTGCTGTATGTGCACAGAGATGAGAGAATAGGAGCACAGTGCTGTATGTGCACAGAGAGGAGAGAATAAGAGCACAGTTCTGTATGTGCACAGAGAGGAGAGAATAAGAGCACAGTTCTGTATGTGCACAGAGAGGAGAGAATAGGAGCACAGTTCTGTATGTGCACAGAGAGGAGAGAATAGGAGCACAGTTCTGTATGTGCACAGAGAGGAGAGAATAGGAGCACAGTGCTGTATGTGCACAGAGAGGAGAGAATAGGAGCACAGTCCTGTATGTGCACAGAGAGAAGAGAATAGGAGCACAGTTCTGTATGTGCACAGAGAGGAGAGAATAGGAGCAGTGCTGTATGTGCACAGAGAGGAGAGAATAGGAGCACAGTGCTGTATGTGCACAGAGAGGAGAGAATAGGTGCAGTGCTGTATGTGCACAGAGAGGAGAGAATAGGAGCACAGTTCTGTATGTGCACAGAGAGGAGAGAATAGGAGCAGTGCTGTATGTGCACAGAGAGGAGAGAATAGGAGCACAGTTCTGTATGTGCACAGAGAGGAGAGAATAGGAGCACAGTGCTGTATGTGCACAGAGAGGAGAGAATAGGAGCACAGTGCTGTATGTGCACAGAGAGGAGAGAATAGGAGCACAGTGCTGTATGTGCACAGAGAGGAGAGAATAGGAGCACAGTTCTGTATGTGCACAGAGAGGAGAGAATAGGAGCACAGTTCTGTATGTGCACAGAGAGGAGAGAATAGGAGCACAGTTCTGTATGTGCACAGAGAGGAGAGAATAGGAGCACAGTTCTGTATGTGCACAGAGAGGAGAGAATAGGAGCACAGTGCTGTATGTGCACAGAGAGGAGAGAATAGGAGCACAGTTCTGTATGTGCACAGAGAGGAGAGAATAGGAGCAGTGCTGTATGTGCACAGAGAGGAGAGAATAGGAGCACAGTTCTGTATGTGCACAGAGGGGAGAGAATAGGAGCACAGTTCTGTATGTGCACAGAGAGGAGAGAATAGGAGCACAGTTCTGTATGTGCACAGAGAGGAGAGAATAGGTGCAATGCTGTATGTGCACAGAGAGGAGAGAATAGGAGCACAGTTCTGTATGTGCACAGAGAGGAGAGAATAGGAGCACAGTTCTGTATGTGCACAGAGGGGAGAGAATAGGAGCACAGTTCTGTACGTGCACAGAGAGGAGAGAATAAGAGCACAGTTCTGTATGTGCACAGAGAGGAGAGAATAGGAGCACAGTTATGTATGTGCACAGAGAGGAGAGAATAGGAGCACAGTTCTGTATGTGCACAGAGAGGAGAGAATAAGAGCACAGTGCTGTATGTGCACAGAGAGGAGAGAATAGGAGCACAGTTCTGTATGTGCACAGAGAGGAGAGAATAAGAGCACAGTTCTGTATGTGCACAGAGAGGAGAGAATAAGAGCACAGTTCTGTATGTGCACAGAGAGGAGAGAATAGGAGCAGTGCTGTATGTGCACAGAGAGGAGAGAATAGGAGCACAGTGCTGTATGTGCACAGAGAGGAGAGAATAGGAGCAGTGCTGTATGTGCACAGAGAGGAGAGAATAGGAGCACAGTTCTGTATGTGCACAGAGAGGAGAGAATAGGAGCACAGTGCTGTATGTGCACTGAGAGGAGAGAATAGGAGCACAGTTCTGTATGTGCACAGAGAGGAGATAATAGGAGCACAGTTCTGTATGTGCACAGAGAGGAGAGAATAGGAGCACAGTGCTGTATGTGCACAGAGAGGAGAGAATAGGTGCAGTGCTGTATGTGCACAGAGAGGAGAGAATAGGAGCAGTGCTGTATGTGCACAGAGAGGAGAGAATAGGAGCACAGTGCTGTATGTGCACAGAGAGGAGAGAATAGGTGCAGTGCTGTATGTGCACAGAGAGGAGAGAATAGGAGCAGTGCTGTATGTGCACAGAGAGGAGAGAATAGGAGCACAGTTCTGTTTAAGACTCCAAGAGTTTGTAGAAAAAGGTACGAGACAGGAACTGTAAATAATCAGGGTTCTTTATTCTGCAGAAGAGGAGTCAGTTCACACAACCAGATGCACGTTCAACATCCTACAGAGGGGCAGTCCCTCTGGGCTTTTATAACATTCATATCACATCATTCCTGTTCACATCCAGCATTAACAAATCATCACTCGTTTACTGTTCTCCCAAATAAGGTTAATTTGGTAAAATGTATTTTGTAAGAAAGACTAAACTATAGTGTAAGTGATTATAGGTAATATTGATCAATTACATGAGTAGTATATCAAATTAAACATTTCGACTCCAACAATCTCACTTTAACAAATGAAAATATAATGAATATAGGTTTAACAATAAAAGGTTAAAATATCAGGTGTTAAATAAAATAAAAAATGAAAGTTATCGGCTATTCAATTTATCTATTTTGCACAGAAACAGAAACCAGAGCAGAATAAATGGTAACAGAACTTCAATCCCTGCAGATAATCAAATGCATTGATTGAGTAGGTCACTATACAGCATAGCAATATTACTCTACTTCCCTACAGCAGTATAATAAGCTTATGACACCATGGGCTCCATCTTACACTCTGCGCTAAGCAGCGGTAACCCAATAGATAGAGCCCCATGTCTTCATGATATCCGGTGTCCTAGACATGGTGATTGTGCTGCAGTCGCCATTTTGACTTGTACAGTATCCTGTACTAGTGTTTGGCCGACAGAAAGGCAACTACATTTGATAGAATACAAAACAGCCATAACAACGAGGAAGGAAAACAATATCATAAACAAACCTTGCATAATAGATTGTCCCATGTTCCCATTCAACCCCACACTGTCCATCCCTGCAGTTGATTGAATTGCAGTGACAGCCTTTGCAATGTGATCTGACAAATCCGTGATTTGCTCTGAGTGACCTGGTATGAAAGTGCAGAACTCTCTCACAATTATTGCGCAGGTACCTCCCTGCGAGACCAGCACAAAATCGAATGCCGTGCGGTTTTGTTTGACACGTTCATTATGGAGATTTCACCTTTTGATGATTGACAGGTGTTTGTTCAGGATGACCCAGAGAGCCACTCCCCCACGGAGGATAGTGAAGATGTTACACGTCATCAGATTAAAAGCAGATCTCATCTTCACGGTGAGGAGAGGTTACGAGCACGTCACTGACCTTTAGCTGGTAAGGGCTTCAGTCCCTCACTTGTCACACCGGCGGTCTTTAAAATTGTACTGTAGTTTGCAGTAAATTACTGGGAAAAGAGTTGTAATTTTACAGGTCCTTTACTGCTTCCTAAATTTATACAATTTTACTGGAGCTAGAAAACTATATTGTCAGCTTACACTACATAAATAGAAGCATGGTTGTCAGAATTTTTTTGTAGATTCAAAGGACATTAATTGTTACCCAAATTTACAAGACAATATTGTAACTCTAAGATACACAAAAGCAGTATTTTCAACATCATTTTATGGCAAAAAACAGCCATACTCATATTCTTATCCAGGACAACGCACACAGAGTACAGCCTTTACATATAATGCATTAAAACAGCTGGATATTTACTGAAGCAGTTTAGTTTAATTATCTTAAGCTTAAGCGTACAAGGCAGTGCATACATTTCTTTAAACATAACTGTTTAAAGCAGTCATTCCCAAACTTGGCCTGTCTCTGAATCAGCACTCTTCCACACTGTTGAGTAGCCTTGGTGAGTAGATAGGACGAGAAAGTCGTTGAGTAGGTGAAAACTTTTCAAATTGCAGTATACTTGAAACACCCGGATGACACACTTACTTCTGGGGTTTTGCTGAGTACATTCGGGAGCACACTTTTCAAGAAGTACACAAACATTTTGATCGCATAAAAATATATTTTTTAAATGAGGCGCAGTTTCGCTGATGTTGCTCTTCAAATACAACAAAAACAACACGTGACACGACAGCGCAAGGGGGGGCTCAGGGTTGCCAGATCTTGCCAGACTTTTCAGCCAAATGGCGACTCAAAACTATATATATTTTTAACCAAATCCTAAATATTTTAAATAGAAATCACAATATTTTTACTTTTTAAAATAATGAATGCACTTTGAAAGTCTTCGAATTTAGCTGTTAAACCGCAGACATGGCAACACTTATGGGAGGTCTTATGACCTGCTTACGACACTTCCACAATACAGTTGGAAAATAGTATGGTGGATATTTTCGCGGACTGCTAAACAGTGCACATTAAACAGCACACTTCTGCCAGTGCACTGTACGCAGGAGACAGGGCGCAGTAGATAGGGCTCTGATTCAGACACAGTGTACTGTACGCAGGAAACAGGGTGCAGTAGATAGGGCTCTGATTCGGACACAGTGCACTGTATGCAGGAGACAGGGCGCAGTAGATAGGGCTCTGATTCAGACACAGTGTACTGTACGCAGGAGACAGGGTGCAGTAGATAGGGCTCTGATTCGGACACAGTGCACTGTACGCAGGAGACAGGGTGCAGTAGATAGGGCTCTGATTCGGACACAGTGCACTGTACGCAGGAGACAGGGCGCAGTAGATAGGGCTCTGATTCAGACACAGTGTACTGTACGCAGGAGACAGGGCGCAGTAGATAGGGCGCAGTAGATAGGGCTCTGATTCAGACACAGTGTACTGTACGCAGGAGAGAGGGTGCAGTAGATAGGGCTCTGATTCGGACACAGTGTACTACACGCAGGAGAGAGGGTGCAGTAGATAGGGCTCTGATTCGGACACAGTGCACTGTACGCAGGAGACAGGGCCCCCTGTGTATGCTGCTTTTCATTCCAACCGCAATCGCAATCCCAGAATTTTAACAAGCTGTTCATTTTGTTAAATTAGATTTTTAGAGGGATTATTTACCCTCTTAAACCACATTATGTCAGAAATAGCTATGCATGAAATAAAAAATAAAAGTCCCATGTTCACATTGTACTTAATGTGCTATATTTCAAACAATTACATTTAAAGAGGTACTTTTTGTTAACTGATCAAATAGAAGACTGAAGTGAATAAATCGGCTCCTAATTGGTGAAAATGTCGACGCCTGGCCACTAATAAACCAGTTTGATAGATAATTATGAATTCAAAGACATGGCAAATGATAACGAGCCAAACCTGCATTGTTTTAATCAGTTTAAGGTGAAAACATTATGAAAGAACTTAAACACGTGATCAACAACCTAACTATGAGGCTATTGTCTTTAATTTCATCAGTTAAAACAATTGTTACTTTTTGTATGCAGTTTTTTTTAATAATATAGCACAATAAGCACAATGTAGAGGGGAAAAACTCCCTCTAAACATGAAAACAAGTAAGAAAAATTAACAGCTTTTTAAAATTCTGGGATTGCAATTGTGGTTGGAATAAAGACCAGCATACACAGGGGGCCCCAGGACCGTGTTTGGAAATGACTGGTTTCAGGAAACAGTTTAATTGAATCTCAGTTACCGCTTTCTGCACTTGTAGGATAAATTACATAGATGTGCCCTTAAATGATCGTTTATCTGGTTTGAAACAAACAATAAAAATAATCCATGTTTTTTATTGGATATTGCAGCTGTCTGACACTTTTATTCCTGTTAATAAACCTCCTATTCCTCCAGCTATTGGACAGTGCAGATTTTTTCTTCAATCGCTTTTTCAGCCTTCTTGTACATCTCATTGGTGTAGCAGCCTCCTCCATTGATTGTCACCATCTTATCAATCTTATTCAGCAGCTCTGAGACCTGAGAATGGTTCTGCGGGTCTTCATTGTTAAATACATGATACCCACCATGGCACTGTTTAGTGAACTTTGTGAGTTTTTCATCGCCACTCAGAAATTCTTCAATAGTTTTTTTCTTCAGTCGGTCTCCATTAGTGAACAGCACCATGCTGTATTTGGCTGATTCAGCACCGTAGGTCTCCTGAATGATCTTCACTGTGTCCTGCTCCTCCTTTGTAAATCTGCCCAGCTGGATCACCACCAGGAACACATGGGGTCCCGGAGAGGACAGAGAGATGCACATTTTAATCTTCTGTATGATGTCACCACAACTGGAGTATGTGTCAAACAGGCCTGGAGTGTCAATCACAGCCACCTCTCTCCCATACACTTCCCCTCTCGCCTTCTCACATTGTGATGTCACAGACTTATAGGAGACTTCAGATCGAAACTTCTCTCCCCCCAGGATGGTGTTTCCTGTTGCACTCTTTCCTACTCCAGTCTTCCCCACCAGCACAATCCTCAGATCTGTTAGTTTCTCTTGTCCTGTGGAATAATAAGAGCACTATAGTTACTCAGATCTCTTAGCTTCTCTAGTCCTGTGGAATAATAAGAGCACTATAGTTACTCAGATCTCTTAGCTTCTCTAGTCCGGTGGAATAATAAGAGCACTATAGTTACTCAGATCTCTTAGCTTCTCTAGTCCTGTGGAATAATAAGAGCACTATAGTTACTCAGATCTCTTAGCTTCTCTTGTCCTGTGGAATAATAAGAGCACTATAGTTACTCAGATCTCTTAGCTTCTCTAGTCCGGTGGAATAATAAGAGCACTATAGTTACTCAGACCTCTTAGCTTCTCTTGTCCTGTGGAATAATAAGAGCACTATAGTTACTCAGATCTCTTAGCTTCTCTTGTCCTGTGGAATAATAAGAGCACTATAGTTACTCAGATCTCTTAGCTTCTCTAGTCCTGTGGAATAATAAGAGCACTATAGTTACTCAGATCGCTTAGCTTCTCTAGTCCTGTGGAATAATAAGAGCACTATAGTTACTCAGATCTCTTAGCTTCTCTTGTCCTGTGGAATAATAAGAGCACTATAGTTACTCAGATCTTTTAGTTTCTCTTGTCCTGTGGAATAATAAGAGCACTATAGTTACTCAGATCTCTTAGCTTCTCTAGTCCTGTGGAATAATAAGAGCACTATAGTTACTCAGATCTTTTACCTTCTCTAGTCCTGTGGAATAATAAGAGCACTATAGTTACTCAGATCTCTTAGCTTCTCTAGTCCTGTGGAATAATAAGAGCACTATAGTTACTCAGATCTCTTAGCTTTTCTTGTCCTGTGGAATAATAAGAGCACTAAAGTTACTCAGATCTCTTAGCTTCTCTTGTCCTGTGGAATAATAAGAGCACTATAGTTACTCAGATCTCTTAGCTTCTCTTGTCCTGTGGAATAATAAGAGCACTATAGTTACTCAGATCTCTTAGCTTCTCTTGTCCTGTGGAATAATAAGAGCACTATAGTTACTCAGATCTCTTAGCTTCTCTTGTCCTGTGGAATAATAAGAGCACTATAGTTACTCAGATCTCTTAGCTTCTCTTGTCCTGTGGAATAATAAGAGCACTATAGTTACTCAGATCTCTTAGCTTCTCTTGTCCTGTGGAATAATAAGAGCACTATAGTTACTCAGATCTCTTAGCTTCTCTTGTCCTGTGGAATAATAAGAGCACTATAGTTACTCAGATCTCTTAGCTTCTCTTGTCCTGTGGAATAATAAGAGCACTATAGTTACTCAGATCTCTTAGCTTCTCTTGTCCTGTGGAATAATAAGAGCACTATAGTTACTCAGATCTCTTAGCTTCTCTAGTCCTGTGGAATAATAAGAGCACTATAGTTACTCAGATCTCTTAGCTTCTCTTGTCCTGTGGAATAATAAGAGCACTATAGTTACTCAGATCTCTTAGCTTCTCTTGTCCTGTGGAATAATAAGAGCACTATAGTTACTCAGATCTCTTAGCTTCTCTAGTCCTGTGGAATAATAAGAGCACTATAGTTACTCAGATCTCTTAGCTTCTCTAGTCCTGTGGAATAATAAGAGCACTATAGTTACTCAGATCTCTTAGCTTCTCTAGTCCTGTGGAATAATAAGAGCACTATAGTTACTCAGATCTGTTAGCTTCTCTAGTCCTGTGGAATAATAAGAGCACTATAGTTACTCAGATCTCTTAGCTTCTCTAGTCCTGTGGAATAATAAGAGCACTATAGTTACTCAGATCTCTTAGCTTCTCTAGTCCTGTGGAATAATAAGAGCACTATAGTTACTCAGATCTCTTAGCTTCTCTAGTCCTGTGGAATAATAAGAGCACTATAGTTACTCAGATCTCTTAGCTTCTCTCGTCCTCTGGAATAATAAGAACACTATAGTTACTCAGATCTCTTAGCTTCTCTAGTCCTGTGGAATAATAAGAGCACTATAGTTACTCAGATCTCTTAGCTTCTCTAGTCCTGTGGAATAATAAGAGCACTATAGTTACATCTTCACAGTGCTGCTATAAGAGACAAATATTTTAGCTGTGAAATTTTGTAATAACAAGACGATTTAATTACAATAAATTTGAATTACAAAATTTAATGACAACATTGATCTCGTATGTTCATCCAAGTTCCATATTAAGCATTTAGCAGATGATCTTATCCAGAGCAACATGCACAGCTAATATTCTTTTTACATACAATTCATTTACATATCTGGACATTTACTGAAGAAGTCCAGATAAAGCACTTGGGATGTAGGAAACTTTATTATCCCAACTGTTGGGTCAGCTGCAGTGCGCCTTCAATTTGGAGTGCAGCACGGAATTTCTCAAGACTTTCCATATTTCCCAGATGTAGATCAAGATCAAGACCCAGTTGCCTTAGTCTCGATTGCAGCATGACAACTCGTAATTTTCCTGTGCGAAGCCTGATTGCGGCGTGCTTTAAATGCCACCTAGAGGATACTTTGTAAACCTGCTGCTGACCAGCTTTTACAAGAGACAAGTGCTGTTTATATGAAAAAATAATCAAAGTTCACAGCTTTATAGCTCATCCAGGTCTTCCGCCATAGCACTGCAACTGGCTAGTAGACCAACTTATACACAAAGTCCTAGACCTACTTATACACAAAGTCCTACTATAGACCTACTTATATCTTGTCCTTTTGATGGTTATTTGTGTTGTATGTCTAAGTTTTATTAACCGAAGTATTTAGTCTTTTGTGTCTGTGTATTTGAGTCCTAGGAAAATGGGACTCAATCCGTATCCACCCCCTGTCATGTTCTGAGTTTGTCATGTCATTCTGTCATGTTTAGTATTGTCAGTTTCGGTAACATACATTTTTCAATGTGTTCCGCAGCCTTGCGTTCTGTGCTGAATCTCTCGCTCCCTCTCACGGAGTTTTACTTTCGTTTCTGTACACTTCGTTTGTATTACCCTGCACTACTAACATTTATATAGGACTTATTATTACTAACTGGCTAAACACGGGGTGGTTAACTAATCTACTAATGTCAGGGTTTAATAGAATTATTACTAACACAAACTAACAATTTAATTCTCATCACGTTTCCACAGCTGTTTAGTGTTTCCTTACGTATCCAGTCATTGTCTTGTTAACTAATTCACTAACGACAGGGCTAGGATAGGATAATTACTAACGAATTACTAATTGCCTTGTTAAATGTCTTAGCTCTCTCGCGGTTTTCCATTTCCTGCTGCTCTCAAACTAATTGTCTGCACCTGTCTACACCTGCATATATACCTGCTGTCTTTGTTCCTCGTTGCGAGTTCGTCATTCTTCTTTCAGTATACGCGTGAGTCTGTTGCCTGTTGTTTCCCCCCGAGTGAGTTTCGAGAGAAGTTATCTGTGCCTTTTTATTCTTGTTTGTTTTGTTTCCGAGTCTGTGTTCTGTCGTTTGTTTTGTTTTTTCTACCTGATTGCCATCCTGGTTTTGACCTCAGTCCGTGTTCTCGCGACCCTGATTCCGGATTCTGATTTTGTACCTCTGCCGTGACTCCCCGTGTATGACCCCTGCCTGTCTTGACTTCCCCCTGGACTGTGATTCTGGATTAAACGTTGTTTTTGCTGCATTCCTGCCTGCTATTGGGTTCCTGTTCACCGGGTCATAACAGTACGAACTCGCCATCTGGGACCCAGCAGGCCCATCATCACTATGGCTATCGACCCATTTGGCTCGGATTCCTATGAGGAATACCTCATGGGAATCTGGGGGCAAAATCCGGAGTTTGCCCGCCGTCATGCCGACCACTACCCATCACTCCGGACTCCTCCTCCCAGCTCCCACTCCGTTAGGCTCGGAGTGGTCTCTCTCCATCCGGATAGCTCCGAGCCTAGCCACAACCCCACACCTTCTAATTTTGAAGGAACCCGTCTAGCCCTGTGCCCGGGGAACTATGGTTCCAGAAGAAGACGATGGGGTCCTGGTTCCCGGCTCCGTCGACGGGCTCGGCGGCCCGTTGACGGGGGATCCATTGTCTTCCCGTCTCGTTCCCCGTCTCCTGTCCCGTCTCGTTCCCCGTCTCCTGTCCCGTCCCGGGCTCCGTCTCCTGTCTCGTCCCGGACCCCGCCTCCTGTCCCGTCCCGGGCCCCGCCTCCTGTCCCGTCCCGGGCCCCGCCTCCTGCCCCGTTCCGCCCCAGCTCTCCTGTCCCGTTCCGCCCCAGCTCTCCTGTCCCGTTCCGCCCCAGCTCTCCTGTCCCGTTCCGCCCCAGCTCTCCTGTCCCGTTCCGCCCCAGCTCTCCGGTCCCGTTCCGCCCCAGCTCTCCGGTCCCGTTCCGCCCCAGCTCTCCTGTCCCGTTCCGCCCCAGCTCTCCTGTCCCGTTCCGCCCCAGCTCTCCGGTCCCGTTCCGCCCCAGCTCTCCTGTCCCGTTCCGCCCCAGCTCTCCTGTCCCGTTCCGCCCCAGCTCTCCTGTCCCGTTCCGCCCCAGCTCTCCTGTCCCGTTCCGCCCCAGCTCTCCTGTCCCGTTCCGCCCCAGCTCTCCTGTCCCGTTCCGCCCCAGCTCTCCTGTCCCGTTCCGCCCCAGCTCTCCTGTCCCGTTCCGCCCCAGCTCTCCTGTCCCGTTCCGCCCCAGCTCTCCTGTCCCGTTCCGCCCCAGCTCTCCTGTCCCGTTCCGCCCCAGCTCTCCGGTCCCGTTCCGCCCCAGCTCTCCTGTCCCGTTCCGTCCCATGCCTCCTGTCCCGCCCCGGTCCATGCCTCCTGTCCCGCCCCGGTCCATGCCTCCTGTCCCGCCCCGGTCCATGCCTCCTGTCCCGCCCCGGTCCATGCCTCCTGTCCCGCCCCGGTCCATGCCTCCTGTCCCGCCCCGGTCCATGCCTCCTGTCCCGCCCCGGTCCATGCCTCCTGTCCCGCCCCGGTCCATGCCTCCTGTCCCGCCCCGGTCCATGCCTCCTGTCCCGCCCCGGTCCATGCCTCCTGCCCCGCCCCGGTCCATGCCTCCTGCCCCGCCCCGGTCCATGCCTCCTGCCCCGCCCCGGTCCATGCCTCCTGTCCCGCCCCGGTCCATGCCTCCTGTCCCGCCCCGGTCCATGCCTCCTGTCCCGCCCCGGTCCATGCCTCCTGTCCCGCCCCGGTCCATGCCTCCTGTCCCGCCCCGGTCCATGCCTCCTGTCCCGCCCCGGTCCATGCCTCCTGTCCCGCCCCGGTCCATGTCCCCTGTCCCGCCCCGGTCCATGTCCCCTGTCCCGCCCCGGTCCATGTCCCCGGTCCCGCCCCGGTCCATGTCCCCTGTCCCGTCCGGTCTCGGGCCTCCTGGCCCGTCCCGTTCCACGTCACCAGTCCGGCCCCTTTCCACGCCACCAGTCCCGTCCCGTTCCCTGCCTCCTGTCCCGCCCCGGTCCATGCCTCCTGTCCCGCCCCGGTCCATGCCTCCTGTCCCGCCCCGGTCCATGTCCCCTGTCCCGCCCCGGTCCATGTTCCCTGTTCCGTCCGGTCTCGGGCCTCCTGGCCCGTCCCGTTCCACGTCACCAGTCCGGCCCCTTTCCACGCCACCAGTCCCGTCCCGTTCCCTGCCTCCTCTCAGATTGCTGGACCGGCTAACCTCCTGTCCTGAGCGGCCGAGCCCGCTAGCCTCCTGTCCTGAGCGGCCGAGCCCGCTAGCCTCCTGTCCTGAGCGGCCGAGCCCGCTAGCCTCCTGTCCTGAGCGGCCGAGCCCGCTAGCCTCCTGTCCTGAGCGGCCGAGCCTGCTAGCCTCCTGTCCTGAGCGGCCGAGCCCGCTAGCCTCCTGTCCTGAGCGGCCGAGCCCGCTAGCCTCCTGTCCTGAGCGGCCGAGCCCGCTAGCCTCCTGTCCTGAGCGGCCGAGCCCGCTAGCCTCCTGTCCTGAGCGGCCGAGCCCGCTAGCCTCCTGTCCTGAGCGGCCGAGCCCGCTAGCCTCCTGTCCTGAGCGGCCGAGCCCGCTAGCCTCCTGTCTTGAGCGGCAGAGCCCGCTAACCTTCTGTCCTGAGCGGCCGAGCCCGCTAGCCTCCTATCCTGAGCGGCCGAGCCCGCTAACCTCCTGTCCTGAGCGGCCGAGCCCGCTAGCCTCCTGTCCTGAGCGATGCAGCCGTCGCCGCCGGCCTCCTGAGCGATGCAGCCGTCGCCGCCGGCCTCCTGAGCGATGCAGCCGTCGCCGCCGGCCTCCTGAGCGATGCAGCCGTCGCCGCCGGCCTCCTGAGCGATGCAGCCGTCGCCGCCGGCCTCCTGAGCGATGCAGCCGTCGCCGCCGGCCTCCTGAGCGATGCAGCCGTCGCCGCCGGCCTCCTGAGCGATGCAGCCGTCGCCGCCGGCCTCCTGAGCGATGCAGCCGTCGCCGCCGGCCTCCTGAGCGATGCAGCCGTCGCCGCCGGCCTCCTGAGCGATGCAGCCGTCGCCGCTTTCCTCCTGAGCGGTGCAGCCTTCCACACCGCCGCCATCCTCCTGAGCGGTGCAACCTTCGCCGCCGCCGTCCTCCTGAGCGGTGCAGCCTTCGCCGCCGCCGTCATCCTGAGCGGTGCATCCTTCCACACCGCTGCCGTCCTCCTGAGCGGTGCAGCCTTCGCCACCGCCGTCCTCCTGAGCGGTGCAGCCTTCAACGCCGCCGTCTTCCTCCTGAGCGGTGCAGCCTTCCACACCGCCGCCATCCTCCTGAGCGGTGCAACCTTCGCCGCCGGCCTCCTGAGCGATGCAGCCGTCGCCGCCTTCCTCCTGAGCGGTGCAGCCTTCCACACCGCCGCCGCCCCCCTGAGCGATGCAGCCGTCGCCGCCGGCCCCCTGAGCGATGCAGCCGTCTTCCTGAGCGGCACTGTCTGCGCCGCCGTCCGCCTGAGCGGCACTGTCTCCGCCGCCGTCCGCCTGAGCGGCACTGTCTCCGCCGCCGTCCGCCTGAGCAGCACTGTCTCCGCCGCCGTCCGCCTGAGCGGCACTGTCTCCGCCGCCGTCCGCCTGAGCGGCACTGTCTCCGCCGCCGTCCGCCTGAGCGGCACTGTCTCCGCCGCCGTCCGCCTGAGCGGCACTGTCTCCGCCGCCGTCCGCCTGAGCGGCACAGTCTCCGCCGCCGTCCGCCTGAGCGGCACAGTCTCCGCCGCCGTCCGCCTGAGCGGCACTGTCTCCGCCGCCGTCCGCCTGAGCGGCACTGTCTCCGCCGCCGTCCGCCTGAGCGGCACTGTCTCCGCCGCCGTCCGCCTGAGCGGCACTGTCTCCACCGCCGTCCGCCTGAGCGGTCACTCCTGCGCCGCTGTCCTGTCAGTTTTTCCCTCCTCCGGACCCCCTCCACCCACCCTGCTCAGCATCCCGGACATTTCACCCCGAGTCCTGTTCACCCTCCCGAACTATTACCTGCCTTTCGAGTTTCCCTCCTCCGGACCCCCTCCACCCACCCTGCTCTGCATTCTGGACATTACGAACTTTTCAACCCCCCTGAACTATTGCATCGTTGCCCATTATCCCTCCTCCGGTCCCCCACCACCCACCCTGCTTAGTGTTATGTACTGTTGGGGACGTCTGGAAGCCGTCCCTTGGGGGGGGGGTACTGTCATGTTCTGAGTTTGTCATGTCATTCTGTCATGTTTAGTATTGTCAGTTTCGGTAACATACATTTTTCAATGTGTTCCGCAGCCTTGCGTTCTGTGCTGAATCTCTCGCTCCCTCTCACGGAGTTTTACTTTCGTTTCTGTACACTTCGTTTGTATTACCCTGCACTACTAACATTTATATAGGACTTATTATTACTAACTGGCTAAACACGGGGTGGTTAACTAATCTACTAATGTCAGGGTTTAATAGAATTATTACTAACACAAACTAACAATTTAATTCTCATCACGTTTCCACAGCTGTTTAGTGTTTCCTTACGTATCCAGTCATTGTCTTGTTAACTAATTCACTAACGACAGGGCTAGGATAGGATAATTACTAACGAATTACTAATTGCCTTGTTAAATGTCTTAGCTCTCTCGCGGTTTTCCATTTCCTGCTGCTCTCAAACTAATTGTCTGCACCTGTCTACACCTGCATATATACCTGCTGTCTTTGTTCCTCGTTGCG
The DNA here is from genome assembly GCA_022702515.1 of Ilyophis sp. 1 JC-2022. Classification (NCBI taxonomy): domain Eukaryota; kingdom Metazoa; phylum Chordata; class Actinopteri; order Anguilliformes; family Synaphobranchidae; genus Ilyophis; species Ilyophis sp. 1 JC-2022. Next base: position 107,808,698 of record CM040396.1, read on the forward strand.
AGTTCGTCATTCTTCTTTCAGTATACGCGTGAGTCTGTTGCCTGTTGTTTCCCCCCGAGTGAGTTTCGAGAGAAGTTATCTGTGCCTTTTTATTCTTGTTTGTTTTGTTTCCGAGTCTGTGTTCTGTCGTTTGTTTTGTTTTTTCTACCTGATTGCCATCCTGGTTTTGACCTCAGTCCGTGTTCTCGCGACCCTGATTCCGGATTCTGATTTTGTACCTCTGCCGTGACTCCCCGTGTATGACCCCTGCCTGTCTTGACTTCCCCCTGGACTGTGATTCTGGATTAAACGTTGTTTTTGCTGCATTCCTGCCTGCTATTGGGTTCCTGTTCACCGGGTCATAACACCCCCTCCGTATCCACCCTCTCCGTATCCACCCTCTCCGTATCCACCCCCTCCGTATCCCCCCTCTCCGTATCCACCCCCTCCGTATCCACCCTCTCCATATCCACCCTCTCCGTATCCACCCCCTCCGTATCCACCCCCTCCGTATCCACCCTCTCCGTATCCACCCCCTCCATATCCACCCTCTCCGTATCCACCCCCTCCGTATCCTCCCCCACCGTATCCACCCACTCCAAATCCACCCTCTCCGTATCCACCCTCTCCGTATCCACCCTCTCCGTATCCACCCTCTCCATATCCACCCTCTCCATATCCACCCTCTCCGTATCCACCCTCTCCGTATCCACCCCCTCCGTATCCACCCCCTCCGTATCCTCCCCCTCCGGATCCACCCTCTCCGTATCCACCCCCTCCGTATCCTCCCCCTCCATATCCACCCTCTCCGTATCCACCCCCTCCGTATCCTCCCCCTCCGTATCCACCCTCTCCATATCCACCCTCTCCGTATCCACCCCCTCCGTACCCACCCTCTCCGTATCCACCCCCTCCGTATCCACCCCCTCCGTATCCTCCCCCTCCGTATCCACCCTCTCCGTATCCACCCCCTCCGTATCCTCCCCCTCCGTATCCACCCCCTCCGTATCCACCACCTCCGTACCCACCCCCTCCGTATCCTCCCCCTCCATATCCACCCTCTCCGTATCCACCCCCTCCGTATCCTCCCCCTCCGTATCCACCCTCTCCATATCCACCCCCTCCGTATCCTCCCCCTCCGTATCCACCCTCTCCATATCCACCCTCTCCGTATCCACCCTCTCCGTATCCACCCTCTCCGTATCCACCCCCTCCGTATCCACCCTCTCCGTATCCACCCCCTCCGTATCCACCCTCTCCGTATCCACCCCCTCCGTATCCACCCTCTCCATATCCACCCCTCCGTACCCACCCCCTCCGTATCCTCCCCCTCCATATCCACCCTCTCCGTATCCACCCCCTCCGTATCCTCCCCCTCCGTATCCTCCCCCTCCATATCCACCCTCTCCCTATCCACCCTCTCCGTATCCACCCTCTCCGTATCCACCCCCTCCGTATCCACCCCCTCCGTATCCTCCCCCTCCTTATCCACCCTCTCCGTATCCACCCCCTCCGTATCCTCCCCCTCCTTATCCACCCCCTCCGTATCCACCCCCTCCGTACCCACCCCCGCCGTATCCTCCCCCTCCATATCCACCCTCTCCGTATCCACCCTCTCCATATCCACCCCCTCCGTATCCTCCCCCTCCATATCCACCCTCTCCGTATCCACCCCCTCCGTATCCACCCCCTCCGTATCCACCCTCTCCATATCCACCCTCTCCGTATCCACCCTCTCCGTATCCACCCTCTCCGTATCCACCCCCTCCGTATCGACCCGCTCCGTATCCACCCCCTCCGTATCCACCCCCTCCGTATCCACCCTCTCCGTATCCACCCTCTCCGTATCCACCCCCTCCGTACCCACCCCCTCCGTATCCACCCCCTCCGTATCCACCCCCTCCCTATCCACCCCCTCCGTATCCACCCTCTCCATATCCACCCTCTCCGTATCCACCCTCTCCGTATCCACCCCCTCCGTATCCACCCTCTCCGTATCCACCCCCTCCGTATCCACCCCCTCCGTATCCACCCCCTCCGTATCCACCCCCTCCGTATCCACCCCCCCCACCGACAGCAACCCAGGGCCAAGCAAGAACATCAGCTGCTGCGGTCTCAGCTGGAACTTCCCTAGACCCCCAGCTGTATGGACAGGACGGGCAGTCCCTGTTTCCCCTTGTGGCATGTTGATAACTTGAACTCTGATCGTCCAAGTTGCTTTCTAGCCCTAGCGTATGAGTAGTGCTAACCTTATGCTAACGTTACAGTTGGTTGATAACTTGAATTGATAGATTGCAGTAACGTTAACAGCTATATATGTATAATATATAATTACAAGGCAGAGACCGAATAAATATTGTAACGTAGGCAAAGTAGGCTCCCGGGAGAGCCCGATCGCAACGGACAACTGATAGTCTGTCGATACGAGTATCCAGACTGCTCTGCACCAAGCTGCTATAATTCCTAAAGAAATTGGAGGTGTATTTGCTTCACAGTGGTATCTATTGCTGGGAATGGTATAGAACAGGGGTAGGCAACCCTGGTCCTGGAGAGCCGCAGGGTCTGCTGGTTTTTGTTGTTACTCGCCACTTAATTAATCAATTAAAGCAGTTGATTACACAGGTAACTCCCCTCACCTGGTTTCTTTGGTCTAGGTTGTTGCTGTATTTAAGGTGAAAACAAAAACCTGCAGACCATGCAGCTCTCCAGGACCAGGGTTGCCTACCCCTGGTATAGAAAGATGGTACTATGGTAGCCTATAGTGAGAGGAGGAAATGCGGTAGAATGGGATCAAAATAAGGCGAAAGTGTTAAAATATGGTGATGTATTTTGTGGTCAGTAACGTTAGTCTAAAAAACTTGGATACAAAGAAGTAGCCGAATTAATTGTAATGAATTGCCCAGCGCTCACGTAGAGCAGATGTTATGGTTCTGTTTGTTTGTGTATTGTGTTCTGTTTATTTTCTGTTTCTTTATTATTTTCCTTACATGTGTTTGTTTGTGTTCATTAGTATTACTGGTTACGTTCCCATTTGACACTCCACTTCAGTCTGTCTACGTTTCCATGTTATCCTAGAATCCACTTCCTGTATTCGTATTTGCACATTTCGGTACATGCGGGTTTTCCCCTGTATTTCAAGTTTAATTTTCCTTTCTTCTTAACTACTTATTATTGTACATATACTAATCCAACTAACAATACTAACTGTGTGTTTATATTTAAATAATAACGATAACTAATAGATTAATGTGTATATATAACTAACGAATCACATTTACTAACGTAGGAGATTTAGAATTTTGTACTAACGTCACTTAATTACTAATCACTCTCTTGCTCCGCACTGCAGCTGTCATTCTCCCTTAGCTTTTCTATCTCTGCTCTATTCGTTGTTATTCCTTAAACTCTCTTCAGCTGTATCCACTTTCAGAATCCACCCCTCGAGCTGTGCACTCGTTTACCTGCTAATCCCAGGCCGTGTGTTATCTATGTGTTTGCATGTATTCCAGTCCGTGTCTTCTGTTCCCCCTCGTTATTTAATTATTGTTTCCTATTGTGTTCACCTAGCTCCTTACTCCTCCCACCCACACTTGATTCCTTTTCGTGTCATTACTTCCCTGGTGTATATAGACTGCCTTCTACTTGTAATCTCTGTCGATGATGGCGGCGAGTAGTAGTGGAGGGAATTCAGAGGATGTGTCATGGATCATGCCTTCCTTTCCTTATCTCCGCGTTTTTTATTCATTATTCTTTTTGTCTTTTGCCGGTAATCTATCGGATTTAGATATGTTCCGCTACGGGTTTTTGCTTTCGCCTCGGTGATTAGTGAGTTCACCTGTCCTGCATTTCCACTCACTACTTATACCCAGCTTTTCTCGTCACTTCCATGCTATTTCACGTAACATTCGAGCCGGTAAAAGGTATAGGAAGTTGTGCTGCTATCGACCGCTTTGCTTCTCAACGCGGGATGTTAGCAGTACAATTTAGCAAAAGTAAAGTGCGCTTTTTCGCTCTTATTTCAGAGCAGAGGTTTTCGTTTATTGTTTTCTACTCAAACCTATGAGTGCTCTCATATAGTTTTAGGGGTATTTTGGTTTTTCTCCTTCCTTTCTTTTTGTTCGCTCCACAAACAGGAGTTAGATAAGCGTAACTGCTTATTTTTTTTGTTTTGCTTGGATATCGAGTTTCTCGTTTTTATCTCGGGGTTATTTGTGTTCTCCTTATTTTCCCCCGTCCACTACGGATTATTGTCCGTTTTAGTGGTGTTCATTTGAAAACTTTAAGATTCCTCATCTGTCGCATCTGGCCCACCAATATTTCCTCCATGTCTCTGGCATAGAGATCCCCAACAGAACATGGAAGCCACAGGGGGGGTGCCAGCGATAGATCCTAATCTTAAAGTGGTCATAGCCACTCAGGAGGCAGCCCTTGCGGGCCAGAGAGAGAGTATTCATGCCCTTCAGATTTCTCAGCAAGCGCTGCACAAGCAGCTGCACCTTCAGGCAGTCGCTCTGCGAGATCTGTCGGAGAATATCCGAACTCTCTCTCTCAGGGCAGATCCACCTCTAGTCGCACAAGCACCTACACATTCCACTCCCCTGCCACTTCCACCTGACGCTAGGGAACCTAAGCTTCAGCTCCCGCTGCGGTATAGCGGGGAGTCGGGAAAGTGTCAGGGGTTTTTAGCACAGTGCCTAATTCTTTTTAAGATACAGCCCTCACGTTTCTATGTACAAGAATCCTGAGTAGCCTTCATTCTCTCTCTCCTAACCGGGAATGCTCTCGTCGGATTCTGAGATCGATTGGGAGATTCACTCTGTCTCTGACACTGAGGGTGCTGAAGTGGGAGGGGCGCTTGCATTCCAGCTGCCGGCAAATGTCCCCAAACAGTACGCCGATCTCGCGGCGACATTTAGTAAGCAACGTTCCACCTCGCTACCACCTCACAGACCCTATGACTGTGCCATAGAGCTATACCCGGGCACTATTCCCTGTCTAGAGCAGTGGTCCTGGGGGACCCCTGTGTATGCTGGTTTTCGTTCCAACCACAAATGCAATCCCAGAATTTTAACAAGCTGTTAATTTATCTTAATTAGGTGTTTAGAGGGATTATTTACCCTCTTAAGCCACATTGTCAGAAATAGCTCTGCATGCCATGTAGAATAAATGTCCCATGTTCACTTTGTGCTTATTGTGCTGTATTGCAATTACAAAAGAAGAGTTAACTATTTTATTTACCTAATTGAAGAAAAAGGGTGAATCAATAGGCTCCTAATTAGGTTGTTGAACACATGTGGTTTAAGTTCCTTCATAATTTTTTCCTTAAATTTATTAACACAATGCAGGTTTGGCTCATTTTAATTTTCTCTGTCTTTGAATTCTTCATTATTTAACACATGGTTAGTTTTAGTGGCCATGTGTCCACAATTTCACCAATTAGGATTCTATTGATTCACCTCACGTCTTCATTTAATCAGTTACAATATTTTTACCTCTCTTTTTGTAATTGTTTTCAGTATAGCACAATGTCAATAATGGACTTTTATTATTCATGGTATGCATAGCATATGGTATGCATATTGCTAAAATAATTTGGCTTAAGATGGTAAATAATCTCTCTAAACATGAAAAGCACGTAATTGAGATAAATTAACAGCTGCAAAATTCTGGGACTGCAATTGTGGTAGGAACGAAAACCAGCATACACAGGGGTCCCCCAGGACCGGGTTTGAGAACCACTGCTCTAGAGGGTCTCTTTATTTCTTGTCCATTCCCGAGAGCGCAGCTATGCGTGAATACATTGAGAAGGCTTTGGCTAACGGGTTTATTAGACCTTCCACCTCGCCTGCAGGGCCGGGTTTTTTTTTTGTTAAAAAGAAAGACGGAGGTCTCAGACCCTGTATCGATTACAGGTCCCTAAACGACATCACGGTGAAGAACAGGTACCCCCTTCCCCTTATGAACTCCGCCTTCGAGCGTCTTCAGGGGGCGTCTGTCTTCACGAAGCTGGACTTACGTTACGCCTATAACCTCATTTTCATTAGCGAGGGCGACGAGTGGAAGACAGCTTTTAACACGCACAGCGGGCACTACGAATATCTCGTCATACCATTCGGGCTCACTAGCGCCCCCTCTGTGTTTCAGGCGTTAGTAAACGATGTGCTGAGGGAGATGCTGGAGAGATTCGTCTTCGTTTATCTGGACGATAATTTAATATTTTCGCCCGATCTTCCCACACACGTAGGTCACGTTCATCAGGTTCTTTCTGCTTTTCTCAAGGCCCAATTATTTGTTAAAGCAGAGAAGTGCGACTTTCACACTGGCTCGGTTTCATTTTTGGGTTTTATCGTTAGAAAGGATAAGGTACAGATGGATCCGGAGACGGTTTCCGCTGTAAAGAACTGGCCCACGCTATCTTCCATAAAACAGGTGCAACGCTTTTTAGGGTTTGTGAATTTTTATCGTAGATTTATTCGCAATTTTAGTGCGGTAGCAGCGCCCATTACTGCGCTTACTAAAAAGAACCTCGTCGGCCAGTTCAAATGGAATTCTAAGGCGGAGGCAGCGTTCACGGAATAAAAAAAAAGATTCACTTCCGAACCCATTCTTGTTACACCCAGCCCCTCCTTTCCCTTTGTGGTAGAGGTGGACGCCTCCGAGCTAGGTGCCGGAGCCATTCTGTCCCAATGCTCGCCATTTGACCACAAAATGCACCCCTGCGCTTATTTCTCTCGTGTCCTAACATCGGCGGAGAGGAATTATGACGTAGGGGATCGAGAATTGCTTGCGGTCAAGTTGGCTTTGGAGGAGTGGCGCCATTGGCTCGAAGGAGCGGAACATCCGTTTACGGAATGGACAGACTATAAAAACCTGGAATATGTTCAGCTGGCTAAGAGGCGTAATTCACGGCAAGCCCGTTGGGCGCTATTTTTTTTACGATTTAATTCTATTATCACGTATCGCCCCGGATCAAAAAACGTAAAACCTTTCGCGGATTTACGACCGCTCTGAGACAAATTCTGTTTCCAAGCCTATTATCGCCACTGACTTCATTGTTGCCCCGGTTATATGGGAGGTTGAGGCAGCGGTGCAGAGAGCCTTGCGCTCGGACCCAGGCCCAGGTGGGGCACCAGCTAACTGTCTTTTCGTGCCTCCTCGTCTTAGGTCTCGGGTTCTCCAATGGGGCCACGCCTCCCAACTCACCGGTCACCCCGGTGTTCATCGTACTAGAGACTTTTTATCATAGCGTTTGTACACGGGTTTGCCGTTATCTTCAGGCAATACAACGATTTTAGTGGTGGTCGACCTCTTCTGGAAAGCGGCCTATTTCATTGCGCTGCCCAAGCTGCTTTCGGCACCTGAGACAGCGCAACTGATGATTGACCATGTGTTTCGGCCGCACGGTCTTCCCTCGGATGTGGTGTCCGATCGCGGTCTTCAGTTCACCGTCAAGTTTTGGCGGGCGTTCTGCTCTCTGCTGGGTGCCTCTGTCAGTCTGTCTTCTGGTTTTCACCCGGAGACTAACGGCCAGACAGAGCGCACTAATCAGACTCTAGAGTGTACTCTTTGCTGCCTAGCCGCGTCCAAGCCTACCTCCTGGAGTCATCACCTCGCCTGGGCAGGGTACGCTCATAACACACTGCAAAATGCCTCGACCAGTTTCTCCCCCTTCGAAGCTCAGCTGGGTTATCAACCACCTCTTTTTCCTGAGCTTGAGAGGGAGGTGGAGGTGCCCACCACAGGATCTTTCGTTCGGAGGTGTCGTTCGGTTTGGAGACAAGTGCGTTCATCTCTTATACGTGCGTCGGCTAAACAAAAAGCCACGGCTGATAGGCATCGTCGAGCTGCACTATCTTATAGAGTTGGACAGCGGGTTTGGCTCACTACTCGTGACCTTCCGTTGCGGGTCAAAACCGGAAACTCACCCCTCGTTTTGTGGGACCCTCATTTTGTACCGTCTCAACCCTGATTACCTGGCTACTGATCTTAGACTGTGAATAAACAATGTTTTTGCCTGCTACCTGTGGTCTGCGTTTGGGTGCTTCTCAGAACATCACAGCTCAAATCGTGAGCGAGCTTCCTGCACGTGCCCATTGACTCCTATTCATTTTTTGGCGATAAAATGTCAAATATCTCAAAAAGTGTATATGGTATAAAGGTAAAAAGTTATAGCAACCTGGAGGGTGTATGAAGGTATAATATGAATTATGAATGGTGTCGATGGTGTGAACGGTGTAGGAGGAGATAGATTCTCAACAATCGGTGGAATAATAACGGTAAGTCTGAGCGATAACAATAGGTGTGGTTTTTCAACCACACCTAATAATAATAATAATAATAATAATAATTAATAAAACGTAACACTCAGTACTGCCCCTATTGTCTAACCCAGACCATGATGAGTTATAGCTTGAGAAAGGTAATCTGTGCCAAACTCATATTGGGAGACCCCCCCCTTATGACTAACTTCACACACAGCTCTGGCATACAGCCGGGCATCTGCTTTCCATGGATGATCAGTTCTAACAGATGCTATTATTTAAAAAAAGTCTAACTTACCGCTCATGTTTGTCAGTAAAGGTGTGTGCTGATCAGTCTCCTGCGCCAGTGTTGCTGTCTCTGTCTCAGAGTTGCAGGAAATGCTGCACTACAAATGCTCCTGCACTTATACACAACTATACCTTCCTGGAAACACCCAACTATATTTTACTGTAAAGGGCTGTTCACACTACGACGATAACTATAACGATAATTATAACCATAAAAAATATATAAATCGTTCTAAGCAAAGTGAATGGATGTGTCTACACTACAACGACAACTATAAAAACAACCAGAACGATAAAGATGCCTGTCGTTGGAATCGTTCCCAGAGCGATTTTTCATAACGCTGTAAAACGATAGACAATTTCCAGCCAATCAAAAATCACGCTGCTGCGATCCGGTTGAGTCCAGTTGAATTTTGCCAGCACTGACACACACAACCTCTACAGTCGGTTATACAAACTAGGCACCTCAATAAAACTCCTTTCTGCCCTTCCTCTCTTCACTGCCTGCAGTGGCAGAGCATCCACACAACAGTCAGAATTGTATAATTCTGTAAATTGAAATGGGAGTATAAATGTTATTTGGCTTCCTCAATACGAGTGCTTAAAAATATCAGACATCAAAGAAAATAAGACACTGAAAAATTATGAAAAAAGGATGCGATAAGATAAATGATCAGTTTAAAGTTTAACAATATGTAAAAAAAGAAAATCTAAAAAGTAAGTTTAACGTTATGCCAAAAAAAAAAGATGGTTAAAATATTGTTGTTTAACCGCTGCTCTGTGGTTGGGATATTTAGGAGTTTAATTTTCATTTTTACGCTCCTATAGGCGTGTTTCAAAAAGCTGCACCATAACGTTTGCGTTGGTTTCTGATCAGAACAGCTTCCACTGTCACCAATCTCCCCTATCTCATTTAGCCTATAGACTACATTTACAGGGAAGAAATATGAGATCTGTTACCTGACCATTTTTTGGAGGCAAGCTCCTCTTATTAGCTGAACGAAGATTGAAGATTATCATTTAGTTCATTTAGGTTAGATATTCGCTTTCCAAATATACGGGTTGATGTGGGGTTGATAAGATCGTGGAGTGAGGCGACGTGGGATAGTGATATGTGTGTGTGTGTGTGTGTGTGTGTGTGTGTGTGTGTGTGTGTGTGTGTGTGTGTGTGTGTGTGTGTGTGAGTGTGTGAGTGTGTGAGTGTGTGAGTGTGTGAGTGTGTGAGTGTGTGTGTGTGTGTGTGTGTGTGTGTGTGTGTGTGTGTGTGTGAGTGTGTGTGTGTGTGTGTGTGTGTGTGTGTGTGTGTGTGTGAGTGTGTGTGTGTGTGTGTGTGTGTGTGTGTGTGTGTGTGTGTGTAAAAAATGATATTTATATATCAAGTTTGCTATCTGATTATTGATAGTGGCAGTCATTTTTTCCATTGATATGTATTCTGTTAGTAACAATTGTTTTTTTTAATTACAGAAATCATTGGGAAGTTGTTTCAGTAGTTCAATAGTTATGCATATAAAAAACATTTATGTACATTATAGTAGGTGTCTTCACATTAGAAAGTTTGCTAAACTTAAACAAGCCCCAGCTATGACCCCTGTTTTATTGACAAGTTATCACGCTTTACTTTTTGCTCAATTTTTATATTTTTAAACCCAGCGTGGGTCTGGTTCTGACTGGGTTGTCATCTGTAAACCTTTTATGAATTGTGTAATAAATTATTTTTCTCTTTTACTTACCGTGTCTGGTGTTGCACTGTGGCGGGTGGGTTCCTGTAATAATATAAGAAGTTGCTACGGTTGGGTGATGGAGGAACAGTCTCTGCTCACTCCTGTCAGACTCAAGGCTCCACAAAGTATCTACAACACTTTACTCATTTTCACAAAAGATCAACAATTGTTCTTTTTAATTACAGAAATTATTGGGAAGTTGTTTCAGTAGTTCTAACCTGTTTGAGAGATTTTGACTAATTCCCTCATGAAGACGTCCTCCAGTCGCTCTTTAAGTTCAGAGACAGATTTCCTCACAGCCTCAAAAGAGACATGTGGACTAACAGTGATGCTGGGTAAGTCTCCAGGTCCAGGAGGGGCACACAGAGACTGACAGCTCTACAGACACACAGAGAACAGTCTCAATGCTGATTCCTGTTCACATACCAGGAGCAGATCTTTATAAATGAGGAACACACCTCACCATGTAATAGAATGTACCTACATAGTGCAGACTGTCAGAGAGCCAGTGATGTTACCTGGAGGAAATGGATGTCATCCTCTGTGTGTGAAAGCTGCTCCAGCTCAGCGTCTCTCCTCCTCAGCTCAGCAATCTCCTGCTCCAGTCGCTCCAGGAGTCTTTCAGCCCGACTCACTTCAGCCTTCTCCTGATCTCTGATCAGTTCTTTCACCTCAGAGCACCTTCTCTCAATGGAGCGGATCAGCTCAGTAAAGATCCTCTCACTGTCCTCCACTGCTGTCTGTGCAGAGCGCTGTTAGGAGACACAGAAAGAGGAGGGCTGTATGTGCAGAGCACTGTTAGGAGCACAGAGAGAGGAGGGCTGTATGTGCAGAGCGCTGTTAGGAAACAGAGAGAGAGGAGGGCTGTATGTGCAGAGCGCTGTTAGGAGACACAGAGAGAGGAGGGCTGTATGTGCAGAGCGCTGTTAGGAGCACAGAGAGAGGAGGGCTGTATGTGCAGAGCGCTGTTAGGAAACAGAAAGAGAGGAGGGCTGTATGTGCAGAGCGCTGTTAGGAGCACAGAGAGAGGAGGGCTGTATGTGCAGAGCACTGTTAGGAGCACAGAGAGAGGAGGGCTGTATGTGCAGAGCGCTGTTAGGAGCACAGAGAGAGGAGGGCTGCATGTGCAGAGCGCTGTAAGGAGCACAGAGAGAGGAGGGCTGTATGTGCAGAGCGCTGTTAGGAGACACAGAGAGAGGAGGGCTGTATGTGCAGAGCGCTGTTAGGAGCACAGAGAGAGGAGGGCTGTATGTGACAGAGCGCTGTTAGGAGACACAGAGAGAGGAGGGCTATATGTGCAGAGCGCTGTTAGGAGCACAGAGAGAGGAGGGCTGTATGTGCAGAGCACTGTTAGGAGCACAGAGAGAGGAGGGCTGTATGTGCAGAGCGCTGTTAGGAGCACAGAGAGAGGAGGGCTGTATGTGCAGAGCACTGTTAGGAGCACAGAGAGAGGAGGGCTGTATGTGCAGAGCGCTGTTAGGAGCACAGAGAGAGGAGGGCTGTATGTGCAGAGCGCTGTTAGGAGCACAGAGAGAGGAGGGCTGTATGTGCAGAGCGCTGTTAGGAGACACAGAGAGAGGAGGGCTATATGTGCAGAGTGCTGTTAGGAGCACAGAGAGAGGAGGGCTGTATGTGCAGAGCACTGTTGGGAGCACAGAGAGAGGAGGGCTGTATGTGCAGAGCACTGTTAGGAGCACAGAGAGAGGAGGGCTGTATGTGCAGAGCGCTGTTAGGAGCACAGAGAGAGGAGGGCTGTATGTGCAGAGCACTGTTAGGAGCACAGAGAGAGGAGGGCTGTATGTGCAGAGCGCTGTTAGGAGCACAGAGAGAGGAGGGCTGTATGTGCAGAGCGCTGTTAGGAGCACAGAGAGAGGAGGGCTGTATGTGCAGAGCACTGTTAGGAGACACAGAGAGAGGAGGGCTATATGTGCAGAGTGCTGTTAGGAGCACAGAGAGAGGAGGGCTGTATGTGCAGAGCACTGTTGGGAGCACAGAGACAGGAGGGCTGTATGTGCAGAGCACTGTTAGGAGCACAGAGAGAGGAGGGCTGTATGTGCAGAGCGCTGTTAGGAGCACAGAGAGAGGAGGGCTGTATGTGACAGAGCCGTCTTTTGGTTTCTTGTGTAGTTGTGAAACCAAACTTTCTATTACTCTCCATAATTCTTATTATTCCACCACTTTCTTCCCACCTATCTCCTCCGACACAATTCACACCATCAACACTATTCATATATCATACTATACCTTTATACACCCTCCAGGTTGCTAATACTTTTTACCTTCATACAATTTAAAATAATAATTAACCTTTTATCGTAGAAACAATTAATGGGAGTCGATGGGCACGTTTTGAAAACTGATGCGATATAATGTGGAAGCTGTAACCAGATGATCTGACATTACCTTTGTGTGCTTTCATTACTTCTTTGTATCACTTCCAGGTTCTTTAGACTACTTACCACAAAATACAACACCATATTATTTAATTTCTTTAGATCCCTTTATACCGCATTACCACCTCATACCATTTCAACCTTTTATTTACCACCTAACACTATACCACCATATTATCTTCTTTTCTATACCATTTCCAGCAATTGAAACCACTGCGAAGCAACTGCACCTACAATTTATTTAGGAATTGTTAATCTAGTTTCTTCTCCTCGCCATATTTCCTTTCATCTCCACTAGCTCTCCTTTCTAAACGTTTTCTTTCACTTTCCGACACATGATTCCCATTCTCTTCTCATGCAGCTCCGCTAATCTATTAAAACGCTACTAAAACATCGCAAACAACGCACTACTTTTTACCGCTTCATTCGGTGACTGTTTCTCCTGTTCCTGTAATTATCCGGTCCCATCTTATTTGTATCTTCCGCTCAGTCAAATGCTCTGTCCAGACCAGACAAACACACACTAGTTCCACAGTCAAGTCCAACCGTAAGAAATTAAATTTGCGGCAGTTTACATGACTGCTTACCGCTGTTTACACACCACATTTCCCTTCCGGTTACACCAAAATGTACCATGGGAATTAGAAAATAAAATTGTGTGGTATATGTGAATGTATTAATGACTGTGTTTGTGTAAAATATATGGTGTTATGGACGTGACCCTAAGATCGCGTTTGTGCGGGTGCAGGTTGGTCTCTCTCTCTCTCGCGCTCTCTCTCTCTCTCTGTGCATGCTGGGAGTTGGGTCTGTGAGAGCGTGCGGTCGATGAGAGCGTGTTGCGTTGCTACAAGCATTTTTTTTTTGTTACTTTTGTGCTGTTTGTGTGTGTAATATATGGTGTCGTAATTGAATTTAATTTATAGTTGTCCTTGGTGTTTTGTTTGTGGGTATTTGGTGTTGTTTGGAGTGGGGTCTTGGTCTAGGGAGACGCCGTCCCTCTCGCTCCGTCATGGAGTGAGGGTAATGCCGGATCCAACTGTTACGGTCAAAGAGGTTCTCCTCGCTGTCGGAGAACAAGTTGGTCACGAAAATTTGTATTATGCATCCAGGATGAATAAAGCGGTGGTAACGTTTCTGAAAGAAGAACGTCTTGTTGCTCAGCTAATCGAGAGCGGCGTTTATCTTAATGATATTTTCGTTCAAGTTTCACCGCTAATTGCTCCACTAGGATTACCATTTCTGGTGTTCCACCATTTATCCCAAACGAGGCTCTCGAGAGGGAACTTCAGCGATTTGGTAAAATAGCTCGTGCTTTTAGAACGGTTGGGCTCGGCTGTAAAGATGAGAAGCTTCGCCATGTCAAGTCTCTACGGAGACAGGTCTTTATGTTTTTAAGCTCACCAACGCAAACCCTAGAAATATCGTTCAGGGTAAAGCATGAAGAAGGTTTTTACATGGTTTATGCTAGCTCTGGAAGCGTGAGATGCTTCGAGTGTGGCGATGTTGGTCACAAGCGATTTGCTTGCCCGCACAAAAAGCGGGCGGCAGATAAAGCTGAAACCAGCGCTCCGTCAGCAGAGGCCGATGCAGGAGAAGGGACGATAAACAGGGGGAAAGGGAGGCTTCGCAGGACGTATCCTCCCCGGAGGTGGCCAGTGTAGCCACTGAGCAACAGCCTGAGAAAACACAGGCTGATTCCAATGGGAAGACGATAAATGTCAGCCCCACAGCCTCAAGTGAGGACGCTGATAACAGCGGGACTGTGATAATTATTTCTTCGGTAGCAGAGTTGATTGAACCCAGGCAGGATGAATAATCTAGCGGGGAGGGGACGGTGGCCGAACCGCCGGCCATTGACAGCCAGAGAAATGAAGAGGAAGATGAAATGGAGTATGATTCTGATTCGGACGGCATGCCAGTGGCAGACTCAATGTCTCAGAGTGGGGATGTGTACTCGCAAGACGAGATTAATAGTTTTCTTGATGAGACATTTGGTAAATCTGTTAAAATAAAAGATTATTTCCCTGACACAGATACATTTATTAAATCTGTCACAGCTATACCAAAAAATGCCGGTTTCAATGTATTGGACGAAAAAAAGCGTTACCGATTAAGAAAGCATGTTACTGCTCTGAGAAAAGAATCTTTGCCAAAAAAAGGGAAAAATGCGAAACGGATGAGAATCTTAAAATAACGCGAATGATTGTGTACCACAGGGTGTGGAATGATTGTGTACCACAGGGTGTGGAATGATTGTGTACCACAGGGTGTGGAATGAGTGTGTACCACAGGGTGTGGAATGATTGTGTACCACAGGGTGTTTCTATTCTGTCTTTTTTCTATCTGTTTTTCTGTCACCACTCTTTAATATCTTTATGGAGGTTTTGAGGATTGGGTCCATAAATATTAATGGAGGAAGGGATGGGCAGAAGAGGGCTTTGGTGTCAGAACTTTTCAAACAGAAGGGCTTAGACATTGTTTTCCTTCAGGAAACACACTCTGACGCAGTTAATGAAGTAGACTGGGGCTTGTGGTGGAGGGGTCAGTATTTTCTTTGCCATGGAACCAATGTTAGCGCAGGGGTAGCTATTCTATTCTCGCCCAGATTAAGCGCAAATATTTTATCCACTACAGAGGTAGTGCAGGGTAGGGTGCACACTGTGCGGGCTCAGATAGCAGAAACTATTTTTAACTTTGTAAATATCTATGCTCCAAATGAGGGTTCTGAGCGTGTGGAAGTATTTAGGAGAGTGAGGGACACATTAGCACAGGGTGATCACAGGGATTGTACAATATTAGGGGGAGATTTTAATTGTACTGTAGATTTTGCACTAGATAGAACAGGTGAGGAACCACACTTACAGTCATCCACAATTTTTTCCAATTTGTTTACACAGCTCGATCTATTAAATGGTAAATGGTAAATGGTAAATGGACTGCACTTATATAGCGCCTTTATCCAAAGCGCTTTACAATGGCCTCTCACTCACCCGTTCACACACACATTCACACACCAATGGCGGCAGCCACCATGTAAGGCGCTATTAGACACATGGAGGGTTAAACACCCACAGGTTAGGTAGTACACATGGGTTAGGGTATTAGATGGTAGGATCACTGCAGCAAGGTTAGATAGGATCTACATATCACAGGCTTTTAGCACCAGGTTAGCAAGGAGTTTTATGCACCCGGTAGGTATCACAGACCATCACCTAGTTACCACCGATGTATGTATTTCACCCAGTATGAGGTGCAACTCATACTGGCATTTCAATATCAAACTGTTACAAGACAGGGTTTTTTGTACAAGGTTTGAGTCCTTTTGGGAGGTATGGAGGAGCAGAAAGGCAGAGTTTAACTCTTTAAGTCAGTGGTGGGAGGTTGGAAAGACACAGGTTCGTGTTTTTAGCCAGCAGTACACATCCCATTCCACAGCCAGGGTCAGAGCTGAGATAAAAAAACTGGAACATGAGATCCAAAAAATGCAGGATAACTTCATGACACCTGGCAGCTCTATCCAAGATAGCCTGCTGCAGGGGAAAAGTAAAGCGCTGAGCATGCTGTTACGGGAAAGAGTGAAGGGTGCCATACTGAGGGCACGTTTTAGCAACATCAAGGACATAGATGCACCCAGTGCTTTCTTTTTTAATTTAGAAAAATCATCATATCAAAAGAAGCACATGGCCTGTGTTCGCCTCCCTGATGGCAGGGTGACCAATGAGCCTGCTGAGATGCAGAGACATGCTGTTCGTTTTTATACTGCCCTCTATAGGGCGGATGACTGCGACCAGGAGTGTGCTGCAGAATTACATCAGGACCTGCCTCAGTTGGGGGCTGCTGAGCGTGCAGCCTTGGACTCTGGGCTTAGCCTTGGACTCTGGGCTTAGCCTGGATGAGCTGACCGCAGCAGTGAGACAGCTGGCACCAGGCAAAGCACCAGGCATTGACAGCCTACGAGTCAATTTTTATAAACATTTTTGGATCAGTTTGGGCCCTGATTTATGGGAAGTGCTGGTGGAGTGTGTCGGGAGTGGCTCACTACCAGTTTCCTGTCGCCGTGCTGCTTTATCCCTGCTGCCAAAGAAAGGGGACCTGGCTTTTTTAAAGAACTGGAGACCTGTCGCACTTTTATGCGCCGACTATAAGCTTTTGTCCAAAGTACTGGCAAATAGACTAAAAAACTACTTAGAGTTACCACAAAGACCAGTCCTATTGCATTCCAGGCAGGACTATTACCGATAATTTGTTCCTGATGAGAGATTTGTTTGACCTATGTAAACTTTACAATCTAAAGATTGGTATTCTGTCTCTTGATCAGGAAAAAGCTTTTGACCGGGTTGATCATGGTTTTTTGTTTTCCACTTTGAGGGCTTATGGTTTTGGGGATGGGTTTTTATCGTGTTTGGGATCTTTGTATGAGGGTGCCTCATGTATGGTTAAAGTAGGGGGTGGGCTGAGTCGTCCGTTTCCTGTAAAGAGAGGGATCCGGCAGGGCTGTCCAATATCTGGCCAATTATACGCACTGGCTATCGAGCCATTATTATCCAGGCTCAGGCAGAAGCTAACTGGGCTGTCCCTACCGGGGCTTCCACAGAACTCATCAATAGTATTATCAGCTTATGCTGATGATATTAATATTTTAATAAAAAACCAGGGAGATGTGGAGGTTTTAAAGGACAGTTTGAGGGTTTATCAGAAGGCCTCCTCTGCTAAAGTAAATTGGGAGAAAAGTGAGGCCTTGCAGGTGGGGCAGGAGTGGGAGGGGGTGGTTCCCAGCCTGCCAGGGGGTCTGAGGTGGGGGAAGGGGGGAATGAAAGTTCTTGGTGTGTTTCTAGGGACTGAGGAGTTCCAGAGGCAGAATTGGGTAGGTGTAGTGGAGAAGGTGTCCGCCAGGTTATCTAAGTGGAAATGGTTGCTACCCCAGCTGTCATATAGTGGAAGAGTACTGGTCACCAATAACTTGGTTGCTTCGACGCTATGGCACAAACTAACTGTCCTGCCTCCACCAAGGGGCCTGGTAGATCAGGTGCAGCAGATGATCGTTGATTTATTTTGGTCTGGATATCACTGGGTGAGGGCACCTGTACTATACCTGCCAGTACAGGAGGGAGGACAAGGCCTGATGGACATTCCAGCCAGGATCATGGCTTTCAGGCTGCAGACTGCCCAGAGGCTGCTGTACGGGTCTGTACTGAGCTGGTTGGATGTGGCTAGACTGCTGCTGAGGAGGGCAGCTGGCCTTGGATATGATAAGCAGCTTTTTTTTAAATCCAAAATCAGTTGACCCTGTTTTTATGTTAAAGGGACTGCTTGCAGCCTGCATCAGGGTGGACTTCAGTTTTTATAGCCTCACAGACAATGTGGAGGCTTTTGTAAAGGCATGGTGCATTGAGGAAGTGCTTTGCTCTATGCAGGGTGAAGAGTTGCTACTTCATTTTTGAAAGTATTATTTGTTTTTTTTGTCTGTTTATCAATTTCTAATTTTTTTTCTTTTTTTCTTTTCCCTGTGAAATGAACCGTTCCTGGTAATAGTGTTTGTTTTTAACTTTTGTTAGTTGGAATTGTATTATAGTTAATAGCCAACTTGTTATTTTCCCTTGGTTTTTCGGTAATGGTTTTCTTTTCTTTTTTTTGTGTTTTTAATATTAATTTTATTTTATTATTTTCTGTTTGTTTGTAAATATGTGAATACATAGGTCTCATCCTTTGTTTTCTGTGCATTAAAGGAGACCTTAAAACTCTCCCTCTCTCTCTCTCTCTCTCTCTCTCTCTCTCTCTCTCTCTCTCTCAGGCATTGGTTCGGTCCCCCTGTTGTCCGTCGGCCAATGGTGTTCGCCTGCATGTTGTCCGGTGTCCAATCAGAGGGGCGTGCGCTTCAATTTAAACGTCCCGCTTTCTCTGTTAGAGAGATTTGAACTGGATAGACAAACAAGGAGAGTGTTGTGCGAGTGCGGCTGATCGCGGTAGCTCAAGAACGCCATTTTGGACATTACGTTTGTTTGTAGGATTTGTAGGACTGACTTAGGAATAAAACGACTTTGACTTTCACTTTGTTTTGCGGACAACAGTCTTTTGTAGGGAGCAGTTTGTGGTAATATTGACCAACGGCCTGTATAGGTCCGGAACGGTATTCTTACACTGTTCCTTGCACACACTGATAGGATGGCAGGGAGGAGGTCGGATGGTAATAACAACAGCATGGAGTTAAGTGAGGAAGATGAGAGGAGGAAGAGTGAGTGGGAAGAGGGGGGCAGTAGTAAAGCCAAGAAGGCGAAAAGTCGAAAGAGAAAGAAAAATGCATCTAGTGCAGGTGGAACGGAAAGCGAGGGAAGAGGGGAGGAGGTGAAAGTCCTGAAGACAGGATTGATAAATGTAGTGGTAAGATTCGAGGAGGAAGGGGGAGTAAAGATGATAAATGTAGTGGTAAGATTCGAGGGGGAAGGGGGAGTAAAGAAGTTAGATCTGCTTAAATTAACAAAAATCATTAGAATGGAAGTTGGGGAAGTAAATCATGCAAGAGTTTTAGGAAATGAAAACTTGTTAATAGGATGTAAGATGGAAGCGCAGGTAGAGAAGGCAAAAAAGATATTGGGAAAACCAAAGTGTCCAGGGTTGTAAGAGTTGGAGAACAGAGGTTCAATGGTAGCAAGGGTGTGATCTCTGGGGTTCCCCTCAGTGTTAATATGGAGGGTGTGATCTCTGGGGTTCCTCTCAGTGTTAATATGGGGGGTGTGATCTCTGGGGTCCCCCTCAGTGTTAATATGGGGGGTATGATCTCTGGGGTTCCCCTCAGTGTTAATATGGGGGGTGTGATCTCTGGGGTTCCCCTCAGTGTTAATATTGGGGGTGTGATCTCTGGGGTTCCCCTCAGTGTTAATATGGGGGGTGTGATCTCTGGGGTTCCCCTCAGTGTTAATATGGGGGGTGTGATCTCTGGGGTTCCCCTCAGTGTTAATATGGGGGGTCTGATCTCTGGGGTTCCCCTCAGTGTTAATATGGTAGCGAGGGTGTGATCTCTGGGGTTCCCCTCAGTGTTAATATGGGGGGTGTGATCTCTGGGGTCCCCCTCAGTGTTAATATGGGGGGTGTGATCTCTGGGGTTCCCCTCAGTGTTAATATGGAGGGTGTGATCTCTGGGGTTCCCCTCAGTGTTAATATGGGGGGGGGGGGTGATCTCTTGGGTTCCCCTCAGTGTTAATATGGGGGGTGTGATCTCTGGGGTTCCCCTCAGTGTTAATATGGGGGGTGTGATCTCTGGGGTTCCCCTCAGTGTTAATATTGGGGGTGTGATCTCTGGGGTTCCCCTCAGTGTTAATATGGGGGGTGTGATCTCTGGGGTTCCCCTCAGTGTTAATATGGGGGGTGTGATCTCTGGGGTTCCCCTCAGTGTTAATATGGTAGCGAGGGTGTGATCTCTGGGGTTCCCCTCAGTGTTAATATGGGGGGGGGTGATCTCTTTGGAAAGGGAGGGGTACTTTGGATCCAGTAGTATGTCTAGAAGATGAAGTAAGGAAAGCGCAAATTAATAAAGAAACAGTAGCAGCAGGTATTTTTGATGTAGAAAAAGTGTATGATATGCTATAGAAGGAGGGGCTTCTGATATAGTTACATGCAATGGGAATTGGAGGTAAGGTTTTTAACTGGTAATGGACTTTTTGAATAAAAGAACCATCCAGGTTAAGGTAGGATCTGAAATGTCCAATAAGTATGAGGTTGAAAATGGGACACTGCAGGGCAGTGTGATAAGTTCTATATTATTCTCTATTATGATAAATGACATATTTGGAAATGTATCGGTAGATATAGGAAGATCATTATTTGCAGATGATGGGGCTATGTGGAAAAAAGTTTGAAATTTGAGCCACATAGTTAGGAAATTGCAAGAAAGAATAAATCAAGTTGAGATGTGGGGGAAGAAATGGGCCTTTAAGTTTTCAGTTGAAAAGACTAAAGTAAGGTTCTACACAAGAAAGAGGATTAGAGGAAATACTAATTTGAAAATATATGGAAATAATTTAGAGACAGTAGAATCATTTAGATTCTTAGGAGTGTATTTTGATTCCAGACTAACATGGAGGGAACACATTAAATGTATTATGGATAAATGTAGAAATGTTATAAATGTGATGAGATGCCTGGTAGGCTTGGATTGGGGAGCTAATGTAGCAACCTTGGAATATATATATATATATATATATATATATATATATATATATGTAGCACTAATTAGATCAAGGCTGGACTATGGGAGTGTTGTATATGGATCTGCAGCAGAAAAGGTACTCGCAGGATTAGATGTGATCCAGGCCCGGGCTCTCAGAGGCAACAAAAACATCACCTGTGTGTGCCATACAAGTTGAGGTAGGAGAAATGCCGCTGCACTTACGCAGGAAACAGCTCAGAGTCAAATACTGGATGAATTTGAAGGCGCATGGAGACAACCACCCAACCAAAAAAGTACTACAGGCCTGCTGGGAAAGGGAGGGAACAGTAAAATCTAGTTTTGGCTGGACAGGGGATGCAGCAGAAAGAGGCCTGGGAGTGTATGGGATAAAGTTCTGCCCAACGGTAACGTGG
Source organism: Ilyophis sp. 1 JC-2022 (assembly GCA_022702515.1). Lineage (NCBI taxonomy): Eukaryota > Metazoa > Chordata > Actinopteri > Anguilliformes > Synaphobranchidae > Ilyophis > Ilyophis sp. 1 JC-2022. The sequence goes on from CM040396.1 coordinate 107,829,917, forward strand.
CCCACAACCCCTGTGTGGGAAATGGAGACACTGATGGTAGATTTAGAGCTGCTTCAAAATAAGGCAAGAAAAATGTACTTTAGTACATGAGTTTTATACTTATACAGAAAGTAGATACACAGGGTATGTTCAGGTGTTTACGGACGGATCAAAATATCTAATAACAGACAGCACTGGCTCTGCCGTTGCAGTTCCTAGCCACAGAGATGTAGTATGCAAAATAACATCAAACTACTTAAGTGTATATACTGTTGAGTTATATGCCATTTGAATGGCTTTAGAGTGTTGAGAAAGTAAAATCTTATAGAGTGCTGATCTGTAGTGACTCAGCATCTATTCTGTTCAGCCTAAACGCCAAGACCTATTATTTAAAGTAATGGAAATGCACTCGAGAATAAATATAAATATATAGGAAAATGTAAGGACATGATGGAGGGAATGAAGAGAGCAGGGCTAACAGGAGGAGATGTAAAGAGCATACTGGAGTGTAGAACGTAAGGACATGATGGAGGGAATGAAGAGAGCAGGGCTAACAGGAGGAGATGTAAAGAGCATACTGGAGTGTAGAACGTAAGGACATGATGGAGGGAATGAAGAGAGCAGGGCTAACAGGAGGAGATGTAAAGAGCATACTGGAGTGTAGAACGTAAGGACATGATGGAGGGAATGAAGAGAGCAGGGCGAACAGGAGGTGATGTTAAGGGCATACTGGAGTGTAGAACGTAAGAACATGATGGAGGGAATGAAGAGAGCAGGGCTAACAGGAGGAGATGTAAAGGGCATACTGGAGTGTGGTGGAAGTGGACAAGACAGGAAATGTCTGATGAGCTTTTTTACAAGAACAGGACTAATAGGAAAAATATGACAAACCGGACAATGTAGGAGTTAACTAACTCCAGAAGATGGCAGTAGTGCAACATTAAGGATGCATGCTGCTGTAAATTACGCTGGTACAGTATGGAACACATGACTGGCGAAATGGCTGTACGTCATCAAGGGTCTAAGGTATCAAACGAACCCCAAACCATCACTCTGCGGCCAGATATGGAGTAGATGTGGATGGATCCCTTTAAGGGTTGTTTCTCCTGACTTTTCCCCCATAGAGTTCTATAGGAAAATGAGTCAGGAGAAATAACCCTTGCAGTGATCCATCCACATCTACTCCATATCTGGCAACAGAGTGATAGTTTGGGGCTCGTTCGATAGCTCAGACCATTGATGACTTACAGCCATTTAGCCAGCCATGTGTTCCATACTGTACCAGGGTAATTTACAGCTGAATCTAGTCTCACCCCCCAATTCCCATAGAGATCCGTTCAAATGCAGAGAGCTTATAGTATCGCTTGTAACAGCACCTGGAAATAAGATATCGAGAGTCTTTTGATGTTGATGCGTCACAGACTTCAGGAAGTAACAGCATGCAAAGGATATGCGACCAAATATTGAATATGATACTTTCAAAATATGTTAAAGCAAAGGGTATGAATACTTATGTAAATTAAAGATTTCAGTTTTAGATTTTTAATACATTTGCAAAAATTTCTAAAAACATGTTTTCACTTTGTCATTATGGGCTATTTTGTGTAGAATTCTGAGACAAAAAATGAACTCAATCTATTGTAGAATATGTCTTTAATGTAATAAAACGTGGAGAAGGTGAAAGGGGTATTCAGACTTTCCGGCTTGACTGTATAGTCTCTGTTTGGATCATTATAAATACTGAGTGGTTGCACTTTTCTGGGAGAATAAATATCACCACACAATTGGCCACTTTGACATTACGACTGGTTGTTTTTGCCAGACACACGCCAGGCCTCACCTGACCTGTCTTGTGTGACACTGTACATTTTAACTAGGCATTTCACTCAGCTCTTACTGAGACCCCAGGCAGCCTGTTCCCCGCAGTGTGGCTCAGTGGGATTGAGCCCCACAGGGCTGGAAAGTGGCCCAACACTGGGCTCCTCACTGGCTGACTGGAGAAGAGCCCTGACTGAGCCCTGAAATGGCTCTTCCAGTAGCCAGCTGTTGTCTTCTCCTCTGGTCAGTACCCACCTTGACTGACTGCACAGCCTGTCTCAGATCCTGCAGCTCCTTCTCTCTCTCCTGGATTCTCTGCTGGAATTCAGTCCGTGTCGCCCCCAGCTGCTTCTGTGGAAAAAGTATTTTCACAGTGAAATTGTACACAGTTTACTGCATTCACATTTGTTAAATAATATCATGTTTAACATTAAACACAATAAATAATCAGTAAAACTGTTTGAAATTATGCATGTCAGTGTGTAGAAGATTATTGCCTTTCTAAACTGTGTGAGTGAACTAGCTGCTCCAGTCGTGTTGATTCCCATTCAGGGAGTGAATAAGGGGTGAGGGGTGTGAACAGAGCTGTCACAGAGACCCTTTCACACATGGAACTTGTAACATTTCCGGGTTAATGTACCCAGGTTAGGTAGTGGTTTTCCCCGTTCACACATAGGTCTCCTATGCGGAAAATGTATGTGTCGCGTCTGTTCCCACATGATATAAATGTTCCAGATAGATTAGGCAAGGCAAGATCTTTACCCATATTTGGCCATTTTTTCCAAAGGAAAGTAGTAAATGCTTGCTCAAAAAGGCTATTGAAGTAGCAAAATGATGTCATACATTAATTTGCATATTTATGACAACATAATGTACGCATTTGCATTTGAAAACGTGTGTTACATTTCCTGAAAAGATGCTTAGAATTGAATAAATGTTTTATTTTTATATATTAGTGTGTATTATTTAATTTGATATATTCCTGGGCTCTGGGTTCACTTCCTGCTCTTACTGCTTGTCACTGTGTTTGTCAAACCTGGAAATTACTTTACTGTTCATTAAAGTTTGTCAAATAAATATTTTGAAACACATGCTGCAAGTAACTGGATAGTTTAATAATAACAGTTTAAGTTTATTATATATAACATAAAGATATGATTTATGCAATTGTAAAGAAATATTACAACAATCCCTCTGTTCCTAATTTACCCAATTTTTTCTCCCATTATAACCAGTATCAGAGCTGCCAGTGAAGAGCTCCAGTCCTTACCTGTTTCTCAGTCCTTTCTGCTGCAGCTGAGACTGTAGCATGGTCTCTGTGTTCATCCATCACACACAGCAGACAGATACACTGCTGATCGGTATGACAGTAAATCTCCAGAATTTTGTCATGATGAGAGCAGATCTTCTCCTGCATGTTTCCAGTGGCTTTGACCAGTTTGTGCTTCTTAAAGGCAGGAGATTCATAGTGAGGCTGGAGGTGAGTGTCACAATAAGAGGCCAGACACACCAGACAGGACTTGACAGCTTTGAGCTTTCTCCCAGTGCAGACATCACACGCCACGTCTCCAGGTCCAGCATAACAGTGAGCAGGAGGAGCAGCTTGGAGTCCTGTCTTCTTCAGTTTCTCCACCATTTCAGCCAGAATGGTGTTTCTGCCCAGAACAGGCCTTGGGGTGAAGGTATGCCTGCATTGCGGACAGCTGTAGACACCAGTATGATCATGCTGATCCCAGCAGTCCTTTATACAGCCCATACAGTAACTGTGTCCACAGGAAATAGCCACCGGATCCTTCAGTAGATCCAGACAGATCACACAGATGAACTGCTCCTGATCCAGTAAAAATCCACCTTCAGCCATTTTACTGCTCACACTCTAACAGAGACAGAGTTAAGTTGTGTTTCTCAGAAACTGCGTGAGAGAGAAAGAGGGTGAGAGTGACTTTCTGGTTCTGCCCACAGCTGCAGGAGGTGAACTGAACTGGTCTTTTTACTGCTCACACTAACAGAGACTGAGTTAAGTTTTGTTTTCTCTGAAACTGCATGACAGAGAGAGTGGGAGTGACTTTCTGGTTCTGCCCACAGCTGCAGGAGGTGTGGTGTTGGACGGAGGCCAGGCTGAGCAGAGAGTGGATATTTACTCATAAATATTGCACACACACACACACACACACACACACACACACACTAGCGCACACACACACACACACACACACACACACACACACACACACACAAAGCGCACACATAGTGTGTGAGTAGGTTCTGACATTACAGCTTCTTGATTTTATGATAATTGTTTATAATGTAAAGGGAGGGGGGCAGGTGGTGAGTGTGTGTGTGTGTGTGCGTTAGGGTGTGTGTGCGCTAGTGTGTGTGTGTGTATGCGGGGTGGGGGTGTGTGGGGAGGGGTGGTGAGTGAGTGTGTATATGGGGGGGTGTGTATATTTATATGTATGGTTTAGGTGGTGTGTGTGTGTGTGTATGGGGTGTGGGGGTGTGAATAGTTATATGTATGGTTTAGGTGGTGTGTGTGTGTGTGTGTGTGTATGGGGTGTGGGGGTGTGTATAGTTATATGTATGGTTTAGGTGGTGTGTGTGTGTGTGTATGGGGTGTGGGGGCGTGTATAGTTATATGTATGGTTTAGGTGGTGTGTGTGTGTGTGTGTGTATGGGGTGTGGGGGCGTGTATAGTTATATGTATGGTTTAGGTGGTGTGTGTGTGTGTGTATGGGGTGTGGGGGCGTGTATAGTTATATGTATGGTTTAGGTGGTGTGTGTGTGTGTGTGTATGGGGTGTGGGGGCGTGTATAGTTATATGTATGGTTTAGGTGGTGTGTGTGTGTTTGTGTGTGTTTGTGTGTGTGTGTGTGTATGGGGTGTGGGGGTGTGTATAGTTATATGTATGGTTTAGGTGGTGTGTGTGTGTGTGTGTGTGTGTGTGTGTGTGTGTGTGTATGGGGTGTGGGGGTGTGAATAGTTATATGTATGGTTTAGGTGGTGTGTGTGTGTGTGTGTGTATGGGGTGTGGGGGTGTGTATAGTTATATGTATGGTTTAAGTGGTGTGTGTGTGTGTGTGTGTGTGTGGGGCAGGGCTTATATAGGGAGCAGAGTACTGGTATAAATCAGTAGGTATAGGTGTGCAGTGGCAGGGCTTAAATAGAAAGCAGAGTACTGATATAAATCAGTAGGTATAGGTATGGAGTTGCAGAGCTTATATAGGGAGCAGAGTATTGGTATACAGTCAAGTCGGAAAGTCTGAATACCCCTTTCACCTTCTCCACGTTTTTAAGGGTTGTTTCTCCTGACTTTTTTCCCCATAGAGTTCTATAGGAAAATGAGTCAGGAGAAATAACCCTTGCAGTGATCCATCCACATCTACTCCATATCTGGCAACAGAGTGATGGTTTGGGGTGTTTACACAATTGTTTTAATCACTTCCAACTTTGACTCCTTATTAGTATTTTCCCTCCACTTAGGGGACATTTTCACATACGGGGCAGCGTAGGATTTATTTGTTTGTTCAGTTTATTTATTTATTTTTGTTTCGGTTGTGCACCTAAGCTGACAACCTCTTAGGAGAGATCGCGTTGCCGGGTTTCACTTTGATTACTTTTAGACAAAATCAAACAATTAAACATAAACAAAACCATACAATTTAGGATGTAAATAAAACTAATTATTTATCTACACCCAAACAAAAAACAAACATTGGAGAAGGTGGCCTTGCCCTTCACCTCACCCAGCTTACACTTTAAAGTTTCCACTTCTCATCTTCGCTAAAACATTGTTTCAATACCAGTTTGATCAATTATTTTCACTTGGTCAATTATAGCGCAGCCTACTATGGTTATGCACAGCTTGATACAAATGTAGGCGCGGGTGTTTGAACATTTTACCCTGCTTTTTAAAATCTTTGTCATGTATTTTCCACCATGTATATTACACTTCGATTGTGTTTGTGGGTCTGTACCACTTTCTATGTCTTCCCTTCTGGAAACTACAACTGAATTCCCCCCATGGAAAATAAGTTATTCTATGCTACTCTATTCCGTTCTCTTCTCACTATGCTTTAGCGACAAGTCCACTTTCACGGGAATCCTGCAAAGTTCAATTCGAAGCAGGCAAAACAGACTCTCTCCTGCATGAAATCAAGCCGCACATGCAGAATATAGCACTCAAAATGAATTGTAGCATTTTGCATTCCGCTTTCAACCTATTTTCTATGATTGACACACCATTCACTTTCTTCACTTAGCGCACCGATGCATCAGTGTAATAATAACAGTGAAGTCAACATCCTGCTGAATAACATTGATTTTTACTTTGATAAATCAACTCCAGATGCTCTTTCTATTTCTTCCAAGTAAAACCGTTAGAATTATTCATTTCCTATTTCTGCGCTCGGTGCTATAGGCTACATGCTAGCACCTCCGTATATGTGTGTAGCCTATGTTACTTGGTTACTAAATGTATTTATTCCTTTTGGTAAATTAAAAGTTCAAGTTGCTACGGGGAACATAAAAAAACATACTAAATGAATTTAACTGCAAATCATGTTTATGGTTAATGCCCACGCTGTACTCTGTTTATTAAGTTATTTTTTCCTACCTAAGAATCCCGATATCTGACAATAGAAAATGTAATAAGGCCCCTTTCAATTGAAATCGGTGCTCGGCCCGACCTCCCAACTGGAAAGAAATGACCATCATATCATCATGGCAACTCACACCGTGACCCTCATTGTGAAACAACCCTCATTAGAGTTCAGCTTTAAAACATCGCTTTGCTAGCATGAAGCTATAACTGTATAACTATAACTGCGTGTATTATCTCCATTAACCAGAGGTTTTAAAATCAATACAGTGACCTGCATTCTTTATTTATTTATTTATTAAATTATTTGGTAAATCAGACCTTTTCCTTCATGAGATTCAGGGCGCTCATGCCGAAAATGGCCATAACGGTAAATTGTCCACTTTTTCTCTTCAAATTCGTCCTGCTCATACAGGTGGTGCATGTGTGCTCTATACGCGTGACTTTTTATATACCTGCGATGTGCACCACATACCTCTATTGGCAAGCTCCCGGGCTAGTGGAACACATCTCTGATACAATCTACCAACTGCAGGTTTGGTAGCAAACAACACATCTGCGCCAAGCATAACCCAAAAAAAAGTTTCACAAGCGGTTACGTTAATTTCATTATGGCGGTGATCATTTGCAATTGATATTCGCGCCATACCCATAATTTGTATTTATACACCAAAGAGCCCATTTGTCACCCGACTCCTATTTGCCTCTATTTTAAAATGTTTTAGCAGGACAGTAGGTTCACCCTTGTCCCAGCAGGGCAGTAGGGAATTATACCAGTGCAAGTGAATTCATCTGAGAATCGTACCAGTGGGCCCACTCGCCTTTAATTGGCAGTACACGGCATATTCCCTCCTTCACGCGTTCAACTCGTACTTCATGGCAATGTTTGCCATGTTCGCCTTCCCATGAAAACATTATATTTCCTTCACATCCTTCTACATTATAAGCACATTTTCCTGTTTTCACCTCATCAGCCATTCTATATTATTTATTTCACTTTAATTAAAGCCTGCTAATATATATAGATTTATATATTGGCATACCCGTTCTGTATGCAGAATCTTCTAGATTTACAGAACTCTGGTTAAAATCTTTACCACAAAATGTCTCTTGGTTACCGAATCGTCAATCTTGCGTTACAAAATGAGCCTTTACTGAATTTATCTCTTTCAAACACTTTCCCTTCAGTTATGGTGTAAACAGGTAACACATTGAAGGGCAAAAATACGGTTCGGTTACCATGACAAAACATCACACTTAGTTTTTTATTTATTTATTTTTAACCATAGGCTAAAACCTTCTCCACAGCGAATTCGCTGTAGCCAGTAGCCTATGCTATTTGAGCACAATAAACTGCTGCAGACTGTCTCGGCCCTGTATTTCTCCACAAGACATCTGCAACTAAATCGAATCACTACCTGAAAATAGAGAACTGAGTAGCACAGAACTCCAAGCCAGTCAAAGGACCAAGTTACAAATCAGTCCGTTTAGAATTTTCCATGAAAATACCTTGCAAATATGTATGATATCATATAACACATTTAACTAATCACTTAAATTGAATCAATCACGTCCACTCCTTCTATGTTGTCTTGACTGCTGCCACAATCCTATGCAAGTTTCCCTCACGTATAACTTCACCACTTATCTATCTGTACTATTCGTACAGTTCGGAAATAATTTTCCCGTTTTATTTACACTTTAATTGGCCACGTCTCTGAACAGAGACTTGCGCCTGCATACCTACTACAATTCCGTTATGCGAACACAATTTTATATGAGATCACTTTCCACTTATTACTATTTATGTACACACTTTTTACACTATTTCAGGCGGGTCTTCATTACGATGCGTCTGATCATAAGCTTCACAAATCTTATAGTACACTGAGATTATAACACAAGCTATTACAAATATATCATACATCGTAGATATGTGTTTCGGAGACACAGCAAATAATTGTGCACTTAACTTTTCCTTAAGTTCTCTAAATCACACTCCTGGGTTAAACAATTTACAAGTATTTTCTTTTAAACTACTCAGCTGATTTATCACTCATACACACCCCAACAGCGCTTGTTCATTCATACTCGTGTCGACACACATTCATTCTCTGGCCAGCACGGTAAATAGAAAAATCAAAAATGGTTTAGTGGTTAGCACAGCGACTCCTATTCAGCCCCTAACTGAGGCGGCACGCAAGTCTACGCACTTTCTGGCCCAGTACAGTAATCAATACCGTTATCTGGACCGTGCGTCGGCTCCTGTTCTGACCCTCTTCTTTAGGCGGTATCCAGGCTACTGTATTTCCCGGTCCGGCACGGCAACCCGTACCGCACAGTTTCATACAGTAACCCCTGTTCAGTCCCTATATTTTGGCGGTATTCAGGCTACTGTATTTCCCGGTCCAGCACGGCAACCCGTACTGCACAGTTTCATACAGTAACCCCTATTCAGACCCTATATTTAGGCGGTATCCAGGCTACTGTATTTCCCGGTCCGGCACGGCAACCCGTACCGCACAGTTTCATACAGTAACCCCTGTTCAGTCCCTATATTTTGGCGGTATTCAGGCTACTGTATTTCCCGGTCCAGCACGGCAACCCGTACTGCACAGTTTCATACAGTAGCCCCTATTCAGTCCCTATCTTTAGGCGGTATTCAAGCCACTGTGCTTTCTTACTTTTTACAGAGCAATCACTTTCAGTTTGCTATTTCATTGTAATCACATAAGAGAGTACAAAACGCACAATATTCATATCAGCCTGTCATTATGCCAGACTCTTTCTTACACTTCTTGTGTTTCTATATCAGAATTTTAATTAGGTTGTTTTGTGCACAGGTTTTCACAGGCCCCCCGCACCGGCGGACACACTATCTCTGAGAATCAACGATTTACTAAAATACAGATTAAAGGTTCTGTTCACCTTTTTTCCTTGGCGCCCGTTGATCTGAGATTTTAGTGTGAACATCTGCACATTCAGACCTGCTACCTGTTAGCACTCCTGGCTGGCTCGCCATTTTGTAGTATAATAAATAGAATAATCCTTTCACCGCCCCGTCGGGAGGAGTCGGGATCATTCCACTACAAATTATTCAAACTTTCTCTCAATTAGACACTACATTCCAGAGTCTGGCATAACGTAATTTATTGTATATAAATTCGCATGAATATACATACCCAGGCTGATCGGCTAGACATACATATTTTAAACAATATTAAACACTCTCAATCACACAGTCCAGTCTTAGTCCGTCAATATCATGCTCACCCACAAGACGTAAACACCGTTCCGTTGATGACAGAGACAAAACAACACTAGCACTGGGCCAACTCAGATGACCCCATTATATGCGTCTTTCAAACCACACCCCACATGGTCTGGAGTTTGAAAGCGCCTCCCCCCTGGGGAATATATTCCACGGTCTGCAGCGGTCTCTGCTGGTCTTATTTAGCATTACAATTGGCCTGTGTTTTATATTATAGTTTAACTGAAATACCATGATTTAATTATATCAAAAACAGTCTGGCCATGGTCTGACCATAGTTGTTAATGACATAATAATACCCTGCTATGATGGGTTATATAATACTAGCTATAAACCTTCTAATGTTATTCATCACAGGTATCTACAATTATAAACCAAGCATAAAACCTTCCTTTGTGATTTGAACCATTATCTGTATGAACATATTCTTTTATACTAACGGGTTGTGGATGAAGAAGATAACTTATTTGTCAAATGTATTTCATACCAAATGTTCGTTGCAGAACAAAGGAAATGTTTTTCCTTAAGTTTACCAAACTCTATTAGCTGCTGAACCTGCACACACACACACATTTCCAAGCCTAGGGGCCAGATGTCTTTTTAATGACCGGGCCTCAAGGCATTCCTTGAGAAGATCCTCACACTATCCCTTCGGCCGATCTAGGACCATAAATGTGTCCCCTGTGAGTGTGTGTATGCAGGTGTGAATGGGTCCTTTTACCTCCTTATCAAGATACGTATATCACTCTGATGTTTGAATATACAAATGTAACTGAAATAGTCTCTGATTGTTCTACCACAGGGGTGGCCAATTCCAGGCCTCGCGGGCCGGTGTGTATGCAGGTTTTTGCTGCCGCCAGTTAACAATTATTTAATTAGCCCAATCGTTTACACGATCTGATATTTTAATCTACATATCCGCGATATGAAAAGCAGCTGATGAATGTTCTTGTGCCGGTATGCGTCAATGCGTGTATTGTAGCATTTTATCGTTCTGTAATTTACAAGTGAATCGGTGATTGTGTGTATGACTAATTAGCTGATTGAACCGTGGTAACTGGTGGCAGTAAAAACCTGCATACACACCGGCCCGCGAGGCCTGGAATTGGCCACCCCTGTTCTACCATATGGCATTTACCTAAGAATAAGCTTTTCCCATCAATTCACTAACGTGGGGATGCGCACGCATGTCCGTGATTTCCCAGTGTTAAAAATGAGCTCATTCTATGTGCCTGGCTCCGGACCATGCCCTACCCGATCACACAGATACAAATCACCGAGTTTGTTTTTCCTTCCTTGGCATGAATGTGTGCTCGTGAGTGCACGGTCATAAATTTGAAGTGTGCTGGTTGGGCCTCTTAGGGTGTCTTGGAATAGACACCCTTCCAACACAGAAAAGCATCTCCCTCCTTTGACACCATTGTTTCATATAGAAAGTCCTACACATGATATATAATTATGTATAAATAATGAATAACCTATATTTTGACACAACAGGGGCTCGTTCGATAGCTCAGACTCTTGATGACTTACAGCCATTTAGCCAGCCATGTGTTCCATACGGTACCAGTGTAATTTACAGCTGAATCTAGTCTCACCCCCCAATTCCCATAGAGATCCATTCAAATGCAGAGAGGTTATAGTATCGCTTGTAACAGTATCTGGAAATAAGATATCGAGAGTCTTTTGATGTTGATGGGTCACAGACTTCAGGAAGTAACAGCATGCAAAGGATATGCGACCAAATATTAAATATGATACTTTAAAAATATGTTAAAGCAAAGGGTATGAATACTTATGTAAATGAAAAATTTCAGTTTTCGATTTTTAATACATTTGCAAAAATCTCTAAAAACATGTTTTCACTTTGTCATTATGGGCTATTTTGTGTAGAATTTTGAGACAAAACATGAACTCAATCTATTGTAGAATATGTCTGTAATGTAATAAAACGTGGAGAAGGTGAAAGGGGTATTCAGACTTTCCGGCTTGACTGTAAATCAGTAGGTATAGGTGTGAAGTTGCAGAGCTTATATAGAGAGCAGAGTACTGATATAAATCAGTAGGTATAGGTGTGGAGTGGCAAGGCTTATATAGTACTGGTATAAAGTAGTAGGTATAGGTGTGGAGTGGCAAGGCTTATATAGTACTGGTATAAATCAGTAGGTATAGGTGTGGAGTGGCAGGGCTTAAATAGAAAGCAGAGTACTGGTATAAATCAGTAGGTATAGGTGTTGTAAGACTGGAATTGTTATCCCAGGACACCTGGACACACAACACCGGGGGTGGAAGTCTGTAAACGACTCTAGGATGTAATAAATAAGAACTTCAGTGCCGTAAAGTCTGCTGGGACCATCTGGCGTGAAGTTTATGACGGTCAAAGAATGTCTCCAGACGTTGTGACTTTGGAGAAAATGCTTGAACTGTCGCAAAGACACACACACAAAACAGTGCCATAGTGCCCCCACATGGCGTGATCAGGGCAGGTTAAATCTCTGTCATTAAACCTATTTTTCACACACAACACAACGTGGTATAGATTGCTTTTGTCCTCCAAAAGCTTAAAAACATACAGATGTGATTGATACTTTTGCTACATTGTACAGTATACACTGGAACTAGTCTGGGCACTGGAACATACATTATACACTCTTTCCAGAGAGATAAGCATGTATTGTTCAGTTTTTGAGTGTTACATTAGTGTAGGGGGGGAGTAAAAGTGGGGTCCCCATTTGGGAACTGCATTGACTTCAAAGGACCAGAGGGCCTTGTAATAAAATAATGGGTTACTCTAATTTCCTTGGAGGTCCGGCAACATCTTCGGGAGAATGTTCCCAGATGGAGATAAGGACAAATGGAACTGTTCGTAAATGTATCAGAAGAGAGGATTTACGGCATTCACACCCCAGCCAGACAATGGGAAAGGAATGTCCGCACAGGACATCTGTGACCTACAGTAACCCAAAACCTGGACACATCCTATGGGAAAGCCATTGGACAATACCACAGTGCCCTCATTTGGGCACCCCTGTCATTACACTCTTTAATTCTCTTCTGTACCAGGACTCTAAAACTTCTGTTAAGAGTGTTAATAACCATGTAAAAACCGACAAACATTGCACATGTGATCCTTATATTGTTACATTCTGTCTTATGTGATAGTAACAGGAATTGCATGTAAAATGATGCATCAGGAGGGAATTTTCATGACAACTGCACCATACTATTATACACCTTAACCTGTTTGGTATGTATGGATTCAGGTAAAATCAAGGAATTGACTGAAATACATTTCATACCAAATAAAGTTTAATAAAGCATAGTTTCAGTAACTCAGGGAAAAACTGTAACAGTGAAATGTCCTCTCTGGTAATTACCTCCGCTTCCCCTCTCGCTGCGCAAACATCCCCAACAGTGGGGGCTAAATTCCAGATTGACCATCCTGTCCAGGTTAATTTATGGCACTGCCGCCTGGTTCAAACACATGATTTGGCATAAAAAGGAGAGAGACAAGCCTATCTGGGAAGATTGTAACCGACTTCCCACACCGTGCATATTCTGTGTCTGTGTGTAGTTGAACAGGCTGGGTAAGATATTTACTTTATGTTTCTTTTCTTAAATCTATGTTTTGTATAATTGCATGTTTTAATTGAAGTTAATGACCTGCCTGCCTGTTATTAAATTATGTTTATTTTTAACTTGCGTGGTTTCCATGACTCTAATTCATCTTATACCCTTTTTAGCCTAAATTATAACTGAATATTCAGGGGGACAATTCTGACCCAGGACCGACTGATCAGCGGCCTGGTACAGACGTGGCGTACTCAAGTTGGATAGGCAGACAAGTGACGGTCCATATAAGGTTGGGTGGTGTATGGTTCTGGTGATTTGATATGGGAACCCATGGGCGTCCTACGCCGGTTCTTGTCAAATTTGCCTTAAGGAGCCCTTTAAATACACCCAGAGTAGTGCATGGTTCTGATGATTTGATATGTGAACCCATGGGCGTTTTACGCCGGTTCTTGTCAAATTTGCCTTAAGGAGCCAGGTTCTGGTGATTTGATATGGGAACCCATGGGCGTTTTACGCCGGTTCTTGTCAAATTTGCCTTAAGGAGCCCTTTAAATGTACTCAGACCGGGGCTCGCAACTATCTATGATAAATGAATATCATGTATTGTGTTGGCTAGACCCCCAACCTCTGCGTTCGCCACCGAACTGAGTTTCGGCAATAATGCTGATTCCGGCAAGCATATATTGATAATTGAGGACTAGTAATTAAGGACGAGTCGAGTGTAACCACTCTGAGTTCCACGCAGGTTTAACCCAAATTCTAAATTATTATTTTAAATGGAGTCAGATAAAACGAGTACAGAATCAGCGTTGGTGGCTGATGATTTGTTGCAATATACACAGGCTGTTCTTTGGATAAACTGGGGTCAAGGTAGACCAGACTTAAAGCGGAAGGTAACGTGGTACGAGTACCTTTGATTTGTGGTCCCTTATTAGCTAATCCCGTGAATCCAAAGAGCAGTCTAACCCGGTTGCAAGAATATTAATATTTCTTTATGAACTTTAATCATTTTCCCTTTTCCCACAGCAACAGCGAAATAAATCACGCTTAAACCTTCAACCCCAGTTATTCCCTCATTGGTTTAGCTGTGCGGTTTCTACATTAGTAAATACATCAAGTTAATGTACCTACATTAACAGGGACAACTAGGGTGTAAATGTAATATTCTCAACAGGAATTCTGGAACATTTGTGGCATTAATATCAATCACATCTGAAAAACTATATAGAGATGGAGATTTTCATGGCAACACAAATGTAGACCTATTCATGTTTGATATCATTTTGATGGTCTCGGTGTGAGTGGTGCAATGGTCTACATGTCCTAAATGTGCAACATGAATGGAATATATATTTCATAAACACAGGCGTAAGCTGCCGTTGTGAAATGGCCCTTACATAAAACCATTCTGTGAAACCCCCTAGAAAAGTGCTGACCAGTTTATGGTTTTACGACCGTCTGCAGCCAGATCAAACCCAGAATTTGAACATTTAAGGAAAGGGAACAAAGCCATTGGGGAAGCTGTAACCAGTCTTTCCGCACATCCTACTTCAGGTCATTGTGTGTAGCAAATTGCCAGGTATGACTAAGTATTTTTCTCTGTACTGTATTAGAATTTGGAATGTTCAATCTGTAACTATGTATTGATAATTTAAGTAAGTAACCTACCTGGTAATAAATTAGTTAAACTTGATTTGTGTGGTTTCTCTGAAAATTGACGTACTATCTCTGTGTACCGGTAATGGGTTGATTAATTTCCTCAGTCATGGTTATCCCCTCAGCTAGGGAGGTTGACTATTTAAGCTTAATGTATCACGGAGTATTGCACCTGTAGAACTATGTCTTAAAGTAGATCACCTCCGCCTGGCGGTTATACATGTTGAGAACGGTGGTTGCCAATATTCCTTTAGTCGGTCCCTGAGTCTTAACCATAGAGTATACCGCACAAAGTGGCTTCTTCCGCAACCTCTGAGATAACCGCAGATATCTAGTCAGCTGTGAGTCGTGTACATTAAGGGCCCAATGTAAAGCGCGGTGTTAACAGACACATCCAGCTCAGAGAACCGTCTTAAAAGTATGAGAGTCCTTTAACAAATCAAGTGGAAATTGTACATACTAAATTATAATATTAAATGGAGTCAGATAAACGAGTACAGAATCAGCGTTGGTGGCTGATGACTTACTGTAATACACACAGGCTGTTCTTTGGATAAACTGGGGTCAAGGTAGACCAGACTTAAAGCGGAAGGTAACGTGGTATGAGTACCTTTGATTTGTGGTCCCTTATTAGCTAATCCCGTGAATCTAAAGAGCAGTCTAACCCGGTTGCAAGAATATTAATATTACTTTATTAACTTTCCTAACTTTTCCCTTTTCCCACAGCAATAGCGGAATACATCACGCTTAAACCTTCGCTCTGAGCTATTCCCTCATTGGTCTAGCCGCACGGAGTTTTACAATTTGGTTTGTAACATGATTTCAGTTGCTGTTTCCAAGTTTTACAATTTGGAGAACTCGACATGATTTGTGTTGCTAATTTCCAGATTTACAGTGTGGAGTGGCAAGGCTTATATAGTACTGGTATAAATCAGTAGGTATAGGTGTGGAGTGACAGGGCTTAAATAGAAAGCAGAGTACTGGTATAAATCAGTAGGTATAGGTGTGGAGTTGCAAGGCTTATATAGTATGGGTATAAATCAGTAGGTATAGGTGTGGAGTTGCAAGGCTTATATAGTACTGGTATAAATCAGTAGGTATAGGTGTGGAGTGGCAAGGCTTATATAGAGAGCAGAGGGGTGGAAGGCCCCTCTCTGGCTAGCTGCTGCCCCCATTGCCCCCTATGACCTGGAAAATCCTCTCGGCCCCGCAGTCTGACCATGCTTGTTATGGGGATTCTATCATAAAATATGTCAGAAGAAAATCCTACAAGTGCTTTTGTTTTCCGGGCGCTAAGGTGGTTGATATTATGAAAAAATTAATCAGCCTTCTTGTCAAATATCCCAGCGCATGCAACGTTATAATCCATGTTGGATGCAACAATGTCTCTGAGTAGAGGTCTGAAATCTCAAAACAAAATTTCATTAAGCTGTTTAACTCCCTAAAAAACCTGTGGTAGAAGAATCTTCATATGTGGTCCTCTTCCTCCTTTCAAAACGAGGCTGTGATCGTTTCAGCAGAACTATTGCCCTCCACAGCTGGCTCCAATCAGCTTGTGCAATGCATAATGTGTTTTTTATCGGCAATTTACATTTTTAATCTTTTCTGGGATCATCCATCTTTTTATAGAAATGATGGTATCCACCCCAGTGCTCTGGGTGGACGTATTTTAGCTGACAACTTGTTTTACACTGTTTTAAACACTCCTCCTGAGCCTTGGTCTTGACAGCGTCCTGACACATGTTCACTACCGGTCACTTCCGGCTTTCAGCAGAGTCCTTCATTGCTCCGCCACTGTCAGGACTCCCACTACCACACTCACTAGCTCCACCCTGTGGCCTGGCACCTCCAATCACTTACTGCTCCCCACAAACACCTTCTCCAGCACCCATTCAGTCCATTTTAACTACCAGGATCACTAGACCTCGCAGAACGAGAGGTGTTAACTCTCTGAACCACCCTGAGTTATTCTAGCTCCATCAGATAAAATAGATGTCGCTTCTTCTGATTTTAGCATTAAAATGGCATTGATTAATGCTAGATCACTCTCAAACAAATCTTTCATTTTTATGACATTGTTGCCTCTTCTAACCTGGACTTTTTATTTCTGACGGAAACTTGGCTGAAATGTAACGAACACAGTCAGTTGATTGAACTGTGCCCCCTAACTACAAGTTCATTAACTCTGGCCATGGTTGTGGACTAGCTGTTGTACTACAAACTCTGTTCTCTCTATTGTCATTTACTGTCCGCTAAAATGTAAAACTGTTTTCCTTGAAGAGTTTTCAGAGTAGTTGTCCAAAATTTTGTAGAACCCACAATTACTAGACCAATGAGGGAATAGCTCGGAGTGAAGGTTTAAGCGTGATGTACAGTCCCGGCCCTGTCATGGATCTGACCTTTCTTCCCTTATCTCCACGTCGTTTTATTCGTCGTTATCGTTTACCGGTAATCTATCGGATTTTCCTGTGTTCCGTCACGGGTTTTGCTTTCACCTTGTCATTAGTGAGTTCACCTGGCCATTAGTGAGTTCACCTGGCAGTTAATTCCGCTCACTATTTATACCCCGCTTCCGGACGCTCTCATTGCTTCCATGTTATTTCCACTTAACATTCGAGCCGGTAAAAAGGTATAGAGTATTAGTTAGTAGCTAGTTTAAAAAACGTAAGGGTTTAGAAAGTAGGGCTTTAGAAAGAAAGGAAGGTTCTTTTAGCGCTCAGTTCTGAGCAGAGGCTTTTCTCATTTTTTCTTTCGTTATAGACTCTAACTTACGAGTGCTCTTCCCCAGGAAAAGTTTGGGTTGAGTTCTCGGTTTCCTTTAGTTTTCACTCCTATAACGGGAGTAAGATAAGCGTGTGCTTATTTCCTTTTATTTACCGTTTCTACCTACGAGCGCTCTAACTGCGCTGACTCCAGTTATAGGGGTCTTATAGTTTTGGTTTTCTTTGTTTGTTCGCTCCAACAAACGGAGTTAGATAAGCGTTAGTGCTTATTCCTTTGTTTTTCTCGTTAAGCGAGTTCCACGTTTATATTGCGAGGTTTATTCTTTCATTTCTAGTTGTTTCTCCACTACGGATTATTGTCCGTTATTTAGTGGTGTTCTTACGAACACTTTAAGACTGGTCAACTACTTGCACTTGGATCTCTAATATTCCCATCTCTGTTCTCTGACAGAGATCCCTCATAGGCCCAGGTTTTGTCGCATGAGTGGACAAAAGTGACAATTGCTAATTACCTGTAAGACTGGAATTGTGATCCCGGGACACCTGGACACTGGGGGTGAAAGACTGTGTATTCTAGGATGTAATAAACAACTTAAATGCCGTAAAAGTCGACTGCGACCATCTGGCGTAAAGTATATGACGGTCAAAGAATGTCTCCAGACGTCATAAGCTTGGACTGGCGTAACAACAAGCACACAAAACAGTGTCATAGTGCCCCCACATGGCGTTATCAGGGCAGGTTAAATCTCTGTCCTTAAACATATTTTCCACACACAACACACTATGGTATAGATTGCTTTTGTCCTCAAAAGCTTAAAAACATACAGATGTGATTGATACTTTTGTTACATTGTACAGTATACACTGGAACTAGTCTGGGCACTGGAACATACATTATACACTCTTTCCAGAGAGATAATCATGTATTGTTCCGTTTTTGAGTGTTACAGTAGTAAATGCATCCAGTTAACGTACCTGAATTAACAGGGACAATTAGGGTGTAAATGTAATATTCTCAACAGGAATTCTGGTATCTTTGTGGCATTAATATCAATCACATCTGAGAAAACTGTAGAGATGGAGATTTTCATGGCAACACAAACTTAGACCTATTCATGTTTGATATCATTTTGATGGTCTCGGTGTGAGTGGTGCAATGGTCTACATGTCCTAAATGTGTAACATGGATGGAAGGTACATTTCATAAACACTGGCGTAAGCTGCCGTTGTTAAATTGCCCTTACATAAAACCATTCTGTGAAACCCCATAGAAGGGGGGCGAAAAGGGCTGACCAGTTTATGGTTTTACGACCGTCTGCAGCCAGATCAAACACAGAGTTTGAGGATTTAAGGAAAAGAGACAAACTAATCTGGGAAGATTGTAACCAGTCTTTCCGCACATCGTACTTCAGGTCACTGTGTGTAGCGATTGCCAGGTATGACTATATATTTTCTTCTGTACTATATTTGAATTTGGACTGTATAATTTGTAACTGTATATTGATGATTTAAGTAAATAACCTACCTGGTAATAAATTAGTTAAACTTGATTTGTGTGATTTCTCTGAACATTGACGTAATATCTCTGTGCACAGGTAATGGGTTGATTAATTTCCTCAGTCATGGTTATCCCCTCAGCTGGTCTAGGGAGGTTGACTATTTAAGCTTAATGTATCACGGAGTATTGCACCTGTAGAACTATGTCTTAAAGTAGATCACCTCCGCCTGGCGGTTATACATGTTGAGAACGGTGGTTGCCAATATTCCTTTAGTCGGTCCCTGAGTCTTAACCATAGAGTATACCGCACAAAGTGACTTCTTCCGCAACCTCTGAGATAACCGCAGATATCTAGTCAGCTGTGAGTCGTACGCATTAAGGGCCCAATGTAAATCGCGGTGTTAACAGACACATCCAGCTCAGAAAACCGTCTTTAAAGTATGAGAGTCTTTTAACAAATCAAGTGGAAATTGTATATACTAAATTATAATATTAAATGGAGTCAGATAAACGAGTACAGAATCAGCGTTGGTGGCTGATGATTTACTGTAATATATAGAGGCTGTTCTTTGGATAAACTGGGGTCAAGGTAGACCAGACTAAAAGCGGAAGGTAACGTGGTACGAGTATCTTTGATTTGTGGCCCCTTGTTAGCTAATCCCGTTAATCTAAAGAGCAGTCTAACCCGGTTGCAAGAACCTTAATACTACTTTATTAACTTTCCTAACTTTTCCCTTTTCCCACAGCAATAGCGGAATACATCACGCTTAAACCTTCGCTCCGAGCTATTCCCTCATTGGTCTAGCCGCGCGGAGTTTTACAATTTGGTTTGTAACATGATTTCAGTGCTGTTTCCAGATTTTACAATTTGGAGAACTTGACATGATTTCAGTTGCTAATTTCCAGATTTACATATAGGCTAGTGACAATGCCCCCAAAATTGTGAGATACCCCTACCGGAGGTAGAACAAAACACAACATTGTTTTTCCTCATCTCTAAGGTCTCCCATATATGAAATGGATTCTTGTATAAAAATATTTTACTGCAAAAATGGTTAAATTGATAGATATTGTTATACACCCCCAAAGGACAAAAGAACCAAAATATAGCCTGGCCGTATGGGAGTTGAGACATATAAACTCATGTAGATTAATAATACAAGCTCCAAGAGCTTTCAAACGTGATATGCTAGCAGTCAGACAGTTGCTTAACCTAATAGAAAAACCTGTATGTGAATATCTTTATGCATGTAGGAAATATAGACCTATGTACACATACTTAAAATAAGCGGAAATGTAAAAAATGAATATCTATGCAGAATGTTCTCATTTACTTTGTAGTAGCTCTGCCAAGGATTGCCATAGAAACACATTTGAGGGCTTGCTGGAAAGGTGTGGTTGTGCTGAATCCATCAATACCACATGTGTAAGTATAGCATGCATGGTCAGGGAGTTACATCAGTAAATGTATGAGGTGTCCTAAATGAAATAAAATTAAACATTGACATAATGAAGTCTTCAGTCCAAAGCCCATTATCAGTGGTGAGAAGCATGTTGACAATTTCAATGTTACTGCAAAGTAAAGTCACTTGAGGTAATGTTCTGGTCTATAATGTTAATATATTGATGATACATTTAATAAATGATACATTTCATATGATACCTTATGATACTTCATATGGAAACGAAGATCCAATTGAATCAGGTTGAAATTGAAATAGAACACCTTTATTTCAATCTACAGCAACACATCACCGTCACTCATCCACATTATCATCAGTGACAAAATGGATCATATTTGGGCAGTCAGGGAAAGAGTAAGAGCAAAACTCAGTGCAAGTCAAGCCCACTGAAAGACATTGGCATTTGCTGGCATCATTGCAGTTTCCATCTTTACAGTACAGGTGGGTGATGTCTCGAACTTCCTTAGGTGCCGGTGCTTTCTGGAACAGCACAGGTTCAATGGACCCATCTTCTCTGAGCCTCCACCCTCTACTAACTGGGTTCCAGAGAAGAGGCATGGCCAGATGGCTGTGACGCCACACTGCTGTTTGGTACAAGGCTCTCAACACATGTTGCTGGAAGGCATCTTCTGTTGGGGGTAGATTTGCAGCTGATGAATCTGTGGTAGATGCTAGTGTGTACCTCAGCTCATCCAGGTCGGTGCAAGGACGTCCATTCTCCTTTTTCTTTTGGCCATACAGGAGGAGGGCATACTTTCTTGCCACAGGAAAAGCCTCCTCTAGGCTTTCAGACAGTCCAAAATTGGCCATTTCTTTTAACTCACACATATGGGTCTTCAGTCTTGTGAAGGCAGTGGACTTCCCAATTCTGTACAAGCTGCTTGTGGTATCGCAACCTGTGAGGGCGTGGCATGCAGGCAAACACTCACAAAGTGCTGCTCCAAGCTTCAGAGCGATGGAATAGACTGGGACAAATCTTTCCTTTGGGCCATGTCCAGAGTGCATGAACACTGTTGAGGATCAAAACATCCTTTTGCTTGAATAGTACACAAGCAAAACCAGTACATCTGTATCATCACATTTGACAATGAGACGAGAATGTGACTGTGCAATGTGTATTGCATGTAACACCAATCTTGTGTCAGCCTCCTCCTGGTCACTATAAAGATCTGTCAAGCAGTCAACACCTGACTTGCTAACCATCTTAACCTTCTCACCATTTTCAAAGCCACCTGCCAAGATAACTGTGTTCTCTGAAGAGATTATCTGTGGCCCTGTATTGGTTATGTAGTTGCGGACAAAGCTACGTAGAGCAGCCTTGTTCCCACTGATCCTCAGGTATTTCCTGTAGTTAGGAACACTTGATTGTCCTGTGATAATATGTGTTAGTCTGCTGGTTTGGATGGTGCCTCTTTTTTGCCTTTCAAGGTCTTTGATTGAGTATTGATGGTCATATCTGTCAAACACTATAACAACGCAGTTGATGCCTTCCTTTCCCATTAACGTTCTGATCTTTTTCCAGACACACTCACTCAGATCATTGTATGTCTGAAAGCCTGAGTCAGGGAGACTCTGTAGAAGAGCCGTGCCATCTATGATATATGCTGATGGTTCTGCAACATTAGGCAGCTGCTGTATCTCTTCAACTACAGACTCCAGTTTCTTAGCAAGGTCAGCTTTTGTTGTCTTCCTCATGCTTCCATCATCATAAAACAAAGAGGGGGGGACAGCAGCGAGTTCATGAGACATCACAGTCTCCATGGACACCTCTCTTTGCTTGGAGACAGCAAGTAACCTTCAAAAGAGCACATCTGAGTCCATGTGAACCTTTCTGAGTACACTGACTCCAACTGATGTTTTCATGTCTTTGAAGGTTTCACACTGTTTTCTTTTCTCGGGCTCCCAGAAGCTCTTATTTCTTTTGGATTTTGCCAGGCGTTGTTCAATAAAGATGCCATTCTGCTCTGCACCGTCTTGGAGGAAGCTTGAGAGCTCTTTTGCAACTTTCTCAGATGCAAGCTGACCACTTGCAATGTTGATCAGTTCCTCAGGAATGCTATCGAGAGCAAAAGGGTTCTGCTTCTGCTCCACTGCTTCCATTATCTTCTGTATGTCTCTCTCATCTCTGTCCATCCTGGATGCTCCATGCTCCTGGTGTGCCTTCGGGCACTTTGCATCGGTGTCACAAAGCTCTTTCATGGCATCCACATATGCTGTGGTCACATGTCTTGTCATCAACCATCTTGTGAGAGCTCCCTTTCGTAATGTGAATTCAGATTCAGATTCAGATTCAACTTTATTGTCATTATCCATGTACAGGTACAAGAACAACGAAATGCAGTTTAGCATCTGACCAGAGTGCAAAGAGGCAGTAAAGTGCATTGTGTATATATATAATATGGTACACTATAAACATTATGTACAGGACTATAAATGTGGATATATAAATAATCTCAATAGTATAAATAACATGAATAGACAGTAGTAAGGGACAGTAATTGTAAGAAAAATATAAGTCTATACAGTATGATACAATATGGTACAGGATGATTAGTATGGACATTATGTACAGCGGTATATTTAACAGTAAAAGTCTCTGGGGGAGTGACTGGGGTGGTCCGGAGGTAGGGCGGGGGTTGGTATCTGGGGGGGGGCACAGGTGTCCGGGGGGGGGTCACAGAGGTGCAGAGTTCAGCAGGGTGACAGCTGAGGGGTAGAAGCTGTTTTTGAGCCTGCTGGTTCTGGAGAGGAGGGTCCTGTAGCGCCTCCCAGAGGGGAGGAGGGCAAACAGTCTGTGTTTGGGGTGGTAGGAGTCCTTGACTATGCTGCGTGCCTTCCTCAAACACCGTTTGTACTGTACCGTCTCGATCGATGGGAGAGTGGTATTAGTGATGCGTTGGGCGATTTTCACCACCCTCTGCAGCGCTTTCCGGTCAGAGACAGTACAGTTTCCATACCAGACTGTGATGGAGCTGGTGAGGATGCTTTCTATGGCACACCAGGGGTTCACCAGGATTTGAGGAGACAGATGGGCTTTCCTCAGTCTCCTCAGGAAGAAGAGACGCTGGTGAGCCTTCTTAACCAGGGCCGAGGTTTTGAGGGCCCAGGAGAGATCCTCGGAGATGTGGATACCCAGGAACTTGAAGCTGGAGACACGCTCAACCTCCGTCCCGTCGATAAGGATGGGGGTGTGCGTGCCTGCTTTGTTCTTCCTGAAGTCCACAATGAGCTCTTTGGTCTTCTTGGTGTTGAGGGCCAGGTTGTTGTCAGCACACCACTCCGCCAGGTGCTGGACCTCCTCCCTGTAGGCCGTCTCATCGTTGTTCTTGACGAGGCCTACCACCGCTGTGTCGTCTGCAAACTTGATGATGGAGTTGGAGTCATGTACAGGAGTGCAGTCGTGGGTGAAGAGGGAGTAGAGGAGGGGGCTCAGCACACAGCCATGTGGGACGCGGTGTTCAGGGTGATAGTTGAGGAGGTGAGACTGTCTAGTCGCACATGTTGGGGTCTGTTGGTGAGGAAGTCAAGTAGCCAGTTGCAGAGGGAAAGGGTTGATGCCAAGGTCGCCGAGTTTGGAGATCAGTTTGGAGGGGATTATGGTGTTTAATGCTGAGCTAAAGTCAATGAACAGCATTCTCACATAGGTGTTACCACCCTCCAGGAGGGAGAGCGCGGAGTGAAGCACTGAGGCGATGGCGTCCTCCGTACTCCTGTTCTCCCGGTAGGCGAATTAGTGGGGGTCCAGTTGGGGGGATAGGCCTGATTTGAGGTGAGCCAGGACTAGTCTCTCGAAGCACTTCATGATGGTGGGGGTGAGTGCAACAGGGCGAAAGTCATTTAGGCTCAAAGCAGAGGTGTGTTTCGGCACTGGCACAATGGAGGTGGTTTTAAAGCACGTGGGGACAGCTGCTTGGGCCAGTGACAGGTTGAAGATGTTAGTCAAGACCTCAGTCAGCTGTTCAGCGCAGACCCTGAGCACCCGACCGGGGATGCCATCGGGGCCAGCAGCCTTGCGTGCATTAGTCCTGCTCAGTACAGCACACACATCAGTGGGGAAGAGAGTGAGGGGCTGGTGGTCAACAGGAAGTATGGCCTTGATAGCCGCCTCGTGGTTGTCCCTGTCGAAGCGGGCATAAAAGTCATTGAGCTTATCAGGGAGGGAGGTGTCGTTGGTTGGGGGGGAGTTGTTGGTGGGTTTGTAATCCGTAATGGACTGGATGCCCTGCCACATGCGTCGGGGGTCAGAGTTGATGAAGTGCTCCTCAATCCTTAGCTTGTGGCTGTGCCTGGCCCTCTTGATACCCCTTTTCAGATTGGCCCTGGCTGAGCTGTAGGCCTGCGCGTCACCTGATCTGAAGGCGGTGTCGCGTGTCTTCAGCAGAAGACGGACCTCTTTGTTCATCCAAGGCTTCTGATTGGGGAATGTTGTAATCCGTTTGAGGGTGGTGACATCGTTGACGTTGGTGTTGATGTAGTCCAAGACGGAGGTGGTGTAGGAGTCAATGTCTGTGTGGGAGTCCAGGGTGGCCTGTGTGGCAAACGTACTCCAGTCCGTGTGTTGAAACCGGTGCTGCAGTAGAGAGTCTTCCCCCTCAGGCCAAACTTTAACTGTCCTCACAGAGGGTTTCACTCGTTTGATGAGTGGGGAGTACTTGGGGAACAGGAACAAAGAGAGGTGATCAGATTGTCCAAGGTGGGGGAGGGGGACGGCTTTGTAAGCTTCAGCCATGTTGGTGTAAACATGGTCTAAAATCTTATCACCTCTTGTAGGACAGGAGATATGCTGGTGGAATTTAGGGAGAACAGTCTTCAGGCTGGAGTGGTTGAAATCCCCCGCAACAATAAAGGCTGCCTCTGGGTGTGTGGTCTGTTGTTTGCTAATGGCTGCCTGCAGTTGTTTCATGGCTAGCTTAGCATTAGCATCTGGAGGGATATATGCTGCAGTCACAATTGTAGAAGTGAATTCTCTAGGCAGATAGAAAGGTCTGCTCTTAACCATGATGTGCTCTAGGTCAGCAGAGCAGTGGCTCTCAATGATGGTATTGTCCGTACACCAAGCCTTGTTGACATAAATGCACAAACCCCCACCTCTGGTCTTACCGGAGCCCTCCTCTGTTCTATCCGCTCTGAAGATTTCACGTCCCAGTAGCACAATAGCGTTGTCGGGAACGCCACTATTGAGCCATGTTTCCGTGAAAATCATGACGTTGCAGTCCATAATCCATTTATGAGTGGTGATCCGCAGCCGCAGTTCATCCATCTTGTTCACCAGAGACCGAACATTCGCGAGAAAAAGGCTGGGAATTGATAGTTGGTTAGGAGTTAGCCGTAGCCTAGCTCGTAGGCCTCCGCGTCTTCCCCTCCTTTGTTTACGTTCTCTGCGCCGTCTGGGAGCACTTCCGGCCGGTCGAGCTGGGTCGCTGATCTCCGGTGTCCTTATGATCTCAGCGTGTGGCGTGAGATCGCCGTTAAAGTTGACTGAACATTGTCCTGCAATGTCCAAAAGTTATTGTCGGGTGTAAGATGTGTTGGCAAGACTGTTTTGAGTGAACAGACTTAAAACGAGTAGGTAAATAACCGCTAATTTGCGAAAACTGGAGAGACACAGGGACTCGCGTTGCGCGCGCGCCGCCATCTTAGAATTAGGGGTGGACGACATACACATCTGACTCAGTTAGTATGTCAAAGAGTCCGCCATCACCATAGAGTTTTCCGATGCTTGCAAGGTAAGCCATCATGATATGTATACCTCCCAGTCTCATTGTGATCTTTCCTTGTAAGGGTGGTGGCTTGCTCCACACGATTATTTTCTCTATTTCAATTTCAACCTGATTCAATTGGATCTTTGTTTCCATATGAAGTATCATAAGGTATCATATGAAATGTTTCATTTATTAAATGTATCATCAATATATTAACATTATAGACCAGAACATTACTTCAAGTGACTTTACTTTGCAGTAACATTGAAATTGTCAACATGCTTCTCACCACTGATAATGGGCTTTGGACTGAAGACTTCATTATGTCAATGTTTAATTTTCTTTCATTTAGGACACCTCATACATTTACTGATGTAACTCCCTGACCATGCATGCTATACTTACTATACTGTGTTTCTATGACAATCCTTGGCAGAGCTACTACAAAGTAAATGAGAACATTCTGCATAGATATTCATTTTTTACATTTCCGCTTATTTTAAGTATGTGTACATAGGTCTATATTTCCTACATGCATAAAGATATTCACATCCAGGTTTTTCTATTAGGTTAAGCAACTGTCTGACTGCTATCATGTCAAGTTTGAAAGCTCTTGGAGCTTGTATTATTAATCTACATGAGTTTATATGTCTCAACTCCCATACGGCCAGGCTATATTTTGGTTCTTTTTTCCTTTGGGGGTGTATAACAATATCTATCAATTTAACCATTTTTGCAGTAAAATATTTTTATACAAGAATCCATTTCATATATGGGAGACCTTAGAGATGAGGAAAAACAATGTTGTGTTTTGTTCTACCTCCGGTAGGGGTATCTCAAAAACTAAAGCCCTTTTTGACAGTTTGTCACTAGGCTAATACCCAACTCTTAATTAGCTATTAAAGTTAAGAAACAACACAAATTAATCATAAGTGTCTAAAGTTTATTAGAAGCTAGCAAAATGACATTTCAAAATTGTTACTAAATGTTACAGCTTGATAATGATCAACAGGCCAACTCCAATTTCTAGGCCACAGTGAATAAGGAAGAAACAAACAAGGGGCTTGATTAGTCAGCTATAGGTAACTTTGAGCTATAAAAGCAGAAATTTGACACTGTAAGCCAAGTTCATGCTCAACATTGCTTCTGTCAACATGCCCAAGATCAAACCAGAAACCAAAGTGCTGATCATCAAGAATCTCAATTCCAAGTCTCCTGCTGAAGTTTCAGACATCTTCAATGTGTCTAAATGGCAGGTGGAGAGGATTTGCAAGCGCTACCAAGAGACTGGCGACATCCATGACAGACCCAGGTCGGGCAGACCGCGCAAGACAACTGCTCGAGACGACAGCTTGCTGGTCCGACGGTCAAAAGTCAGCCCCGTGTCAACCGCCTCACAGCTCCAGGAGGAGTGGACGCCAGCAACGCCTGTTTCGTCAAGAACTGTACGGCGGATTCTTGCTCGCAATGGTCTCCATGGTCAAATTGCTGCCCAGAAACTAGCGCTAAACAAGAGACAGCTAAGAAACCGTGTTGCGTACGCCAAGGCCCACAGCCTGACAGAAGGTTGGACAGCAGAAAAGTGGCGAAAAATTGATTTTTCAGATGAATCGTCAGTTGAGCTCCATCCCAAGCGCCACCAATATTGTCGACGACCCTCTGGGGCCCGTCTGGACCCACAGTTTACCCAGAACACAGTCAAATTTGGAGGTGGAAAGATTATGGTTTGGGGTTGCATCCAATACGGAGGTGCCAGGGAGATCTGTAAGGTGGATGGTAACATTGCCAGTGCCAAATATCAACAGATTCTTGCCTCCCAGTACATTCCCAACTACAAGAGGGGTCAGATGTTTCAACAGGATGGAGCTCCTTGCCATACCTCAGGTTCCACTATGAGGTTTCTCTGGGGGAAGAAGATCAAGGTCCTTCAGGGATGGCCAGCACAGTCTCCAGATATGAATATTATTGAGCATATCTGGGGAAGAATCAAGGAGGAAGCTTGGAGGACCAAGCCGAAAAACTTGGAGGAGCTTTGGGATGCCTGCAAGGTGGCCTTCCATGCCATCCCCGACGACTTCATCAACAAGCTCTACGACTCTCTGCCAAACCGGATGGCAACTGTTCTGCAGGCCAAAGGAACGCATACAAGATATTCGTTTCTTAACTTATAGTCCATGATGAAATACTAGACTGATTTTTCATTTAGTATTTTATTAACTTTTTGAGAAAGATAAAATTTATTGATTATAATTTGATTTGCGACAAGACTTTTGTCCAGGTAGAAACTGGCTTGTTCATCATTATCCAGCAATAAACCTTATAAGCATCTATTAAATTTTTGTTTTGCTAGTATCTAAATAAACTTTAGACACTTATGATTAATTTGTGATGTTTCCTAATTTGTGATGTTTCCTGACTCCATTTAAAATTATAATTTAGAATTTGGGTTAAACATGCGTGGAGCTCGGAGCGGTTACACTCAACTCGTCCTTCTGTACCACCATTACTCAACATATGCTTGCCGGAATCAGCATTATTGCTGAAGCTCAGTTCGATGGAGAACGCAGAGGTTGGAGGTCTAGCCAACACAATACATGCATTATATTTATCATAGATAGTTGCGAGCCCAGGTCAGAGTGCATTTAAAAGGCTCCTTAAGGCGAATTTGACAAGAACCGGCGTAGAACGCCCATGGATTTTCTTCACATCAAAAGAAGAAAGGTCAGGGAGGTCATTAGCTTAGAATTAGCCCTGAGTGAGATGCAGGAGTTCTGACTCTGAGACTCCTGCGTACATACCACAGTGCTTGGAACACTGCAGCTCAGATCATGCAGGTAATTGAAGCTGGAAAAAAAGGTTTAAAAGAAAGATGCAGTTGATGTGAAACATGGTAATTTATTAATGACAAATAATCACTGGTTAAAACTGTGAGAGCAAACACGAACACATTCAATGCCTATATCTAAACACAGGATAACATGCTGCTAAGCCAAATAAACATGAACAAGTTCACTAACAAAGTATATAACCAAATGATTCTGTACGGCGTGACTATGGTACCAGGAGAACTGTTAGATCCCCCTTGAATATCCCTTTGGGCTTCCTTTAAATGCTGTCCTGCACAGGTTCTCCACACTCCACAAGTCCCTTTGTTTGTCCAAATAAGGTCTGGCAGGAAGAGATGTTTCACCACCCAGGGACCCCCCTCCAGGGAGAGAAACAGCTACCCCTCCCAATCTAGTGACAGTAATAAAACTCTTTGAACGACGGCGTGTGATCTTATGATCTTTCCTATCATTTATCTAGATATCAGGTGAGGTCCCGGTGATGGCCACTCTATGTTTCAGATACTTATATGGACAAGCGCATCCCTGATAACTTACAAAATCCTCCTTTCACATTCGTTATTCCTCCCCCTCCTATACTTTCACATACCCCACACTTAAATTAGTATTAATCCCAGTTCACCACATTTATCATATTATCCACATTAATTTACATGCACATACATGATGCAAGATATATATACAGCTTTGTTTCAGTCAATAGTCCAAAAAGCCATTCAGTTTATCCTGTATCAAGCTTCCTGCAGCATGCCTTCTAAAGTCCAGTTGTAGGGTAAATTCCAGCTGTAGTTTACGAGGCCATGAGAGATAAGAGGAACAAAGTTCTCAGGCCACCTGGTGAATTGTTTTATTGCACCCTCAAGGAAGTCGCCACCAGCTACAAGGGTTTATGACTGATAATCCCTTTTTCAGCCTTACAATTTCTACAGACTTTTGTAGAACCCGCACAGAGTTCACTAACAAAGTATATAACCAAATGATTCCGTACGGTGTGACTATGGTACCAGGAGAACCGTTAAGCAGTTTCTCCTTGAATATCCCTTTGGGCTTTCCTTAAATGCAGTCCTGAGCAGGCTTTCCACATTCCACAATTCCCTTTGTTTGTCCAAATAAGGTCTGGCAGGAAGAGATGTAACTTCGCATTACCCGGGGCCCCCCCTCCAGGGAAAGAAACAGAGTCTACTTATATGGACAAGCGCATCCCTGATAACTTATACAATCATCCTTTCTTTCACATTCTTTATTCCTCCCCCTCCTATACTTTCACATACCCCACACTTCAATTAGTATTAATCCCGGTTCACCACTTTTATCATATTATCCACAGTTACTTTATCCTTCCACAATTACAATTACTAATTTACATGCACATACATATGATGCAAGATACATATACAGCTTTGTTTCAGTCCATAGAGTCCAGAACCTAGGCTGTAAAAGTCCTGTGCCCAGGCCTGAGTTCAGTCCAAAACCTAGGCCGTAAAAGACCTGTGCCCAGGCCTGAGTTCAGTCCAGAACCTAGGCCGTAAAAGACCTGTGAGCAGGCCTGAGTTCAATCCAGAACCTAGGCTGTAAAAGACCTATGAGCAGGCCTGAGTTCAGTCCAGAACCTAGGCCGTAAAAGACCTGTGAACAGGCCTGAGTTCAGTCCAGAACCTAGGCCGTAAAATACCTGTGCCCAGGCCTGAGTTCAGTCCAGAACCTAGGCTGTGAAAGACCTATGAGCAGGCCTGAGTTCAGTCCAGAACCTAGGCTGTAAAAGACCTGTGAGCAGGCCTGAGTTCAGTCCAGAACCTAGGCCGTAAAAGACCTGTGAACAGGCCTGAGTTCAGTCCAGACCCTAGGCCGTAAAAGACCTGTGAACAGGCCTGAGTTCAGTCCAGACCCTAGGCCGTAAAAGACCTGTGAGCAGGCCTGAGTTCCTGGCGTCATTAGGAATGCCTGTTTCCTTCTGATGTCCAGTTGTAGGGTCAATTCCAGCTGTCGTTTACGACCTTGTGATTGGTGGTTTGGAACAGTCAGTAGAGGTTAGAGGAAGAAAAAGGGTTCTCAGGCCATCTGGTGAATTGTTTTATTGCACCCTCAAAGAAGTCGCCACCAGCTCCCAGGGTTTATGACTGATCATCCATTTTTCAGTCTTACACTATAATCTTTCTGCATTTGAATGGATCTATGGGAATTGGGGGGTGGGACTAGATTAAGCTGTATATTACATGGGAATAGTATGGAACACATGGTTGGTTAAATGGCTGTAAGTCATCAAGGGTCTGAGTGTCATTATTGGCAGCCTGGGTTATTTCTGTGGTCATTATTCTTATTGGCGTCGTCGGGGGGCTCTATCTGATTTTTTCCGCCTCCGTTCCGGTGTTTTTCCAACAAATAGCGTATATATTAACCTTGAGTATTTGTAACTATATCATTGAAAAATAAGTACAATCTGTTCTCTAAAACAGATGAATGGCTGTTCTAATCCACAGACATTGACTCCATATTATTTACAAAGATCACCATCAAATCTATTAACCTGTTAGTGCTGGCCCCTAGTGGCAGAGACGCACGCGTCTTCTACTTTTTTATGACACGTCATAAATACGTCGCTAGTTATATGCTAGTTACGAAAATATGGATATTACCATATTTATCACCATAACCACATATGATCATAATCAGTACTTAATATCCTATCAGCGTGCGAAATATCACGTTTCTAGCTGCCACCATTAGCTTGTAATTCATGAACGTAGCATGCTATGCTGCTACACTGTAGCTACTACTACATCTACAATGGACCCGACCACATGTAAGATAGCAGACATTTAAACACATTTGCAAGTTAATTAAAGTTTTTATTTCATCACCAAAAAATCGTTTACTATCACAGCAGCAAGAAACACCTTCCAAGATTCTGAATACATACAAGTAAAACTGTCAACATGCTTACTCACTCCCCAGGGAAAAAAACGAGTGATGTTTCCTTGTCACCACATAACTTTCTTTTGCGATAAAAAGCTCCGGTAAAATATGAAATAAACTCGTAACCTTACCTTTGGTTATAAAGATTAAGATGTCCCCTGCAAGAATCTGAGGTTATTTTTTGTCTTGGTTGACCCGTTTTTAATATTGCAGCCTTTTCTCAACATGTGTCCATGATCTAAAATGGGCGTGCGTAATGATCGCTTTCAAAAGATTCACTTGTATATCCGTCACACAAACGTAATTTTAATTGACACATATTTCGTCCAATAGAGTACATTCTAAGCTTTCTAAAACGGTATCGCAATCCCATACGCGTATTTAACTAGCCGATCGCTATCGACGCGTAACACACAGCCCATTGTTCCAGACACCCGGAAGCCATTTTAGATCACAATCCAGCTGGATCTCTGCGCGCACGGTTCGGTGGTTATTACATTGAGATTCGAGTAAATGTTTATTTTTTTAATTCAAACTTGTATTTTTACATAAATTATATATATATACGCACTGCGCGTGCATAAAGCAGGCTGAATTGTGATCTAAAATGGCTTCCGGGTGTCTGCAACGAAGCCGTGTTACGCGTGGATAGCGATCGGCTAGTTAAATCTGCGTATGGCAATGACATAAAGCTTCAGAAAGCTTAGGATGTGTATATATATATATATGATGGCGAAAAAATACATGTCCCTGTCGGATGTAGTGGAGGAGATTTTTTGTTCGTTTTTTAGTTTTTAGTTCGTCGGAGGGATAGAGTGAAAGTGGATCTGAGGCTGAAAGCTAGACTCTGTTGTCGAAGATGTATGTGGCTGTTGACATGTAAGTATTAACTGTATTAACTTAAAAATAAATTTATTTGTGCATCGGTTGAATTTTAGTCACAGTAGTCATGTAAAATATGGCATTTATTATCTAATTTCTTGTGGCTAAATGGTAGCATAAGTCATATCCATGAATTATTCCAGTCAGGATTTAGACCCTACCATAGCACTGAAACGGCACTGGTTAAAGTTATTAACGATTTACTGTTATCAGCCGACCAAAACTCTGTGTCTGTTCTTGTAATTCTTGACCTAAGTGCAGCTTTTGATACAATAGATCATGAGATTCTACTGAACAGACTTGTTATTGTAAGAAGGGTAGGTACACATTTTCAGTCAAATGACTTATTATTATTGAATTATATCTTTCTACACACCTCTTTGTAAAGAAAATGTTAATGACCGAAATAAAGTAAACTAACTTAATTTAGGGTAAATCTGAATTGCAGTCCATGTCAAATGTAGCATTTATTTTATTTTTTTGGAAAAGCCTAGCATTTTTATTTTTGATTTCACAACATAGTACACTATGTGGCTCTTATTGTGCACTTTTTTTATTTTGCTTTCTTTTAAATAATTCAGGGCAGAAATCTGCTCCTGATCCCTGCAGGACTCTGGTCACGAGGTCAAGGAGGCCCTGCTGTACCTGCTCACCGCGAGGAGCCCGAGTCTGAGGACGGATGGCACGACATGGCGGATGAGGATGAAGAGCCTCATCAGTTCCCCTTCTGCCCCCAGAGGACCCCAGGAGTGCAGCTAGACCTTCAGCAGGCCTACAGTAGGGATGTTCCTAACGACTAATTTCCCTGACGTTGAAACGGAAGTTTAAATTTAGACTAGTCGACTAATCTAAAAGTAAGAAAACACTCAGAAAACAGTCAAAATTGAGCACAATTTAATCTATAAGGTTAAACATTGTCCGGAAAAATATTGCGTATATTATAAGAGCCATTTGAAACCGTTAATCACATTCTGATCGACGTGACATTAGATTAGTTTTATTGGGCTATTCAACAACGCGGTAGGCCTACTTACTCTTTCCACCTCGCTGGTTTAACTTTCAGGGCAAACAGGCTAATGCGTTCAGTTTTTTTCCTTAGTTAAAAAAATAAATAAATGTAATCCGGCGTTGTTAACATTAGTATCGGATGCTCGTTTTTTTATAAAGCAACATTTGACCAGGAAAACATGAAATTTCAGTGCAAATTTTGTCAATATGTAATTTAAATGTGTACATTAATAAAATAATAAATTTAACCGACTAGTATTTCTGGTGCCGACTAGCGAGGGTAGCAACGTTTAATCGACTAGTCGACTAAACACGCAGATCCCTAGCCTACAGCCCCCTGGATCTCTTTCGGCTGTTCTTCAGCACACATGTCCTCAAGCTCCTCTGTGACAACAAAAATGGCAACGCAGCCCGTAAACATGCTCAGGGACTGCATACACCATGGTCTGATGTGGATGCTGAGGACATGCAAAAATATCTGTCCATCGTCCTGTACCTGGGTCTTGTCAAGACATGCTGCCCGTGACCTATGGAGGAAGGACCGGCTTCACAAGCACCCCTTTCCCTGCAGTGTGATGCTGGGCTACAGGTATGAGGCCATTTGTGCATTCCTCCACATGAGCGACACAACAGCAGATGCCATCAATGACCAGCTGAAAGGCCAAGCAGGTTATTATGGCCTGTTTCGCCTGAAGCCTTTGCATGACCAGATCCTGATTGCATGCAGGGCTTACTACCACCCTCATCGGAACCTGGCCATTGATGAACGCATGGTAGCCTCAAAAGCTTGGCATGGGATGAAACAATACTTGAAGGACAAGCCAACAAAGTGGGGCTTCAAGTTATTTGTCCTGGCTGACAGCAAGACGGGCTACACATCAGTGACTTCAGTGTGTACCAGGGGAAAGAAATACATTTCTGGAACCATAAACTGAACTGGAGCTAATAAATGTATCACCCTCTGAATGTGAAGTGATTGTAATGATCCTACTACCTCAAAGAACATAATAAAATGCTTCATATGGACAAAAAAAGCATTGTATTCATTTTCGGAGAGGTTTTTGGACCCCTATATATCAAAACCCAAATTATTTGGGAAAAAAATGAAAATTTCCTCATTTAGTTGATACAAACATGTGTTTTATGAGTAAGAATACTTTATCTGTTGAAAAAAGCTGATTATCTCTTGATTTACTGTGATGCACATTTTATCCATTTGGATAGATTTGGACACCCTAAGGGACACCAGGATACACTGTTTACAAATTAGCTTATGGAACCTGAGCAGATTGACATATCCCCCTAAAATTCTGTACACATGTTGACAAGTGGTGTGTGCACCAGGACAGTAAAATATGACCTGTTTTACATCTTTTCCTTTCAGAAGTGTACTGTAAACTAAGAATGACAACCTCGTTTTTGTTTTTTTTGCAAAGAGTTTGTGCATTTACAGCCCATAATCTATATGAAGATTATGAAATTTTATTATTTTAATCTAAGACACACAAAGGTACAGGGGTCTTCTCCAATTTAAGCCATTAAACAAGTGTGTGTGGTGAGCACAACTGTAGTTATAAAGGTTTAAACAGAACAGTGCAAAACAGGCGAAAATTGGCCCAATTTGGCTTCTGCACAAAGAGGTTAAGCGTAATTTTTTATGACACATTATAGATAGGCCTACTGTAGGGTTCGCCCAGAAGCATAGTCTGAATGACTGAATATTGGCAAGTATAGGCTATCATTGAAAATAACTACTAATTATGCTCTTTCTAAAATAAATTAAAATAACGTAAAACATTTGATATTATTGTCACCATGTGCACAAGGGAAGGAGCCTTTCCACAGGTAAATGATAGGAGGCGGGGGGGGGGTATTAGAAGCCACACTGGCAGAATTTGCCTTTAAGCGAACAGCTTTGTCAGCACGCTGTCAGGAGGAGTTTTAGCGCCCCCAAAATGGATAAATCCACCACTGATGGTCTGAGAAGCTTTTGTTTACCTAACTGGTTTGGAGTTACTTTGTTGACATGTTACTTAATGTATGACTTAACTGTGAGTTAATGTTCATTAATTATTACATTACATTACATTATAGGCATTTAGCAGACGCTCTTATCCAGAGCGACTTACACAGCATTTTTGCATTTATACATAGTATCCATTTACAGTTGGATATATACTGAAGCAATGCAGGTTAAGTACCTTGCTCAGGGGTACAACGGCAGTGTCCTACGTGGGACTCGAACCTGCGACCTTTCGGTTACAAACCCAGTTCCTTAACCACTGTACTACACTGTCGCCCACAATTAATTGATGATACAATAAGCGTACAGGAATCACAGTCATTAGCTTAGAATTAGCCCTGAGTGAGACGCAGGAGTTCTGACTCTGAGACTCCTGCGTACATACCACAGTGCTCGGAACACTGCAGCTCAGATCATGCAGGTAATTGAAGCTGGAAAAAAAGGTTTAAAAGAAAGATGCAGTTGATGTGAAACATGGTAATTTATTAATGACAAATAATCACTGGTTAAAACTGTGAGAGCAAACACGAACACATTCAATGCCTATATCTAAACACAGGATAACATGCTGCTAAGCCAAATAAACATGAACAAGTTCACTAACAAAGTATATAACCAAATGATTCTGTACGGCGTGACTATGGTACCAGGAGAACTGTTAGATTCCCCTTGAATATCCCTTTGGGCTTCCTTTAAATGCTGTCCTGCACAGGTTCTCCACACTCCACAAGTCCCTTTGTTTGTCCAAATAAGGTCTGGCAGGAAGAGATGTTTCACCACCCAGGGACCCCCCTCCAGGGAGAGAAACAGCTACCCCTCCCAATCTAGTGACAGTAATAAGACTCTTTGAACGACGGCATGTGATCTTATGATCTTTCCTATCATTTATCTAGGTATCAGGTGAGGTCCCGGTGATGGCCACTCTATGTTTCAGATACTTATATGGACAAGCGCATCCCTGATAACTTACAAAATCCTCCTTTCACATTCTTTATTCCTCCCCCTCCTATACTTTCACATACCCCACACTTAAATTAGTATTAATCCCAGTTCACCACATTTATCATATTATCCACATTAATTTACATGCACATACATGATGCAAGATATATATACAGCTTTGTTTCAGTCAATAGTCCAAAAAGCCATTCAGTTTATCCTGTATCAAGCTTCCTGCAGCATGCCTTCTAAAGTCCAGTTGTAGGGTAAATTCCAGCTGTAGTTTACGAGGCCATGAGAGATAAGAGGAACAAAGTTCTCAGGCGACCTGGTGAATTGTTTTATTGCACCCTCAAGGAAGTCGCCACCAGCTCCAAAGGGTTTATTACTGATAATCCCTTTTTCAGCCTTACAATTTATACAGACTTTTGTAGAACCCGCACAGAGTTCACTAACAAAGTATATAACCAAATGATTCCGTACGGTGTGACTATGGTACCAGGAGAACCGTTAAGCAGTTTCTCCTTGAATATCCCTTTGGGCTTTCCTTAAATGCAGTCCTTAGCAGGCTTTCCACATTCCACAATTCCCTTTGTTTGTCCAAATAAGGTCTGGCAGGAATATATGTAACTTCGCACCACCCGGGCCCCCCCCCCCCCCCCCTCCAGGGAGAGAAACAGAGTCTACTTATATGGACAAGCACATCCCTGATAACTTATACAATCATCCTTTCTTTCACATTCTTTATTCCTCCCCCTCCTATACTTTCACATACCCCACACTTCAATTAGTATTAATCCCGGTTCACCACATTTATCATATTATCCACAGTTACTTTATCCTTCCACAATTACAATTACTAATTTACATGCACATACATATGATGCAAGATACATATACAGCTTTGTTTCAGTCCATAGAGTCCAGAACCTAGGCTGTAAAAGACCTGTGCCCAGGCCTGAGTTCAGTCAAAAACCTAGGCCGTAAAAGACCTGTGCCCAGGCCTGAGTTCAGTCCAAAACCTAGGCCGTAAAAGACCTGTGCCCAGGCCTGAGTTCAGTCCAGAACCTAGGCCGTAAAAGACCTGTGAGCAGGCCTGAGTTCAGTCCAGAACCTAGGCTGTAAAAGACCTATGAGCAGGCCTGAGTTCAGTCCAGAACCTAGGCCGTAAAAGACCTGTGAACAGGCCTGAGTTCAGTCCAGAACCTAGGCCGTAAAAGACCTGTGCCCAGGCCTGAGTTCAGTCCAGAACCTAGGCTGTAAAAGACCTATGAGCAGGCCTGAGTTCAGTCCAGAACCTAGGCTGTAAAAGACCTGTGAGCAGGCCTGAGTTCAGTCCAGAACCTAGGCCGTAAAAGACCTCTGAACAGGCCTGAGTTCAGTCCAGACCCAAGGCCGTAAAAGACCTGTGAACAGGCCTGAGTTCAGTCCAGACCCTAGGCCGTAAAAGACCTGTGAGCAGGCCTGAGTTCCCGGCGTCATTAGGAATGCCTGTTTCCTTCTGATGTCCAGTTGTAGGGTCAATTCCAGCTGTCGTTTACGACCTTGTGATTGGTGGTTTGGAACAGTCAGTAGAGGTTAGAGGAAGAAAAAGGGTTCTCAGGCCATCTGGTGAATTGTTTTATTGCACCCTCAAAGAAGTCGCCACCAGCTCCCAGGGTTTATGACTGATCATCCATTTTTCAGTCTTACACTATAATCTTTCTGCATTTGAATGGATCTATGGGAATTGGGGGGTGGGACTAGATTAAGCTGTATATTACATGGGAATAGTATGGAACACATGGTTGGTTAAATGGCTGTAAGTCATCAAGGGTCTGAGTGTCATTATTGGCAGCCTGGGTTATTTCTGTGGTCGTTATTCTTATTGGCGTCGTCGGGGGGCTCTATCTGATTTTTTCCGCCTCCGTTCCGGTGTTTTTCCAACAAATAGCGTATATATTAACCTTGAGTATTTGTAACTATATCATTGAAAAATAAGTACAATCTGTTCTCTAAAACAGATGAATGGCTGTTATAATCCACAGACATTGACTCCATATTATTTACAAAGATCACCATCAAATCTATTAAGCGTAATTTTTTATGACACATTATAGATAGGCCTACTGTAGGGTTCGCCCAGAAGCATAGTCTGAATGACTGAATATTGGCAAGTATAGGCTATCATTGAAAATAACTACTAATTATGCTCTTTCTAAAATAAATTAAAATAACGTAAAACATTTGATATTATTGTCACCATGCGCACAAGGGAAGGAGCCTTTCCACAGGTAAATGATAGGAGGCGGGGGGGTATTAGAAGCCACACTGGCAGAATTTGCCTTTAAGCGAACAGCTTTGTCAGCACGCTGTCAGGAGGAGTTTTGGCCCCAAAATGGATAAATCCACCACTGATGGTCTGAGAAGCTTTTGTTTACCTAACTGGTTTGGAGTTACTTTGATGACATGTTACTTAATGTATGACTTAACTGTGAGTTAATGTTCATTAATTGATGATACATTAAGTGTACATGAATCACATTAATTAATAATGACTTGATCGGTTATTAATATTGAGCCACACAGAGTTCATGATACATCTTGCATTAATTCATGCATTAAATCATGATAAGTCATGCGTTAGTTAAGGCATGAGGTGTGTTCCCTTATTGTAAAGTGTTAGATTGTGCCAGCACCCACCCAAACAACTATCTTGTCACATTTTCAGGCTAGACTGCCCTCTTTGTCCTGTTCACAAAAAGCTCAGGTACTATATCTTACAGATTAGAGATCCAGGAGTTTGTGCAGTGGTGCGATGATCACGTCTGCTGCTAAACGTCAGGTAAAGCCAAGAAATTATATTCGATCCCAAATCTATGGGAGACCACCTCCCCATAACTTTTCATGGAGAAATCATCGAGCAGAGAGCAACATACAGCTATCCTGGGGTCTATTCTGACAACAATCTCAGCTTTGACACACAACCAAAATCTGCATTTTCTAAATGTACTAATTGGCTCTATGTGTTTAACCAGTAAAGGTGATGTTCCATGTTATGTAATGTGTGTATACAGCAGAGACCCTGGATAAGGGAAAAAACTGCGGTCAGAGAACAGCTAAGCATTGTAAAGTACAAACTAAGATGGAGTCTAAAGAGGTGGGTCTTCAGTCAGGGTTTGAAGGTTAATTAGAGGTGTAGTGGAGCTGTTCCACTCACTGCCATGTAGGAGAGCACCTACTGCACACCTAAAGGATTTAAACCTGATGTGAGCTGTAACAGCATCTACTGTACACCTAAAGGATTTAAACCTGATGTGAGCTGTAACAGCATCTACTGCACACCTAAAGGATTTAAACCTGATGTGAGCTGTAACAGCATCTACTGCACACCTAAAGGATTTAAACCTGATGTGAGCTGTAACAACACCTACTGTACATCTAAAGGATTTAAACCTGATGTGAGCTGTAACAGCACCTACTGTACACCTAAAGGATTTAAACCTGATGTGAGCTGTAACAACACCTACTGTACATCTAAAGGATTTAAACCTGATGTGAGCTGTAACAGCACCTACTGTACACCTAAAGGATTTAAACCTGAAATTGTATATTTACAGTTCTTACAACCCAGCACCTAAACCCATCCGTAAGACCTGCTTTTGAGCGTAGAGGTGAGTATTGTTTATGTTTGTGTGTGTGTCTGTGTGTGTGTGTGTGTGTGTGTGTGTGTGTGTGTTTGTCTATCTGTCTGTCTATGTGTGTGTTTGTCTGTGTGTGTGTGTGTGTGTGTGTGTGTGTGTGTATGTTATTTTTTTTAATTCTAAGGACTGTTTTTCAGTGAATATTATCAGTCATTTTGTCTTAATATATCTGTAAACATATTCATCCATCTTAGAGCATGCCACTGCTTGTAAGGCCTTTATTTCATAAAATAGTGTAAATGAACGACTGTACAGTTTGAGTTAAATTGAGTCAATCACTCATAAATTCAATCAGGTTTTAAACCCAAACTTTAATCATTCTACAGTGAATATCTGCGCATCACAGAAGTAAAGCAACATTACAGCCAGTGGTTTCTAACTATAACAATGCCTGCTACTGCTTTTAACATTGTGATCTACAAAGATTGAAAAAATTAAGGTTTATGAAAGAAAATTGGATTTTGGCATTTAATTTAGTTAATTAAATTTTATTTTATCCTTAAATTTCAGTTAAATCATAAATCTTAAATTTTTCTGTTTTACTGTTTTGAATTTACTTTTTTTAATTTCTCTCCCTCACCCCAGATCTCCTCTCCATGAATATCTCAGCACACCCTCTGTAACCCCTCTTACCCACACAAACACAGATAGACTGTGGTCTCACACTCTCCTATAGCTACATACAAAACCTATTTACATATACAACACTGGAGCCCCCAGTGAAATAACAATAATCACATACAATATAAACATGTGTCTACATTCCATCTCCCCTCCACCTGTGTCTCCCTGCAGGTAGGAGTGATTTTATACAGGTGTGTAAAGGCCATGGGGGGCATCTTCATCAGACTTCCCTCTCTCTCATCTCAGATCACACAGTTTTACAGAAGATCCAAACCAATAAACCCCAAACCCAGGATAGAGGGGCTGAGTGAATGTGGTCTGGACTCTGTGCAGGAGGGTCATTGTGTCAGAGACACTGTAGAAAGACAGCCTGCCCTGTGATACAGGTACACTCCTATTTTGCAGAAGGAGGGAGCAGGGGTTTTAGTGCTCTTCTTATTGTGCAGGAAAGAGTAACTGGAGGGAGAGAAGAACAAAATCCAGGACTTGTTATTACAT
Source organism: Ilyophis sp. 1 JC-2022 (assembly GCA_022702515.1). Taxonomy (NCBI): domain Eukaryota; kingdom Metazoa; phylum Chordata; class Actinopteri; order Anguilliformes; family Synaphobranchidae; genus Ilyophis; species Ilyophis sp. 1 JC-2022. Next base: position 107,871,613 of record CM040396.1, read on the forward strand.
CCCAGAGCAGAGTCAATACCCGGCCCTTTCCTGCTGATCTCTTTATATGACACTGCTATAAAAACCCCCCTCACACTCCACTCAGCCTCCCAGTAACAGCGTCCAGACAGACCCTCTCTGCACAGCACTTGGGGCCAGATCTCAAATCTCTCTGGATGATCAGGATATGACTGGATCTTTCCCACATTGGTCACCTCTCTGTTCCCCTCAGACAGACGGAGTTCTTGATGCGCTGTGTTGGGGTCCAGTGTGAGCCGACAGGAATCTAAAAAGAGAAGAGAGCCCATCTTTCATATTTTACACATTTAAAGTTTATATATATATATATTTTTTTTTTGTGAACAACTTTTTATGTCCATTTTAGTTTGCATATAATAAATCCAGAATACAAATAAACAAACACGGTGCAGTTATACAATTCTATTGTATTGTATAACACCCCCCCATAAGCCCCCATAGCGGAGCGCAGACGTAAGTACAGAAAGAAAGATGAACCTGTTCAATTATAATGTCAGCACAGATCCTGAAACGAACGTAGTCCATTCTCATGGTAGAGAGTGAATACCTTTAGTACCCCAGTGAGGTAAATAAAAAAGGCCGTTTCCGGTAAGGAGCTTATGATTATGGAAAATGGGCGAGTGAGCATGCCATGTTTTTATTGAGCTTCTGAGCCTTTCAACTAGTCGCCAAATTCCAATCAATTGTGTTCTTATGGGGCCAAAATGTAACCTACAAAATTTCCGTGGGACACCAGAATAAATCAAATCCTGTCTGTAAGGCAATACTATATTTTCCTCAAGTTTGCAAAGTTAATATTTTCTTGATTTTTATCCTGTCCCTCACACTTAGCTTTGTATTCTTGATTGTATCTTATTTCAGTTACTTTCCCCTTATTTTCTTCCTCCTTGCACTGAATTTTCAACCACAATTATGATCATAATTATTTATACTGTATATTTCTGTGGTCTTGTAACTTTCTTCACACAGTCTGACTGTAGGACATATATTATCATATATGACCCATATGTTTAATACCAGGATGACTGCAGCTGAATTAACAGGGATCTGAAGGAGGAGGAGATGCATGAGATCCTTAAAGTAAATCAGTTATGAATATAGAAAATTGATATCATATTTTTCTTCATATTACATCATATTCTCATGTTGCTTCATTCTTTTAATTTAGGTTTAATTACAGATTCACATAGTAAGAAGTCCTCTCTGGTTTTGGGCTCTTCAACATGGACTGCTTCCACTGTAGAGAGAGAGATCACAAGAAAGTTGAGCTAAAGTTTATCTTATCGATCTCTAGCGACCGCTGCTGGGTGATTAGGTGCCGTAAACTGCAAATCAAAGCCCCATGTTAAAGGTCTTCCTCTGACCCCACTCTGTAGAGTCTTAGATTCATTTGATTTGATCTGAATCTGATAGGCGGCAGTGTAGTATAATGGTTAAGGAACTGGACTTGTAACTGAAAGGTTGCAGGTTCGATTCCCAGGTAGGACACTGCCGTTGTACCCTTGAGCAAGGTACTTAACCTGCATTGCTTCCGTATATATCCAGCTGTATAAATGGATAAATGTAATAAGAAGTATGTAAGTCGCTCTGGATAAGAGCGTCTGCTAAATGCCTATAATGTAATGTAATGATTAAAAAAAAAAAAAAAAAGACAAATACATCCCAAAAGTGATTAAAACCTTTTTTATATGCGATAGAAAATTTATAAAAGTATTTCAGCAGTAATAACCTGTTAAAGAGATCTTCACTAATTCCCCCTTGCAGACGTCCTCCAGTCGCTCTTTCAGTTCAGAGACAGATTTCCTCACAGCCTCAAAAGAGATGTGTGGACTGACAGTGATTCTGAGTAAGTCTCCAGGTCCAGGAGGGAGAGACTGACAGCTCTGCAGACAGACAGACAGAAAGAGAACAGTCTCAATACAGATTTGTGTGTAGATGGAGCAGATGTTTGTATAAATAAAAAACACACCACCATGTTTGTACAATGTACATCGTGCAGACTGTCAGAGAGCCAGTGATGTTACCTGGAGGAAATGGATGTGATCCTCTGTGTGTGAAAGCTGCTCCAGCTCAGCGTCTCTCCTCCTCAGCTCAGCAATCTCCTGCTTCAGTCGCTCCAGGAGTCCTTCAGCCCGACTCACTTCAGCCTTCTCCTGATCTCTGATCAGCTCTTTCACCTCAGAGCGCCTTCTCTCAATGGAGCGGATCAGCTCAGTAAAGATCCTCTCACTGTCCTCCACTGCTGTCTGTGCAGAGCGCTGTTAGGAGCACAGAGAGAGGAGGTCTGTATGTGCAGAGCGCTGTTAGGAGACACAGAGAGAGGAGGTCTGTATGTGCAGAGCGCTGTTAGGAGCACAGAGAGAGGAGGGCTGTATGTGCAGAGCGCTGTTAGGAGCACAGAGAGAGGAGGGCTGTATGTGCAGAGAGCTGTTAGGAGCACAGAGAGAGGAGGGCTGTATGTGCAGAGAGCTGTTAGGAGCACAAAGAGAGGAGGGCTGTATGTGCAGAGTGCTGTTAGGAGCACAGAGAGAGGAGGGCTGTGTCATGGATCTGACCTTTCTTCCCTTATCTCCACGTCGTTTTATTCATTGTTATCGTTTACCGGTAATCTATCGGATTTTCCTGTGTTCCGTCACGGGTTTTGCTTTCACCTTGTCATTAGTGAGTTCACCTGGCAGTTAATTCCGCTCACTATTTATACCCCGCTTCCGGACTCTCTCGTTGCTTCCATGCTATTTCGCATGACATTCGAGCCGGTAAAAAAAGGTATAGGAAGTTGTATTGCTATCGACCGCTTTGATTAGCAACGCGGGACTTGTTAGCAGTACAACATTAGAAAGAAAGCAGTTCTTGTTTATACGCTCTTATTTCAGAGCAGAGGTTTTCGTTTTCTTTCGTTTCTCTACTCTAACCTACGAGTGTCTTACCCAAAGTTTTTGGGGTCTTTTCAGTTCTCTGTTTTTGTTGTTTCACTCCACAAACGGGAGTTAGATAAGCGTTATTGCTTATCTCTTTGTTTTGCTCGATTATCAAGTTCCTCGTTATCATTGCGAGGTTTGTGTTCTTTTATTTTTGTTTCTCCACTACGGATCATTGTCCGTTTCTAGTGGTGTTCTTAGGAACACTTTAACGATTGCCCAGCTATTGCATTTGGATCTCCAATATTCCCATCGCTGTCTCTGACAGAGATCCCTTACAGAACATGGAAGCCACAGGGGAGTTTCCAGCGATAGTTGCCCATCTTAAAGTGGTCATTGCCACTCAGGAAGCAGCCCTGGCGGACCAGAGAGAGAGTATTCGTGCCTTGCAACACTCACAGCAGGCCTTACATGAGCAGATGCAGCTACAAGCTGTAGCGCTACGTGATCTGGTTGAAAACATCCGTACTCTCTCTCTCAGGTCCGATCTTCCTCCAGTTGCACAAACACCTATACAGGCTACCCCCTCAACATTTACACCTGAAGCTAGGGAGCCGAAACTCCAACTCCCCTTGCGGTATAATGGAGTTTCTGGGGAGTGTCAGGGGTTTTTAACACAATGTTTAATTTTTTTTAAAGTACAGCCCTCACGGTTTCATGCACAAGAGTCCAGAGTAGCCTTCATTCTCTCTCTCTTAACCGGTAATGCTCTCGCATGGGCCGACCCACTTATTAGGGCTAATTCACCCATTGTTAGCAATACAGAGCGGCTTATGGCGGAGATGGTGTCAGTGTTTGATCAAGACGTTTCTGGCAAGGAGGCTGCCATGCGATTAACCCGTCTTCGTCAGGGCACTGACACCGTGGCTGCATTCGCCATTACTTTCCGTGCTCTAGCGGGAGTGACAGGGTGGTCCGATGAGCCTCTATGTGCTCTATTCCTAAACGCCTTATCGGAAACCATAAAGGACGCCATTGCGGGTATCGAACCACCCGCTACATTCGGGGCTCTAGTATCTACGGCCATTCGGTTGGATAACCGGTTTAGAGAGAGAGAGAAGGAGAGGGCTTATAAGGGTTTTAAACAGCACCCACCTCGTTACTCTTCCCCTCATACGCCAGCACCGGCTCACAGTCCTTTTGTAGCTCCCATTAAACAGGAGGAGACCATGCAGGTCGATAGTTCCTCCATGCGCGAAACAAGGGATGCTAAGTCCCGTGAATGGCGGTGTAGGTATTGTAAAAGGAGGGGCCATTTAAGGGACCACTGTCCAAAACTTCTGGGAAAAGATTAGTCCCGCTAGTGGAACCGAGTCGCCTAGCGGGACTAGAGTTAAATTACCCTCGGACCTGCCTGTCGGTGTATTTGCGCTGGAACGACCGCCAGATTTCCTGCAATGCGTTTATTGATTCCGGGGCAGTCGAGTGTCTCGTCGATTCCAACTGTGTTAAATCCCACAAGATCCCCACCCACCCTCTGTCTCTACCTCGCCTGGTCACGGTTTTAGATGGCCGGCCCTTAGGCACTGGCACTATCTCCCGGGTTACCGCCGCTATACGCATGCGCGTTCCGTTTCGTAAGCATACGGAGGAGATTCAATTTTTTTTAGTGGATTCCCCAGCTTATCCGCTGGTTTTGGGTCATTCCTGGCTTACTCGCCATAACCCACACATTAATTGGGGGGGGGCGGGTTCCGTTATTCAGAAATGGGGTCCCAAATGCAAACGCCACTGTTATGCTACCAGTCATTTTTTGTTGAGAGAAGGGGGTGAGGATTATACACAGTCTGACTCAGAGAGTGAGGAGAATTACGCTATTAACCAGCAGTCCTCTCATGTTCCCTCCGAGAATGGAGAGGAAAGTTTAGACTGGGATTACTCAGGTGAACGACCTACTGCGTGGCAGGAGTTGACGTCCGAGTCAGATATTGATTGGGATATTCACTCTGTCTCGGACACTGAGGGTGTTGAAGTGGGAGGGGCACTCGAATTCCAGCTGCCCGCTAATGTCCTTAAACAGTACGCCGATCTGGCAGAGACATTTAGCAAACAACGTTCCACTTCACTACCACCTCACAGACCTTATGACTGCGCTATAGAGCTATACCCAGGCACTACCCCCTCTAGAGGGTCTCTTTATTCGTTATCCATCCCTGAGAGCGCAGCCATGCGTAAATATATTGAGGAGGCTTTGGTCAATGGGTTTATTAGACCTTCCACCTCGCCTGCAGGGGCGGGGTTTTTTTTTGTTAAAAAGAAAGACGGAGGTCTCAGACCCTGTATTGATTACAGGTCCTTAAATGACATAACGGTGAAGAACAGGTACCCCCTTCCTCTTATGAACTCCGCTTTCGAGTGCCTTCAGGGGGCGTCTGTTTTCACTAAACTGGACCTACGTAATGCCAATAACCTCGTTCGCATTCGCGAAGGCGACGAATGGAAGACCGCTTTTAACACGCACAGCGGCCACTACGAATATCGCGTCATGCCATTCGGGCTCACTAGCGCCCCCTCTGTGTTTCAGGCGTTGATTAACGATGTGCTGAGGGAGATGCTGGAGAGATTCGTCTTCGTGTATCTTGACGATATTTTAATATTTTGTGATTTTACCACACATGTCGGTCACGTTCGTCAGGTTCTTGCTGCACTTCTCAAAGCCCAATTATTTGTAAAGGCAGAGAAGTGCGTGTTTCACACTGGCTCTGTTTCATTTTTGGGTTTCATTATTAAAGAGGGTAAGGTACATATGGATCCGGAAAAGTTTTCCGCTGTAAAGAACTGGCCCACGCCGTCTTCCGTAAAACAAGTACAACGTTTTTTAGGTTTTGCGAATTTCTATCGGCGTTTTATTCGGAATTTTAGTGCGGTAGCAGCGCCTATTACTGCTCTCACTAAGAAAAACCTCGGCAGCCAGTTCCAATGGAATTCTAAGGCAGGGGCAGCATTCTCAGAATTAAAGAGAAGGTTCACTTCCGAACCCATCCTGGTTACACCCAACCCCTCCCTTCCCTTTGTGGTAGAGGTGGACGCCTCCGAGCTAGGCGCCGGAGCCATTCTTTCCCAATGTTCGCCACTTGACCACAAGATGCACCCCTGCGCTTATTTCTCTCGCGCCCTAACATCGGCAGAGAGGAATTATGACGTAGGGGATCGAGAATTGCTTGCGGTCAAGTTGGCTTTGGAGGAATGGCGCCATTGGCTCGAAGGAGCGGAACATCCATTTACGGTCTGGACAGACCATAAGAATCTGGAATATGTTCAGCTGGCTAAGAGGCGTAACTCATGGCAAGCTAGGTGGGCGCTATTATTTTTAAGATTTAATTTTATTATCACGTATCGCCCCGGGTCTAAAAACGTCAAACCTGACGCTCTCTCGCGGATTTACGACCGTTCTGAGACAGACTCAGTTCCCGAGCCTATTATCGCCACTGACCTCATTGTTGCCCCGGTTATATGGGAGGTTGAGGCAGCGGTGCAGCGAGCTTTGCGCTCGGACCCAGGTCCAGGTGGGGCACCGGCAAACTGTCTTTTCGTGCCTCCTCGTCTTAGGTCGCGGGTCCTCCAATGGGGTCACGCCTCCCAACTCACCGGTCACCCAGGGGTTCATCGAACTAGGGACTTTTTATCCCGGCGTTTCTGGTGGCCTAGTCTGGAGAGAGACGTACGCTCATTTGTGGCGGCTTGTCCGGTTTGCGCTCGCAGTAAGGCCTCTCACCTTCCTCCCTCGGGTTTTCTCCGCCCTCTACCTATTCCCACCCGTCCCTGGAGTCATATTTCCCTGGACTTCATCACGGGGTTGCCGTTATCTTCAGGCAATACTACCATTTTAGTGGTGGTCGACCGTTTTTCCAAAGCGGCCCATTTTATTGCGCTGTCCAAGCTGCCCTCGGCACCTGAGACAGCGCAACTTATGATTGACCATGTGTTTCACCCGCATGGTCTTCTGTCGGATGTGGTGTCCGATCGCGGTCCTCAGTTCGCCGCCAAGTTTTGGCGGGCGTTTTGCTCTCTGCTGGGGGCTTCGGTTAGTTTATCTTCCGGGTTTCACCCTAACGGCCAGACAGAGCGTACTAACCAGACTCTAGAGAATACTCTTCGCTGCCTTGCCGCATCCAAGCCTACCTCCTGGAGCCGTCACCTCGCCTGGGCGGAGTACACTCATAACACGCTGCGTAACGCCTCCACCGGCCTCTCCCCCTTCGAAGCTCAGCTGGGTTACCAACCACCTCTTTTTCCTGAGCTTGAGAAGGAGGTGGAGGTGCCCTCCGCAGGGTCTTTCGTTCGGCAGTGTCGGTCGGTTTGGAGACAAGTGCGGTCATCTCTTATACGGGCTTCGGCTAAACAAAAAGTTGCGGCTGATAGGTATCGTCGAGCTGCACCATCCTATAGAGTTGGACAACGGGTTTGGCTTACTACTTGGGACCTTCCGTTGCGGGTCGAGTCCCGCAAACTCGCCCCTCGTTTTATGGGCCCCTTCAAAATTATTAAAAAAATCAACCCAGTCACATTTCGACTGCAACTGCCGCGCTCGATGCGCATCCACCCCACGTTTCACGTCTCCCGTCTTAAACCAGTACTCGTAAGCCCCCTCGCCCCGGTTGAGAGACCACCTCTGCCTCCCCGACTCATTGAAGGGGGTCCGGCTTATACCGTTCGCCGCATTGTGGCCGAGAGACGTGTGGGCAGAGGGTGGCAGTTCCTTGTTGACTGGGAGGGTTATGGTCCGGAGGAACGTTGCTGGGTCCCATCGAGAAACATCCTGGACCCTCAGTTAATCACCGACTTCCGCAGAGATAAGGTTGTGGAAGCGTCCGGTGCCGTTCCTTAGAGGGGGGTCCTGTCATGGATCTGACCTTTCTTCCCTTATCTCCACATCGTTTTATTCGTTGTTATCGTTTACCGGTAATCTATCGGATTTTCCTGTGTTCCGTCACGGGTTTTGCTTTCACCTTGTCATTAGTGAGTTCACCTGGCAGTTAATTCCGCTCACTATTTATACCCCGCTTCCGGACTCTCTCGTTGCTTCCATGTCTCTTGCAGTCACTCCTCCCGTTCTTCCAGTTCCCCAAGCACATATTAATCACACCCATTTGCCCATCCCACCCAGAGAGCCCAAACTTCAGCTCGCGCTCTGCTATGACGGTAAGTGTGGCTGGCAAGTGTCGAGGGTTTCTGGCGCAGTGTCTGATATTTTTTAAAGCTCGGCCATCGCGGTTTATTTCTCAGGATTCTGAGATGGCGTTTGTGCTCTCACTACTCACTGGATCCGCACTTGACTGGGTTACTCCATTAATCAGGGGCAGTTATCTAATGATGCAGCTATCTAATGATGAGCTCTCCGACTCGGAGATTCAGTGGTCTTCTACACCTGATTTGCCCACTCAGAGAGAAGGGAGTAAGGTAGCAGAGACGCTTGAATTTCCTTTGCCACTCAACGTTCCAGCTGAATATGCTGAATTAGCGGAGGTGTTTAGTAAACAGAGGGCAACCACCCTTCCACCCCACCGCCCTTATGATTGTGCCATAGAACTCTATCCGGGTACTACCCCTACTAGAGGGAGCCTTTATTCCTTAGCGGCTCCTGAGAGTGCGGCCATGAAGGAATATATTGAGGAGGCGTTGGCCAATGGGTTTATAAGGCCATCTACTTCGCCTGCTGGTGAAGGTTTCTTTTTTGTTAAAAAGAAAGATGGAGGATTAAGGCCATGTATCGAATATCACTCTCTTAACGCCATGACTATTAAGAACTGGTATCCGCTTCCCCTGATGAATTCGGCGTTTGAACATCTCCAGGGGGCCACTATTTTTTCCAAATTAGACCTCGGCAATGCCTATAACCTGGTGCGCATGCGTGAAGGTGATGAATGGAAACCGCTTTTAACACTCTACGAATAACGGGCACTACGAATATCTGGTCATGCCATTCGGGCTCACTAGCGCCCCCTCGGTGTTTCAAGCATTAGTGAATGACGTACTACGGGAGATGTTGGAGAGATTTGCGTTTGTTTACTTGGACAACGTTTTCATTTTCTCTGCCGATTTACAGACTCATATTGGTCATGTTAAACAAGTGTTGAAAACCCTGTTGGAGGCCATATTATTTGTAAAAGCAGAGAAGTGCTCATTTCACGCGAGCACTGTTTCTTTTTTGGGATTCATAGTTTCAGAGGGCAAGGTCTGTATGGATCCTGAGAAAGTCTCTGCTGTACTAAATTGGCCCACTCCCCACTTTAAGCAGGTCCAGCATTTTCTTGGGTTTGCGATAAGGCTTGTGATAAAAAGCAGTGGCTGACATGGTGTGTTTAGGAGAAGAGCGTACGCTGGTCTGCACTCACCCAATCGACAGTGGAGGATGAGACAATGAGACCACACACACAGAATACCAAATACAGGGCACATATCCACATGCACAGACACACGTACACATGCTAATATACACCTTAAAGAGATGCTCCTGTGGACATTACATGTTGTGATGGGAGCTGGGGCAGAAAACAGCGCTGTGGTGAATGTGTGCAATGATAGAGATACCAACACCAACTCAGATCCAACCCAGTCCTTCGCTGGGGCTTTAATAAACCAACATTAAAGTAGCTACAAACACAAGAAGAAAACAGAAATATAAAGCTAACTCCATTTTGGAGTCTACCTTCACTTCTTCCTCTTCGATTCCCTCCCTACACCTGGACCCCTAAGAGATTTACCAGCATCAAACAAACACAAAAGCGCAATGGCTCTCTCAGAGTTGTTAAATCCATGGCAGTTTTTTAAAAATCCAGGCCAGGTCTTCAGTCATGCAGGATCAGTTCACCAGTCAGTTTCTCCACAGAAACAAATCATACACAAATTCCACTGTCACCAGAAAACTAATATTTACATCAATTCTCCCTCCACACTTTTCCCCCACAGGTACTTCACACACAGGTGGGGAGTGGCAGGGCTTATATAGAGAGCACAGTACTGGTATAATCCAGTAGGTATAGGTGTGGAGTGGCAGGGCTTATATAGAGAGCAGAGTAGTGGTATAAAACAGTAGGTATAGGCGTAGAGTGGCAGGGCTTATATAGTGAGCAGAGTACTGGTATGTACCAGTAGGTATAAGTGGGGAGTGGCAGGGCTTATATAGAGAGCACAGTACTGGTATAATCCAGTAGGTATAGGTGTGGAGTGGGAGGGCTTATATAGAGAGCAGAGTACTGGTATAAACAGTATCCTTACAGGTTAATTCCGTGTCTGGAAGCTTTTATGGCTCCCTCTGGTGGAGCCATTGTGCCGGTGCATTTCTCTCTTCTCTCACCTGCCCCCTTCCTTCAAGGTTCAAGGTTCAAGGTTCAATTTTATTGTCAACTCTACTATATATACAAGACATACAGAGGATTGAAATTTTGTTCCTCTTGTAGAAACCGCACAGATAAACCAAGGAGGGAATAACTGGAGGTTGAAGGTGAAACGTGTTTTCTCCCAGCTGCTGTGACGTAAATAAAAGATGTTATTTATTTATTCTCCATTCAAATGAACAGAGCACAATTATAACAATTATTATAGGTTTAATCTCGTATTTTATCTGACTCCATTTAAAATAATAATTTAGAATTTGGGTTAAACCTGCGTGGAACTCAGAGTGGTTACACTCGACTCGTCCTTAATTACTAGTCCTCAATTATCAATATATGCTTGCCGGAATCAGCATTATTGCCGAAACTCAGTTCGGTGGCGAACGCAGAGGTTGGGGGTCTAGCCAACACAATACATGATATTCATTTATCATCGATAGTTGCGAGCCCCAGTCTGAGTACATTTAAGGGCTCCTTAAGGCAAATTTGACAAGAACCGGCGTAAAACGCCCATGGGTTCCCATATCAAATCACCAGAACCTGGCTCCTTAAGGCAAATTTGACAAGAACCGGCGTAAAACGCCCATGGGTTCCCATATCAAATCACCAGAACCATGCACTACTCTGAGTATATTTAAAGGGCTCCTTAAGGCAAATTTGACAAGAACCGGCGTAAAACACCCATGGGTTCCCATATCAAATCACCAGAACCATACACTACCCAACCTTATCTGGACCGTCACTTGTCTGCCTACCAACTTCAGTACGCCACGTCTGTACCAGGCCGCTGATCAGTCGGTCCTGGGTCAGAATTGTCCCCCTGAATATTCAGTTATAATTTAGGCTAAAAAGGGTATAAGATGAATTAGAGTCATGGAAACCACGCAAGTTAAAAATAAACATAATTTAATAACAGGCAGGCAGGTCATTAACTTCAATTAAAACATCCAATTATACAAAACATAGATTTAAGAAAAGAAACAAAGTAAATATCTTACCCAGCCTGTTCAACTACACACAGACACAGAATATGCACGGTGTGGGAAGTCGTTTACAATCTTCCCAGATAGGCTTGTCTCTCTCCTTTTTATGCCAAATCATGTGTTTGAACCAGGTGACAGTGTCATAAATTAACCTGGAGTGGGTGGTCAATCTGGAATTTAGACCCCCATTGTTAGGGGATGTTTGAATAGGATAAGGGGAAGAGGAGGTAATTACCAGAGAGGACATTTCACTGTTACAGTTTTTCCCTGAGTTACTGAAACTATGCTTTATTAAACTTTATTTGGTATGAAATGTATTTCAGTCAATTCCTTGATTTTACCTGAATCCATACATACCAAACAGGTTAAGGTGATATTACAGTATGGTGCAGTTGTCATGAAAATTCCCTCCTGATGTATCATTTTACATGCAATTCCTGTTACTATCACATAAGACAAAATGTAACAATCTAACGATCACATGTACAATGTTTGTGGGTTTTTACATGGTTATTCACACTCTTAACAGAAGTTTTAGAGTCCTGGTACAGAAGAGAATTAAAGAGTGTAATGACAGGGGTGCCCAAATGAGGGCACTGTGGTATTGTCCAATGGCTTTCCCATAGGATGTGCCCAGGTGTTGGGTGATTGGAGAGCACAGATGTCCTACGTGGACATTCCTTTCCCATTGTCTGACTGGGGTGTGAATGCCGTAAATCCTCTCTTCTGATACATTTACAAACAGTTCCATTTGTCTTTATCTCCATCTTTAGCAGATGGGAACATTCTCGCGACGATGTTGCCGGACCTCAAAAGAAATTAGAGTAACCCATTATTTTATTACAAGGCCCTCTGGTCCTTTGAAGTCAATGCAGTTCCCAAATGGCAGCGTTTCCTGAACCCCACTTTTACTCCCCCCCTACACTCTCATCATCCACGGTGCAATAAAAGAAAAAGATAAACATAAAATACAAACACATACACAATATAAAAAGATATAAATCTAAAAGTGCGTGAAAATATAAAATACATGTAAATCTAAAACTAAGATACATATAGTGCAAATGGACGCAGTGCAAGTATGGATGTAATGTTACAGTGCAAATAGCAGCAATTATATCAAATATAATAGTACAAGTACAAATAAATAAATAAAAGTGGCTGGTGCCAATAGTCTGTGCATGGGGGGGCAGGGACAGATCAGGACAGGGGCCAGCGATTTTATGGGGGGGGGTTAAAAGTGTCATAATCCAGAGTCAGTGGGGGCCAGCGATATATTGGAGGGAGGGTGGGGTTAAAGGTGTCATAGTCCAGAGAGTCTGTGGGGGCCAGCGATTATGGGGGGGGGGGTATATTGGAGGGAGGGGGGGGTTAAAGGTGTCGTAGTCCAGAGTCTGTGGGGCCAGGGGGCAGAGAAGGGAGGGGGGAGAGCTGAAAGAGAGTTCAGCTTCCTGACCGCCTGGTGGATAAAGCTGTCCCTCAGTCTGCTGGTCCTTGCCCGAAGGCTCCTCATTCTCCTCCCAGACGGCAGGAGACTGAAGAAGCGGTGTGAGGGGTGAGTGGGGTCGCCTGCAGCGCAGAGTGCTTTGCGGACCAGGCGTGTGTCATAAATGTCCTGGAGAGAAGGGAGGGGGGCACCAATGACCTTCTCAGCTGCTCTCACTATACGCTGCAGGGTCTTCACCACAATGTGTACAGATATCAGAAGCCACGTAAACCCCCATAGAAAACCAATCAGCCAATTGCCTTGTGAGTGTGATAAAGGCTTCTTATTGCTCACAGTTTATTAAAACATTTCTATAAAATTGCCTTTTGGTAATTCGGCATTCAGCTTGTACAGAGAGGTTATGTTTAAAGAGGCTGTACATATGAACATATTAATTATAGTCATAAATATCTGTTTTTATGTCATACCGGCACCTTTTTTTTGAGCGCGGTGATTTCAGGTTGCATGAGCCGTAGGAGTTCAGATCAAAAGTAAGATAGTCGGGTAAAATACACACAACCACTGGAGACATAACATTACTGGGCAAGCTGCTTTGGAGTTGTTACCTGGAAACCAGCCATTGTAAAGCTGATATCTAAAATTTCCTCCATCACACGAAAAGTGTCTGGGCCAATCAGAAACACACACGAAAACTGAATAAGATAAAAAAACGTGTTATGCACTTCTCTTCCTGGTCACACGAGGTCGCTGTTGTCCATATTATGGTCGTCTTTCCGGGTACCGGTAATTCAGCAATGATCAGGGAAGTTTACACTGCGTTAGTCACCTTTACCTCATACCAGGAATGGGCAAGGAGGGCCAAATCTGTTTCTGGATTTCAGACTTAATTATGCACTTAATTACTTATTCAGCCAATCATTTACATTCGCTGATATTTCAGCTTCATTCAGAGATATGAACAGCAGCTGATGAATGCTCTTGTGCCTGTATGCATGTATTTTCGTGTTTAATTGTGCTCTAATCTGCGAGTGGATCGGTGTTGTTCTGTATGACTAATTAGCTGCTTGAGCCAGGGTAAGTGCCTGCTTGAGCCCACCCCGCCTTACACATACGTAACGCAATTACGTCATCAGTTTTACAGCAAGTTCCAGCTCAAACGCTCTGTTCATTCGCCCAAAAGGTTTAGATGATGAACGATTTAAAATATGCGGAAATCACAGCATAAATGTAGCCGATGCTTTTTTTCTTCAACATATACATATATTTTCTTTATGGTTTATGGTTGTCTATTCTCTTTATTCCTTAATATGTTCTACATTTTATTTGGTTGCCATTTCCATACCTTCACAAACAATCACAGGACACAATATGTCAAGTCAAGTTAAACTTTATTATTGTCTTTTAGGAAGAATATGGCAAAAAACAATACACAATATGAAACATTTTTAAAAGTGTAAAACCTTATGCCTGCAGGTGTGAATGAGTGTTCTTGCCTTGTGTGTATTTAGTGTTGTAACAGTCAGCCACTCCCCCATGTGCTCTTATTGCATAGGCTGGCATAGTGTAGTATTGTAAGAGGTAGCTACTCCACTCTCTGTTCTTGCACATCTAATGTTAGCCAAACTACTCATGAATCACATTAAATGACATTACATTGCAATCAGTGAGCAGATGATCTTATCCAGAGTGATGCACAGAAGGGGAGAAGATCAGTGTTAGGCCGTGACCGAATACGACCCCTGTTCCGTCCACTCAGACCCCTGTCTCTATGTGCCCTGTCCACTCAGACCCCTGTCCCTATGTGCCCTCTCCACTCAGACCCCTGTCCCTATGTGCCCTGTCCACTCAGACCGCTGTCCCTATGTGCCCTGTCCACTCAGACCCCTGTCCCTATGTGCCCTGTCCACTCAGACCCCTGTCCCTATGTGCCCTGTCCACTCAGACCCCTGTCCCTATGTGCCCTGTCCACTCAGACCGCTGTCCCTATGTGCCCTGTCCACTCAGACCCTTGTCTCTATGTCCCCTGTCCACTCATACCCCTGTCTCTATGTGCCCTGTCCACTCAGACCGCTGTCCCTATGTGCCCTGTCCACTCAGACCCTTGTCTCTATGTCCCCTGTCCACTCATACCCCTGTCTCTATGTGCCCTGTCCACTCAGACCCCTGTCCCTATGTGCCCTGTCCACTCAGACCGCTGTCCCTATGTGCCCTGTCCACTCAGACCCTTGTCTCTATGTCCCCTGTCCACTCAGACCCCTGTGCCTATGTGCCCTGTCCACTCAGACCCCTGTCTCTATGTGCCCTGTCCACTCAGACCCCTGTGCCTATGTGCCCTGTCCACTTGGACCCCATGTCTCTATGTGCCCTGTCCACTCAGACCCGTCTCTATGTGCCCTGTCCACTCAGACCCCTGTCTCTATGTGCCCTGTCCACTCAGACCCCTGTGCCTATGTGCCCTGTCCACTCAGACCCCTGTGCCTATGTGCCCTGTCCACTCAGACCCCTGTGCCTATGTGCCCTGTCCACTCAGACCCCTGTCCCGATGTGCCCTGTCCACTCAGACCCCTGTCCCTATGTGCCCTGTCCACTCAGACCCCTGTCTCTATGTGCCCTGTCCCCTCAGACCCCTGTCTCTATATGCCCTGTCCCCTCAGACCCCTGTCCCTATGTGCCCTGTCCACTCAGACCCCTGTCCCTATGTGCCCTGTCCACTCAGACCCCTGTCCCTATGTGCCCTGTCCACTCAGACCCCTGTCCCTATGTGCCCTGTCCACTCAGACCCCTGTCTCTATGTGCCCTGTCCCCTCAGACCCCTGTCCCTATGTGCCCTGTCCCCTCCCTTTGCAAACTAGTGAGGAAGTAGTTTGTAATATTTTTTTTTTTTTTTTTTTTTTATTGAGAATATCAATCAGTTAACATATAACAATTGTTACAAAGTGTAGATTATGAATGAAGATAGAATTAACAAAAATATGTAATATGAATCTTATACCATATACGCTCCATGTCTTTTACGCTTTTACTTCCGGGTTACTTACTGAAATTGTCGTATGAGTGCACAGTTCTGCAGATGAGTGTGCTCCTGAATTCCCTCAACAAAACCCCGGAAATAAGGGGTTCATCCTGGTATTTTAACTGCCCCCATTTGTGAGAAAAGGTCGCCACTCAAAAGCTTTTTGACAAAGTGGACTCAAATATGCGCCCCCAAAAGGGTGTAGGGGTCGCATTCAGACACGGCCTTAGTCTCAGGAATACAAAGTGTGACATCATCAAGAAGGGACAGAAGGCCCAGTAATAATCTCCCGGGGTGTGTCCCAATACTTGAGAAATGCACCCTCCCTTCCTCTATTACCACGTCCTCTCCTCCGCACCCCAGAAATGGATCTTTGTGTTTTAATCTAATGTTGCTGATTACATCTTAATTACATATTAATCGTTACATATGAATAAATGTCTTTACGCAAACCACAATGTCAGGTACATTGTATACTGTACATATAAATACTTGTACTGGAAACGTTCAGGCAGTTTTGCATACTTCCAGAAAGGAGAGGAGTGGTAGTGGGGGAGTGGAGGAAAGGCGGGGAGTGAAAAATATTGGGATACACCCCAGGGCTGTGTCCGAATCAGCACACTTCCACACTGTTAAGTAGCCTTGGTGAGTAGATAGGACACGAAACTTGTTGAGTGGGCACACATTTTTCAAATTGCAGTACACTTGGAACACCCGGATGATACACTTCCGGGGTTTCGCTGAGTACATTCGGGAACACACTTTTCAAGAAGTACACGAACATTTTGGTCACATAAATATGACGTGAAGCTTTGTTTTTTAAAAATGAGGAGCGTTTCCCTTGTGGCAGCACAATGGTGGACACAGACACAGTGCACTGTACGCAGGAGACAGGGAGCAGTAGATAGGGCTCTGATTCAGACACAGTGCACTGCACACAGGAGACAGGGCGCAGTAGATAGGGCTCTGATTCGGACACAGTGCACTGTACGCAGGAGACAGGGCGCAGTAGATAGGGCTCTGATTCAGACACAGCCCAGAACTGAAGGTAATTTAAACTATAATTGCAATCAGAGAGATGCAGACACCCGTGTGAGTGGGCAAAGCACTGAACTCTATGATATCAAAGAGACGTAACCGCTTGCTTCTATTGGAGATTACAGCAAACAATATGCCGTCCAGTGCACCGCACCTCAATTTCACCTTAGGCCAAGGGGGCTCAATCTTATCCAATAAGGGCCGGTGTGGGTGCAGGCTTTTGTTCCAACCAAACAGTAACACGCCTGATTCTACTAATAAAGGTCCTACCAAAGACTCTAGTGGTTGGTTAGTAGAATCAGGTGTAACTGCTTGGTTGGAACAAAAGTCTGAACCCACACCGGCTAAAACAGAAGCACAAGTACGGGGTGAAAAGTTACACAAAGCAATCGGGGTGAAAAGTAACACAAAGCAATCGGGGTGAAAAGTCACACACGGCTAAAAGCAGGTTTGTTCATAGATTCCTGTGTTTTCTGACGTTTGATTAAATATCAGCTCAGATCACTCCTCCCTATGGGAGACTGTTATTAGGATGTGTTGCCATGGAAACACAGTTAATGAGGGACACACCTGGACCAGCACCAGAGGTTCTGCTGGATCACTCAGAACTCATGAGATTAATATTGTGACCAAAAAATTTAATACATTTGTTCTATTTTCTGCATATTTCATTTATTTATGGAATGTGAATTCAGTACTTTAATGTCATTTTCTGTCTCAAATCTAAATCTTTACATTTGCAATTTCTGCGGCAGATCCTGCTTCAATATGTATTGATTATATTTGAATGTGTATCTGTGAATGTATTAAGAGCAATATACAGAATGTATAAATGTATTAAGAGCACAGAGCACAGAAACACATTCTCTGTCTCTCTGACTAGAAGGAGCTGAAAGCTACAGTTGTTGTGGTAAGTCTGATAAGATGTTCCTAAACAATGGTTATTTTGGGTCCCGTCCAAGGCGTTCCTAGGCAACAGTTACTAAGTTGGTCGGATAAAAAGTTGGATCTCCGGACACCCGGTATCTGACCACTATTGTATCAGACCCTGGTTTTAGTACAAAATGAGCACAGAAACATAGAGTGATAAATTAATTAAAATGCACTTTCACAGAATCCCATAAAGTTAATAAATAGAATGGTCACAGTGAGATATAGACATTTCTGTGAATATGAACGCTGAGTCTGACTATAAAAGTTGAAGCCACAGTTATTTTTTACACACAGTTAGCTGTCCAGAGAGTTGGAGAAAACTTGGGTATTGTCCAAACACCTGGTGTCTGATCACCATGGTTACTCAGTTCTCTATGCAAAATGTTGCTGTCCGGTGGGGCGGGGCGGAGCTGGAGATGGGTGACTGGGAATCTGCGGGGAGGAGTTTGAGAACTCTCCTCACGGGGCGGAGCCGGGTGGTTGAGAAACCAGGTGTGATCTAGATACAATCCAATAGGAGAGGCCCTACGAAGGAAAGTTTTGAAGGTTCTGGACACGGGATGACGCTAATAAAACAGGGCGGAGCCAGAGATTGATGTCTGGAAAAACCAATGAGGCCTGAGAAGACAACATTACGTGGAGAAGTGGGAGGGACTTTGTGACAAGAAAACTGTATAAAAGTTAAACTAAAACTGATCATTTTTGAGTGTCTCTGTGGAGATGTTATGACTTTGATTGAGCGGTGTATGGAATAAAGTCTGGCATTTTTGATAGTCTCTGCGGGGGCACTACGCTAGACTTTTGTTGTACGTTGTATCGAATAAAGTCTAGTATTCTCTGAGATTACTGCCTCATCCTTTTTATTTGAAAACTTATAAAGAGATTGGGTCCAAAAGTTGAAAACTTTGAAATTCTTGTTACTTGTAAACCACGACAAATTAGCGGGGTCGGCAAGATTGGATCAAGTAACCACGACAAATTAGCGGGGTCGGCAGGATTGGATCCAGTAAACACAACAATCCCCCCCAAAACTCTGCGATTATACCACTTGAATGAATATATTTTAAAACAGAAATTCTTTTTTCAATAAAATGTTCAGTGTTAAATTAACTCAAATAGAGGACATTTGACATTAGAACTGAATTGACACTTTTGAAAATGTAAATTTTACTGTGCACTCATACATAATATTGGAACACATGCTTAACCCTTGTGTTGTATTCATATTATATCTGCACCCCGTGTCCACAGGGTACAAAATGACCCTCACTAGACCCCCTGTGATGTTACGTTCCTCTGCTTTCTGTTTCCCCTGTTTTGCGTTTCGTTTTGGCTTTTGGGCTGCTGTTTTTCTTTGTGTCTCCCATACAGGTGGAGTTGGGCTACTGACGTCATGGTCCTACGTGGAAATCCTGGGAGCTACGCTGGTGGAAGGACGCACGCCGTTGCCTGGCAACCTTCTTCAGGAGATGCGTGGAGACGGGGACGCTTTGCCGCAGGATTTGGAAGGATGTTCGTAGCTGGGGACGCAGAGGACCGTCGCGGAGCAGCCGGATTGGAAAGATGCGAGAGTATATATATCTGGCCTCCGTCCGCATCACCAGTTCGAGTTCCTGACGCTAGCGGTTAACACAACTTCCACAACACTTTCTGAACACTTGAGTTCTGTGTTAACAGACTACAATAGATAGCCCGTGAATTGACTAAACTGCTGAATATCGCTACAGCAACCGTCCCGCTAGACCAGGAGGAGAAGACCCTTTCGTCATCTGTACGTGGGTCTGATTTTGGACACTTGCTGCCTGGTGAGAGCATGCAGCCTGTGTAGCCGAACTGTAAATATTGTAAATCTATTACATGTTTAGAGAATAGCTAAATTAGTTTCTACCGTACCTGTCTGTGTTATTAAACATGTTGTCTTTTAAATCACTTTGCGCTTGATTGGTTTTATCTATGAGGTTGTGGTTTGCGTTTAAGTGGCTTAGTGTTACCTCCACTACTGTACACCTGGTTATTGCAACACAGGTGGATTTTGGGACGTAACAGTGATAAAAGCCTCCTCACTGAATTATAAATAAATAACCTGTCATTCATCAATAAACCAGTGAATAATTGTGCTTTCTAACTTCACAGTCCAGACAGACTGCATTTCTTCAGTCTACACTACTCATTTTTTACGATAAAACAAACATAATTGATTTTCTTGCTGTAATAGATGTGTGGTGCTTAATTTGGATTACTTCTGATTTCATAACTGCAGGGATATGAGACTCATAAGACAATTTTTGTACCTTGATAGTGTACTGCTTTATATATAATTTTTCTGTCTCATTTGAGTGTGTTTCCCTCTTTCATTACAGCTGATCTTCCCTTCACTCTCTGCCTCATCCCAGATCACACAGTTTTACAGAGGAAAAAATGTATTTACCCTCACCCTCCTGTCCTGCCAGTCCCCCACATTCGCTCGTACACGTACTGGTGGGAAGGAACCCCTAAAGTCTGTGCTGAATCTGTACCCTCATTTCCATGAGGCAGGGAGCCCCCCCAGGATGGACCCCCCCCTGTGCTGCTCTCCAGCCCCCACCATCCACCCTCCTCAAATGGGCCAGTTTGGTCAGACCTGCCCTTATGAACGGGGCTTTTTACCAGGGCACAATAAGAGAGGGCAGATTGAGCAGGGCATTATTAATAAGGGGCTTCTCCATTGTGCACAAACATTGTGCCCTGAGCCAGTACTGCCCCAACCAGGGGCAAATACAGTACCACTGCCCTGAGCCAGTACTGCCCCAACCAGGGGCAAATAGTAGTACAGTGGTTAAGGAACTGGATTTGTAACCGAAAGGTCGCAGGTTCGAGTCCCACGTAGGACACTGCCGTTGTACCCCTGAGCAAGGTACTTCACCTGAATTGCTTCAGTATATATCCAGCTGTAAATGGATACTATGTATAAATGCAAAAAAAAATGCTGTGTAAGTCGCTCTGCATAAGAGCGTCTGCTAAATGCCTATAATGTAATGTAATGTAAATACAGCACCGCTGCCCTGAGCCAGGACTGCCCCAACCAGGGGCAAATACAGCACAGCTGCCCTGAGCCAGTACTGCCCCAACCAGGGTCAAATACAGCACCACTGCCCTGAGCCAGTACTGCCCCAACCAGGGGCAAATACAGCACCACTGCCCTGAGCCAGTACTGCCCCAACCAGGGGAAAATACAGCACCGCTGCCCCAAGCAGAAAAACTGCAGCAGAGACCTTTGGCGTGTTGGAAGAAAGCCATCAGGTGCTGACAGCACCGCTAACCTCCACAATGCTAATGCTACCAGGCTGTTTAAAATCAACACCCGTCCTCTAAGGAAACCTGTGGAAGAAGCCATTTACACTTGTAACGGTTAGGGTTTGTAACAATGAGCCAAACTCGACAAAACAAAACACGATTACAGAACAAGTCACTCACAAACGTGAGGACCACTAAAAGAGACTCAGTAGCAAAATAATAAACAACCCACTAACACGGGTGTGGCTCGTAGACACGAGCAGAAAAGTAAGAGAACAGAGACTCCTAAACAGAAATACACGAGCATAAACTCGAAAAGGACAAAACAAGAATCATCTTCGGAACGTAGACAATAATGCCCGATAAGGTGAAAAATAAATTTTAAAATAATAAACGTCTCACTCTCAATATAGCAGAGAGTAGAAGAGAATAAAAAAACTAAAATAACGAAAGGGACTAATCTCTAAAGACCTTCAAGGGCAGCTAAAGCCAATCTAGTAGTGAAAATATAGAACAGCTATTTCTAACCTACCCTGACTACGTGAAGGCACAAAATGACAAAGAAGTGCCAGGAAGCAGAAGTGAGAGGTTTAAATACAGAGCAGGTAATCGGACAGGTGAAACAAATGATAAGCGGGGAGAAGCAAAACCCTGAACCAGAACGTGGAAAAAATCCGATAGACTGCTTACCGGAGAGAGAGGATTTCCTGTTCCTGTTTCCGTACAGAAACAGGAAAAAATAGCCATGGACCATGACACCACCATGACATCCTGGCGCATGTCATGAATATAGAAAATACTTTCAATAATATTTTTCTTCATATTACCTCATATTCTCACGTTGCTTAATTCGGTTAATCATCATCATTCATCAACCCGCGTATTCCTATTCAGGGTCACAGGGGGTGCTGGATCCCAGCATGCATTGGGCGAGAGGCAGGAATACACCCTGGACAGGCCGCCAATCCATCACAGAGCACTCACACCATTCACTCACTCATTCATACCTATGTGCAATTTAGAGTCTCCAATTAGCCTAACCTGCATGTTTTTGGACTGTGGGAGGAAACCGGAGTACCCGGAGGACTCCACACAGAAAGGCCCTCGGCCGGGATTCGAACTCGGTACCTTCTTGCTGTGAGGCGACAGTGCTAACCACTGCACCACCGTGCCGCCTGTTAATTCGGTTAATGTTGGTTTAATTACAGACTCACATTGTAAGAAGTCCTCTCTGTTCCCTAGAATATGGACGTCTTCCACTGTAGAGAGAGATCACAAGAAAGATGAGCTCCTAAAGATAACCTTCATATCATAATTCCTGCAGAAATGGAAATCTATTTTAACAAATTAAATGCATGTAAATCATGAAACTGCAGCTCATTCAGGAATAATGCAAATATAAAATAAAAAGCTTGATTAATATCACTTAATATCTTGGTGAGAGCTGAAGGTTCAGTAGTTTTAGCAGTTGGGAATCTTCCTGGTTGCCATGGTGAGCAGACAGAGGGCAGGTAGCAGAGGCCCTGTTTACACTCATATCCAATACAGACTCCCACACACTTATTATGGGATGTAGTTTGTCAGTGAAAGGCTGACGGGAGAAAACACACACTGGAGCGTTTACATTCAGATCCAATATCAGCTAAATACAACCAAAACTACCTCCAGATGCGATTATAATCACAAATCTGATCCATATCCAAATTCTTACTTTTAGACTACAGTCATCAAATGTGATGCATTGGATTAGTTCATAACTTGGATATATGTGGCAGAAAAAGACGAGTGTTCACAGGGCCAGAGATACAGGATCGTACAGTAGAGTCACCAACGTTTCTCCCAGTGATGTCACTAGTGAAAGGCTGATTAGTCACTAGAAGTTGCAGGATGACATATTTATGTAAAGAAGCATCAGACAGTCATGTGAAAGTATGAGGAAGACTTAAATGTGCTTTCATCTCAATCAAAGGGAATAATGAGAAAAGATTCCACTCCCCAGGAATGCTGCATCACTCCACCCATCTCACAAATCTCTGCTGGTGTTTTACAGCAGTGCAAACTGCTTTACTGCGCAGGATCAGCTATCACGTGCAGAAAAATTAAAACCTTTGTGCTGCTATTAACTGTCATAACAGGATAGAAAGTGACATTTAAACGATATATGCATATAAAAAACATGTATGTACATTATAGTAGGTGTCTTCACATTAGAAAGCTTGCTCAACTTAAACAAGCCCCAGCTATGACCCCTGTTTTATTGACAAGTTATCACGCTTTACTTTTTGCTCCATTTTAATATTTTTAAACCCAGCGTGGGTCCGGTTCTGACTGGGTTGTCATCTGTAAACCTTTTATGAATTGTGTAATAAATCATTTTTCTGTTTTACTTACCGTGTCTGGTGTTGCACTGTGGCGGGTGGGTTCCTGTAGGAATAAAATAAGTTGCTACGGTTGGGTGATGGAGGAACAGTCTCTGCTCACTCCTGTCAGACTCATGGCTCCACAAAGTATCTACAACACTTTACTCATTTTCACAAAAGATCAACAATTGTTCTTTTTAATTACAGAAATTATTGGGAAGTTGTTTCAGTAGTTCTAACCTGTTTGAGAGATTTTGACTAATTCCCTCTTGAAGACGTCCTCCAGTCGCTCTTTCAGTTCAGAGACAGATGTCCTCACAGCCTCAAAAGAGACATGTGGACTGACAGTGATGCTGGGTAAGTCTCCAGGTCCAGGAGGGGCACACAGAGACTGACAGCTCTGCAGAAAGACAGAGAACAGTCTCAATGCTGATTCCTGTGCACATGCCAGGAGCAGATCTTTGTAAATGAGGAACACGCCTCACCATGTAATAGAATGTACGTAGTGCTGACTGTCAGAGAGCCAGTGATGTTACCTGGAGGAAATGGATGTGATCCTCTGTGTGTGAAAGCTGCTCCAGCTCAGCGTCTCTCTTCCTCAGCTCAGCAATCTCCTGCTCCAGTCGCTCCAGGAGTCCTTCAGCCCGACTCACTTCAGCCTTCTCCTGATCTCTGATCAGCTCTTTCACCTCAGAGTGCCTTCTCTCAATGGAGCGGATCAGCTCAGTAAAGATCCTCTCACTGTCCTCCACTGCTGCCTGTGCAGAGCGCTGTTAGGAGACACAGAGAGAGGAGGTCTGTATGTGCAGAGCCCTGTTAGGAGCACAGAGAGAGGAGGGCTGTATGTGCAGAGCGCTGTTAGAAGCACAAAGAGAGCAGGCCTGTATGTGCAGAGCGCTGTTAGGAGACACAGAGAGAGGAGGGCTGTATGTGCAGAGTGCTGTTAGGAGCACAGAGAGAGGAGGGCTGTATGTGCAGAGCGCTGTTAGGAGACACAGAGAGAGGAGGGCTGTATGTGCAGAGCGCTGTTAGGAGCACAGAGAGAAGAGGGCTGTATGTGACAGAGCCATTTTTTGGTTTCTTGTGTAGTTGTGAAACCAAACTTTCTATTACTCTCCATACTTCTTATTCCACCACTCTTGCCACCTGTCTCCTCCTACACCATTCACACCATCAACACCATTCATATCTCATACCTTTATACACCCTCCAGGTTGCTATTACTTTTTACCTTTATACACTTTCAGATAATTAACCTTTTATCGGCAAAACCATTAATGGGAGTCGATGGGCACATTTTAAATACTGATGCAATAGAATGTGGAAGCTGTAACCAGGTGATCTGACATGACCTTTGTGTGCTTTCATTACTTCTTTGTATCACTTCCAGGTTCTTTAAACTACTTGCCACAAAATAAATCACCATATTTTAACACTTTCACCTTCTTTAGATCTCTTTATACCGCTTTACCACCTCATACCATTTCAACCTTTTATTTAGCACCTAACACTATACCACCATATTACCATCTTTTCTATACCATTTCCAGCAATTGATACCACTGCGAAGCAACTGCACCTACAATTTATTTAGGAATTGTTAATCTAGTTTCTTCTCCTCACCATATTCCCTTTCATCTCCACTAGCTCCCCTTTCTTAACGTTTTCTTTCTCTTTCCGACACATGATTCCCATTCTCTTCTCATGCGACTCCGCTAATCTATTAAAACGCTACTAAAACATCGTAAACAACGCACTACTTTTTACCGCTTCATTCGGTGACTGTTTCTCCTGTTCCTGTAATTATCCGGTCCCATCTTATTTGTATCTTCCGCTCAGTCAAATGCTCTGTCCAGACCAGACAAACTCGCACTAGTTCCACAGTCGAGTCCAACCGTCAGAAATGAAATTCGCGGCAGTTAACATGACTGCTTACTGCTGTTTACACACCACATTTCTCTTCCGGTTACACCAATATGGACCATGGGAATTTGAAAATAATGTTAGCAAAACAAGGTTTTACTTAAGACGTGTTTGGTATATCTGAATGTATTAATGACTGTGTTTGTGTAAAATATATGGTAATTGTTTTTGTGGGGAAATTTAATGTTTGGTGCGAGGGGGTGGGCTTGTTTATTTAAACTGAGGTAAATTATGCGGTAAATCCAGTCCACTTAGTTCACTGTTCCAGGGAGGGAGGAGGCAGAACAGCGAGACAAGAAGGAAGGTGATACTTCGGCTTAGAGTGGAGCCGCAACCTGGTCCAGTTATTGATTTATTTGGTGTGTGTGTTTTTTTTATTCTACTGTTGCATATATATATATATATATATATATATATATATATATATATATATATATAGACAATGGGGGAAATAAGTATTAGACACGTCAACAATTTTTTTATTAAACATATTTTCAGTGCAGCTACTCACATGAAATTCTGACCAGACATTGTTATTAACTCAATAAAACTACACAGCTAAAAGAAATGGTAACATTCCAATCCTTTAAAAAAGTTATGTGCAATAAAGTGGAATGACACAGGAAAAAAGTATTGAACACGCTAAATGAAATGCATTTAATACTTGGTGGAAAAGCCATATTTGGTCACATGTCCTTTGCATGCCATGACTTCCTGATGTCTGTGACCCAACAACATCAAAAGACTCTTGATATCTTATTTTCTGGTACTCTTACAAGCGATACTATAACGTCTCTGTATTTGAATGGATCTCTATGGAAATTGGGGGGTGGCACTAGATTTAGCTGTAAATTATGCTGGAACAGTATGGAATACGTGGTTGGTAAAATGGCTGTAAGTCATCAAGTCAATCAATTTCCATAGAGATCCATTCAAATACAGAGACGTTATAGTATCGCTTGTAAGAGTACCAGAATATGACCAAATATGGCTTTTCCACCAAGTATTAAATGCATTTCATTTAGCGTGTTCAATACTTTTTTCCTGTGTCATTCCACTTTATTGCACATAACTTTTTTAAAGGATTGGAATGTTACCATTTCTTTTAGCTGTGTAGTTTTATTGAGTTAATAACAATGTCTGGTCAGAATTTCATGTGAGTAGCTGCACTGAAAATATGTTTAATAAAAAAATTGTTGACGTGTCTAATACTTATTTTACCCATTGTATATATATATATATATATATAGTCTCTGTTTGGATCATTATAAATACTGAGTGGTCGCATTGAGTGGTTGCACTTTTCTGGGAGGATAAATATCACCACACAATTGGCCACTTTGAAATTCCGACTGGTTGTTTTTGCCGGACACACGCCAGGCCTCACCTGACCTGTCTTGTGTGACACTATACATTTTAACTAGGCATTTCACTCAGCTCTTACTGAGACCCCAGGCAGCCTGTTCCCCACAGTGTGACTCAGTGGGATTGAGCCCCACAGGGCTGAAAAGTGGCCCAACACTGGGCTCCTCACTGGTTGACTGGAGGAGAGCCCTGACTGAGCCCTGAAATGGCTCTTTCCACCAGCCAGCTGTTGTCTTCTCCTCTGGTCAGTACCCACCTTGACTGACTGCACAGCCTGTATCAGATCCTGCAGCTCCTTCTCTCTCTCCTGGATTCTCTGCTGGAATTTACTCTGTGTCACCCCCAGCTGCTTCTGTGGAAAAAGTATTTTCATGGTGAAATTGTAGTTCACTGCGTTCACATTTGTTAAATAATAAAAATAATACCTTTATTTATATAGCACTTATCAAGCAATACAGCACAAAGTGCTTCACAACACAACAAGAGAAGTAAAATAAACAAAAAGGTGCATTGTTAAAAAAGAGAGAAAAAATAAAAATAAAAATGGATGACACAATAAAAATAAAAGTTTTGTTTTTAAAAACACATCAGAACATATACATCTCAAAGACAACAATTCACTACTCTAAACATGATTCAAAACAAACAAACAAACTAATAATACAATAATAAATAATAATAAAATAATAATAAAAATTAAAACAGATTAAAAGCAATTTTATTAAAATATGTCTTAAGTAATTTCTTAAAAGAGGACATTGACACAGCTGATCTAATTTCAGAAGGCAAGCTGTTCCAGAGCCTATGAGCCTTGACCGAGAAGGCACAATCTCCCTCTCGTTTTCTACCTAGACTCTGGAACAGCCAACAATCCCCTGTCAGAAGACCTCAGTGTGCGGTTTGTCTTATAAGGTGATAAAAGTTCACATATGTATGCAGGTGCTAAGCCATGCATAGCTTTATAAGTAATTAAAGCTATTTTTAAATCAACCCTAAAAGCAATTGGTAGCCAGTGCAAGGATGCCAAAATTGGGGTAATGTGTGTTCACCTATCTGTCCTAGTTAGTAGCCTAGCAGCGGAGTTCTGCACCACCTGGAGTCGAGCTACAACATGACGGCTCAGGCATGAATACAAAGAATTGCAGTAGTCTAGGCGTGATGACACGAAGGCATGTATGATTTTCTCTGTGTCTTTGAATGATAACATTTTTCTGACTCTAGATATATTTCTTAATTGGTAAAAGCATGTCTGGACTGATTTAATTATATGTTGCTCAAAATAGAGATGTTGATCAAAGATCACACCAAGATTTCTAGATTCAGTTTTTCCATTTTGGGCAAGAGAGCCAAGATTAGACTGAATAAAATATGAGACATGCTTAGGGCCAATAATCAAAACTTCCGTTTTCTCCGTGTTGAGTTGGAGGAAGTTTTGAGAAAGCCAGCATTGGACATCATTGAAACAGTTCTGCAAAAGTGTCAATTTGTTAAAATCATTCGGTCTAACTGACAGATATAGCTGCGTATCATCGGCATAGAAATGAAAGGAAATATTATGGTTCTGAATAATTTGGCCAATAGGTAGCATATAAATGGAGAACAAGATTGGGCCAAGGATCGAGCCCTGGGGAATGCCACATTTTAAAATGGCTGAAGAGGACTGAAAATCACCCACTAAAACTGAAAATGTTCTGCTTGCCAGGTAAGAGGCAAACCAGTTCAGAGCAATACCAGAAATACCAATCCAATTTTCAAGTCTATTTAATAGAATTGAGTGGTCAATGGTATCAAATGCTGCACTGAGGTCCAACAGGACAAGGATGGAGCTATCGCCAGAATCCGCATTTAGCAGCAGATCATTTACCACTCTTAGGAGGGCTGTTTCAGTGCTGTGATGTGCCCGAAAACCGGATTGGAATTTTTAAAAGAAATTGTTATTGTTCATTACAGAATTTAGCTGTTTTGAAACCACTTTCTCTAGTACTTTGGAAAGAAAAGGCAGCTGTGAAATGGGTCTAAAATTGTTTAAAACAGAAGTATCTAAATTTGCTTTCTTAAGAAGAGGCTTGACTGTTGCACATTTAAAATAAGAGGGTACACACCCATTAGCCAATGAACTATTAACAATAGCGGCTATGTCCGTGCTAATAGCTTCTAGAACCTCCTTCAGGAGTCTAGTGGGCATAACGTCCATGGGACTGGAGGAGGACTTTAAGTGAGAGATAATAAAAGTTAGATCCTCAATTGAAATGGGTTTAAAGGAGCTTAAAGTAGCGGCGGTCTACTTTGCTGTTTTCAAAGGCTGACGAGAATTTTTCAGCTGTTTGGGAGTTGATAAAGAACGTTTGTCGTTCTTACAGTTTATCGGAAGCTGAGCATCAAATATAACACTAAGATGATCAGAAACACATATGTCCTTCATCTCAAGACTATTTAACTGCAAACCAAGAGTAAAAACCAAATCTAGTGTGTGTCCCTTGTTGTGAGTTGGACTTGAGACATGTTGCACTAAATTAAAAGAGTCAGTGAGATTTAAAAACTCAGTGACAGCAGGATCCGAGACGTCGTCCACATGAAAATTAAAATTGTAAGACTGGAATTGTGATCCCAGGGCACCTGCACACACAACACTGGGGGTGGAAGCCTGTAATGACTCTAGGATGTAATAAACCAGAACTTCGGTGCCGTAAAGTCTGCTGGGACCATCTGGCGTGAAGTTTATGACGTCAAAGAATGCTTCCAGACGTCATGACTTTGGAATAAACGCTTGGACTGTCGTAAAGACAAGCACACAAACAGTGCCATAGTGCCCGCATATGGCGTTATCAGGGCAGGTCAAATCCCTGTCCTTAAACATATTTTCACACACAACACAACATGGTATAGATTGCTTTTGTCCTCAAAAAGCTTAAAAACATACAGATGTGATTGATACTTTTGCTACATTGTACAGTATACACTGGAACTATTCTGGGCACTGGAACATACATTATACACTCTTTCCAGAGAGATAATCATGTATTGTTCAGTTTTTGAGTGTTACATTAGTAAATGCATCCAGTTAACGTACCTGAATTAACAGGGACAACTAGGGTGTAAATGTAATATTCTCAACAGGAGTTCTGGGACCTTTGTGGCATTAATATCAATCACATCTGAGAAAACTGTAGAGATAGGGAGTCTCATGGCAACACAAACTTAGACCTATTCATGTTTGATATCATTTTGATGGTCTCGGTGTGAGTGGTGCACTGGTCTACATGTCCTACATGTGCAACATGGATGGAATGTATATTTCATAACACAGGCGTAAGCTGCCGTTGTGAAATTGCCCTGACAGAAAACCATTCTGTGAAACCCCCTAGAAGGGGGGATGAAAACTGCTGACTGGTTTATGGTTTTACGACCGTCTGCAGCCAGATCAAACGCAGAGTTTGAGCATTTAAGCAAAGGGAACAAAGCCATTGGGGAAGCTGTAACCAGTCTTTCCACACATCCTACTTCAGGTCATTGTGTGTAGCAAATTGCCAGGTATGACAAAGTATTTTTCTTCTGTACTGTATTTGAATTTGGACTGTTAATCTGTAACTGTGTATTGATGATTTAAGTAAATAACTTACCTGGTAATAAATTAGTGAAACTTGATTTGTGTGGTTTCTCTGAAAATTGACGTACTCTGTTCACCGGTAATGGGTTGATTAATTTCCTCAGTCTTAATTTTCCCCCTCAGCTGGTCTAGGGAGGTTGACTATTTAAGCTTAATGTATCACGGAGTATTGCACCTGTAGAACTATGTCTTAAAGTAGATCACCTCCGCCTGGCGGTTATACATGTTGAGAACGGTGGTCGCCAATATTCCTTTCGTCGGTCCCTGAGTCTTAACCATAGAGTATACCTCACGAAGTGGCTTCTTCCACAACCTCTGAGATAACCGCAGATATCTAGCCAGCTGTGAGTAGTGTACAGTCCCGGCCGGATGTATGCTCGGTGGAACAAGCGCATCCAGTTCAGAGAACGTCTTTAAAGTAGAAGGGTTCTTTAACAAATCAAGTGGAAATTGCACATACTAAATCCTAAATTATAATATTAAATGGAGTCAGATAAACGAGTGCAGAATCAGCGTTGGTGATCCCGTGAATCTAAAGAGCAGTCTAACCCAGTTGCAAGAACATTAATATTACTTTATTAACTTTCATAACTTTTCCCTTTTCCCACAGCAATAGCGAAATAAATCACGATTAAACCTTCGCTCCGAGCTATTCCCTCATTGGTCTAGCTGCGCGGAGATTTACAAAATCCCCAGCAATAATAAATTTTTCATGCTTTAATACTAAAGTGGATAAGAATTCTGTGAAGTGCGAAATTAAGTCCTTGTTTGGTTTAGGAGGAGGAGGATAAATTACAGCACAAACAACAGAAACATGGCAGTAGAGTATAAAAGTACTTCAAATGAAGAGAAATTATTCACTGTTACCGAGTGACAGTTAAGATGTGACTTATGTAACTTTAAAAATATATTACAACAATCCCTCTGTTCCCAATTTACCCAATTTTTTCTCCCATTATAACCAGTATCAGAGCTTCCAGTGAAGAGATCCTGTCCTTACCTGTTTCTCAGTCCTTTCTGCTGCAGCTGAGACTGTATCATGGCCTCTGTGTTCATCCATCGCACACAGCAGACAGATACACTGCTGATCGGTACAACAGTAAACATCCAGCAGTTTGTCATGATGAGAGCAGATCTTCTCCTGCAGGTTTCCAGTGGCTTTGACAAGTTTGTGCTTCTTAAAGGCAGGAGATTTATAGTGAGGCTGGAGGTGAGTTTCACAATAAGAGGCCAGACACACCAGACAGGACTTGACAGCTTTGAGCTTTCTCCCAGTGCAGACATCACACGCCACGTCTCCAGGTCCAGCATAACAGTGATCAGGAGGAGCAGCTTGGAGTCTTTTCTTCTTCAGTTTCTCCACCATTTCAGCCAGAATGGTGTTTCTGCCCAGAACAGGTCTTGGAGTGAAGGTCTGTCTGCATTGGGGACAGCTGTAGACACCAGTATGATCATGCTGATCCCAGTAGCCCTTAATACAGCCCATACAGTAACTGTGCCCACAGGGAACAGCCACCGGATCCTTCAGTAGATCAAAACAGATCACACAGCTGAACTGGTCCTGATCCACTGAGATACTAGCCTCAGCCATTTTACTGCTCACACTGACAGAGTTTAGTGTGGTTTCTCTGAAACTGCATTACAGAGAGAATGGGATTGACTTTCTGGTTCTAACCACAGCTGCAGGAGGTGTGGTGTTGGACTGAGGCCAGGCTGAGCAGAGAGTGGATATTTACTCATAAATATCACACACACAAGTGCACACACACACACACACACACACACACACACAAGCACACACACACACACACAAGCACGCACACACACACACAAGTGCACACATAGTGTGTGAGTAGGTTCAGACATTATAGCTTTTTGATTTTATGATCATTTCTTATAATCTAAATTGGGGGGGAGGGGGTGCAGGTGGTGGTGTGTGTGTGTATGTGGGTTTGGGGTGTGTATACTTGTATGTATGGTTTGCGTTTTGTATATTTGTATGTATGGTTTGGGCGTGTGTGTGTGGGAGGGGTGGTGAATGTGTGTGTGGGAAGTTTCTTAAGTAGAGTCTTATAGATAAACAAAATGGAAGGTAGTTTCCCTCTCTTTGTTAAAGAGGACCATCCTACTTTTCCACATGAAACACAATGATGGGTGAGAAATGGGTTAGGGTTAGGGGTTAGGGTTAGGGGTTAGGGTTAGGGGTTAGGGTTAGGGGTTAGGGGTTAGGGTTAGGGGTTAGGGTTAGGGTTAGGGGTTAGGGTTAGGGGTTAGGGGAAATGTGTCCCTGGTGTGAAACGCAATGCTGTCAATCATAAACTGCATCAACGGCTTTACAGTTTTTTACAATCGTTTTCACACTTGTCTCAATACCATGTGCACTTTTTCAAAACACTGAACACATTCACCATATCAGTAGACTATCTGAACTAAACTGTGTATACTTTTGCATTGCTTTGATACAAAAGATATTCAATCACCACTTCTTCCAAAATTCATGAATACCTTTCTCAGTCAGTGTTCACCACCAGCACGATTCTGAACTACAGTAACCTCTCTCAGTCAGTGTTCACCACCAGCACGATTCTGAACTACAGTAAATTTTGCAGGCATTTAGCTGCAGCCAGAGCCACAGTCATTGATCATGTGGTAAATCATGGTCTGTTTCTGAGGGAAGCAGGTTTGAGGGTTCAACCAAACTTGCCTAGATCCACAGTGGCTTCAATAGTGAGGATTTACAGGCAAACCAACAGGTACTATACAGTATTTACAGCATTCTGACTGAAGGCATTCTGATGTGTATATTACAGTAATACTGTGATTTCAGAAGTCTCTAGAAAAAGCTGATGTATCAGTGCACACAAGAAGAAAACAGAAATATAAACCTAACTCCATTTTGGAGTGTACCTTCACTTCTTCCTCTTCGATTCCCTCCCTACACCTGGATCCCTAAGAGATTTACCAGCATCAAACAAACACAAGCGCAATGGCTCTCTCAGAGATGTTAAATCCATGCCAGTTTTAAAAAATCCAGGCCAGGTCTTCAGTCATGCAGGATCAGTTCACCAGTCAGTTTCTCCACCGAAACAGATCATACACAAATTCCACTGTCTCCAGAAAACTCATATTTACATCAATTCTCCCTCCACACTTCTCCCCACAGCTACTTCACACACAGGTGGGGAGTGGCAGGGCTTATATAGAGAGCACAGTACTGGTATAATCCAGTAGGTATAGGTGTGGAGTGGGAGGGCTTATATAGAGAGCAGAATACTGATATAAACAGTATTCTTACAGGTGAATTCCGTGTCTGGAAGCTTTTATGGCTCCCTCTGGTGGAGCCATTGTGCTGGTGCATTTCTCTCTTCTCCCACCTGCCCCCTTCCTTCACCACAATGTGTACAGATATCAGAAGCCAGGTAAACCCCCATAGAAAACCAATCAGCCAATTACCTTGTGAGTGTGATAAAGGCTTCTTATTGCTCACAGTTTATTAAAACATTTCTATGAAATTGCCTTCTGGTAATTTGGCATTCAGCTTGTACAGAGAGGTTATGTTTGCAGTGGCTGTACATATGAACATATTAATTATAGTCATAAATATCTGTTTTTATATCATACCAGTACTTCTTTCCTTGAGCGCAGTGATTTCAGGTTGCATGAGCCATAGACGTTCAGATCAAAAGTAAGATTAATGAATGTTATTATTAAAACTTTTGAAGGATAATTGGGTAATATACACACATACAACCACTGGAGACATAGCATTACTGGGCAAGCTGCTTTGGAGTCACTTGGATACCAGCCATTGTAAAACTGATAGACTGTCAGAAACTGACACGAGGTCGCTGTTGTCCATATTGTGGTCGGCAGTCCGTGTACCGGTAATTCAGCAATGATCAGGGAAGTTTACACTGCGTTAGTCACCTTTACCTCATACCAGGAATGGGCAAGGAGGGCCAAATCTGTTTCTGGATTTCAGACTTAATTATGCACTTAATTATTTATTCAGCCAATCATTTACATTCGCTGATATTTCAGCTTCATTCAGAGATATGAACAGCAGCTGATGAATGTTCTTGTGCCTGTATGCATGTATTTTAGTGTTTAATTGTGCTCTAATCTGCGAGTGGATCGGTGTTGTTCTGTATGACTAATTAGTTGCTTGGGACAGGGTAAGTGGCTGCTTGAGCCCACCCCGCCTTAAACATACGTGACGCAATTACGTCATCAGTTTTTCAGAAAGTTCCAGCTCAAACGCTCTGTTAATTTGCCCAAAAGGCTGATGTGATGAACGATTTAAACGAAATCACAGCATAAAAGTAGCCTATGCTTTTTTTTTCAACATCTGCATATAGTATCTTCTTTATTGTTGTCCATTCTCTTTATTCCTTAATATGTTCTACATTTTATTTGGTTGCCATTTCCATACCTTCACAAACAATCACAGGACACAATATGTCAAGTCAAGTTAAACTTTATTATTGTCTTTTAAGAAAAATATGCCAAAAAACAATACACAATATAAAAAATTTTTTAAAGTGTAAAACCTTATGGCTGCAGGAGTGAATGAGTGTTCTTGCCTTGTGTGTATTTAGTGTTGTAACAGTCAGCCACTCCCCCATGTACTCTTATTGCATAGGCTGGTATAGTGTAGTATTGTAGGAGGTAGCTACTCCCCCATGTACTCTTATTGCATAGGCTGGTATAGTGTAGTATTGTAGGAGGTAGCTACTCCCCCATGTACTCTTATTGCATAGGCTGGTATAGTGTAGTATTGTAGGAGGTAGCTACTCCACTGCCTGTTCTTGCACATCTAATGTTAGCCAAACTACTCATGAATCACATTAAATGACATTACATTGCAATCAGCAAGAAGGGACAGAAGGCCCAGTAATAATCTCCCGGGGTGTGTCCCAAAACTCAAAAAATGCACTCTCCCTTCCTCCACGACCACATCTTCTCTTCCGCCCCCCAGAAATGGATCTTTGTGTTTTAATCTATTGTTGCTGATTACATCTTAATTATGTATGAAATGTTACATATGAATGTCTCGACGCAAACCGCAATGTCAGGTACATTGTATACTGTACATGTAAATACTTGTATTGGAAACGTTCAGGCAGTTTTGCATCCTTCCGGGTAGGAGAGGAGTGGTTGTGGGGGAGTGGAGGAAAGGAGGAGGGAAGTGAAGAATATTGGGACGCACTCCAGGGCCGTGTCCGAATCAGCACACTTCCACACTGCTGAGTAGCCTTGGTGAGTAGATAAGACAAGAAAGTCGTTGAGTAGGCGCACATTTTTCAAATTGCAGTACACTTGAAACACCCGGATGACACACTTACTTCCGGGGTTCCACTGAGTACATTCGGGAACACACTTTTCAAGAAGTACACAAACATTTTGGTCACACAAATATGACGTGAAGCTTCGTTTTTAAAAAATGAGGAGCAGCTTCACTGACGTTTTCCTTCAAATACAATAAAAAAACAACACCTGACATGGCAGCGCAAGGGTGGGGCTCAGGGTAGCCAGATCTGGCAAGACATTAAATCCAAATGGCAACCCAAAACTATCCCAAAATATATTTTTAACCGAAATCAACGTATTTTAAATAGAAATCATCTTATTTTTACTTTTTAAAATAAGTGCATGCTTTGCGACTTTTTATTTTTACCTGTGACTGCACTTTGAAAGTATCCCAATTTAGCTGTAAAACCGCGGACATGGCAACACAGGTGGGTTGTCTAATGACCTGCTTACGACACTTCCACAGTACAATTGGAATAGTATAGTATGGCAGATATTTTTTGCAGACTGTTAAACAGTGCACATTAAACAGCACACTTCTGCCAGTGCACTGTACGCAGGAGACAGGGCGCAGTAGATAGGGCTCTGATTCGGACACAGTGCACTGTACACAGGAGACAAGGCGCAATAGATAGGGCTCTGATTCGGACAGAGTGCACAATATGCAGGAGACAGGGCGCAGTAGATAGGGCTCTGATTCGGACACAGTGTACAGTATGCAGGAGACAGGGCGCAGTAGATAGGGCCCTGATTCGGACACAGTCCACAGTATGCAGGAGACAGGGCGCAGTAGATAGGGCTCTGATTCAGACACAGTGTACAGTATGCAGGAGACAGGGCGCAGTAGATAGGGCTCTGATTCGGACACAGTGCACTGTATGCAGGAGACAGGGTGCAGTAGATAGGGCTCTGATTCAGACACAGTGCACTGTACACAGGAGACAGGGCGCAGTAGATAGGGCTCTGATTCAGACACAGTGCACTGTACGCAGGAGACACGGCGCAGTAGATAGGGCTCTGATTCGGACACAGTGTACTGTACGCAGGAGACAGGGTGCAGTAGATAGGGCTCTGATTCAGACACAGTGCACTGTACGCAGGAGACAGGGCGCAGTAGATAGTGCTCTGATTCAGACACAGTGCACTGTACGCAGGAGACACGGCACAGTAGATAGGGCTCTGATTCGGACACAGCCCAGAAATGAAGGTAAATTAAACTATAATGGAAATCAGAGAGATGAAGACACCCATGTGAGTGGACAAAGCACTGAACTCTACGATATCAAACAGACGTAACCGCTTGCTTCTATTGGAGATTACAGCAAACAATAACCCGTCCAGTGCACCGAACCTCAATTTCACCTTAGGCCAAGGGGCCTCAATCTTATCCAATAAGGACCGGTGTGGGTGCAGGCTTTTCTTCCAACCAAGCATTAACACGCCTGATTCTACTAATAAAGGTCCTACCAAAGACTCTAGTGGTTGGTTTGTAGAATCAGGTGTAACTGCTTGGTTGGAACAAAAGTCTGAACCCACACCGGCTAAAACAGAAGCACAAGTACGGGGTGAAAAGTTACACAAAGCAATTGGGGTGAAAAGTTACACACGGCTAAAAGCAGGTTTGTTCATAGATTCCTGTGTTTTCTGACGTTTGATTAAATATCAGCTCAGATCACTCCTCCCTAAGGGAGACTGTTATTAGGATGTGTTGCCATGGAAACACAGTTAATGAGGGACACACCTGGACCGGCACCAGAGGTTCTGCTGGATCACTCAGAGATTAATATTGTGATATATATTCCATTAAATCCATTGGTCACCTGTGACAATATGTATTGATTATATTTGAATGTGTATCTGTGAATGTATTAAGAGCAATATACAGAATGTATAAATGTATTAAGAGCACAGAGCACAGAAACACATTCTCTGTCTCTCTGACTAGAAGGAGCTGAAAGCTACAGTTGTTGTGGTAAGTCTGATAAGATGTTCCTAAACAATGGTTATTTTGGGTCCCGTCCAAGGCGTTCCTAGGCAACAGTTACTAAGTTGGTCGGATAAAAAGTTGGATCTCCGGACACAGGGTATCTGACCACTATTGTATCAGACCCTGGTTTTAGTACAAAATGAGCACAGAAACACAGAGTGATAAATTAATTAAAATGCACTTTCACAGAATGCCATAAAGTTAATAAATAGAATGGTCACAGTGAGATATAGACATTTCTGTGAATATGAACGCTGAGTCTGACTATAAAAGTTGAAGCCA
This sequence comes from Ilyophis sp. 1 JC-2022, assembly GCA_022702515.1. Taxonomy (NCBI): domain Eukaryota; kingdom Metazoa; phylum Chordata; class Actinopteri; order Anguilliformes; family Synaphobranchidae; genus Ilyophis; species Ilyophis sp. 1 JC-2022. The sequence continues at coordinate 107,909,404 of CM040396.1, forward strand.
CAGTTATTTTTTACACACAGTTAGCTGTCCAGAGAGTTGGAGAAGAACTTGGGTATTGTCCAAACACCTGGTGTCTGATCACCATGGTTACTCAGTTCTCTATGCAAAATGTTGCTGTCCGGTGGGGCGGGGCGGATCTGGAGATGGGTTACTGGGAATCTGCGGGGAGGAGTTTGAGAACTCTCCTCACGGGGCGGAGCCGGGTGGTTGAGAAACCAGGTGTGACCTAGATACAATCCAATAGGAGAGGCCCTACGAAGGAAAGTTTTGAAGGTTCTGGACACGGGATGACGCTAATAAAACAGGGCGGAGCCAGAGATTGATGTCTGGAAAAACCAATGAGGCCTGAGAAGACAACATTACGTGGAGAAGTGGGAGGGACTTTGTGACAAGAAAACTGTATAAAAGTTAAACTAAAACTGATCATTTTTGAGTGTCTCTGTGGAGATGTTATGACTTTGATTGAGCGGTGTATGGAATAAAGTCTGGCATTTTTGATAGTCTCTGCGGGGGCACTACGCTAGACTTTTGTTGTACGTTGTATGGAATAAAGTCTAGCATTCTCTGAGATTACTGCCTCATCCTTTTTATTTGAAAACTTATAAAGAGATTGGGTCCAAAAGTTGAAAACTTTGAAATTCTTGTTACTTGTAAACCACGACAAATTAGCGGGGTCGGCAGGATTGGATCAAGTAACCACGACAAATTAGTGGGGTCGGCAGGATTGGATCCAGTAACCACAACAATCCCCCCCAAAACTCTGCGATTATACCACTTGAATGAATATATTTTAAAACAGAAATTCTTTTTTCAATAAAATGTTCAGTGTTAAATTAACTCAAATAGAGGACATTTGACATTAGAACTGAATTGACACTTTTGAAAATGGAAATTTTACTGTGCACTCATACATAATATTGGAACACATGCTTAACCCTTGTGTTGTATTCATATTATATCTGCACCCCGTGTCCACAGGGTACAAAATGACCCTCACTAGACCCCCTGTGATGTTACGTTCCTCTGCTTTTTGTTTCCCCTGTTTTGCGTTTCGTTTTGGCTTTTGGGCTGCTGTTTTTCTTTGTGTCTCCCATACAGGTGGAGTTGGGCTACTGACGTCATGGTCCTACGTGGAAATCCTGGGAGCTACGCTGGTGGAAGGACGCACGCCGTTGCCTGGCAACCTTCTTCAGGAGATGCGTGGAGACGGGGACGCTTTGCCGCGGGATTTGGAAGGATGTTCGTAGCTGGGGACGCAGAGGACCGTCGCGGAGCAGCCGGATTGGAAAGATGCGAGAGTATATATATCTTGCCTCCGTCCGCATCACCAATTCGAGTTCCTGACGCTAGCGGTTAACACAACTTAACACTTGAGTTCTGTGTTAACAGACTACAATAGATAGCCCGTGAATTGACTAAACTGCTGAATATCGCTACAGCAACCGTCCCGCTAGACCAGGAGGAGAAGACCCTTTTGTCATCTGGACGTGGTTCTGATTTTGGACACTTGCTGCCTGGTGAGAGCATGCAGCCTGTGTAGCCGAACTGTAAATATTGTAAATCTATCACATGTTTAGAGAATAGCTAAATTTGTTTCAACCGTACCTGTCTGTGTTATTAAACATGTTGTCTTTTAAATCACTTTGCGCTTGATTGGTTTTATCTATGAGGTTGTGGTTTGCGTTTAAGTGGCTTAGTGTTACCTCCACTACTGTACACCTGGTTATTGCAACACAGGTGGATTTTGGGACGTAACAGTGATAAAAGCCTCCTCACTGAATTATAAATAAATAACCTGTCATTCATCAATAAACCAGTGAATAATTGTGCTTTCCAACTTCGCAGTCCAGACAGACTGCATTTCTTCAGTCTACACTACTCATTTTTTACGATAAAACAAACATAATTGATTTTCTTGCTGTAATAGATGTGTGGTGCTTAATTTGGATTACTTCTGATTTCATAACTGCAGGGATATGAGACTCATAAGACAATTTTTGTACTTTGATAGTGTACTGCTTTATATATAATTTTTCTGTCTCATTTGAGTGTTTTTCCCTCTTTAATTACAGCTGATCTTCCCTTCACTCTCTGCCTCATCCCAGATCACACAGTTTTACAGAGGATCCAGTATAAACCCCAAACCCAGGATAGAGGGGCTGAGTGAATGTGGTCTGGACTCTGTGCAGGAGGGTCATTGTGTCAGAGACGCTGTAGAAGGACAGAGTTCCTGCCCTGTGATCCAGGTACACTCCTATTCTGGAGGAGGAGGGAGCAGAGATTTCAGTGTCCACATTATTGTGCAGGAAATAGTCACCAAAAAGAAAGCAACGCAAACTCCAGGACTTGTCACTACCTCCCAGAGCAGAGTCATTACCATCTCCTTTCCTGCTGATCTCTTTATATGACACTGCTATATCAACCACACTCCCACTCCACTCAGCCTCCCAGTAACAGCGTCCAGACAGACCCTCTCTGCACAGCACTTGGGCCCAGTACTCAAATCTCTCTGGATGATCAGGATATGTCTGGATCTCTCCCACCCAGGTCACCTCTCTGTTCCCCTCAGACAGACGGAGGTGTTTATTCGCTGTGTTGGGGTCCAGTGTGAGCCGACAGGAATCTGATAGAGGAGAAAAAGAGAAGAGAGCTCAGTGATCATAATAATAAACTTACATCACTTACATATTTTACAAACATTTTCACTTCATGTTTTAAACCTTTCTTATGGAATATTTATTAATTTATTTATCTATATATTAAAAAAATTAATTTACCCTCACCCTCCTGTCCTGCCAGTCCCCCACTTTCGCTCGTACACGGACTGGTGGGAAGGAACCCCTAAAGTCTGTGCTGAATCTGCACCCTCATTTACATGAGGCAGGGAGCCCCCCCAGAACGGACCCCCCCTGTGCTGCTCTCCAGCCCCCACCATCCACCCTCCTCAAATGGGCCAGTTTGGTCAGACCTGCCCTAATGAACAGGGCTTTTAACCAGGGCACAATAAGAGGGGGCAGATTGAGCAGGGCATTATTAAAAATGGGCTCCTCCATTGTGCACAAACATTGTGCCCTGAGCCAGTACTGCCCCAACCAGGGGCAAATAGTAGTACAGTGGTTAAGGAACTGGATTTGTAACCGAAAGGTCGCAGGTTCGAGTCCCACGTAGGACACTGCCGTTGTACCCCTGAGCAAGGTACTTCACCTGAATTGCTTCAGTATATATCCAGCTGTAAATGGATACTATGTATAAATGCAAAAAAATGCTGTGTAAGTCGCTCTGCATAAGAGCGTCTGCTAAATGCCTATAATGTAATGTAATGTAAATACAGCACCGCTGCCCTGAGCCAGTACTGCCCCAACCAGGGGCAAATACAGCACCTCTGCCCTGAGCCAGTACTGCCCCAACTAGGGGCAAATACAGCACCTCTGCCCTGAACCAGTACTGCCCCAGTTGTCCCGACCAGGGGCAAAAACAGCACCGCTGCCCCAAGCAGAAAAACTGCAGCAGAGACATTTGGCATGTTGGAAGAAAGCCATCAGGTGCTGACAGCACCGCTAACCTCCACAATGCTAATGCTACCAGGCTGTTTAAAATCAACACCCGTCCTCTAAGGAAACCTGTGGAAGAAGCCATTTACACTTGTAACGGTTAGGGTTTGTAACAATGAGCCAAACTCGACAAAACAAAACACAATTTACAGAACAAGTCACTCACAAACGCGAGGACCACTAAAAGAGACTCAGTAGCAAAATAATAAACAACCCACTAACACGGGTGTGGCTCGTAGACACGAGCAGAAAAGTAAGAGAACAGAGACTCCTAAACAGAAATACACGAGCATAAACTCGAAAAGGACAAAACAAGAATCACCTTCGGAACGTAGACAATAACGCCCGATAAGGTGAAAAATAAATTTAAAAATAATAAACGTCTCACTCTCAATATAGCAGAGAGTAGAAGAGAATAAAAAACTAAAATAACGAAAGGGACTAATCCCTAAAGACCTTCAAGGGCAGCTAAAGCCAATCTAGTAGTGAAAATATAGAACAGCTATTTCTAACCAACCCTGACTACGTGAAGGCACAAAATTACAAAGAAGTGCCAGGAAGCAGAAGTGAGAGGTTTAAATACCGAGCAGGTAATCGGACAGGTGAAACAAATGATAAGCGGGGAGAAGCAAAACCCTGAACCAGAACGTGGAAAAAATCCGATAGACTGCTTACCGGAGAGAGAGGATGAGAACCGTACAGAAACAGGAAAAAATAGCCATGGACCATGACACCACCATGACACCACCATGACATCCTGGCGCATGTCATGAATATAGAAAATACTTTCAATAATATTTTTCTTCATATTACCTCATATTCTCACGTTGCTTAATTCGGTTAATCATCATCATCATCATCATCATTCATCAACCCGCTTATTCCTATTCAGGGTCACAGGGGGTGCTGGAGCCTATCCCAGCATGCATTGGGCGAGAGGCAGGAATACACCCTGGACAGGCCGCCAATCCATCACAGAGCACTCACACCATTCACTCACTCATTCATACCTATGTGCAATTTAGAGTCTCCAATTAGCCTAACCTGCATGTTTTTGGACTGTGGGAGGAAACCGGAGTACCCGGAGGAAACCCACGCTGACACGGAGAGAACATGCAAACTCCACACAGAAAGGCCCTCGGCCGGGATTCGAACTCGGTACCTTCTTGCTGTGAGGCGACAGTGCTAACCACTGCACCACCGTGCCGCCTGTTAATTCGGTTAATGTTGGTTTAATTACAGACTCACATTGTAAGAAGTCCTCTCTGGTCCCTAGAATATGGACGTCTTCCACTGTAGAGAGAGATCACAAGAAAGATGAGCTCCTAAAGATAACCTTCATATCATAATTCCTGCAGAAATGGAAATCTATTTTAACAAATTAAATGCATGTAAATCATGAAACTGCAGCTCATTCAGGAATAATGCAAATATAAAATAAAAAGTTTGATTAATATCACATAATATCTTGGTGAGAGCTGAAGGATCAGTAGTTTTGGCAGTCCTGGTTGCCATGGTGAGCAGACAGAGGGCAGGTAGCAGAGGCCCTGTTTACACTCATATCCAATACAGACTCCCACACACTTATTATGGGATGTAGTTTGTCAGTGAAAGGCTGACGGGAGAAAACACACACTGGAGCGTTTACATTCAGATCCAATATCAGCTAAATACAACCAAAACTACCTCCAGATGCGATTATAATCACAAATCTGATCCATATCCAAATTCTTACTTTTAGACTACAGTCATCAAATGTGATGCATTGGATTAGTTCATAACTTGGATATATGTGGCAGAAAAAGACGAGTGTTCACAGGGCCAGAGATACAGGATCGTACAGTAGAGTCACCAACGTTTCTCCCAGTGATGTCACTAGTGAAAGGCTGATTAGTCACTAGAAGTTGCAGGATGACATATTTATGTAAAGAAGCACCAGACAGTCATGTGAAAGTATGAGGAAGACCTAAATGTGCTTTCATCTCAATCAAAGGGAATAATGAGAAAAGATTCCACTCCCCAGGAATGCTGCATCTCTCCACCCATCTCACAAATCTCTGCTGGTGTTTTACAGCAGTGCAAACTGCTTTACTGCACAGGATCAGCTATCACGTGCAGAAAAATTAAAACCTTTGTGCTGCTATTAACTGTCATAACAGGATAGAAAGTGACATTTAAACGATATATGCATATAAAAAACATGTATGTACATTATAGTAGGTGTCTTCACATTAGAAAGCTTGTTCAACTTAAACAAGCCCCAGCTATGACCCCGGTTTTATTGACAAATTATCGCGCTTCACTTTTTGCTCCATTTTAATATTTTTAAACCCAGCGTGGGTCCGGTTCTGCCTGGGTTGTCATCTGTAAACCTTTTATGAATTGTGTAATAAATAATTTTTCTGTTTTACTTACCATGTCTGGTGTTGCACTGTGGCGGGTGGGTTCCTGTAGGAATAAAATAAGTTGCTACGGTTGGGTGATGGAGGAACAGTCTCTGCTCACTCCTGTCAGACTCATGGCTCCACAAAGTATCTACAACACTTTACTCATTTTCACAAAAGATCAACAATTGTTCTTTTTAATTACAGGAATTATTGGGAAGTTGTTTCAGTAGTTCTAACCTGTTTGAGAGATTTTGACTAATTCCCTCTTGAAGACGTCCTCCAGTCGCTCATTCAGTTCAGAGACAGATGTCCTCACAGCCTCAAAAGAGACATGTGGACTGACAGTGATGCTGGGTAAGTCTCCAGGTCCAGGAGGGGAACACAGAGACTGACAGCTCTGCAGAAAGACAGAGAACAGTCTCAATGCTAATTCCTGTGCACATGCCAGGAGCAGATCTTTGTAAATGAGGAACACGCCTCACCATGTAATAGAATGTACGTAGTGCTGACTGTCAGAGAGCCAGTGATGTTACCTGGAGGAAATGGATGTGATCCTCTGTGTGTGAAAGCTGCTCCAGCTCAGCGTCTCTCCTCCTCAGCTCAGCAATCTCCTGCTCCAGTCGCTCCAGGAGTCCTTCAGCCCGACTCACTTCAGCCTTCTCCTGATCTCTGATCAGCTCTTTCACCTCAGAGTGCCTTCTCTCAATGAAGCGGATCAGCTCAGTAAAGATCCTCTCACTGTCCTCCACTGCTGCCTGTGCAGAGCGCTGTTAGGAGACACAGAGAGAGGAGGTCTGTATGTGCAGAGCGCTGTTAGGAGCACAGAGAGAGGAGGGCTGTATGTGCAGAGCGCTGTTAGGAGCACAGAGAGAGGAGGGCTGTATGTGCAGAGCGCTGTTAGGAGACACAGAAAGAGGAGGGCTGTATGTGCAGAGTGCTGTTAGGAGCACAAAGAGAGCAGGCCTGTCTGTGCAGAGCGCTGTTAGGAGCACAGAGAGAGGAGGGCTGTATGTGCAGAGCGCTGTTAGGAGACACAGAGAGAGGAGGGCTGTATGTGCAGAGCGCTGTTAGGAGACACAGAAAGAGGAGGGCTGTATGTGCAGAGTGCTGTTAGGAGCACAGAGAGAGGAGGGCTGTATGTGCAGAGCGCTGTTAGGAGACACAGAGAGAGGAGGGCTGTATGTGCAGAGCGCTGTTAGGAGCACAGAGAGAAGAGGGCTGTATGTGACAGAGCCATTTTTTGGTTTCTTGTGTAGTTGTGAAACCAAACTTTCTATTACTCTCCATACTTCTTATTCCACCACTCTTGCCACCTGTCTCCTCCTACACCATTCACACCATCAACACCATTCATATCTCACTCAGACTATACCTTTATACACCCTCCAGGTTGCTATTACTTTTTACCTTTATACACTCAGATAATTAACCTTTTATCGGCAAAACCATTAATGGGAGTCGATGGGCACGTTTTGAAAACTGATGCGATATAATGTGGATGCTGTAACCAGGTGATTTGACATTACCTTTTTGTGCTTTCATTACTTCTTTGTATCACTTCCAGGTTCTTTAAACTACTTGCCACAAAATAAATCACCATATTTTAACACTTTCACCTTCTTTAGATCTCTTTATACCGCTTTACCACCTCATACCATTTCAACCTTTTATTTAGCACCTAACACTATACCACCATATTACCATCTTTTCTAAACCATTTCCAGCAATTGATACCACTGCGAAGCAACTACACCTACAATTTATTTAGGAATTGTTAATCTAGTTTCTTCTCCTCACCATATTCCCTTTCATCTCCACTAGCTCCCCTTTCTTAACGTTTTCTTTCTCTTTCCGACACATGATTCCCATTCTCTTCTCATGCGACTCCGCTAATCTATTAAAACGCTACTAAAACATCGCAAACAACGCACTACTTTTTACCGCTTCATTCCGTGACTGTTTCTCCTGTTCCTGTAATTATCCGGTCCCATCTTATTTGTATCTTCCGCTCAGTCAAATGCTCTGTCCAGACCAGACAAACTCGCACTAGTTCCACAGTCGAGTCCAACCGTCAGAAATGAAATTCGCGGCAGTTAACATGACTGCTTACCGCTGTTTACACACCACATTTCTCTTCCGGTTACACCAATATGGACCATGGGAATTTGAAAATAATGTTAGCAAAACAAGGTTTTACTTAAGACGTGTTTGGTATATCTGAATGTATTAATGACTGTGTTTGTGTAAAATATATGGTAATTGTTTTTGTGGGGAAATTGAATGTTTGGTGCGAGGGGGAGGGCTTGTTTATTTAAACTGAGGTAAATTATGGGGTAAATCCAGTCCACTTAGTTCACTGTTCCAGGGAGGGAGGAGGCAGAACAGCGAGACAAGAAGGAAGGTGATACTTCGGCTTAGAGTGGAGCCGCAACCTGGTCCAGTTATTGATTTATTTGGTGTGTGTGTTTTTTTTATTCTCCTGTTGCATATATATATATATATATATATATATATATATATATATATATATAGACAATGGGGGAAATATGTATTAGACACGTCAACAATTTTTTTATTAAACATATTTTCAGTGCAGCTACTCACATGAAATTCTGACCAGACATTGTTATTAACTCAATAAAACTACACAGCTAAAAGAAATGGTAACATTCCAATCCTTTAAAAAAGTTATGTGCAATAAAGTGGAATGACACAGGAAAAAAGTATTGAACACGCTAAATGAAATGCATTTAATACTTGGTGGAAAAGCCATATTTGGTCACATGTCCTTTGCATGCCATGACTTCCTGATGTCTGTGACCCAACAACATCAAAAGACTCTTGATATCTTATTTTCTGGTACTCTTACAAGCGATACTATAACGTCTCTGTATTTGAATGGATCTCTATGGAAATTGGGGGGTGGCACTAGATTTAGCTGTAAATTATGCTGGAACAGTATGGAATACGTGGTTGGTAAAATGGCTGTAAGTCATCAAGTCAATCAATTTCCATAGAGATCCATTGCACATAACTTTTTTAAAGGATTGGAATGTTACCATTTTTTTAGCTGTGTAGTTTTATTGAGTTAATAACAATGTCTGGTCAGAATTTCATGTGAGTAGCTGCACTGAAAATATGTTTAATAAAAAAATTGTTGACGTGTCTAATACTTATTTTACCCATTGTATATATATATATATATATATATATATATATATATATATATATATATATATATAGTCTCTGTTTGGATCATTATAAATACTGAGTGGTCGCATTGAGTGGTTGCACTTTTCTGGGAGGATAAATATCACCACACAATTGGCCACTTTGAAATTCCGACTGGTTGTTTTTGCCGGACACACGCCAGGCCTCACCTGACCTGTCTTGTGTGACACTGTACATTTTTACTAGGCATTTCACTCAGCTCTTACTGAGACCCCAGGCAGCCTGTTCCCCACAGTGTGACTCAGTGGGATTGAGCCCCACAGGGCTGAAAAGTGGCCCAACACTGGGCTCCTCACTGGTTGACTGGAGGAGAGCCCTGACTGAGCCCTGAAATGGCTCTTCCAGCAGCCAGCTGTTGTCTTCTCCTCTGGTCAGTACCCACCTTGACTGACTGCACAGCCTGTATCAGATCCTGCAGCTCCTTCTCTCTCTCCTGGATTATCTGCTGGAATTTACTCTGTGTCGCCCCCAGCTGCTTCTGTGGAAAAAGTATTTTCATGGTGAAATTGTAGTTCACTGCGTTCACATTTGTTAAATAATAAAAATAATACCTTTATTTATATAGCACTTATCAAGCAATACAGCACAAAGTGCTTCACAACACAACCAGAGAAGTAAAATAAACAAAAAGGTGCATTGTTAAAAAATAAAAATAAAAATGGATGACACAATAAAAATAAAAAAATTGTTTTTAAAAACACATCAGAACATATACATCTCAAAGACAACAATTCACTACTCTAAACATGATTCAAAACCAAACAAACTAATAATAAAAATTAAAACAGATTAAAAGCAATTTTATTAAAATATGTCTTAAGTAATTTCTTAAAAGAGGACATTGACACAGCTGATCTAATTTCAGAAGGCAAGCTGTTCCAGAGCCTAGGAGCCTTGACCGAGAAGGCACGATCTCCCTCTCGTTTTCAACCTAGACTCTGGAACAGCCAACAATCCCCTGTCAGAAGACCTCAGTGTGCGGTTTGTCTTATAAGGTGATAAAAGCTCACATATGTATGCAGGTGCTAAGCCATGCATAGCTTTATAAGTAATTAAAGCTATTTTAAAATCAACCCTAAAAGCAATTGGTAGCCAGTGCAAGGATGCCAAAATTGGGGTAATGTGTGTTCTCCTATCTGTCCTAGTTAGTAGCCTAGCAACGGAGTTCTGCACCACCTGGAGTCGAGCTATAGCATGACGGCTCAGGCATGAATACAAAGAATTGCAGTAGTCTAGGCGTGATGACACGAAGGCATGTATGATTTTCTCTGTGTCTTTGAATGATAACATTTTTCTGACTCTAGATATATTTCTTAATTGGTAAAAGCATGTCTGGACTGATTTATTTATATGTTGCTCAAAATAGAGATGTTGATCAAAGATCACACCAAGATTTCTAGATTCAGTTTTTCCATTTTGGGCGAGAGAGCCAAGATTAGACAGAATAAAATCTGAGACATGCTTAGGGCTAATAATCAAAACTTCCGTTTTCTCCGTGTTGAGTTGGAGGACGTTTTGAGAAAGCCAGCTCTGGACATCATTAAAACAGTTCTGCAAAAGTGTCAATTTTTTAAAGTCATTCGATCTAACTAACAGATATAGCTGTGTATCATCGGCATAGAAATGAAAGGAAATATTATGGTTCTGAATAATTTGGCCAATAGGTAGCATATAAATGGAGAACAAGATTGGGCCAAGGATCAAGCCCTGGGGAATGCCACATTTTAAAATTGCTGAAGAGGACTGAAAATCACCCACTAAAACTGAAAAAGTTCTGCTTGCCAGGTAAGAGGCAAACCAGTTAAGAGCAATACCAGAAATACCAATCCAATTTTCAAGTCTATTTAATAGAATTGAGTGGTCAATGGTATCAAATGCTGCACTGAGGTCCAACAGGACAAGGATGGAGCTATCGCCAGAATCCGCATTTAGCAGCAGATCATTTACCACTCTTAGGAGGGCTGTTTCAGTGCTGTGATGTGCCAGAAAACCGGATTGGAATTTTTCAAAGAGATTGTTATTGTTCATTACAGAATTTAGATGTTTTGAAACCACTTTCTCTAGTACTTTGGAAAGAAAAGGCAGCTGTGAAATGGGTCTAAAATTGTTTAAAACAGAAGTATCTAAATTTGCTTTCTTAAGAAGAGGCTTGACTGTTGCACATTTAAAATAAGAGGGTACACACCCATTAGCCAATTAACTATTAACAATAGCGGCTATGTCCGTGCTAATAGCTCCTAGAACCTCCTTCAGGAGTCTCGTGGGCATAACGTCCATGGGACTGGAGGAGGACTTTAAGTGAGAGATAATAAAAGTTAGATCCTCAATTGAAATGGGTTTAAAGGAGCTTAAAGTAGCGGTGGTATGATAACAATCGTTAACAGAATGTGCAGAGGGGGTGATGTTAGTTCTAATGTTGTCAATCTTATCTACAAAAAATCGTAAGAACCTTTCGCAGTACTCAGAAGAAGTTTCAGAGAAAACATTTGGAGAAGGATTTAAAATATGGTCTATGGTCTGAAACAAAAATCTAGAATTTTGACCATTTTCGGTTATCAGGTCAGAAAAATACTTCGTTCTGGCTTTTTTAACTGCCTGGTTATATTTTAAGAACAGGTCTTTCATATGGAGATAGCAAACTGGTAAATTAGATATCTTCCATTTTCGTTCCGCTCGCCTTTGTTCTCTCTTTAAATTGTGTAACTTCGCATCATTCGGCCAGGGGAGATTTTTTTCGGTCGACTTTGACCTGCATTTAAAAGAGGCGATATCATAAAGTGTGGACAAGCATGTACTATTAAAATTTTCTACGAATTCATCTGTGTTAAAATTAGGGTTACAGTCTACTTTGCTGTTTTCAAAGGCTGACGAGAATTTTTCAGCTGTTTGGGAGTTGATGAAGCGAGAGCGAAAAGAAAGTTTGTCGTTCTTACAGTTTATCGGAAGCTGAGCATCAAATATAACACTAAGATGATCAGAAACACATATGTCCTTCATCTCAAGACTATTTAACTGCAAACCAAGAGTAAAAACCAAATCTAGTGTGTGTCCCTTGTTGTGAGTTGGACTTGAGACATGTTGCACTAAATTAAAAGAGTCAGTGAGATTTAAAAACTCAGTGACAGCAGGATCCGAGACGTCGTCCACATGAAAAGTAAAATCCCAGCAATAATTTTTTTTTCGTGCTTTAATACTAAAGGGGATAAGAATTCTGCGAAGTGCGAAATGAAGTCCTTGTTTGGTTTAGGAGGACGATAAATTACAGCACAAACAACAGAAACATGGCAGTAGAGTATAAACATTGTGAAATGAAGTCCTTGTTTGGTTTAGGAGGACGATAAATTACAGCACAAACAACAGGAACATGGCAGTAGAGTATAAACATCAGTACTTCAAATGAAGATAAATTATTCACTGTTACCGAGTGACAGTTAAGATGTGACTTATGTAACTTATGTAAATATTACAACAATCCCTCTGTTCCCAATTTTCCCAACAGTATCAGAGCTGCCAGTGAAGAGATCCAGTCCTTACCTGTTTCTCAGTCCTTTCTGCTGCAGCTGAGACTGTATCATGGCCTCTGTGTTCATCCATCGCACACAGCAGACAGATACACTGCTGATCGGTACGACAGTAAACATCCAGCAGTTTGTTATGATGAGAGCAGATCTTCTCCTGCAGGTTTCCAGTGGCTTTGACCAGTTTGTGCTTCTTAAAGGCAGGAGATTCATAGTGAGGCTGGAGGTGAGTTTCACAATAAGAGGCCAGACACACCAGACAGGACTTGACAGCTTTGAGCTTTCTCCCAGTGCAGACATCACACGCCACGTCTCCAGGTCCAGCATAACAGTGATCAGGAGGAGCAGCTTGGAGTCTTTTCTTCTTCAGTTTCTCCACCATTTCAGCCAGAATGGTGTTTCTGCCCAGAACAGGCCTTGGAGTGAAGGTCTGCCTGCATTGGGGACAGCTGTAGACACCAGTATGATCATGCTGATCCCAGTAGCCCTTAATACAGCCCATACAGTAACTGTGTCCACAGGGAACAGCCACCGGATCCTTCAGTAGATCAAAACAGATCACACAGCTGAACTGGTCCTGATCCACTGAGATACTAGCCTCAGCCATTTTACTGCTCACACTGACAGAGTTTAGTGTGGTTTCTCTGAAACTGCATGACAGAGAGAATGGGATTGACTTTCTGGTTCTAACCACAGCTGCAGGAGGTGTGGTGTTGGACTGAGGCCAGGCTGAGCAGAGAGTGGATATTTACTCATAAATATCACACACACACACACACACACACACACACAAGCACACACACACAAGCGCACACACACACACAAGCACACACACACACACACACACACACACACACACAAGTGCACACATAGTGTGTGAGTAGGTTCAGACATTATAGCTTTTTGATTTTATGATAATTTCTTATAATCTAAATTGGGGGGGGGGGGGGGTGCAGGTGGTGGTGTGTGTGTGTATGTGGGGTTGGGGTGTGTATATTTGTATGTATGGTTTGGGTTTTGTATATTTGTATGTATGGTTTGGGTTTTGTATATTTGTATGTATGGTTTGGGCGTGTGTGTGTGGGAGGGGTGGTGAATGTGTGTGTGGGAAGTTTCTCAAGTAGAGCCTTATAGATAAACTAAATGGAAGGTAGTTTCCCTCTCTTTGTTAAAGAGGACCATCCTACTTTTCCATATAAAACACAATGATGGGTGAGAAATGTATCCCCGGTGTGAAACGCAAAGCTGTCAATCATAAACTGCATCAACGGCTTTACAGTTTTTTACAATCGTTTTCACACTTGTCTCAATACCATGGGAACTTTTTCAAAACACTGAACACATTCACCATATCAGTAGACTATGTGAACTAAACTGTGTATACTTTTGCATTGCTTTGATACAAAAGATATTCAATCACCACTTCTTCCAAAATTCATGAATACCTCTCTCAGTCAGTGTTCACCACCAGCACGATTCTGAACTACAGTAACCTCTCTCAGTCAGTGTTCACCACCAGCACGATTCTGAACTACAGTACATTTTGCAGGCATTTAGCTGCAGCCAGAGCCACAGTCATTGATCATGTGGTAAATCATGGTCTGTCTCTGAGGGAAGCAGGTTTGAGGGTTCAACCAAACTTGCCTAGATCCACAGTGGCTTCAATAGTGAGGATTTCCAGGCAAACCAACAGGTACTATACAGTATTTACAGCATTCTGACTGAAGGCATTCTGATGTGTATATTACAGTAGTACTGTGATTTCAGAAGTCTCTAGAAAAAGCTGATGTATCAGTGCACGCTTGTCTCTGACTCACTACAGGACCCAGCGGTTACCTCACACAGGGGGAAACCCAGCGGTGACCTCACACAGGGGGAAACCCAGCAGTGACCTCACACAGGGGGAAACCCAGCGGTTACCTCACACAGGGGGAAACCCAGCGGTTACCTCACACAGGGGGAAACCCAGCGGTGACCTCACACAGGGGGAAACCCAGCGGTGACCTCACACAGGGGGAAACCCAGCGGTGACCTCACACAGGGGGAAACCCAGCGGTGACCTCACACAGGGGGAAACCCAGCGGTTACCTCACACAGGGGGAAGGGGAAGAATATTTACACCTCAACAAGAGGATGCAATAGTTGGGATGGTCATGGCCAACAACAGCATCAGGCTCAGAGAAATATGCAACAACATAATCACAGACAACAACATATTTCCACACATTGACAGTGTTAGCACTACATCCATCTCAAGAGTGCTACAGAAACATCAGATCAGGATGAAACATTGACAGTGTTAGCACTACAACCATCTCAAGAGATTCTTTCCTCGGTGTATAGCAAGAGATAACATTTGGTGTGATGTTGATGAAAGTCTATGGCCAAATGCAGAGAACAGGATGGATGGGCCAGGCCAACAGTAGACTTCTGATACAGATAGGCAGACAATATATGTGCAAATTACTGTATATAGTGAAAATATTGCTATTTGGTATTTTTTGTTATTGATTGTAATGTATTTTGAGTAATTGATAGTATTGTATTTTTCTTTTCTGAACTACAGTATATTGCACTGTGAGAACAAATGGCTGAATACAGTAAACCCCCTGAAGAATACTGGTGCTTTTGAGATTTGTTTCTTTATCATATATTGTGTTACATTACACAGTAAAAATTGTTATTCTGGGTTTCCGATACAGTAAAACATTCATTCATTTACAGTTTACTGTACATTTACCACACTCAGTCATGACATCTATTGTGAGAGGCAAACCAACAGATAAAAAGTTTATTTAGCTGCTTGGCTTGAAATATTTGTGGATGCAAATATAGAAGAAAGGGAAACACATAATATATGTATTTTGCAATGCTCCAAGTTGTTTGTGTTTTTTAGTTCATTGTACGTTGAGTGACAAAGTAGTCTTATGGGAGAAAGCAGATGCTATAGTTACGGCAGCATGAGTCATTTTTGGGTGAAATATGAAGTGTTTTGGTGGTTGAAGTGCATTTTGCACCAAAGGTTAACTGATGTGCTCAGGTGTGTGTTTCAAAATCACACTGTGTGAAGAGTTTTGAAGAAGTGGACATGGTATTGAGACAAGTGTGAAAACGATGGTAAAAAACTGTAAAGTGGAAGGGGCAGCGTGCATATACAGAATGTGTCCATAATCAAATACAGACAGGACAGTTAATTGTACAAAAGTCTTCCTATTAGCAAAAAAATTTTTTTTTTTTTCTTATCTGAATTTGTTCTTTGGTATGTGTTTGGAAACATGCGTAAAATCAGATTGGATTGTAATCTGTACTCACACTGACAGAGACAGAGTTTAGTTTAATATCTCAGAAACTACACAACACCTGTGTCTCTACTAAAACTGCACATTGTGAGCTTTGCAAAGCTGGTATTTATGACATGGCTGCTATGAGGAAACTGCTAGTTTAATGAAAACCACAGAATGCAGGAACTTGGAATGTACATATTTTTGAGCTATTCTTAATGGGAACTTTCATTCATTTACATACTTACATACTTACATACTTACTGGTGTAACCAGTTTCTAAAGGGAGTGGAGATTTATACTTAACCCCCGAAACACACAAACAAACTTGTACACACATATACACACAATCTGGTGGTGGTGTGTGTGTGGGGTGAGGGTGTGTATAGTGGTATAGTGTATGTGTAGTATGTGCGTCTGTGTGTGGTTGCGTTTAGGGAAGGGTGTGTGTGTGTGTTTTTGGCGGGTGGGCTGGTGTGTTTGCATGTCCGTGTGTTACGTCCCTGGAGCCCAACGTGTGAATAGCGGTGTGATAAGAAGCAGTGGCTGACATGGTGTGTTTAGGAGAAGAGCGTACGCTGGTCTGTACTCTCCTCTATCGACAGTGGAGGATGAGACAATGAGACCACACACACACAATACCAAATACAGGACCTATATCCACATGTAGACACATACACATGCTAATATACGCCTTAAAGAGATGCTCCTGTGGACATTACATGTTGTGATGGGAGCTGGGGCAGAAAACAGCGCTGTGGTGAATGTGTGCAATGATAGAGATACCAACACCAACTCAGATCCAACCCAGTCCTTCGCTGGGGCTTTAATAAACCAACATTAAAGTAGCTACAAACACAAGAAGAAAACAGAAATATAAACCTAACTCCATTTTGGAGTCTACCTTCACTTCTTCCTCTTCGATTCCCTCCCTACACCTGGATCCCTAAGAGATTTACCAGCATCAAACAAACACAAGCGCAATGGCTCTCTCAGAGATGTTAAATCCATGCCAGTTTTAAAAAAGCCAGGTCTTCAGTCATGCAGGATCAGTTCACCAGTCAGTTTCTCCACAGAAACAGATCATACACAAATTCCACTGTCTCCAGAAAACTCATATTTACATCAATTCTCCCTCCACACTTCTCCCCGCAGCTACTTCACACACAGGTGGGGAGTGGCAGGGCTTATATAGAGAGCACAGTACTGGTATAATCCAGTAGGTATAGGTGTGGAGTGGGAGGGCTTATATAGAGAGCAGAATACTGATATAAACAGTATTCTTACAGGTTAATTCCGTATCTGGAAGCTTTTATGGCTCCCTCTGGTGGAGCCATTGTGCCGGTGCATTTCTCTCTTCTCCCACCTGCCCCCTTCCTTCACCACAATGTGTACAGATATCAGAAGCCAGGTAAACCCCCATAGAAAACCAATCAGCCAATTACCTTGTGAGTGTGATAAAGGCTTCTTATTGCTCACAGTTTATTAAAACATTTCTATGAAATTGCCTTCTGGTAATTTGCCATTCAGCTTGTACAGAGAGGTTATGTTTGCAGTGGCTGTACATATGAACATATTAATTATAGTCATAAATATCTGTTTTTATATCATACCAGTACTTCTTTCCTTGAGCACAGTGATTTCAGGTTGCATGAGCCATAGAAGTTCAGATTAAAAGTAAGATTAATTAATGTTATTATTAAAACTTTTGGAGGATAATTGGGTAATATACACACATACAACCACTGGAGACATAGCATTACTGGGCAAGCTGCTTTGGAGTCACTTGGATACCAGCCATTGTAAAACTGATAGACTGTCAGAAACTGTAAATATCTGAAATTTCCACCATCCCACGAAAAATGTCTGGGCCAATCAGAAACACACACAAAAACTGAATAATATAAAAAGCACAAAAAGTGAAACGATGTCTTTAAACCTCGAGCTGTCAGTAAAGCATTTGTCCCAACAAGCAGAAATAAAAAATCATGTGTTATGCACTTCTCTTCCTGGTCACACGAGGTCACTGTTGTCCATATTATGGTCGTCTGTCCGGGTACCAGTAATTCAGCAAAGAACAGGGAAGTTTACACTGCGTTAGTCACCTTTACCTCATACCAGGAATGGGCAAGGAGGGCCAAATCTGTTTCTGGATTTCAGACTTAATTATGCACTTAATTATTTATTCAGCCAATCATTTACATTCGCTGATATGTCAGCTTCATTCAGAGATATGAACAGCAGCTGATGAATGCTCTTGTGCCTGTACGCATGTATTTTAGTGTTTAATTGTGCTCTAATCTGCGAGTGGATCGGTGTTGTTCTGTATGACTAATTAGCTGCTTGAGCCAGGGTAAGTGGCTGCTTGAGCCCACCCCACCTTAAACATACGTAATGCAATTACGTCATCAGTTTTACAGCAAGTTCCAGCTCAAACGCTCTGTTCATTCGCCCAAAAGGTTTAGAATTTAGATGATGAACGATTTAAAATATGCGGAAATCACAGCATAAAAGTAGCCTATGCTTTTTTCTTCAACATCTGCGTATAGTATCTTCTTTATTGTTGTCTATTCTCTTTATTCCTTAATAAGTTCTACATTTTATTTGGTTGCCATTTCCATACCTTAACAAACAATCACAGGACACAATACGTCAAGTTAAGTTAAACTTTATTATTGTCTTTTAAGAAAAATATGCCAAAAAACAATACACAATATAAAATATTTTTTAAAGTGTAAAGTATAGTGTAGTATTGTAGGAGGTAGCTACTCCACTGCCTGTTCTTGCACATCTAATGTTAGCCAAACTACTCATGAATCACATTAAATGATATTACATTGTAATCAGTGAGCAGATGATCTTATCCACAGTGATGCACAGAAGGGGAGAAGATCAATGTTAGGCTGTGACCAAATGCGACCCCTGTTCCCTGTCCACTCAGACCCCTGTCTCTATGTGCCCTGTCCACTCAGACCGCTGTCCCTATGTGCCCTGTCCACTCAGACCCCTGTCCCTATGGGCCCTGTCCACTAAGACCCGTCCCTATGTGCCCTGTCCACTCAGACCCCTGTCCCTATGTGCCCTGTCCACTCAGACCCCTGTCCCTATGTGCCCTGTCCCCTCCCTTTGCAAACTAGTGAGGAAGTAGTTTGTAATATTTATTTTTATTTTCTTTTTTTATTGAGAATATCAATCAGTTAACATATAACAATTGTTACAAAGTGTAGATTATGAATGAAGATAGAATTAACAAAAATCTTTAATATGAATCTTATACCATATACGCTCCACATCTTTTACGCTTTTACTTCCGGGTTACTTACTGAAATTGTCGTATGAGTGCACAGTTCTGCAGATGAGTGTGCTCCTGAATTCCCTCAACGAAACCCTGGAAATAAGGGGTTCATCCTGGTATTTTAACTGCCCCCATTTGTGAGAAAAGGTCGCCGCTCAAAAGCTTTTTGACAAAGTGGACTCAAATATGCGCCCCCAAAAGGGTGTAGGGGTCGCATTTGGACACGGCCTTAGTCTCAGGAATACAAAGTGTGACATCATCAAGAAGGGACAGAAGGCCCAGTAATAATCTCCCGGGGTGTGTCCCAAAACTCAAAAAATGCACCCTCCCTTCCTCCACTACCACATCTTCTCTTCCGCCCCCCAGAAATGGATCTTTGTTTTTGAATCTAATGTTGCTGATTACATTTTAATTACATATTAATCATTACATATGAATTAATGTCTCGACGCAAACTGCAATGTCAGGTACATTGTATACTGTACATGTAAATACTTGTACTCAAAACGTTCAGGCAGGTTTGCATACTTCCGGGTAGGAGAGGAGTGGTAGTGGGGGAGTGGAGGAAAGGAGGAGGGAAGTGAAGAATATTGGGACGCACCCCAGGGCCGTGTCCGAATCAGCACACTTCCACACTATTGAGTAGCCTTGGTGAGTAGATAGGACAAGAAAGTCGTTGAGTAGGCGCACATTTTTCAAATTGCAGTACACTTGAAACACCCGGATGACACAATTACTTCCGGGGTTTCGCTGAGTACACAAACATTTTGATCACATAAATATGACGTGAAGCTTTGTTTTAAAAAAATGAGAAGCAGCTTCACAGACGTTTTCCTTCAAATACAACAGAAACAACACGACATGGCAGCGCAAGAGTGGGGCTCAGGGTTGCCAGATCTGGCAAGACATTAAAGCCAAATGGTGACTCAAAACTATCCCAAAATATATTTTTAACCGAAACCAAGATATTTTAAATAGAAATCATTTTATTTTTACTTTTTAAAATAAGTGCGTGC
The DNA here is from genome assembly GCA_022702515.1 of Ilyophis sp. 1 JC-2022. Taxonomy (NCBI): domain Eukaryota; kingdom Metazoa; phylum Chordata; class Actinopteri; order Anguilliformes; family Synaphobranchidae; genus Ilyophis; species Ilyophis sp. 1 JC-2022. The sequence continues at coordinate 107,929,683 of CM040396.1, forward strand.
TTTGCGACTTTTTATTTTTACCTGTGACTGCACTTTGAAAGTATCCCAATTTAGCTGTAAAACCGCGGACATGGAAACACAGGTGGGGGGTCTAATGACCTGCTTATGACACTTCCACAGTACAATTGGAAAAAAGTACGGCAGATATTTTTTGCGGACTGCTAAACAGCACACATTAAACAGCACACTTCTGCCAGTGCACTGTACGCAGGAGACAGGGCGCAGTAGATAGGGCTCTGATTCAGACACAGTGCACTGTATGCAGGAGACAGGGCGCAGTAGATAGGGCTCTGATTCGAACACAGTGCACTGTACACAGGAGACAGGGCACAGTAGATAGGGGTCTGATTCAGACACAGTGCACTCCACACAGGAGACAGGGCGCAGTAGATAGGGCTCTGATTCAGACACAGTGCACTGCACACAGGAGACAGGGCGCAGTAGATAGGGCTCTGATTCGGACACAGTGCACTGTACACAGGAGACAGGGCGCAGTAGATAGGGCTCTGATTCAGACACAGTGCACTGCACACAGGAGACAGGGCGCAGTAGATAGGGCTCTGATTCGGACACAGTGCACTGTACACAGGAGACAGGGCGCAGTAGATAGGGCTCTGATTCAGACACAGTGCACTGCACACAGGAGACAGGGCGCAGTAGATAGGGCTCTGATTCGGACACAGTGCACTGTACACAGGAGACAGGGCGCAGTAGATAGGGCTCTGATTCAGACACAGTGCACTGCACACAGGAGACAGGGCGCAGTAGATAGGGCTCTGATTCGGACACAGTGCACTGTACGCAGGAGACAGGGCGCAGTAGATAGGGCTCTGATTCAGACACAGTGCACTGCACACAGGAGACAGGGCGCAGTAGATAGGGCTCTGATTCGGACACAGCCCAGAACTGAAGGTAAATTAAACTATAATTGCAATCAGAGAGATGCAGACACCCGTGTGAGTGGGCAAAGCACTGAACTCTATGATATCAAACAGACGTAACCGCTTGCTTCTATTGGAGATTACAGCAAACAATATCCCGTCCAGTGCACCAAACCTCAATTTCACCTTAGGCCAAGGGGCATCAATCTTATCCAATAAGGACCGGTGTGGGTGCAGGTTTTTGTTCCAATCAAGCAGTAATATGCCTGATTCTACGAATAAAGGTCCTTGCCAAAGACTCTAGTGGTTGGTTAGTAGAATCAGGTGTAACTGCTTGGTTGGAACAAAAGCCTGAACCCACACCGGCCAAAACAGAAGCACAAACACTAATAATAAGAGCAATCGGGGTGAAAAGTTACACAAAGCAATCGGGGTTAAAAGTTACACACGGCTAAAAGCAGGTTTGTTCATAGATTCCTGTGTTTTCTGACGTTTGATTAAATATCAGCTCAGATCAGTCCTCCCTAAGGGAGACTGTTATTAGGATGTGTTGCCATGGAAACACAATTAATGAGGGACACACCTGGACCGACACCAGAGGTTCTGCTGGATCCCTCACAACTAATGAGATTAATATTGTGACCAAAACATAAAATACATTTGTTCTATTTTATGCATATCTCATTTATTTATGGAATGTGAATTCAGTACTTTAATGTCTCAAATCAAAATCTTTAGATCCCTCGAAATATTTACTATAAAACAAACATCATAATAGATTTTTTTGCTGTAATAAACTCCTCAAAAAAAGTTTGGAAACGTTATTTCGGTCGATTATTCCTCCCCTTTAATAATACCAATATTGTTGTTTTTTTATATATTGGAAAAAGCCTTAGTCACTTTACAACGAGAACAACGAGGTAACACTCATAAGGATCATCGATTGATGAGCAACACAGCACCGTTGTGTGGTAGCGCAAAAAAAAAAAAAAAAAAAAAAAAAATGCAATATTTCTTCTGTTGGTATCTCTCCTCGTTTTGTTTTTTCAAGTGTGCAGGTGTGTGGTGGGTGGGGGATGGATGGGATGCCACAGCACAGCAGTGTATGACCAGGCTGGGAGTGACCAGAGGAGGAGGTGAGAAGGGAGGTGTGTGGCTGGGATCTCTTCTCTTCTGGACGTCCCACTTCCCCTGAAAATAATAAAAAATAAAAAAAAAAAAAAAATGTGTGTTGTTTTTTTTTTTTTTTGTTTTTTTTTTGGGAGAGTGCAATCATCCAGTCCACCAAACAACGAGAAGAGTGAAAAAAAACAGAAATAATGAGCAGGGCATTTTTTTTTTTTTTTTTTTTTTTTTTTTTTGGTTTTATTTTTGTTGTGTTGCTCACGACGAACACGTGCACGACACAATGTGAATGTTGTAAGTTGTACCTAACTGTAATTCCTTCAATATAAAATACAATAAATAATATATATAATTATATAGGAGGTATAATTAATACCGAGATATAATATATTTTTTTTTTTTTTTTTTTTTTTAGATGTGATGTGTGCTGCTTAATTTGGATTACTTCTGATTTCATAACTGCAGGGTTATGAGACTCATAAAACAATCTTTGTACCTTGATAGTGTGCTGCTATTGTACAAAAGTGCAATATTTACCTTTTTTAAAGGTAGGATCATTCCAGGAGAAGCCATTGAATGCTGATAAAATTACATTTAGGGGGTTTTCAATGCTTTTGACCTCAGAAAAGGGTCAGTTTTGACCTGAGGGCAACACAAGGGTTAAATATTGTGACAAACAACTGTTTTGACAAACAAATATTTTGACAAACAACAAGTTTTATCTATTTACATTTTTTGTAATTTTTCTGAGTGTTTTTCCCTCTTTAATTACAGCTGATCTTCCCTTCACTCTCTGCCTCATCCCAGATCACACAGTTTTACAGAAGATCCAGTATAAACCCCAAACCCAGGATAGAGGGTCTGAGTGAATGTGGTCTGGACTCTGTGCAGGAGGGTCATTGTGTCAGAGACGCTGTAGAAGGACAGAGTTCCTGCCCTGTGATCCAGGTACACTCCTATTCTGGAGGAGGAGGGAACAGGGATTTCAGTGCTCTTATTACTGTGCCTGAAAGAGTAACTGGAGGAAGAGCCGCTCAAACTCCAGGACTTGTTATTACGTCCCAGAGCAGAGTCAATACCTGGCCCTTTCCTGCTGATCTCTTTATATGACACTGCTATATCAACCACACTCCCACTCCACTCAGCCTCCCAGTAACAGCGTCCAGACAGACCCTCTCTGCACAGCACTTGGGCCCAGTGCTCAAATCTCTCTGGATGATAAAGATATGACTGAATCTTTCCCACACTGGTCACCTCTCTGTTCTCCTCAGACAGATAGAGTTGTTCATACGCTGTGTTGGGGTCCAGTGTGAGCCGACAAGAATCTGATAGAGGAGAAGAAGAGAAGAGCGCTCAGTGATCATAATAATCACTTACATATTTTACAAACATTTTCACTTCATGTTTTAAACCTTTCTTATGGAATATGGAACATTTATTTATCTATTTATTTAAATAATTTATTTGCTGCCCAGTGTGGGGCTGAGCATGTCCAATTCCTGATTCATGACCTAATTAAGAAAATCTAACAGCTTGGTATTGCAATTGTAGTTGGATCAAAAAGCAGCGTACACAGGGGTAGTACTCCAGGACCGAGGTTCAGCATCCAGCAGCCAGGTGTAGATTGGTAGCGAGAGCATCATGTATGAGCCTCCATTGGAGGTCTGCAGATCTCTTTGTTATAAGTGATTTGTACAGCAGTCTCCAATCTTTGGCCAATGGTGCAAACCCCTCCTCCTGCCACGCCCCTGCCCTTTGACCTTCTAGCACACAGTCAATTATGAGAGTACAAAACCTTTTACCCAGCATTCCCTGCTCTGGGCTCATACCCTCACCATCCTGTCCTGCCAGTCCCCCACTTTCGCTCGTACACGGACTGGTGGGAAGGAACCCCTAAAGTCTGTGCTGAATCTGCACCCTCATTTCCATGAGGCGGAGAGCCCCCCCAGAACGGACCCCCCCTGTGCTGCTCTCTAGCTCCCACCATCCACCCTCCTCAAATGGGCCAGTTAGCTCAGACCTGCCCTTCTGAACAGAGCTTTTAACAAGGGCACAATAAGAGAGGGCAGATTGAGCAGGGCATTATTAAAAAGGGGCTCCTCCATTGTGCACAAGAATTGTAGTACTGGCACACACCTGAGATTGAATAAGAGCCAATACTGCCCTGACTAGGGGCAAATGCAGCACCGCTGCCCCAAGCAGAAAAACTGCACCAGAGATCTTTGGCGTGTTGGAAGAAAGCCATCAGGTGCTGACAGCACTGCTAACCTCCACAATGCTAATGTTACCAGGCTGTTTAAAATCAACACCCGTCCTCTAAAGGAAACCTGTGGAAAAAGCCATTTCCACCTTGAAATCCTGGCACATGCCTTTTCCAGCACACCCTCCCAGCTTCTCTGCTGATACTCCCCCAGGTACAAGTCCCCAGGTGCACCCCCCCCAAAAGAAAGTATGTCATAAATATAGAAAATACTTTCAATAATATTTTTCTTCATATTACCTCATATTCTTATGTTGCTTAATTCGGTTAATGTTGGTTATGTTAATGTTAATTACAGACTCACATTGTAAGAAGTCCTCTCTGGTCCCTAGAATATGGACGTCTTCCACTGTAGAGAGAGATCACAAGAAAGATGAGCTCCTAAAGATAACCTTCATATCATAATTCCTGCAGAAATGAAAATCTATTTTAACAAATAAAATGCATGTAAATCATGAAACTGCAGCTCATTCAGGAATAATGTAAATATAAAATAAAACGTTTTATTAATATCACATAATATCTTGGTGAGAGCTGAAGGTTCAGTAGTTTTGGCAGTTGGAAATTTTCCTGGCAGAAAAAGACGAGTGTTCACAGGGCCAGAGATACAGGATCGTACAGTAGAGTCATCAACGTTTCTCCCAGTGATGTCACTAGTGAAAGGCTGATTAGTCACTAGAAGTTGCAGAATGACATATTTATGTAAAAAAGCATCAAGACAGTCATGTGAAAGTATGAGGAAGACATAAATGTGCTTTAATCTCAATCAAAGGGAATAATGAGAAGAGATTCCACTCCCCAGTAATGCTGCATCTCTCCACCCATCTCACAAATCTCTGCTGGTGTTTTACAGCAGTGCGAACTGCTTTACTGCACAGGATCAGCGATCACGTGCAGAAAAATTAAAACCTTTGTGTTGCTATTAACTGTCATAACAGGATAGAAAGTGACATTTAAACGGTATATGCATTAAAAAAAACATGTATGTACATTATAGTAGGTGTCTTCACATTAGAAAGCTTGCTGAACTTAAACAAGCCCCAGCTATGGCCCCTGTTTTATTGACAAGTTATCACGCTTCACTTTTTGCCCCATTTTAATATTTTTAAACCCAGCGTGGGTCTGGTTCTGACTGGGTTGTCATCTGTAAACCTTTTATGAATTGTGTAATAAAAAAAATTTCTCCTTTACTTAGCGGGTCTGGTGTTGCACTGTGGCGGGTGGGTTTTTGTAGGAATATAAGCAGTTGCTACGGTTGGGTGATGGAGGAACAGTCTCTGCTCACTCCTGTCAGACTCATGGCTACACAAACACTTTACTCATTTTAACAAAAGATCAACTATTGTTATTTTTAATTAAAGAAATCATTGGGAAGTTGTTTCAGTAGTTCTAACCTGTTTGAGAGATTTTGACTAATTCCCTCTTGAAGACGTCCTCCAGTCGCTCTTTCAGTTCAGAGACAGATGTCCTCACAGCCTCAAAACAGACATGTGGACTGACAGTGATGCTGGGTAAGTCTCCAGGTCCAGGAGGGGCACACAGAGACTGACAGCTCTGCAGACAGACAGAGAACAGTCTCAATGCTGATTCCTGTGCACGTGCCAGGAGCAGATCTTTGTAAATGAGGAAAACTCCTCACCACGTAAAAGAATGTACATAGTGCTGACTGTCAGAGAGCCAGTGATGTTACCTGGAGGAAATGGATGTGATCCTCTGTGTGTGAAAGCTGCTCCAGCTCAGCGTCTCTCTTCCTCAGCTCAGCAATCTCCTGCTCCAGTCGCTCCAGGAGTCCTTCAGCCCGACTCACTTCAGCCTTCTCCTGATCTCTGATCAGCTCTTTCACCTCAGAGCGCCTTCTCTCAATGGAGCGGATCAGCTCAGTAAAGATCCTCTCGCTGTCCTCCACTGCTGTCTGTGCAGAGCGCTGTTGGGAGCAAAGAGAGAGGAGGGCTGTATGTGCAGAGCGCTGTTAGGAGCACAGAGAGAGGAGGGCTGTATGTGCAGAGCGCTGTTAGGAGACACAGAGAGAGGAGGGCTGTATGTGCAGAGCGCTGTTAGGAGCACAGAGAGAGGAGGGCTGTATGTGCAGAGCGCTGTTAGGAGCACATAGAGAGGAGGGCTGTATGTGCAGAGAGCTGTTAGGAGCACAGAGAGAGGAGGGCTGTATGTGTAGAGAGCTGTTAGGAGCACAGAGAGAGGAGGGCTGTATGTGCAGAGCGCTGTTAGGAGCACAGAGAGAGGAGGGCTGTATGTGCAGAGCGCTGTTAGGAGACACAAAGAGAGGAGGACTGTATGTGCAGAGCGCTGTTAGGAAACACAGAGAGAGGAGGGCTGTATGTGACAGAGTGCTGTTAGGAGACACAGAGAGAGGAGGGCTGTATGTGCAGAGCGCTGTTAGGAGCACAGAGAGAGGAGGGCTGTATGTGACAGAGCGCTGTTAGGAGCACAGAGAGAGGAGGGCTGTATGTGCAGAGCGTTGTTAGGAGACACAGAGAGAGGAGGGCTGTATGTGCAGAGCGCTGTTAGGAGACACAGAGAGAGGAGGACTGTGTTGTGTATTAGTTATGTGTGTCCCAGTGGACTTGCCGTACTGACCAGGAGATGGTAAGCTGCACTTGCGCAGCTTCTCCGGTGTTCTGTGTTCCTGCTTGTAAGTAAAGTCACGTTAAGCTGAGCCCTCCGTATTGTGTCTCATTTGGGTCGAATAACACCATAAGTTATTTCCCCACGATATAACAAACTGGCGACGAGGACGACTGAACTCACGCTTCATCGCTGTTCGGAAGAAAGTCGGGTTTGAAGTTAATTGCGTTTTCTTTCGTCCGGCTAACTCACTGTTAGGTCAAGGTAACGTTACGCTGTTTTGCTAGCCTGGGGGAAAGCGCGATACGGCTGGCTAAGGCTTGTGTGTGTGTAAATGGAGCTTAAACGTCAACGTTAACATTAACAAATCAATAAATGTGCCATTGCCTCAACGAACATTCGGAACGTGACGTTACATAAGGTGGATGTCTGATTCAGACACAAACAGTGCTGACACTACGGTTTGGGAAGACGTGCGTGTGTTAACGAAAATGGCTGGAATTTTAGGGCATATCGGCCATTTTGATGAGACCGTGGAACAATGGAGTTCATATACGGAAAGATTCGATTTCTTTGTGCTCGCAAATGACATTGTAGATGAGAAAATTGTGCCCACATTCATGAGCGTGATTGGAGCAAAGACTTTCAACTTATTACGGAGCTTGGTGCAACCGACGAAACCAGGTGAAATGACGTATGCACAGATTGTTAATACATTAGCGGGGCATTTTTCTCCAAAACCACTCATGATAGCAGAACGGTTTCGGTTTCATAGGAGAAATCAAGAGGAGGGGGAAACGGTAACAATGTTCATAGCAGCACTTAGAAAGTTATCAGAGCACTGTCAATTTAACGAAGTGTTAAATGATACTATCCGAGATAGGCTGGTGTGCGGGCTGCAAAGTGAGGCAGCACAAAAGAGACTTTTAACTGAAAGTAATCTCACCTTACAAAAGGCGATTGACATCAGTGTGTCAATGGAGTTGGCAGCCAGAGAGGCACAACAATTGAGTGCATCCGGCAAAGTACACCAAGTTACAATGGCAAACCAGAAACAAAGGTCTGGACAGGGCACATGCTTTCGCTGTGGCAAGCCGGGGCACCAAGCGACGGAATGCTGGTGCAAGGAGTTAGAATGCTGGGGCTGTGGCAAAAAGGGCCACATTGAACGGGCGTGCCGAAATAAAAGGAGCGAAGCACAGCCGCAAAACAGACAAATTAGGTCCCAAAAAGAGACTTTCAAACCTAGGACCAAGAAAAATGTGTACTCGGTGGAACACACGGCTACTAGTGATTCCTCGGATGAGGACCTTTCACTACACATACTTACGGTCGCAGGTGGGTCCAATGGCTACTGGGTATCGCTTTTGTTAGAGAGTCAACCAGTGCGCATGGAGATCGACACCGGAGCGGCGGTGTCGCTGGTGTCAAACACAGTCTATCAACAAACACTGAAACACCTCCCACTGCGGCCAACCAGAGTGGTGTTAAAGACATATACCGGTGAACCGGTGGCCATAAAAGGGATCACAGAGGTCAAAGTGGAGTTGAACGGACAGCAAGCAAAACTGCCACTCTATGTGGTACAGGGGGACTACCCCTCCTTACTGGGACGTTCGTGGATGGAGAAAATTAAACTGGACTGGCCAGCTGTGCGAATGTTGACTCACGAGGACGCAGGGTTACTCGCAATTCTAAAAAAACACGTTGATGTTTTCAAAAATGAGCTTGGGAGCATGAAAGACATTACGGTGAGGCTGAGTGTTAAACCAGGCAGCACTCCTAAGTTTTTGAAAGCGCGGCCAGTGCCTTATGCTATTAGACCCAAGGTGGAGTCAGAATTGGACGCTCTAGTGAAGAGTGGTGTGCTTGAACCAGTTAGCGTCAGCAATTGGAGTACCCCTATCGTGCCTATCTTAAAAAAAGATGGGGCAATTAGGATATGTGGCGATTTTAAGACAACACTAAACCCGGTGCTAACAGTGGAGCAATACCCCTTGCCCCACATAGAGGACTTGTTTGCTAGCCTGTCTGGTGGCCAGAAATTCAGCAAAATTGACCTCCGGCATGCATACCTGCAGATGCATGTGGATCAAGAATCCAAAGAGTTTCTGACGGTTAACACGCACAAAGGGTTGTTCAGGTACTGTCGGTTAGCTTTTGGAATTACGTCAGCCCCTTCTCTGTTCCAAAGGGCGATGGACCAGATCATGTGTGGATTGCCAGGGGTACAATGTTACCTGGACGACATCCTGGTGACGGGGAAGGATGACAAAGACCATCTTCGGAACCTGGATGAGACCCTGCAGAGGCTGCGAGATTATGGACTGCGAGTCCGCAAAGAAAAATGTGAGTTTTTTCAGTCTTCCATTGAATACCTTGGGCATGTGATTGATGCTGCGGGGCTGCATAAGGCACCTTCGAAGATTAAGGCTATCGTGGAGGCTCCTGCCCCGCAAAACGTGGGCCAACTCCGTTCATACTTGGGGCTACTCAACTATCACGGACGGTTCATGAAGAATCTCTCAACAGCGCTGAAGCCACTGCACCAGCTACTTTGTCGTGAGAAGCAATGGGCCTGGACAGAAGAATGCCAGAAGGCTTTTACGGCATCAAAAGAAGCTCTGCTGAAGTCAGAGGCGTTAACACACTTCGACCCGACGTTGCCGATACAACTGGCCTGTGACGCATCCCCATATGGGGTAGGGGCGGTCATCTCCCATGTTATGCCGAATGGGGTAGAGAAGCCAATAGCTTTTGCGTCTAGAACGCTAAACAAGGCGGAATCCAATTACGCCCAAATAGAGCGCGAAGCCTTAAGCATTGTATTTGGCGTACGCAAATTTCACCAGTATCTGTTTGGGAGAAGATTCACACTCCTGACCGATCACAAGCCACTCACAACCATCCTAGGTCCGCACGTGGGGATTCCACCTCTCGCGGCGAGCAGAATGCAGAGGTGGGCGTTGCTGCTGTCTGCGCACAACTATGATATTAAATATCGGAAGTCGGAATTGCATGGTAATGCCGATGGGCTATCCAGACTACCATTACCGGTGACAAAGCCGGGCCCGGGTCAGGTTGACATCTTTTATTTCTGCCAAGTGGAAAATGCACCAGTCACCTCGCAACAGGTGAGGAGAGCCACAAGAAATGACCCGGTGCTTTCAGAGGTAATGGACACCATCGTAAAGGGGAGGAAAATTAAGGACGCACCTGAGCTCAAGCCTTTCGTCTCTAGACAACACGAACTGTCAACACAAGCAGGGTGTCTGCTGTGGGGAAGAAGAGTGGTCATCCCACCCTCATTGCGTAAGCCCATGCTACGACAACTTCATACTGGACACTGTGGCATGGTTCGTATGAAAGAGGTCGGCCGTAGCTACTTCTGGTGGCCCGGTTTGGACAGGAACATTGAAGAGAAGGCCAAGACGTGCCCCATGTGTCAGCGGGTCAGAAATGCACCCCAGCCTGCACCTCTACATCCCTGGGAGTGGCCAGGTGAGCCATGGAAACGGTTACATGTTGATTTTGCCGGGCCATATGAGGACAAAATGTTTCTCGTGGCGGTGGACGCCCACAGCAAATGGCCAGAAGTGGCAATCATGAAATCCACAACTGCAGAAAGGACCATAGAAAAACTGGGAGAAATGTTTAGTCGTTTCGGGTGTCCAGAGCAACTGGTGAGTGACAATGGGGCCCAATTTGTCTCCCAGGAAATGGACACCTTCTTAAAGGTCAATGGAGTACAACACCTTAGATCCGCACCTTACCATCCAGCAACCAACGGGTTAGCTGAGAGATTTGTGCAGACTCTGAAGCACAGTCTAAAGGCATCACAAGGTCAAGGCAGCCTCCACCAACGCCTTCACAGTTTTCTTTTAACCTACCGAAACACAGCACACGCAACCACCAAGGCATCTCCAGCGGCACTGCTTCTCAAGAGGCCGCTGCGTACAAACCTGGATCTCCTCAGACCACCAGAGGAAAAAGAAATTGTGAGGTATGAACAGGAAAAACAAATAAGGAGAAGAGCATTTCGAGCTAAGGCTAGGGCCTTCAGTAATGGCGACCACGTACTGGCACGGAACTACCATCGCGGACCGAAGTGGGTTCCTGCTACAGTAGTAAATCAGACTGGACCTCTGTCCTATACAGTACAGACAGACAAGGATCTGGTGTGGAAGCGTCACACAAAACAGTTATTGGGGAGTGAAGGAACTCCTAGGGAACCGCCATCGGTTGCTGGTAATCCTGAGCTGTCCCTGGATGACACTCCGACTCCACAGTCTGTGTCAAGTGCCTTACCTTTCCAGGAAGAACCCGCATTGGCTCCACACACAGAAGGGGGTGACACGGGCACACCGGCACAAAAGTCCATTATTCCCATAACACCGGCACCATTAATGGACAGTTCTGACCGCCGATATCCGAGTCGGAGGCGGCGGACACCCATTCGTTTGAACCTATAGGCTTACTGGTAGAGAGAGAAACACTTACCTGTTATAAGGTTGAAAACAACTGAAAAACTTACCTGTAAAAATTTAATAAAAAACAAAAAAACATTTCTGTTGGGACTGTTGTCAATGTTACCAAAGAAAAAGGGGGGAGGAGTGAACTGTAGGGGTTCATTGGTATGTTGCTTATGTTATTGACTCTGCAAAACGAAAAAGCAAATGTGACAATTCTGTTGTTCATTGGAATGTTGCTTATGTTATTGAATCTGCAAAAAGAAAAAGAAAATGTGAAAATTCTGCTGTATTGGGATATGGGTGCTGTAACAACGAAGGGCTACCATTAATCTAAGTGGGGAGGAGATGTTGTGTATTAGTTATGTGTGTCCCAGTGGACTTGCCGTACTGACCAGGAGATGGTAAGCTGCACTTGCGCAGCTTCTCCGGTGTTCTGTGTTCCTGCTTGTAAGTAAAGTCACGTTAAGCTGAGCCCTCCGTATTGTGTCTCATTTGGGTGGAATAACACCATAAGTTATTTCCCCACGATATAACAGACTGTATGTGACAGAGCGCTGTTAGGAGCACAGAGAGAGGAGGGCTGTATGTGCAGAGCGCTGTTAGGAGCACAGAGAGAGGAGGGCTGTATGTGCAGAGCGCTGTTAGGAGCACAGAGAGAGGAGGGCTGTATGTGCAGAGCGCTGTTAGGAAACACAGAGAGAGGAGGTCTGTATGTGCAGAGCGCTGTTAGGAGCACAGAGAGAGGAGGGCTGTATGTGCAGAGCGCTGTTAGGAGACACAGAGAGAAGAGGGCTGTATGTGCAGAGCGCTGTTAGGAGCACAGAGCGAGGAGGGCTGTATGTGCAGAACGCTGTTAGGAGCACAGAGAGAGGAGGTCTGTATGTGCAGAGCGCTGTTAGGAGCACAGAGAGAGGAGGGCTGTATGTGACAGAGCCGTGCGTGCGTGCCTGCGTGCGTTCGTGTGTGTGTGTTTTTTTAAATTTTCCTGTTGCATATACAGTTGTGATCAAAAGTTTACATACGCTTAGGTTGAAGTAATTAAAACTCATTTTTAACCACTCCACAGATTTCATGTTAGCAAACTATAGTGATGGAAAGTCAGTTAGGACATCTACTTTGTGCATGACACAAGTAATTTTTCCAACAATTGTTTACAGACAGATTATTTCACTTTTAATTCATGATATCGCAATTCCAGTGGGTCAGAAGTTTGCATACACTAAGTTGACTGTGCCTTTAAATTTTTTATATTTGGTCACATATCCTTTGGCTTTGCATGCTATGACTTCCTGATGTCTGTGACCCAACAACATCAAAAAACTCTTGATATGTTATTTTCTGGTACTCTTACAAGCGATACTATACGTCTCTGCATTTGAATGGATCTCTGTGAATTGGGGGGTGGGACTAGATTTAGCTTTAAATTATGCTGGAACCGTATGGAACACATGGTTGGTAAAATGGCTGTAAGTCATCAAAGGTCTGAGGTATCAAACAAGCCTCAAACCATCACTCTGCTGCCAGGTATGCAATAGATATGGATGGATCACTTTAAGGGTTGTTTCTCCTGACAAATTTTCCTATTGAACTCTATGGAAAAATATGTCAGGAGAAGAAACCTTTCATGTTATCCATCCATATCTACTGTATTTCTGGCTGCAGAGTGAGTTTTAATGACTTCAACCTAAGTGAATGTAAACTTTTGACCACAACTGTATATATATATTTTCTCTGGTTGAATCATTATACATACTGAGTGGTTGCACTGAGTGGTTGCACTGAGTGGTTGCACCTTTCTGTAACTAAATATCACCACATTGGCCACTTTGCCATTCCACTGTTTTTGCCGGACAAACGCCAGGCCTCACCTGACCACACGTGTATTGTGTGACACTATACATTTTAACAAGGCCTTTCACTCAGCTCTTACTGAGACCCCAGGCAGCCTGTTCCACACAGTGTGGCTCAGTGGGATTGAGCCCCACAGGGCTGGAAAGTGGCCCAACACTGGGCTCCTCACTGGCTGACTGGAGGAGAGCCCTGACTGAGCCCTGAAATGGCTCTTCCAGCAGCCAGCTGTTGTCTTCTCCTCTGGTCAGTACCCACCTTGAGTGACTGCACAGCCTGTCTCAGATCCTGCAGCTCCTTCTCTCTCTCCTGGATTCTCTGCTGGAATTTACTCTGTGTCGCCCCCAGCTGTTTCTGTGGACAAATATGTTTCACATGATATTACAATATTCATATTTTCAACTACATAGCAGAAGTAGAAAACTTTATTATCGCTCATGGGGAAATTGTTTTTGGAGGCCAAATAAAACCAATAATGCAAACAAAAACCCAGTACATAGGCTACAATACAAAAAAAGTAAAAATTTTAAAATGCTAAATAGTTTTGCACCCGCTAAAGGCCTTAGTAAATCAGGCCCGAAGAGTTCTAAAAGATTATTTGCTATTTCAAAAATAATTACTGCAGGAATAAATGAACTCTTGTAACTATAATTCTGACTTGGTGGAACAGACAGACATCTGCCTGTGGGTAGGAGATTAAACTCTGTCTACAGGGAGTGGGTTGAATCATTTAAAATAATCTCCACTTTCTTAAGGGCCCTAATTTTGTACAGGACAGTCAGGCTGCTTTGTGGCTGTCCGATGATTTTGCTACAGAATTTAAGAATTCTTCCCAGTCTGTTCAGGTTGTCTGTACTTGTATTTCCAAACCAACACATAAAACAGCAGGTTAACTCTTTAAATGAAAGATCTATAAAACAGTGTAAGGATGGTACAGTCCACATTAAAAAAATGTCAGCTTCCTATAGAAAAAGAGGTGCTGCTGCTCTTTCTTGAACATCAAGTTGATGCATCTGTTCCCAGCACAGGTTGCTGTCCAACACAAGCCTCAGATATTTATATTCTTCCACAACCTGAATGTGTTCACCTGTGATTACTGTAGCGGGGAGGGGTTTGCACTTTTTCTGAAGTCAACCAGAATTTCCTTTGTTTTACTTATGTTGAGCTGCAGGGATGAATGGTTGCACCATTCGATAAAATCCTCTAAAACAGGCCCACTTGCCTCTCACTCACCCGTTCACACACACATTCACACACCAATGGCGGATCAGGTTGGTGTTGAGGTTAAAAAGTTCAAAGTCCACTGGATCAGGTTGGTGTTGAGGTTAAAAAGGCTAATGAGTTTCTGTGCAAGTTAAAGAGGCTGGATGGTATTAAAGAGGCTGGATGGTATTAAAGAGGCTGGATGGTATTAAAGAGGCTGGATGGTATTAAAGAGGCTGGATGGTATTAAAGAGGCTGGATGGTATTAAAGAGGTTGGATGGTATTAAAGAGGCTGGATGGTATTAAAGAGGCTGGATGGTATTAAAGAGGCTGGATGGTATTAAAGATGCTGGATGGTATTAAAGAGGCTGGATGGTATTAAAGAGGCTGGATGGTATTAAAGAGGCTGGATGGTATTAAAGAGGCTGGATGGTATTAAAGAGGTTGGATGGTATTAAAGAGGCTGGATGGTATTAAAGAGGCTGGATGGTATTAAAGAGGCTGGATGGTATTAAAGAGGCTGGATGGTATTAAAGATGCTGGATGGTATTAAAGAGGTTGGATGGTATTAAAGAGGCTGGATGGTATTAAAGAGGCTGGATGGTATTAAAGAGGCTGGATGGTATTAAAGAGGCTGGATGGTATTAAAGAGGCTGGATGGTATTAAAGAGGCTGGATGGTATTAAAGAGGCTGGATGGTATTAAAGAGGCTGGATGGTATTAAAGAGGTTGGATGGTATTAAAGAGGCTGGATGGTATTAAAGAGGCTGGATGGTATTAAAGAGGTTGGATGGTATTAAAGAGGCTGGATGGTATTAAAGAGGCTGGATGGTATTAAAGAGGCTGGATGGTATTAAAGAGGCTGGATGGTATTAAAGAGGTTGGATGGTATTAAAGAGGCTGGATGGTATTAAAGAGGCTGGATGGTATTAAAGAGGCTGGATGGTATTAAAGAGGCTGGATGGTATTAAAGAGGCTGGATGGTATTAAAGAGGCTGGATGGTATTAAAGAGGTTGGATGGTATTAAAGAGGTTGGATGGTATTAAAGAGGCTGGATGGTATTAAAGAGGCTGGATGGTATTAAAGAGGCTGGATGGTATTAAAGAGGCTGGATGGTATAAAAGTGGCTGGATGGTATGAAAGAGGCTGGATGGTATTAAAGAGGCTGGATGGTATTAAAGAGGCTGGATGGTATTAAAGAGGCTGGATGGTATTAAAGAGGCTGGATGGTATTAAAGAGGCTGGATGGTATTAAAGAGGTTGGATGGTATTAAAGAGGCTGGATGGTATTAAAGAGGTTGGATGGTATTAAAGTGGCTGGATGGTATTAAAGAGGCTGGATGGTATTAAAGAGGTTGGATGGTATTAAAGAGGTTGGATGGTATTAAAGAGGTTGGATGGTATTAAAGAGGCTGGATGGTATAAAAGTGGCTGGATGGTATTAAAGAGGCTGGATGGTATTAAAGAGGCTGGATGGTATTAAAGAGGCTGGATGGTATTAAAGAGGCTGGATGGTATTAAAGAGGCTGGATGGTATTAAAGAGGCTGGATGGTATTAAAGAGGCTGGATGGTATTAAAGAGGCTGGATGGTATTAAAGAGGCTGGATGGTATTAAAGAGGCTGGATGGTATTAAAGAGGCTGGATGGTATTAACCCCTTAGTGCAGATGGCATATTTGGTAAATCATGGGGGTACTCTGTTTAAGGCTTTATAACTCCAGGTGTGAGCATCACATAAACTTGGTAAATGGCTTAAATGAAACAAAACCGGTGTACCATTTTTAGTACAAACTTTGATTTGTTTATTTTCATAATTTAAGTCAAAATTAAGTGCCGGAAATGCAAGCAAAACTTTGCAAAAAATGCTACAAAATATATATTTCTTCAAAATACTGAGAGGTACATAAGTGAAACAGGTAAAACTACACATTTCCTGGATCATAAACTCCTTGTCCACAAGCATTCAATAATCGCAGGGTGATATACAGAACTACTAAAGATCTATGACACGAAATGTAAGCAGTGTAGCCTGATGTACCCAGGGTCTCCAAACCTATCCAAATTGGCTAAAATGTGAATAGCTGTAAATCTTAAACTAATCATACATTTCAGTGCAAATCAACCGTTTTGACTCATTTAACTCACCTTTTTTTCATTTTCATGTGGGAATTATTTTGGATCAGTACAGGGGGGTGGATATCTAGGTGTCCAATAACCTACCCAAAACCTCTCCGAGAAATTATTAAAAAGCCTTTTGTCCTTTATAAAGCATATACATTTTACCGTACGATCACTTAATGGATGAAAACATAGATATTGCACAGTTTCAGTTCAGTGTTTGATGCCAAGTGTGCCATTTTTTCACCATTATCCTTCATATACTGCTTCATCCTGTGCGGTGCCTTCGTGGTCAACATGCACTCATCAATGGCACGGTCTTCAGTATGCTGTAAGGATCAGGTCCTGCAGTGGCTTCACTCTGAACAGTAGAGGGCACTGCTGGAGTGGCAGAGGTGGAGGGTCAAGCATGTTATAGGAACAAATTACATAATGCAGAAGCATTATAACACTGTGGTACACACAGCTAATTATGAAATCATTCACTCTTGTACTTCAGTAAACACCTTCTTCTGTATGCTACATTATGTTATATTTTGTTGCGTGCTCTAGGATGGCATTACTCTGTAGTGTGTTTCACAACTGTTGCTTATTTATTTTATTTATTTATTTTACATTCATCTTGCACACATCTGGACACAGTACATTTGAATACATATTTTCCATTCCCTAAGTGAAAAGCATCACCCATGGATATACTAATACCCCATAGAGTACATTATGCACAAAGAAATTACAATACAATAAAATAATATCGGAAAACACTACCAATGTTCTAGCTTCACGGCAAATCGAGGCATAAAATAAACTCCTCAAAAAAAGTTTGGAAACGTTATTTCGGTCGATTATTCCTCCCCTTTAATAATACCAATTGGTATTGTATTTTATATCGTTGGAAAGCCTGATTAGTCACCTTTACAACGAGGTACAACTTGTAAGGATCATGCATTCGTGGAATGAGCAACACAGCTAACCGTGTGGGTAGTGGCCCAAAAAAATGTGCCTAAATCCCCTGCTATATTCTTCTGTTGGTATTCACTCTCGTTTTGAGCTTCAAGTGCTGGCAGGTGTATGCCAGTGGGATGGAATGGGATGCCATCCCACAGCAGTGTGTGACCAGGCTGGTGACCAGCATGAGGAGGAGGTGCCAAGCTGTTGTGGCTGCGTATGGATCTTCCACACGCTACTGAGGTCCCTGACAGTGTAAAATGAATAAAGTGTAAAAATGGCCAATATGTGTTGTTTTTTCCTTATTACTGTGGGAGAGTGCAATCATCCAGTCCACCAAGCAACTCAAAACGAGAGTGAATACCAACAGAAGAATATTGCAGGGGATTTTGGCAAATTTTTTTGGGCCGCTACCCACACGGTTAGCTGTGTAGCTCATTCCACGAATGCACGATCCTTACAAGTTGTACCTCGTTGTAAAGGTGACTAATCAGGCTTTCCAACGATATAAAATACAATACCAATTGGTATTATTAAAGGGGAGGAATAATCGACCGAAATAACGTTTCCGAACTTTTTTTGAGGAGTTTATAACTTACGACTGAGCAACCAAACAGAACAGCGCTAAAATACGCAATTTCATTGTGAATGCTATGAATTCTAACAAAGCAGGCCACCACGAGCCACTACGGGAACGTCACGAACACAATAGTATCAATACATTACAGTTATTTGGCAGACGCGTTTATCCAAAGCGACGTACAATAAGTGCATATTGAAGGTCATAGACACAATCTACGAAGCTAAGTCACGAAAGCGCTACTTTCTCACAACGTAGAAGCTATCGCTAGTCATCAACCGAATACAGTCAGCTATACATTCTAAGCTATGAGATAGCTAAACCAAATAGAAAATAACAAATAAACGGAAAGAACGTACTATATAATTTGCCGTATACATGTAGTTATTCAAGGTGGAGTCTGAAAAAGTGTGTTGGCAAATATGTTCAGCATTATTAGCAGGCTAACAGTGGTCTATTACGACCGATGCAAATACAAAAATATAGCACGCAGTGGAAAAACGAATGTATATACGCAAAATATTACAAGCAGTAATACTTACATGTCGAGGAGGATATCTTCCCCATATTGATAGGCACCTCTTCCACAGAATCTATGCTACAGGGATTAGAAGAATCTCTGTTGTTGTCCTCTTCTGACCGACTTCGGGGGAAAAGTACTAAAAAGTCTCTTCAAAGTTGCGCGCCTTTTTATTGCGTAAGACCAACTGCATCATACCAAACGCGTCAAACCAAATGCGTCATCTGCGCATGCCAGTGTAAAGTTGTCGTGATATAACAAGTATTGCAGTTACGCTCGCCCTTAAATAGTTAATCCAAGCTTTCAATTACACATGTAAATCACTTTTGGGAAGCTTGTCGTGCCTTCTATTGGATAAAACAATTGTCGATCAAACCAGAATAAAATTGAAAGCGTCACAGCAGTGCTATCAGGGAGGGGGGGTTACGCAGAGATAGTTTCGTTTGTCTAATAGTGTTCCAATGCGCTGTGTATTTTTCAAACGGATTGTCCAAGACAATAAATGACCACGGAATCTTGAAAGGGACATATCTACGCTTAAATCCACGGGAGGATTGCACACGAATTCCATATTTAATAGCAGATATTGATAGTAGAATGGCATTGTATGATTTCACTTGTTTATGTCGGTATTGATTGAGCAGCGATTTGCACCGCTGTATTTGCATACGGTCGGGCTATTGGTGGGTTTATCTGGTTGCTGGACGGAATTCTGATATTATATGATGAATACATATATTTATGAACTCATAGACGCTATTGCCCACTATGTCACGCATTGGTAGGTATAGGCTGGGTGGGGAGTGCTTGTTAAATGGACTTGCTACGGAAAGATAGTGACACTTAGAAACTACGCATTGGCCAGAAATCGTCGCGAATCGTCTACCAATAAAGTTAAAATACCGCGTTTGGGTTTTCCACTAATAGTTTGGCTGCAGGAGCAACGCGTGTCTCAGTTGCGTAAAACTGTCTCGCAGGCGAGAAAAAATAGACTATCTGCACTAAGTAGTTAAAGAGGTTGGATGGTATTAAAGAGGTTGGATGGTATTAAAGAGGCTGGATGGTATTAAAGAGGCTGGATGGTATTAAAGAGGCTGGATGGTATTAAAGAGGTTGGATGGTATAAAAGAGGCTGGATGGTATTAAAGAGGCTGGATGGTATTAAAGAGGTTGGATGGTATTAAAGAGGCTGGATGGTATTAAAGAGGTTGGATGGTATTAAAGAGGCTGGATGGTATTAAAGAGGTTGGATGGTATTAAAGAGGCTGGATGGTATTAAAGAGGCTGGATGGTATTAAAGAGGTTGGATGGTATTAAAGAGGCTGGATGGTATTAAAGAGGCTGGATGGTATTAAAGAGGCTGGATGGTATTAAAGAGGCTGGATGGTATTAAAGAGGTTGGATGGTATTAAAGAGGTTGGATGGTATTAAAGAGGCTGGATGGTATTAAAGAGGTTGGATGGTATTAAAGAGGCTGGATGGTATTAAAGAGGCTGGATGGTATTAAAGAGGCTGGATGGTATTAAAGAGGCTGGATGGTATTAAAGAGGCTGGATGGTATTAAAGAGGCTGGATGGTATTAAAGAGGTTGGATGGTATTAAAGAGGCTGGATGGTATTAAAGAGGCTGGATGGTATTAAAGAGGCTGGATGGTATTAAAGAGGTTGGATGGTATTAAAGAAGTTGGATGGTATGAAAAGCTGAAGAAAAGTCCAGACTGAAATAAAACCCTGACATGGGTCTTGGTTTCCCCCATCTGTTTTTAAATCATGTTCAGGATGTTAAGAATGGTATCATCTACCCCCCCCCTGCTGGTTCTATAGGCAAACTACAGGGGCTCAAGAATGCGCTGGGTGTCATTGATGATGCTGAGTTTCATTATGTTCCTAAGGCATTTCACTGGGAGGGGTGTGAGAGCAACAGGCCTGTAGTCATTGAGCTCAGACGGGTGGTTCGTTTTGGGGATGTGTATAATGACCGGCTTTTTCCATAAGGTGGGTATGGGATGGAGGTGAAGGGATGTGTGAATCCACACAGCAGGTCAGTGCAGAGCCTCAGGACCTTACGGCCTGTTCCTTCAGGACCAGCGCTTTACTTACCTGCTGTTCCTCTCAGCTGCCTGTGCACCTGCTCTGTGTCTCTCACAATACATTCATGATAGAATGATCTAAAACAGGGTGGGGGGAGTGTTGGGCTCTAAACGTGTCTAAAAAGTATTCAGGTCACATGCCTTGGTGTTGTTGGGATGGTGTGGATTTTGACTCTGCTTTTGTGAGGGATGGCAGCCATGATTTTAATGCTTTTCCACCCTGGTGTCGCCCTGTGTCATGGCGCCCTCCATTTTGGCCTTGTACTCGGACTTTCCTTTCTTCCCTTTTTACCTCTCTCTGGGCCTCCTTTTTCAACTGTTCATCACCCAGGAGAAAAGTGTACTCCTTTTTAAAAAAAAAAAATTTTTATTGATGTTTTTGCACAAATCTTACATTATTTATTTCAGTTCTTTCACGGCATACGCCATCAGACAATTTACAGATTTGTTTTTCCCCCCCTCCCCCCCACAATATAGACATACAAAACAAACAAAAATCCATGCCACATCACCCCATTGCCACTACCACACTTACCAATATGAGTAATAGCATTCGTGATATGACAGAGCAAATGAATAAACCACAAACATAACAAAAACAGACATTAAAATTATTATTATTATTTTTTTAAATAAATAAAAATAAAACACAGGTACCATCAGATCAGATCCTATTTTTCACAGTAATCATCGATATTATAGAAACAGAGCTTTAATTAGTCATCAGGCCTTTCAGTTAGATGTAAAAAGTGATCCCACACTTCAGCAAAAATATCCTCTCTCCCTGCAACTCTATACGTCACCCTTTCAAAAGATGCCGTCCGAAACATTAATTCCATCCATTCCTTAAAAGTAATATCGGTGACTTCCAATGTCTTAAAGCAATTCTACATCCTGATATCATGGCCATTCTATACCACATCCCTTGATATTTAGACAACTTAATCTCTTTTGGTAATAGACCCAGTAAGCACGCCGCTGGAGAGTTATTTAGTTTTTCATTCAGTACTTCACTCAAAAATACCACAATTTCATCCCACATTTTCCGTACTTTCTCACATTCATATAACATATGTAATAGAGTACCTGTTTCTTTTTCACACCTCCAACAGACGTCACTGCTTCTTAACTTCAGTCTGGCTAGCTTACTGGGGGTCCAATAACTTCTATTTAAAACTTTAAAAAAGATAAATTGTGACTGTGCCTCCCGAGATAATTTACACCATTTGGTCACTAAGTTCTCCCATCAGCGTACTCCTTTTTATTAATAGCTCATTTAAATCTTTTTGTCACCCATGGTTTGTTACTTTGATATATTTTAAAACACAATAGGTATGACAGAGTACACAAACAAGAAATATAGTTTGATACTACTATCAATATTCCAAATTAAACAAAATACCACTTCCACAGACTGACAGCACATCAGTGTGTAGAAGTGTACTGGGCTTATAGGTAAAGCTTCTAAACTGTGTGAGTGAACTAGCTGCTCCAGCCGTGTTGATCCCATTCAGGGAGTGAATAGGGGGGTGAGGGGTGTGAACAGAGCTGTCACAGAGAGCTGGTTTGGGTTCACTTCCTGCTCTTACTGCTTTATCACTGTGTTGTTTAGTACTTTTTCAAATGAAAAACATTTAAAAACAAAATCTATTCAATAAATACATTAATAAAATTCAATAAAACACAGGTCATAAACCTACATATTGTGGAAATTAGATAATATCTGTCACTAGTTTTAAAATGCGCGAGTGTTGTGTGTAAGAGTTTCAGTCCTTACCTGTTTCTCAGTCCTTTCTGCTGCAGCTGAGATTGTAGCATGGTCTCTGTGTTCCTCCATCACACACAGCAGACAGATACACTGCTGATCGGTATGACAGTAAATCTCCAGAATTTTGTCATGATGAGAGCAGATCTTCTCCTGCAGGTTTCCAGTGGCTTTGACTAGTTTGTGCTTCTTAAAGGCAAGAGATTCATAGTGAGGCTGGAGGTGAGTGTCACAATAAGAGGCCAGACACACCAGACAGGACTTGACAGCTTTGCACTTTCTCCCAGTGCAGACATCACACACCACGTCTCCAGGTCCAGCGTAACAGTGAGCAGGAGGAGCAGCTTGGAGTCCTGTCTTCTTCAGTTTCTCCACCATTTCAGCCAGAATGGTGTTTCTGCCCAGAACAGGCCTTGGAGTGAAGGTCTGCCTGCACTGGGGACAGCTGTAGACACCAGTATGATCATGCTTATCCCAGCAGCCCTTAATACAACCCATACAGTAACTGTGTCCACAGGGAATAGTCACCGGATCCTTCAGTAGATCCAAACAGATCACACAGCTGAACTGCTCCTGATCCACTGAGATACTAGCCTCAGCCATGTTACTGCTCACACTGACAGAGTTTAGTTTGGTTTCTCTGAAACTGCATGACAGAGAGAATGGGGTTGACTTTCTGGTTCTAACCACAGCTGCAGGAGGTGTGGTGTTGGACTGAGGCCAGGCTGAGCAGAGAGTGGATATTTACTCATAAATATCACACACACACACACACACACACACACACACACAGACATACACACACACACACAAACACACACACACACACACACACACACACACACACACAGAAGCCCACACTCACACACACAAGCGCACACATAGTGTGTGAGTAGGTTCAGACATTATAGCTTTTTGATTTTATGATCATTTCTTATAATCTAAATTGGGAGGGGGGGGGGGGGTGCAGGTGGTGGTGTGTGTGTATGTGGGGTTGGGGTGTGTATATTTGTATGTATGGTTTGGGTGGGTGTGTGTGGGAGGGGTGGTGTGTGTGTGTGTGTATGGGGGGTGGGGGTGTGTATATTTGTATGTATGGTTTGGGCGTGTGTGTGTGGGAGGGGTGGTGAATGTGTGTGTGGGAAGTTTCTCAAGTAGAGCCTTATAGATAAACTAAATGGAATGCAGTTTTTTCTCTTTGTTAAAGAGGACCATCCTACTTTTCCATATAAAACACAATGATGGGTGAGAAATGTGTCCCTGGTGTGAAACGCAATGCTGTCAATCATAAACTGCATCAACGGCTTTACAGTTTTTTACAATCGTTTTCACACTTGTCTCAATACCATGTGAACTTTTTCAAAACACTGAACACATTCACCATATCAGTAGACTATGTGAACTAAACTGTGTATACTTTTGCATTGCTTTGATACAAAAGATATTCAATCACCACTTCTTCCAAAATTCATGAATACCTCTCTCAGTCAGTGTTCACCACCAGCACCATTCTGTACTACAGTAACCTCTCTCAGTCAGTGTTCACCACCAGCACGATTCTGAACTACAGTAAATTTTGCAGGCATTTAGCTGCAGCCGGAGCCACAGTCATTGATCATGTGGTAAATCATGGTCTGTTTCTGAGGGAAGCAGGTTTGAGGGTTCAACCAAACTTGCCTAGATCCACAGTGGCTTCAATAGTGAGGATTTTCAGGCAAACCAACAGGTACTATACAGTATTTACAGCATTCTGACTGAAGGCATTCTGATGTGTATATTACAGTAGTACTGTGATTTCAGAAGTCTCTAGAAAAAGCCTCTCTTCCTGACGAGCTCAACACCTTTTACGCACGGTTTGAGGCGAGCAACACCATCCCTATTGCAAGACTAGCTGAGGACCAGGATGACTGCACTCAGTACCTATCTATGGCTGACGTGAGGAGAGCTTTTAAAAGAGTAAATCCTCGGAAGTCACCAGGGCCAGATGGCATTCCAGGCCGTGTCCTCAGAGCGTGTGCTGACCAGCTAGCGGAGGTATTCACCTCTATATTCAACCTCTCCCTGAAACAGTCTGCAGTCCCCACCTGCTTCAAACAGACAACCATTGTCCACGTACCAAAGAAACCTTCCATCACCTGCCTGAATGACTACCGCCCTGTAGCACTGACCTCCATCATCATGAAGTGCTTCGAGCGGTTAGTCAGAACCCACATTTGCTCCTCCCTTCCTGACACCTTGGACCCCCTTCAATTCGCATACCGTCCCAACAGATCTACGGATGACGCCATCACCCTGACAGTGCACACCGCCCTCTCCCACCTGGATAAGGGTAACACATACGTGAGGATGCTGTTTATAGACTACAGCTCAGCATTTAACACAATTGTGCCCGCTAAGCTCATTCCCAAGCTCAGGATCCTGGGTCTTAACACCTCCCTTTGCAACTGGATCCTGGACTTCCTAACGGGCAGACCCCAGGTGGTGAGAATGGGTAACCGCTACTCCTCTGCACTGACCCTGAGCACCGGAGCCCCTCAAGGCTGCGTACTCAGTCCCCTCCTGTACGCCCTGTTCACACACGACTGTGTGGCCACACGCAACTCCAACGCCATCCTGGGTCTCATCTCCAACAACGATGAGACCGCCTACAGAGAGGAGGTCAGCATCTTAGCAACATGGTGCCAGGAAAACAACCTCTCTCTCAACGTCTGCAAGACTAAGGAGATGATCGTGGACTTCAGGAAGCGACAGGGGGGGGGGGGGGTCACGCCCCCATTCACATCGATGGAGCTGAAGTGGAGAGAGTCTCCTGCTTCAAGTTCCTCGGTGTGTTCATCAGTGATGACCTCTCCTGGTCCAGGCAATCGGTCGCGGCAATAAAAACTGCCCAAAAGCGCCTAGACTTCCTGAGGAGACTCAAGAAGTTTGGCATGTCTTCCAAAACTCTCACCAACTTCTACAGGTGCACCATTGAGAGCATTCTCACTGGCTGCATTACTACCTGGTACGGCAGCTGCTCCGCTGCTGATCGCAAGGCCCTTCAGAGGGTGGTGAAGACAGCGGAGCGCATCATTGGCTGCCACCTCCCCTCTGTGCAAGGCATCTACCACACACGATGCCTTAAGAAAGCACGGAAAATTATAAAAGACTACAGCCACCCAGGCTATGGACTGTTCTCGCTGCTGCCGGAGCATTCGGGCACGGACTACCAGACTCACAAACAGTTTTTTCCCCAAGGCCATCAGGCTTCTCAACCAGCAACATTAATCTCATTAATCTCACCTCATTGTATGCTCTAGGCACTTCTTATGTACATTCAATGTACATTCAATGTACATCACCTTAATTTAATGTCTATCGGCACCTCCACACTTTATATTTATAATATTTAATACTCTTACTCCTACTGTCCATATCTGGAACTGCTGCTAGTGTTTTACTGCTATGTATATGTATGTTATTCTTGCCCTTATTTGACTCTTTTCAACAATTTAATATATATATATATTTTATTTTTGTTTGTTATGCCTACTACATAGTTGTTGCTTGCCATGTCCTAAGAATTTCATTGTTCAGAATGACCTTGTGTTATACTGTGCACTTGATAAATAAAAACACTTTGACTTTGACTTTGAGCTGATGAGGCTTAGAGAAATACGCAACAACATAATCGCAGACAACAACATATTTCCAAACATTGACAGTGTTAGCACTACAACCATTTCAAGAGTACTACAGAAACATCAGATCAGGATGAAACAGTTGTACACTGTCCCCTTTGACAGGAACTCTGAGCGTGTCAAGAAACTCAGGTACCAATATGTCCAGGTAAGATATCTAAGGTAATTTTGAAGAACACAGCACACACAGGCATTTTTTTGGAGATTTTGCACAACACAGTAAGCTATACAATTTGTGACTTACGGTACCTTGTGTATTCTCTAATTTACTGAAGAGAGTCATGGAGCTTGAAGCCAGAGAAACCGAACACATATTCATCTATGTGGATGAGGCCCGTTTCAACTTGACAAAAAGACGCCGCCGTGGAAGGAATGTAATCGGGAAAAGGGCAACTGTAGATGTTCCAGGCCAGAGGGGGGCTAACATCACCATGTGTGCAGCAATATCTGTTGATGGACTGCAGCTGCATAAGGCCATCATTGGCCCATACAATTCACCACGCCTTATTGTTTTTCTTGATGAACTGTTTGAAAGGCTTTCAGCAGAAAGAGAGCAAGAGGCAGAATTCACCAGTATATGTGATTGTACGGGACAATGTGGCCTTTCACCACTCCCGCCAGATCAGAGTGGTTTACGGCCCATCCCAGGATGATGTCGTTATTCCTGTCACCATACTCTCCCTTCCTCAACCCCATAGAAGAATTATTTTCTGCATGGAGATGGAAGGTTTATGACCACCACCCACATGACCAGATGTCACTTCTAGATGCAATGGCTGCTGGGTGTTTGGACATAACAGTGGAGCACATCCAGGGCTGGATAAGGCACTCGAAGAGATTCTTTCCTCGGTGTATAGCAAGAGATAAGATTTGGTGTGATGTTGATGAAAGTCTATGGCCAAATACAGAGGACAGGATGGATGGGCCAGGCCAACAGTAGACTTCTGATACAGATAGGCAGACAATATATGTGCAAATTACTGTATATAGTGAAAATATTGCTATTTGGTATTTTTTGTTATTGATTGTAATGTATTTTGAGTAATTGATAGTATTGTATTTTTCTTTTCTGAACTACAGTATATTGCACTGTGAGAACAAATGGCTGAATACAGTAAACCCCCTGAAGAATACTGGTGCTTTTGAGATTTGTTTCTTTATCATATATTGTGTTACATTACACAGTAAAAATTGCTATTCTGGGTTTCCGATACAGTAAAACATTCATTCATTTACAGTTTACTGTACATTTACCACACTCAGTCATGACATCTATTGTGAGAGGCAAACCAACAGATCAAAAGTTTATTTAGCTGCTTGGCTTGAAATTGTTTGTGTTTTTTAGTTCATTGTACGTTGAGTGACAAAGTAGTCTTATGGGAGAAAGCAGATGCTATAGTTACGGCAGCATGAGTCATTTTTGGATGAAATATGAAGTGTTTTGGTGGTTGAAGTGCATTTTGCACCAAAGGTTAACTGATGTGCTCAGGTGTGTGTTTCAAAAGCACACTGTGTGAAGAGTTTTGAAGAAGTGGACATGGTATTGAGACAAGTGTGAAAACGATTGTAAAAAACTGTAAAGTGGAAGGGGCAGCGTGCATATACAGAATGTATCCATAATCAAATACAGACAGGACAGTTAATTGTACAAAAGTCTTCCTATTAGCAAAACATTTTTTTTTTTCCTTATCTGAATTTGTTCTTTGGTATGTGTTTGGAAACATGCGTAAAATCAGTACTCACACTGACAGAGACAGCGTTTAGTTTAATATCTCAGAAACTACACAACACCTGTGTCTCTACAAAAACTGCACATTGTGAGCTTTGCAAAGCTGGTATTTATGACATGGCTGCTATGAGGAAACTGCTAGTTTAATGAAAACCACAGAATGCAGGAACTTGGAATGTACATATTTTTGAGCTATTCTTAATGGGTACTTTCATTCATTTACATACTTACATACTTACATACTTACTGGTGTAACCAGTTTCTAAAGAGAGTGGAGATTTATACTTAACCCCCGAAACACACAAACAAACTTGTAGACACACATACACACAATCTGGTGGTGTGTGTATAGTGGTATAGTGTGTGTGTAGTATGTGCAGCTGTGTGTGTGGTTGCGTTTAGGGAAGGGTGTGTGTGTGTGTTTTTGGCGGGTGGGCTGGTGTGTTTGCATGTCTGTGTGTTACGTCCCTGGAGCCCAACGTGTGAATAGCGGTGTGATAAGAAGCAGTGGCTGACATGGTGTGTTTAGGAGAAGAGCGTACGCTGGTCTGTACTCTCCTCTATCGACAGTGGAGGATGAGACAATGAGACCACACACACACAATACCAAATACAGGACCTATATCTACCTGTACCTACATGTACAGACACACATACACATGCTAATATACGCCTTAAAGAGATGCTCCTGTGGTCATTACATGTTGTGATGGGAGCTTGGGCAGAAAACAGCGCTGTGGTGAATGTGTGCAATGATAGAGATACCAACACCAACTCAGATCCAACCCAGTCCTTCGCTGGGGCTTTAATAAACCAACATTAAAGTAGCTACAAACACAAGAAGAAAACAGAAATATAAACCTAACTCAATTTTGGAGTCTACCTTCACTTCTTCCTCTTCGATTCCCTCCCTACACCTGGATCCCTAAGAGATTTACCAGCATCAAACAAACACAAACGCAATGGCTCTCTCAGAGATGTTAAATCCATGCCAGTTTAAAAAAAATCCAGGCCAGGTCTTCAGTCATGCAGGATCAGTTCACCAGTCAGTTTCTCCACAGAAACAGATCATACACAAATTCCACTGTCTCCAGAAAACTCGTATTTACATCAATTCTCCCTCCACACTTCTCCCCACAGCTACTTCACACACAGGTGGGGAGTGGCAGGGCTTATATAGAGAGCACAGTACTGGTATAATCCAGTAGGTATAGGTGTGGAGTGGGAGGGCTTATATAGAGAGCAGAATACTGATATAAACAGTATTCTTACAGGTTAATTCCGTATCTGGAAGCTTTTATGGCTCCCTCTGGTGGAGCCATTGTGCCGGTGCATTTCTCTCTTCTCCCAACTGCCCCCTTCCTTCACCACAATGTGTACAGATATCAGAAGCCAGGTAAACCCTCATAGAAAACCAATCAGCCAATTACCTTGTGAGTGTGATAAAGGCTTCTTATTGCTCACAGTTTATTAAAACATTTCTATAAAATTGCCTTTTGGTAATTCGGCATTCAGCTTGTACAGAGAGGTTATGTTTGAAGAGGCTGTACATATGAACATATTAATTATAGTCATAAATATCTGTTTTTATATCATACCAGTACTTCTTTCCTTGAGCACAGTGATTTCAGGTTGCATGAGCCATAGAAGTTCAGATTAAAAGTAAGATTAATTAATGTTATTATTAAAACTTTTGAAGGATAATTGGGTAATATACACACATACAACCACTGGAGACATAGCATTACTGGGCAAGCTGCTTTGGAGTCACTTGGATACCAGCCATTGTAAAACTGATAGACTGTCAGAAACTGTAAATATCTGAAATTTCCACCATCCCACGAAAAGTGTCTGGGCCAATCAGAAACACACACAAAAACTGAATAATATAAAAAGCACAAAAAGTGAAACTATGTCTTTAAACCTCGAGCTGTCAGTAAAACATTCCTCCCTACAAACAGAAATACAAAACCTTGTGTTATGCACTTCTCTTCCTGGTCACATGAGGTCGCTGTTGTCCATATTGTGGTCGGCAGTCCGTGTACCAGTAATTCAGCAATGATCAGGGAAGTTTACACTGCGTTAGTCACCTTTACCTCATACCAGGAATGGGCAAGGAGGGCCAAATCTGTTTCTGGATTTCAGACTTAATTATGCACTTAATTATTTATTCAGCCAATCATTTACATTCGCTGATATTTCAGCTTCATTCAGAGATATGAACAGCAGCTGATGAATGCTCTTGTGCCTGTATGCATGTATTTTAGTGTTTAATTGTGCTCTAATCTGCGAGTGGATCGGTGTTGTTCTGTATGACTAATTAGTTGCTTGGGCCAGGGTAAGTGCCAGCTCAAACGCTCCACTGTTCATTCGCCCAAAAGGCTTTATGTGATGAAAGATTTAAACTATGCGGAAAGCACAGCATAAAAGTAGCCTATGCTTTTTTTTTCAACATCTGCATATAGTATCTTCTTTATTGTTGTCTATTCTCTTTATTCCTTAATATGTTCTACATTTTATTTGGTTTCCATTTCCATACCTTAACAAACAATCACAGGACACAATATGTCAAGTCAAGTTAAACTTTATTATTGTCTTTTAAGAAAAATATGCCAAAAAACAATACACAATATAAAATATTTTTAAAAGTGTAAAGCCTTATACCTGCAGGAGTGAATGAGTGTTCTTGCCTTGTGTGTATTTAGTGTTGTAACAGTCAACCACTCCCCCATGTACTCTTATTGCATAGGCTGGTATAGTGTAGTATTGTAGGAGGTAGCTACTGCACTGCCTGTTCTTGCACATCTAATGTTAGCCAAACGACTCAAAAATCACATTAAATGACATTACATTACAATCACATTACAAACACACCCCTGTTTCCTGTCCACTGTCCCCTGTCCACTCAGACCCCTGTCTCTATGTGCCCTGTCCACTCAGACCCCTGTCCCTATGTCCCCTGTCCACTCAAACCCCTGTCCCTATGTGCCCTGTCCACTCAGACCCCTGTGCCTATGTGCCCTGTCCACTCAGACCCCTGTCCCTATGTGCCCTGTCCACTCACTTTGCAAACAGTGTGCGAAAGAAATCCCGCAAAACTCTTTCCAAACTAGTGAGCAAGTAGTTTGTAATATTATTATTATTTAATTTTATTTTATTGAGAATCAGTTAACATATGACGATTGTTACAAAGTGTAGATTATGAATGAAGATAGAATTAACAAAAATATGTAATATGAACCTATCTTATGCCATATACGCTCTACGTCTTTTACGCTTTTACTTCCGGGTTAAAACAGAAGCACAAGCACTAATAATAAGAGCAATCGGGGTGAAAATTTACACACGGCTAAAAGCAGGTTTGTTCATAGATTCCTGTGTTTTCTGACGTTTGATTAAATATCAGCTCAGATCAGTCCTTCCTAAGAGAGACTGTTATTAGGATGTGTTGCCATGGAAACACAATTAATGAGGGACACACCTGGACCGACACCAGAGGTTCTGCTGGATCCCTCACAACTAATGAGATTAATATTGTGACCAAAACATAAAATACATTTGTTCTATTTTCTGCATATTTCATTTATTTATGGAATGTGAATTCAGTACTTTAATGTCTCAAATCAAAATCTTTAGATCCCTCGATATATTTACTATAAAACAAACATCATAATAGATTTTATTGCTGTAATAGATGTGTGGTGCTTAATTGCAGGGTTATGAGACTCATAAAACAATCTTTGTACCTTGATAGTGTACTGCTTTTGTACAAAAGTGCAATATTTACCTTTTTTAATGGTAGGATCACTCCAGGAGAAGCCATTGAATGCTGAGAAAATTACATTTAGGAGATTTTCACTGCTGTTGACTTCAGAAAAAGGTCAGTTTTGACCTGAGGGCAACACAAGGGTTAAATATTGTGACAAACAACACGTTTTATCAATTAATTTCCTTAATTTTTCTGTCTCATTTGAGTGTTTTTTCCTCTTTAATTACAGCTGATCTTCCCTTCACTCTCTGCCTCATCCCAGATCACACAGTTTTACAGAGGATCCAAAATTAACCCCAAACACAGGATAGAGGGGCTGAGTGAATGTGGTCTGGACTCTATGCAGGAGGGTCATTGTGTCAGAGACACTGTAGAAGGACAGAGTTCCTGCCCTGTGATCCAGGTACACTCCTATTCTGGAGGAGGAGGGAACAGGGATTTCAGTGCTCTTATTATTGTGCCAGAATGTGTCACCAAAGGGAGAGCAGAGCAAACTCCAGGACTTGTTATTACATCCCAGAGCAGAGTCATCACCCTTTTTTTTCCTGCTGATCTCTTTATATGACACTGCTATAAAAACCACATAATCCCCAGTGCACTCAGTCTCCCAGTAACAGCGTCCAGACAAACCCTCTCTGCACAGCACTTGCTCCCAGTGCTCAAATCTCTCTGGATGATCAGGATATGACTGGATCTCTTCCACACAGGTCACCTCTCTGTTCCCCTCAGACAGACGGAGGTGTTGATGCACTGTGTTGGGGTCCAGTGTGAGCCGACAGGAATCTAAGAAGAGAAGAGAGCCCATCTTTCATATTTTACGTTTATATATATATATATATGTTTTGTGAATAACTTTTTATTTTCATTTTAGTTTGCATATAATAAATCCAGAATAAAAATAAACAAATACGGTTCAGTTATACAATTCTATCCCCCCCCCCCCCCCTCCATCCCCCCATAAGCCCCCATAGCGGAGCGCAGACGCAAGTACAGAAAGAACCTGGTCAATTATAATGTCAGCACAGATCCTGAAACGAACGTAGTCCTGTCTGTAAGGCAATACTATACTTTCCTCAAGTTTGCAAAGTTCATATTTTCTTGATTGTTATCCTCTCCCTCACACTTAGCTTTTTATTCTTGATTGTATCTTATTTCAGTTACTTTCCCCTTATTTTATTCCTCCTTGCACTGAATTTTCAACCACAAAACTATGATCATAATTATTTATACTGTATATTACTGTGGTCTTGTAACATTCTTCACACAGTCTGACTGTAGGACATATATTATCATATATGATCCATATATTTAATACCAGGATGACTGCAGCTGAATTAACAGGGATCTGATGGAGGAGAATATGTATGATATCCCAAGTGAGTAAGTTATGAATATAGATAAATATTCAAATAATCTTTTTCTTCATATTACCTCATACTCTCATGTTGCTTCATTCTTTTAATTTAGGTTTAATTACAGACTCACATTGTGACAAGTCCTCTCTGGTCTTGGGCTCTTCTTCCACTGTAGAGACATCACAAGCAAGTTCAGCTCAAGTTTATCTTACTTAATCATTTCCTGCAGAAACTAAATGCTAATTTCACAAATTAATATGCAGGTAAAGGAGCTGCTGGTTGGCTCATTTGGTTAAGGCACCACAGTGTGGAACATGACTCAGCCCCACAGTGTGGAACATGACTCAGCCCCACAGTGTGGAACATGACTCAGCCCCACAGTGCGGAACATGGTTCAGCCCCACAGGGTGGAACATGACTCAGCCCCACAGGGTGGAACATGACTCAGCCCCACAGGGTGGAACATGACTCAGCCCCACAGGGTGGAACATGGTTCAGCCCCACAGGGTGGAACATGGTTCAGCCCCACAGGGTGGAACATGGTTCTTGGCTTGAATCCATTCCGTGCCAGTGCCAGTAGTTCCATTGGGCAGCGCACAATTAGTGATTTAAAATTCTTTAAAATCCTTTACATATGTGATAAAAAATTAAGAAAAGTAGTAATAACCTATAAAAGACATCTTTTCTAATTCCCCATTGCAGACGTCTTCCAGTCGCTCTTTCAGTTCAGAGACAGATTTCCTCACAGCCTCAAAAGAGACATGTGGACTGACAGTGATGCTGGGTAAGTCTCCAGGTCCAGGAGGGAGAGACTGACAGCTCTGCAGACAGACAGGGAACAGTCTCAATGCTGATTCCTGCACATGTCAGGAGCAGATGTTTGTAAATAAAAAACACGCCTCACCATGTATGTACAATGTACACAGTGCAGTCTGTCAGAGAGCCAGTGATGTTACCTGGAGGAAATGGATGACAGTCCTTCAGCCCGACTCACTTCAGCCTTCTCCTGATCCCAGATCAGCTCTTTCACCTTAGAGCGCCTTCTCTCAATGGATAACTTCAGCCTTCTCCTGATCTCAGATCAGCTCTTTCACCTCAGAGCGCCTTCTCTCAATGGAGCGGATCAGCTCAGTAAAGATCCTCTCACTGTCCTCCCCTGCTGTATGTGCAGAGCGCTGTTAGGAGACACAGAGAGTGGAGGGCTGTATGGGCAGAGCGCTGTTAGGAGACACAGAGCGAGGAGGGCTGTATGAGCAGAGCGCTGTTAGGAGACACAGAGAGAGGAGGGCTGTATGTGCAGAGCGCTGTTAGGAGACACAGAAAGAGGAGGGCTGTATGTGCAGAGTGCTGTTAGGAGCACAGAAAGAGGAGGGCTGTATGTGTAGAGAGCTGTTAGGAGACACAGAGAGAGGAGGGCTGTATGTGTAGAGAGCTGTTAGGAGACACAGAGAGAGGAGGGCTGTACATTTTAACAAGGCCTTTCACTCAACTCTTACTGGGACCCCAGGCAGCCTGTTCCCCACAGTGTGGCTCAGTGGGATTGAGCCCCACAGGGCTGGAAAGTGGCCCAACACTGGGTTCCTCACTGGCTGACTGGAGGAGAGCCCTGGCTAAGCCCTGAAATGGCTCTTCCAGCAGCCAGCTGTTGTCTTCTTCTCTGGTCAGTACCTACCTTGAGTGACTGCACAGCCTGTCTCAGATCCTGCAGCTCCTTCTCTCTCTCCTGGATTCTCTGCTGGAATTTACTCTGTGTCGCTCCCAGTTGTTTCTGTGAATAGATTATTTTCAGTTATATTATAGAACACTGCGTTCACATTAAATAGTATCATCATGTTTAACACTAAACACATACAATAAATAAGCATTACCACTATTTGAAATTCTGCAGGTCAGTGTGGAGAGGTTTAGTGGCTTCACAGGTATAAATCAAATCCCTATAATTAATGAAGAGACTAGGGGCTCTATCTTGGCGCTTGGTCTAAGCCAGTGTTTCTCAAACTGTGGGGCGCGACCCCCTGGGGGGGCACGGTGCGATGCCAGGGGGGGCGCGTGTGACCCCGGGGAACATGCTTTTTTGCCGTACTAGAATAAAGTGTAATTGCACATCCACTACAGTAGGTGGCAGTGGCGCTCTCATTGTCAGAGCGTGCGCAGGGAGTATTAGCTCTATGGTGTAGGGTTTTTTTGCACGGAGCATGCGCACACACAGCACAGAGCAGGAGATATGAAGTGCAGTGAACAAACCCTTAAGAGACACCATGGAAAAATATTTAACAGGGATGAAAAGAAAGGCGAAGATAGACGGAGATAATGAAACAAACGAAAGTCACCCGAAAGCTAAGATGAGGAAATATGACGAAGCGTATGTAGCGCTTGGCTTCACTGTGACTACGGTGAGAGACGAGGAAAGACCGGTGTGTTTACTGTGTCTTAAAATGTTGGCAGCGGACAGCATGAAGCCAAATAAATTAAGGCATCACTTAAAGACATTACACCCCAATCACGCTGATAAGCCGCTTGAGTTTTTCAGCGAAAACGTGCCGAATATTGCCAACAATCATCCCGCTTTGTGAATGCTACTTCAGTAAACCAGCGAGCACTGTTAGCATCATATAAGGTGGCGTACCAAATTGCTCAGTGCAAAAAAACCCACACCATAGCAGAGGAAAATTCTTGATAGCCCCCCGTCAACAATTACAATCGAGGTCCGCGAAAATTCTTGATTGGTGGTGTCGGAAAATCTCCCTATTTCTGAGGGCTCAAGGTTGGCAAGTATGGCGGTGGGGCATGAACATTTTTATTCCTCCAAAGTGGGGCATGACAGAAAAAGTTTGAGAACCACTGGTCTAAGCGCATGGCGTAAAGTTAATTTAGGGCGTGTCCAAGTCCATTTTTGCCAGTTTACCGGCGTGTATTTTGGTTTTCTTTTTGCGCAATGCGCAGATGGGCTGAACTTAGTCTCTTCATTAATTATAGGTGTGTCTTGGGGGTGACATAAACCAATCAAAATGTAAACCAAGCAATAAACCAATCAAAATGTCCTATCCCTTTCCCTTTAAAAGCCTGCTTTTTCACCTTGGCGGATTGATTGATGGCGAAACAGGCTAAATTGATCAATAGTATGATCAATATTATTCGGACTAACCATTAGCCTATGAGTTCCCGGTAAATCCCGACATGGCTGTTATTTTACAAAATATATGCGGTTAAATTTCGTTAAAAAGGCCTGCAACAGCTGGGAATAAGCTATCGATGGCTTTAGTCTCACCTTAGAAAACGTCAAATTAGCCTGCTTGTTGAATTTCTTTTGATTCTGCAATGAAAGTGTCAAACATCAATTCCATCAAAACATCAAGGCTGTTCTCCCACCCTCTCGCTCTGCTCCCAGTGGGCCTCCCCTCTACCGCTGGAGGGGGAAGATAAAGGAGACACATCGCTCACTTCGCGGCTGCTACCCGTTAATGATCCTTCCGCAGGTTCACAAACGGAAACCTTGTTATGACGTTTAATTCCTATAGTCAAGTTTGATCGTCTTCTCGGCGCTCCGGCGGGGCCGATCCGAGGACTTCACTAAACCATCTAATGGGCAGTAGTGACGGGCGGTGTGTACAAAAGGGAGGGAGTTAATCAACACGAGCTTATGACCCGCGCTTACTTGGAATTTCTCGTTTATTGGAAATAATTGCAATCCCCGATCTCTATCACGCGTGGGGTTCAGCTTATCGCTGATCCACTCAGTGTGGCGCACATGCAGCCCCGGACATCTCAGGGCATCACAGACCTGTTTTTCCCTCTGAAAAGTTGGACGGCGGCCGATCGGGGCCGCGTAACTAGTTAGCATGCCGAAGTCTCGTTCGTTATTGGAATTAACCAGACAAATCGCTCCACCAACTAATAACAGCCATGCACCACCACCCACAGAATCGAGAAAGAGCTATCAATCTGTCAATCCTTTCCTTGTCCGGGCCGGGTGTGGTTTCCCGTGTTGAGTCAAATTAAGCCGCAGGCTCCACTCCTGGTGGTGCCCTTCCGTCAATTTCTTTAAGTTTTAGCTTTGTAACCATACTCCCCCCGGGAATAACGCCACCGGATCTCTAGTTGGCATCGTTTATAGTCTGAACTATGACGGTATCTGATCGTCTTCGAACCTCCGACTTTAGTTCTTGATTAATGAAAATATTCTTGGCAAATGCTTTCGTCCATCTTGCGCCGAGAATTTCACCTCTATCGGCACCCTCGGCCATCCCAGTTCGGGAAACCCACAAAATAGAACCGGAGTCCTATTCCATTATTCCTAGCTGTGGTATTCAGGCGACCGGGTCTGCTTTGAACACTCAAATTTTTTCTAAGTAAACGCTTCAAACCCCAGGTGGGACACTCAGTTACGAACATCGAGGGGGCGCTGAGAGGCAGGGGCTGGGACCAGCTCGATCCCAAGATCCAACTACGAGTTTTATAACTGCAGCAACTTTAATATACGCTATTGAAGCTGGAATTACCGCAGCTGCTGGCACCAGACTTGCCCTCCAATGGATCCTCGTTAAAGGATTTAAAGTGTACTCATTTCAATTACAGGGCCTGGAAAGAGTGCTGTATTGTTATTTTTCATCACTACCTCCCCGAGTCGGGAGTGAGTAATTTGCGCGCCTGCTGCTTTCCTTGGATGTGGTAGCCTTTTCTCAGGCTCCCTCTCTGGAATCAAAACCTGATTCCCCGTTACCCGTGGTCACCATGGTAGGCACAGAAAGTACCCCCGGATGTGTTTTGGGTCTGATAAATGCACGCATCCCCAGGGGAGGGTCAGTGTTCGTCGGTATGTATTAGGTCTAGAATTACCACAGTTATCCAAGTAACGTTGGAGCGATCAAAGGAACCATAATTGATTTAATGAGCCATTAGCAGTTTCACTGTACCAGCCGTGTGTAATTAGACATGCATGGCTTAATCTTTGAGACAAGCATATGTTAATGGCAGGATCAACCAGGTAGTCGCCCTTGAGAGAATGGAGAAAAGCAAGTAAGTGGAGAAAATTGAGAAAACCGAGTAAGGCAGGGCAAAACGGGGGTGGTCCCGAGACCCTGAACCAACCAGCCTCTCGTACCTCCCTTCCGTCACCCCGCCCCGCGGGGCTGTGGTCGGGTCGCTTCGGGAGGTTCACAGGGCATCTCGGTCTCACTCGAGCTCAGCGGGGGCAAAAGTGGGGGCCGGAATGCCGGTGGCTCTTGCCCGCCCGGCAAAGAACAGACTCGGGTGCCAGGAACCGCTCACGCATAAGCCGGGAGACCCGGCGCGTTAGGGCCCTGACAGGGCGGGTATAAACATCCAGTCGGTCAGGATAGCGAGAGGGGTTTGCTATGGAGCTCAAAACCGAGCAATGCTGTGAGATTTCCCCCCTTGGATGGGGACTCCTGGAGCTCAAAACTGGGCTACGTGGCCTGGGGAATGCCTCCCTGGTCCTCAAAAACCTCTCTCCTATATATCCGCCTGCACCCGTCTGGGTACCCTGAACCCCGGCCCATTGCTCGCAATGCAATGAAAATCCCGGTTTGCGGACCTCGTGTCACTTTTTGTGCCTGGGGTGACCAGTTGCTCAGAGAACTAGTCACCCACAGATGGTTACGGCTGTTGCCGGGCCCAGGAGCTGACCACCGCCTCCCTGGCAAAGTATTAGCCCACACATTTGGCGGTGCTGCAGAACCCCACTTTGGGCCACAGGTCTGGGGGTGGTTTCGTTGTGTCCGGGGCCCTGCCCTGAGTGGGCGATACCAGCGCCGCCATCTGATTCTAAGGCAGCGGGTCAGAAAGTGGGGTTTTCTGCAGGCTCGAGGTGCTGAAACCAATGAAAGTGCTCACATTCGCTAGTGCTGCGGGGCCCTGCTTTGGACCACAGGGCACTTCCCCGAGTGTACTGACACCAGCCCCAGCTCTGGAAACTATGCGGTTCTCTGGTACTGGCCCAGACTACAACGAGTCCCCAAGGCCCGAGACCCAGAAAGCCCTTGCATTCGGCGGTGCTGCGGAGCTCCCCTTTTGACCACAGGTCTGAGGGTGGTCTTGTCATGTCCGGGGCACTGCCCTGAGTGTAGGGACACCGGCTCCACCTCAGGGAACCCTACGGTTCTCTGACGGGCCCACAAGGCCTGAAGCTTAAACGGCCGTCAAAATGTGCATGTTTGCCCCTGCTCCGGATCCGCCCTTTGAACCACAGGTCCGGGGCTGGTCTCGTTGTTAGCAGAGCACTGCCCCAAGTCCGCTGACACCAGCACCATCTCTGGAACTGTACGGTTCCCCGGTACCGGCCCAGAATACGCAGAGTCTCCCAGGCCCGGGAGCCAGAAGGCCCGTACATTCGGCGGTGCTGCGGTGCCCCGCTTTGGACCACAGGTCCGGGGACAGTCTCATCATGTCCAGGGCTCTACCCTGAGTGTAGGGACACCAGCTCCAGCTCTGAGAAACGTACGGTTCTCTGGTACCAGGCCAAATACCTCTCTTTTCTGCAGGTCCGAGGTGCTGAAACTGCACACATTTGTCAGTGCTGCTGCGGAGCCCCGCTTTGGACCACAGGTCCGCAGCCGGTCTCATCACGTCTGGGGCACTGCCCCAGCTCAGGGAACCACCCACAACCGACAAGCCGCACTCCCCCGGGGAGCCCACCCTTAAGCCCCCCCGGCCACTATTTCACAGCAGCCCCGCGGCTCAGGAGCTCCGGACAACTGGTCACCCCCGTCGGACTTTGAAATATTTTCAGAGGGCATCACGAGTTTATCTACCCTGTCAGCCCTCGGCACTCTGTCGGCCAACTCGCTCTTAACCCAATGCGATTCATACCAACCCTGTTGCTCATGTGTTACAAAACATTGTAGTATATTCTGTTTTCTTGAAATTGTAATTGAAAGCATAATTGTGAAAATTGTGTAAACGTTTAAAATTCTGCGAAATAAAGAAAAAAAAGGCAAAGATTCTGTTGTCCAATACTCGCTGCTTCTCTCTGAGCAATTTCATTTCCAGCTAACGCAGCACGTGACGGCGTTCCCGACGTAATCTCTGAATTAAAATTTTACACTGTGATAGCTTCAGTGGGGCTATCGCAGTGGCGCCCCCAGAAATTTTTCATAGGGGGGGCCAGGGGGGGGGCCACTGAAAATCTTGGGGTGGCACACCAAAACTAAAAGCCATAACTGAATTTCAGGAATTCTATTATGTTGTTGTAGTATATAAAAATATATACATTATATACAAAAAATATACATTATTGATTTAAATGAATAGTACCTAATGTAAAATATCAGCTAGAAGCATATTATGCAGACTCGGAAGCATATTATGCATATGCGACTCGCGAGCCGTGAGGGGGGGCCAGTTGGGGGGCCAGTGATTTTATCAGGGTGGCCGTGGCCCCCCCTGGCCCCCCCTTGGCGGCGCCACTGGATAGCTTGACCGTCATTTTCCGAACCCGTGATAGCTTGACCGCAAGTGCGCAGTAATATACATTTGGGTGTTTCCAGGAAGGCAGTTGTGTATAAGTGCAGGAGCATTTGTAATGCAGCATTTCCTGTAACTGAGACAGAGACAGCAACACTGGTGCAGCAGACGGATCAGCACAGACCTTTACTGACAAACATGAGCGGTAAGTTAGACTTTTTTAAATAATAGCATCTGTTAGAACTGATCATCCATGGAAAGCAGATGACCAGCTGTATGCCAGAGCTGTGTGTGAAGTTAATCATAAGGGAGGGGGGATCTCCCAATATGAGTTTGGCACAGATTACCTTTCTCAAGCTATAACTCATCATGGTCTGGATTAGACAATAGGGCCAGTACTGATTGTTACGTTTTATTATTATTATTATTATTATTATTATTAGGTGTGGTTGAAAAACCACAGCGGAAAAATCCCGCCAATACATTTAGAATGAGAACTGGTTTTAATGAATAGCCTAATAGTAGTTACAATTGAAAATATAATTGTCGACTTTTCAAGTCACCAACATGTTTTGGCAGTATGCCTTCATCAGGTTGCAGAGTAGTTTTTTTAGATCTGATTTAATGGGCCGCTATTCAGCACCTTTTTTTTGGGGGGGGGGGGGTGCCTTCTTTTTTCTATTGTTTGTAGTCTACGTAGGCTAAACCCTTTTACATTGCTCTCTGAATTTTCTCTTTCTGTCTTTTTATCTTTCTTTCTCGTTCGTAGTCGTCTAGATTTCTGTTCATCAATTTTTCTTTGCGTGTTGCATTGGGAACCTGCTGAAGAACGTTGACAGTACCACGTATGACGTCAGCGTTTTGACAAAAAACTTTATTTTATGAAAAATGTTGGAGGTGGGGCGAAAGCGGTACTGGAAACACTTCTTAAACATCAATATCCAACATTTATATAACATTCATATACTTTATGATTACGTAATTTTATACCAGAGTCATTTTTTGAATTTCCAACGTTTTAAATGATCTTGTGCTTACACTTTAACACCACTTTTAAAAATATAAATATGCTTTATAAATGTTCTTACAAATAAACTGTTACAAAATTAACATTTCCGGGTCTTATATCTAAATGTTGTATTCATAATGATTTGAATCAACTCAATAACTAAAGTAATTGTGATTACCAGAATTATTTACCTTTATTGGCATTTCAATTGCATGTGAAAATTTTTTTAATTACATGAGTACATTTGGCCAAAAGGCATCTCTATGCACACATTAATTGCTGTAGATAATACTGGTGAATTCTAACTGAATATAATTATGTAATTAGTATGCAACACTATCCTACCCAGGTAATACCGCTTGCACCCTATGCATGCACTGCAATGATGACACGCTGATTAGGAAAATTAATTGCAATCCGACACATGTGCAAGTCATTGTTTGTCAATCAACAGAAAAATTAATAAAAGCTGTTGAGCGATGGTAAAGTGAATTATCGGCTATTTCAT
The DNA here is from genome assembly GCA_022702515.1 of Ilyophis sp. 1 JC-2022. Classification (NCBI taxonomy): domain Eukaryota; kingdom Metazoa; phylum Chordata; class Actinopteri; order Anguilliformes; family Synaphobranchidae; genus Ilyophis; species Ilyophis sp. 1 JC-2022. The sequence continues at coordinate 107,971,549 of CM040396.1, forward strand.
TGTTTCCGTGTCTTGACTTAAAAGGTGATGCAAGTACATTTCGATTGCAATGCAAATGCGTGTAATGCACAGCCAGTTGTTTAAATTAATAATGGGGTGAAGTCTCGTATGAACGCCTCTGACGCAGTTGTGACCGCCCTAGCAACAGAAATGAATGAAATCAAAGTGGCGTTGCAAAATAGAATGGCTTTGGACAGGGGGATACCTGTGCAGTATTAAAGTGCATGTATTTTTAAAAATGTATTTGTGGCGAAGTGAGCCGTAGCGCTCGCGTGAATTAATCAGAGTCCAGCCCAGTTTGGGTAAGGAGAACGGGGTTTTTATTTTCCGTCTTTTCACAACCAACACAACACACAAAGACCGTCAGATCTCAGTCGTTTCTTCCTCTCAACTCCCAGAATGCTCCTTTTGAAGGTTCTCAGGCTCACTGTTGAACAATCAAGGCAATTGGTTAATTGATACAAACAATAAGACAATCAATTGTCACCAATTGCCTGATTGCCGACAGCTGTGCCGGTTCCATAAACCACCCGAGTTCACTCTCTCTTGCCGGCCTCGCCTAAAACCACGCCCCCCTACCACAGTATTATATTGCTTTTCATTTTTTTTTTTTAGTGGTAGGAATAAACGAGGAAGTTGAGTTGAATGGCCTGTTCTTACTCTCATGTTATGTTATGTTAGTAGTAGGAAGTGAATGCTGCACCTATATTTCGGATTTGTCGAGTGCCTTAGAAAAATTTTACGGGCCACCGCGGTGGTACAACGGTAAAAGCGCTGACTTTCAGTCAGTGCAGTTGTACTCCGAGGATCGGGGTTCGCGCCCCGGTCCTGCCAGATCCGAGCGTGGCCGGTGCCCTGTGGGAGCGGCAATTGGCGGCTGCTTCCGGGTGGGGGGAGGGACTCGGAGAGAATCGCTGCGCACAAAATGGCCCTGGGCGAGTTGGAATCACGGTCAGGAGCTCGAGGAGTGGTGCCCTGCAGAGCAGTGGTTCCCAACCCTGGTCCTGGAGTACCCCTGTGTATGCTGGTTTGGTCCTGGAGTACCCCTGTGTATGCTGATTTGGTCCTGGAGTACCCCTGTGTATGCTGGTTTGGTCTTGGAGTACCCCTGTGTATGCTGGTTTGGTCCTGGAGTACCCCTGTGTATGCTGGTTTGGTCCTGGAGTACCCCTGTGTATGCTGGTTTTCGCTCCAACCACAATTGCAATACCTGAATTTTCTTAATTGGGTGTTTTTAATGTTTAGATGGATTATTTACCCTTTTAAGCCACATTATGTTAGCAATAGCTATGCATGCCATGAATAATAAAATCCCCATGTTCATTATGCTTATTGTGTTATATTGCAAACAGTTACAAAGAAGAGGTAACAACTGAGGTGAATAGGCTCCTAATTAGGTAATTGAACAGAAGTTTAAGTTCCTTCATAATGTTTTCTTTACACTTGTTAACACAATGCAGGTTTGGCTCGTTATCATTTGCTTTGTCTTTGAATTCTTCATTATGGTAAGTTTTAGTGGCCATTTCACCAATTATGAGCCTAATGATTCACCTCAGTCTTTAATTTGATCAGTTAAATTTTTTTTACCTCTTTTTAATTGTTTACAATACAGCACAATGTGAATATTGGACTTTTATTCTTCATGCTAACGTAATGTGGCTTCAGAGGGTAAATAATCCCTCTAAACATTAAAAACACCTAATTAAGAAAAATTAACAGCTTGTTAAAATTCTGGTATTGCAATTGTGGTTGGAGCGAAAACCAGCATACACAGGGGTACTCCAGGACCAGGGTTGGGAACCACTGCTGTAGAGGACGTGGCGCCCTCCTTCCTACTACCGGCTGACAGGGTTGTATAGCGGTGGTTCTCAAGCGGTTGCTACATGGGGGGAATTGAATTAGAATAGGGGTTCAATTGGCTACTAAATTGGGAGAAAAATGGGAAACAAAAAATTTGAAAACAAAATTTAGGAAAAAAGAAAAATTTTACGAATCAAATAAATAAGGCATTGAGGAACTTAATTTAAAAAAAAACGTGGTTGGGACTTTCTTGAAGGTTTAGATAATCTGTTCTCAGGATGGGGTGGTGGGATTATCAAACCCTTTATTCCAATAATTGTTACAATGGTTATTTTGTTTCTGGTGTGTGCCTGCATAATAACTTCCCTGTCTCTCACTCCCCTGTTACTCCCTCTCCCATACCGGTCGTAAAGATTGGTGAAAGCGACTCGTACTACACATTCCCAGACACCTCCAGTGACCTTGAGGTTGATACTGATTATCTGTATGAGCTCCTTTCCTGGATGGCAGGTGTTTGATGTGTTTAGGGTTCAAAGGTCACATGAAATAATGTTTTACCTCTGTGCCTTCTTTCTTTCTCTGTTTATGTTGTCATGAATGACAAAAGGGAGGAAATGTGGGAGAAAGAAAGAATTGTTTTTAATAGCCTACACATGTTATGCATCGCTACACGTTAGAAGATAGGGATTTAACCTTTTGTATCCCTAGATACTAAATTAGGCCTTTAGATAAGGTAGACAGCCCACTCTTGTTCTTTGTACCTGCCCCCAGTCTGTTCGGTTTGGATACAGTCTTTTCACCGCCTCACATAGTTCATCCAGTTGGTCTTTAAACTGTATATCCACTCGATTTACGTCCGTCTTGAACATTCCCTTTACAGCACTCAATTTGAGTTTAAAAAACCTTCAAAACACCATTTCCAGTCCTTGTACGGATGGTTGATACAGCTGATTCAGTTCTCGCATGGCTGTACACCATTTCTCAGCATTGTCTCTGGGATCAGGTCATTCCCTAACAATGTCCATGATCTCTTCTATAGTCCAGTTGCGTTGTACTAACATTACATTACATTACATTACATTTATTTGGCAGACGCTTTTATCCAAAGCGACGTACAATTAGTGCATATTGAAGGTCATAGACACAATCTACAAAGCAAATCCAACAAAGCACAACTTTCTTACAACGTAGGAGCTATCGCTAGTAGTCAACAGAATACAGAATACAGTCGGCTATACATTCTAAGCTATGAAATAGCAAAACCAAATAAAAAATAAACAGAAAGAACATACTATATATTTGGCCTTATATATGTAGTTAATCAAGGTGGAGTCTGAAAAAGTGTGTTTTCAGACCACGACGGAAAACAGACAGCGTTTCAGCAGAGCGCAACGGAGTGGGGAGTTCATTCCACCACTGGGGAGCTAGAGTGGAGAAGCTCCGCAGTCGGGACGAGCGAGTGCCGTTAACACGGAGGGAGGGAAGTGCAAGTCGCCCTGCACCAGCAGAGCGAAGTGGTCGAGCAGGAGTGTAGTGCTGGATCAAGTCCTGTAGGTAGGAGGGGCCTGACCTTTTGACTGCAGTGTAGGCCAGGGTCAGGACTTTGAACCTGATCCTGGCCACGACTGGAAGCCAGTGGAGTGACCTCAGCAGGGGGGTGACGTGTGTGAACTTCGGGAGGTTGAACACAAGCCGAGCAGCCGCGTTCTGGACCAGTTGAAGGGGCAGAATGGCGCAGGCTGGCAGGCTTGCGAAAAGGGAGTTGCAGTAGTCCAGGCGTGAGGTGACCATGGTCTGGACAAGGAGCTGGGCAGAGTAGGTGGTCAGGTACGGCCGAATCCTCCTAATGTTGTACAGGAGGAACCTGCAGGACCGTGTCGTTGCCCTGATGGGCTCTCTGAAGTCCAGCTGGTCGTCCAGGACCACCCCCAGGTTTCTTGCAGAGCGGGAGGCAGTCACCATAGTTCCATCGACAGTGATGGACAGGTCTAGATGCGGGGATGTCTTGTGTGGCATGAAGAGCAGCTCAGTCTTGTCCAGGTTGAGCTTCAGGTGATGGCTAGACATCCACTCAGAGATGTCAGCCAGGCAAGCAGATATCCTCTCTTTAATCTGTGGGGTAGAGGGAGGCAAAGAGAGGAAGAGTTGAGTGTCATCAGCATAACAGTGGTAGGAGAAGCCATGTGAGTTAATGACCAAACCAAGAGACTTAGTGTAAATGAAGAACAGCAGAGGACCCAGTACAGATCCCTGCGGGACTCCTGTAGAAAGAGGATGAGGTGCAGAGATAGAGCCCTTCCAGGAGACTTGGTAGGATCTATCTGTGAGATAAGAAGTAAACCAAGAGAGAGCAGTTCCAGAGATGCCCATCTCAGCCAGTGTGGAGATCAAGAGTTTGTGGTTGACCGTATCAAATGCTGCAGACAGGTCAAGGAGAATCAGGACAGAGGAGAGGGAGGAGGCTCTAGCAGTGGCGAGTGCCTCGGTCACAGCCAGGAGTGCAGTTTCAGTTGAGTGGCCGGTTCTGAAGCCGGACTGATGAGGGTCGAGCAGGTTGTTCTGGTGGAGAAAAACAGACAGTTGGTTAAGGGCAGCGCGTTCAACAGCTTTTGACAAGAAGGGCAGGAGAGACACAGGATGATAATTTCTGACATCAGAGGGGTCTAAGCTAGGCTTCTTAAGGAGAGGGGTAACACGGGCAGTTTTGAAAACAGCAGGAACATAGCCACAGGTTAAAGAGGTGTTAATAATAGAGGACAGATATGGAAGGACCTCACCGGATATATATTGGAGGACTGCTGAAGGGATGGGGTCCAGTGGGCAGGTGGTTGCATGCTGGTGTGATATAAGTTGGAGTACATCTGTGTCCTCCAGAGTCTTAAAGGACAGAAATGTAGCAGTGGGTTAATTTAGGGGAATTTGGGGCATTACCGGATGTGTGAAAGAGTTTCTGATCTTGGCTACCTTCTCCTCAAAGTGGATCAGGAAGTCATCTGCAAAGAGGGAAGAGGGTGAGAGGGGTGGTGGAGGGATCAGCAGGGAAGAGAAGGTGGAAAAGAGTTTATGTGGGTTAGACACACATGCATTCATTTTTGATCATCTGGAGATCTGGACTTCCTCCACTTTCTCTCGGCAGCTCGCAGCGTGGTTCTGCTGGATCGGAGAGAATCCATCAGCCACGGGCAGGGGGGCGATTCGAGCTGGTTTGGAGACAAGAGGACATAGTGAGTCGAGAGACTGAGAGAGGCAGGAGTTAAAGGTGGAGGTGGCAACATCAATAGGCAAATTAACAAAATCTGCAGGTGGAGGAAGGGCAGAGAGAACAGAGGTAGAGAGAGAGGAGTGTGAGAGAGTGCGGAGATTTCTCCTGAAAGTTACAGAGGGCAGGTTGTTAGAGGAGTTGGGGGAGAGTGGGTAGGAGAGAGAGAAGGAAATAAAGAAATGGTCCAATACAGGGAGGGGAGTCACCGTGAGTTCAGAGGTGGCGCAGCTCCTGGTGAATACAAGGTCTAGTCGGTTACCAGCCTTATGGGTGGCAGGCGATGGGGACTGGGTGAAGGCGAGGGACTGGAGGAGTGAGGCGACACTGGATAACTGGGAGCTCTCTGGCTGGAGGTTGAAGTCACCCAGTAGAATTAGAGGGGTGCCATCCTCAGGGAAGGAGCTCAGGAGAGTGTCCAGTTCATCCAGGAAGGCGCCGAGTGGACCTGGAGGGCGGTAGAGAACAACAATGTTAAGTTTAGATGGGTGAGTTACAGTGACTGCATGAAACTCAAAGGAGGAGATATTTAGGCTGTGTAGAGGGGGCATGGAGAATTTCCAGGACTGAGAGACGAGTAAACCAGTGCCCCCGCCTCGGCCAGAGGCCCTGGGGGTGTGCGAAAAGGAGTAACTATCAGACAGAGCAGCTGGAGTGGCCGTGTTATCTGGGGTGATCCAGGTCTCAGTGAGAGCCAGGAAGTGGAGGGACTTCATCTTAGCGTAGGCAGTGAGGAAGTCGGCTTTCTGGACAGCTGACCGGCAGTTCCACAGTCCACCCACCACTGAAATTTTCTTATAAGAGGACAGGGGTGGGCAGACCAGGTTAGCCGGGCTGCACCTGCGGTGATTGGACCTCCTGGGGCGAGGGATAGAGCACAGGGGAATGGGGGTTAGACACATGGTAGGGGGTGAAAAGAGAGGTTAGATAGGGTCCTAGTGAACATCGGAACAACAAGTCAGTTAAATTGGCGACGAGGCTGCCGTAAGTAACCGAGTGGCTGCAATCTCTTCAAACTAACTAACAACAGCTGAAAGCAATGAAATAAGATACGCTTATCTGAATCCGAGCGTAGACGATCCTCAACTCTGCAAAATGCACTAACAGATCCGGCCTCCTTCCCCCATTCCTCCCTGGTCCGCGAGGATCAGGGAATGCCACAAGAGGAAACAGGGACTGCCCGTCCTTGTCCATACAGCTGGGGGTATAGGGAAATTGTCTCCGCCTTTCTTTCCCATTTGTGAAACGAATCCTAATCTATCCTCTCTTTTCCCCTCTTTTCTTGCCTTCCTCACTCTTCTCTAACAAAGCCCTGCAGGCCGCCAGAAATGTAATACTAAGTGTGCCTTCTGCAGGGAACTTATCATCTGTTAGTTTTCTCCATAATGATATCTGAGTCAAGACACTATGTCCCCATTTGTTGCACATATGTTTTGCCGGTGCGGTTAGTATCGGGTCCCTTTGACTCACCTCCTTACTACACTTACCTCCCATTGTCCTAGGACTCAAACACACAGACACAAAAGACTAAATACTTTGGTTAATAAGACTTAGACATACAACACAAATAACCATCAATAGGACAAGATATAAGTAGGTCTTGGACTTTGTGTATAAGTAGGTCTACTAGCCAGTTGCAGTTCTATGGCGGAAGACCTGGATGAGCTATAAAAAACTGTGAACTTTGATAATGTTTCTGTATGAACAGCACTTGTCGCTTGTAAAACCTGGTCAGCAGCAGGTTTACAAAGTATCCTCTCGTGGCATTTAAAGCACGCCGCAATCAGGCTTCGCACAGGAAAATTACGAGTTAGCATGCTGCAATCGAGACTAAGGCAACTGGGTCTTGATCTTGATCTACGTCTGGGAAATATGGAAAGTCTTCAGAAATTCTGTGCTGCACTCCAAATTGAAGGCGCACTGCAGCTGACCCAACAGTTGGGATAATAAAGTTGCCTGCATCCCAAGTGCTTTACCTGGACTTCTTCAGTAAATGTCCAGATATGTAAATGAATCATATGTAAAAAGAATATTAGCTGTGTATGTTGCTCTGGATAAGATCATCTGCTAAATGCTTAAAATGGAACTTATCAAACTGGATGAACAACGAGATCAATGTTGTCATTAAATCTTGTAATTAAAATGTATTGTAATTAAATCGTCTTGTTATTACAAAATTTCACAGCTAAAATATTTGTCTCTTATAGCAGCACTGTGAAGAAGTAACTATAGTGCTCTTATTATTCCACAGGACAAGAGAAGGTAAAAGATCTGATGATTGTGCTGGTGGGAAAGACTGGAGCAGGAAAGAGTGCAACAGGAAACACCATCCTGGGAAAAGGGACGTTTAAATCTAAATTCTCCCCTTCCTCTGTGACATCACAATGTGAGAAGGCGAGAGGGGAAGTGGATGGGAAAGAGGTGGCTGTGATTGACACTCCAGGCCTGTTTGATACAAAATTCAGTCGTGCTGACATCATACAGAAGATTATAATGTGCATCTCTCTGTCCTCTCCGGGACCCCATGTGTTCCTGGTGGTGATCCCACTGGGCAGATTTACAGAGGAGGAGCAGAACACAGTGAAGATCATTCAGGAGACCTTCGGTGATGAATCAGCCAAATACAGCATGGTGCTGTTCACTAATGGAGACAAACTGAAGAAAGAAACTATTGAAGAATTTCTGAGTGGTGATGAAAAACTCACAGAGTTCACTCAACAGTGCCTTGGTGGGTATCATGTATTTAACAATGAAGACCCGCAGAACCATTCTCAGGTCTCAGAGCTGCTGAATAAGATTGATAAGATGGTGACAATCAATGGAGGAGGCTGCTACACCAATGAGATGTACAAGAAGGCTGAAAAAGCGATTGAAGAGGAGAAGAGGAGGATTCTGAAAGAAAATGAAAAGGACAGACTCAAGGAAGAGGAGGAGCTGAAAAAACGTTATGAGGGAGAAGCTCTAAAGAAAGCTCGAGAGGAGAAACGAAAAGAAGCGGAGAGGGAAGCTAGAGAAAAGGCAGAGAAAGATAATGCATTTACAAAGACATGTGTTATTCTAGGCTACACAGCAGCTGGAGCAGCAACAGGAGCAGGAGCAGGAGCATTAATAGGATTAGTGGGGGGGCCAGTAGGAGCAGCAGTTGGAGGAGCAATTGGAGGAGTAGCTGCAGGAATAGGAGGTTTATTAACTGGAATAAAAGTGTCAGACAGCTGCACTATCCAATAAAGAACATGGATTATTTTTATTGTTTGTTTCAAACCAGATAAACGATCATTTAAGGGCACATCTATGTCATTTATCCTACAAGCGCAGACAGCGGTAACTGAGATTCAATTAAACTGTTTCCTGAAACCAGTCATTTCCAAACACGGTCCTGGGGCCCCCCTGTGTATGCTGGTCTTCATTACAACCACAATTGCAATCCCAGAATTTTAAAAAGCTGTTCATTTTTCTTACTCATGTTTAGAGGGAGTTTTTCCCCTCTACATTGTGCTATATTGCAAACAACTGCATAAAAAAAGGTAACAATTTTTTAAACAAATTAACGACAGGTGAATCAATAGCCTCCTAGTTAGATTGTTGACCACGTGTGTTTAAGTTATTTCATAATGTTTTCACCTTAAACCGATTAACACAATGCAGGTTTGGCTCGTTATCGTTTGCTATGTCTTTGAATTCATCATTATCTATCAAACTGGTTTATTAGTGGCCAGGCGTCGACATTTTCACCAATTAGGAGCCGGTTTATTCACTTCAGTCTTCTATTTGATCAGTTACCAAAAAGTATCTCTTTAAATGTAATTGTTTGAAATCTAGCACATTAAGTACAATGTGAACATGGGACTTTTATTTTTTATTTCATGCATAGCTATTTCTGACATAACTTGGTTTAAAAGGGTAAATAATCCCTCTAAAAATCTAATTTAACAAAATGAACAGCTTGTTAAAATTCTGGGATTGCGATTGCGGTTGGAATGAAAAGCAGCATACACAGGGCGCCCTGTCTCCTGCATACAGTGCACTGTGTCCGAATCAGAGCCCTATCTACTGCACCCTCTCTCCTGCGTACAGTACACTGTGTCTGAATCAGAGCCCTATCTACTGCACCCTCTCTCCTGCGTACAGTACACTGTGTCTGAATCAGAGCCCTATCTACTGCACCCTGTCTCCTGCGTACAGTGCACTGGCAGAAGTGTGCTGTTTAATGTGCACTGTTTAGCAGTCCGCGAAAATATCCACCATACTATTTTCCAACTGTACTGTGGAAGTGTCGTAAGCAGGTCATAAGACCTCCCATAAGTGTTGCCATGTCTGCGGTTTTACAGCTAAATTGGGAGACTTTCAAAGTGCAGTCATGGGTAAAAATGAAAAGTCGCAAAGCACGCACTTATTTTAAAAAGTAAAAATATTGTGATTTCTATTTAAAATATTTTGGTTTTGGTTAAAAATATATATAGTTTTGAGTCGCCATTTGGCTGAAAAGTCTGGCAAGATCTGGCAACCCTGAGCCCCACCCTTGCGCTGCCATGTCACGTGTTGTTTTTGTTGTATTTGAAGAGCAACGTCAGCGAAGCTGTGCCTAATTCTTTTAAAACAAAGCTTCACATCATATTTATGTGACCAAAATGTTTGTGTACTTGAAGTGTGCTCCCGAATGTACTCAGCAAAACCCCGGAAGTAAGTGTGTCATCCGGGTGTTTCAAGTATACTGCAATTTGAAAAGTTTTTGCCTACTCAACGACTTTCTCGTCCTATCTACTCACCAAGGCTACTCAATAGTGTGGAAGAGTGCTGATTCAGAGACAGGCCAAGTTTGGGAATGACTGCTTTAAACAGTTATATTTAAAGATATGTAAGTACTGCCTTGTACGCTTAAGTTTAAGATAATTAAACTAAACTGCTTCAGTAAATATCCAGCTGTTTTAATTTATTATATGTAAAGGCTGTGCTCTGTGTGCGTTGTGCTGGATAAGAATATGAGTATGGCTGTTTTTTGCCATAAAATGTTGTTGAAAATAAAAATTTGCCATAAAATGATGTTGAAAATACTACTTTTGTGTATATTAGTTACAATATTGTCTTTTAAATTTGGGTAACAATTAATGTCCTTTGAATCTACAAAGAAATTCTGACAACCATGCTTCTATTTATGTAGTGTAAACTACAGTAAAATTGTATACATTTAGGAAGCAGTAAAGGACCTGTGAAATTTAAACTTTTTCCCAGTAATTTACTGCAAAATGTACAGTACAATTTTAAAGATCGCCGGTGTGACAAGTGAGGGACTAAAGCCCTTACCAGCTAAAGGTCAGTGACGTGCTAGTAACCTCTCCTGACCGGGAAGATGAGATCTCCAAGGGGGAGTGGCTCTCTGGGTCATCCTGAACAAACACCTGTCAATCATCAAAGGTGAAATCTCCATAATGAACGTGTCTAAGTGTTGGGTGTGCACATATTCCTCAAATCATGCAGGGAGGGACAGTCATGATATCAATACCTCTGGATTGGTGCTCCACAGTTACCTTTTTAACCACTAATTGGATTTGGCAAAACATCAGATACAACCCCCACAATCACATTGATAAAACCATATTTAATACATCAGATACAACCCCAACAATCACATTGATAAAACCATATTTAATACATCAGATACAACCCCCACAATCACATTGATAAAACCATATTTAATACATCAGATACAACCCCCACAATCACATTGATAAAGCCATATTTAATACATTAGGGAAGCCCTTCAATTGTTCTGACCAAACTGGGTCTTATTGGATTATTCTCTCAAATATTACACAATGCCACCAGTATTAAAACTGCCACATACATACAGAGGGTATCTCTGCATTAATAATACTGGAGCTATGTTTATGTTAAAAACATCACTGGAACCACACTTTAACTTGTAACCCTACGGTTAATACAATGAGACCAGATGGTAAAAATCTAATCTTTGTAGCGTCAGGACCATGTAATCAACCAGAATTCACTTTTAATAATTACAATGTTTATATTTGGTGATAAAACTTCAATAATACATTTATTCAATAATAAAACGGTGGCTTCCTGAGAATTGGGGTGGGATTTGTTACGTGATCCCAGCCCTCTGCCACTACTCCACCCTGTACACTACTCCACCCTGTGCCACTACTCCACCCTGTACACTACTCTTACATCCCATATAACAAAAAGAGCGACTTCTGAAGGTGACAGATTTACATCCATTATATTTCCTATGTATAGAGTAGGATGTGCTATGAAGGTAATGTAATTACTGGCATCAATAGCTAATGACAGACAGAGGCCTTGCAGACAGAATCTAATGTCAGATGTCACAGTACGGATTGCAGTCATTACAAAGCTGCACGGCATTAGATTTTGTGCTGGTCTCCCAGGAAGGTACATGCGCAATAATTGGGAGAGAATTCTGCACTTTCATACCAGGTCACTCAGAGAAAATCACGGATTTGTCAGATCACATTGCAAAGGCTGTCACTGCAATTCAACCAACTGCAGGAATGGACAGTGTGGGGTTGAATGGGAAACATGGGACAATCTATTATGCAAGGTTTGTTTATGATATTGTTTTTCTTTCTCGTTGTTATGGCTGTTTTGTATTCTATCAAATGTAGTTGCCTTTCTGTCGGCCAAACACTAGTACAGGATACTGTACAAGTCAAAATGGCTACTGCAGCTCAATCACCATGTCTATATGACACCGGATATCATGAAGACATGGGGCTCTATCTATTGGGTTACCGCTGCTTAGCGCCGAGTGTAAGATGGAGCCCATGGTGTGATAAGCTTATTATACTGCTGTAGTGAAGTAGAGTAATATTGATCTGCTGTATAGTGACCGACTCAATCAATGCATTTGATTATCTGCAGGGATTGAAGTTCTGTTACCGTTTATTCTGCTCTGGTTTCTGTTTCTGTGCAAAATAGATACATTGAATAGCCGATCTTAATAGAATAACTTTTATTTTTTATTTTATTTAACACCTGATATTTTAACCTTTTATTGTTAAACCTATATTCATTATATTTTAATTTGTTAAAGTGAGATTGTTGGAGTCGAAATGTTTAATTTGATATACTACTCATAATTGATCAATATTACCTATTATCACTTACACTATAGTTTAGTCTTTCTAACAAAATAAATCTAACCCAATTAACCTTATTTGGGAGAACAGTAAACAAGTGATGATTTGTTTCAAAATCCTAAAAAAACATGGTTATGGAGACAAATAGTGAAAAATGATTGATTGAAATTATGTAAATGAGACCAACCACAGGTGATTCCCATCTCCGTTGAAGCCCTACCCTACCCCTTCCCCTAACCCTAACCTGACCCCTAACCCTAACCCGACCCCTAACCCTACCCTGGTGTTTTTGATAGATTACTTTATGGCAAAAAAAAAAAAAAAAAAACCCTGGCAAAAATAAAGCACATTGAAGCTTTTCCTGTTTTCCTGTTGCATTTCTATGGCTTCCTGTAGTATACTGCAGTACATTCTATAAAGAGTTACCATTCTTACTGTATTTTGTAATGGAAACTTTGTTTACTGTAAAATAAGACAATGTTCACATTTATTATACTATCAACAATAACAAATAAATATTTTTTAAAAATATATATATACTCCTCAAAAAAAGTTTGGAAACGTTATTTCGGTCGATTATTCCTCCCCTTTAGTAATACCAATTGGTATTGTATTTTATATCGTTGGAAAGCCTGATTAGTCACCTTTACAACGAGGTACAACTTGTAAGGATCATGCATTCGTGGAATGAGCAACACAGCTAACCGTGTGGGTAGCGGCCCAAAAAAATGTGCCAAAATCCCCTGCAATATTCTTCTGTTGGTATTCACTCTCGTTTTGAGCTTCAAGTGCTGGCAGGTGTATGCCAGTCACAGGTGTGTGACTGGCACCTGATTGGCACCGCGGAATGGGATGCCATCCCACAGCAGTGTGTGACCAGGCTGGTGACCAGCATGAGGAGGAGGTGCCAAGCTGTTGTGGCTGCGTATGGATCTTCCACACGCTACTGAGGTCCCTGACAGTGTAAAATGAATAAAGTGTAAAAATGGCCAATATGTGTTGTTTTTTCCTTATTACTGTGGGAGAGTGCAATCATCCAGTCCACCAAGCAACTCAAAACGAGAGTGAATACCAACAGAAGAATATTGCAGGGGATTTTGGCACATTTTTTTGGGCCGCTACCCACACGGTTAGCTGTGTTGCTCATTCCACGAATGCACGATCCTTACAAGTTGTACCTCGTTGTAAAGGTGACTAATCAGGCTTTCCAACGATATAAAATACAATACCAATTGGTATTATTAAAGTGGAGGAATAATCGACCGAAATAACGTTTCCGAACTTTTTTTGAGGAGTGTATATATATACACACAACAAAAAATTAGAGAGCACAAAATGATTTACTACTTCAAAGATTGCCATAAAATGACATCTCCTGTAATGCTACCTGTTGTTAGTGTTTTTTCAGGTAATTGTGTTATGAGTGGAGAAAACTAGTGCTGGTGTTTTGGTATAATTATTTGATTTTGACACAAGTGTTGAGAAAAGTTTGTAATCAATTGTAAAAAAAAAAAAACTGTAATAATACTCTGCCTAACTTCAGGGTCTGTTTATTTGTGTAGTACTGACACCTAGTGGTTCAGATTGGAAACTTAAACGGGGAAAACTGTAGGCCTATACATTAGGAGTTTGTATATGAATAAAGTGCTACAATGTGAATAAACAACACAATATGCGATGTAAAATTATCATTTTTTAAGTTCAATAATATGTAATGTTAACCAGTGTAGCCAGCTAGTCGGCTGTATAAGACAACCTACGTCTGGTGCTGACATGCGCAATTTCCCTACGAAGAGAAGCCCTCCTCTTCGCCCCAGCTCTCCAGATGCCGTTTTCTATAATGATCCGCCGTCCTATTCTGGCAGCAGCGCGTCTTTTCTCCGTTTCAATGGAAAACCACACCAGAAACAACAGCATCGCCACAAACATTATCGGCTCCATTTCTACTAACTGCACACCCAGTTGTTCACTCTCTGGTAAACAGCGGGGAAATAATCAAAACACAGACACGATTGATTACAATGCAAAGACCATTTTATTATGGGGTTGATTGTTTACTTAAATGTATCCAATGATGTCATGAATAGGCTGTCTTCCTAGCCATCGTTGCCTTCCACTGACTTTTCTGGAATAAGAACGCTAGCGAAAAAGATCATTCAACTGTTGAGGATATTGCTGGTTATATCAGAATATTTCAATAACAGCCGATACAGTACAATGCCAGCGAACGACGCTATGCCTCTCTGCTTTAGCCTACTTACTCGTCGGAATAGAGCGCTACAGTTAGTAGTCGTAAAACCGGAAAGTGGGCTAGCATTTTTGAGCCACGGGGTGCGTCCAAATCGTCGAAAAATGCAACCTTTCCTCCTCCACTACCACTCCTCTGCTCCGTGCTGCAGAAACGGATCTTTCTGTTTTAATCTAATGTTGCTGATTACATCTTAATTACGTATTAATGGTTACATATTAATGTCTCGACGCAAACCGCAATGTCAGGTACATTGTATACTGAACATGCAAATAATTGTACTCGAAACGAAAGGCAGTTTTGCATACTTCCGGGTAAGAGAGGAGTGGTAGTGGGGGAGTGGAGGTGGAGAGGTGGGGAGTGAAGAATATTGGGAAGCACCCCATGGGTTCCCTCGCCGATTTCCAATGGAGTTTTAACATGGGGTTTTCAGATTCGTGCCGAATATAAGGTCTGTGGTTAATATGAGCCTAAGAGAGTTTTCACGTTTTGTTCTACGACATAAATTACACATGTTAATATATTGTGGCGAGCCATGGAGTCGGAGTCAGGTTTTCTTGGTTGGAAATAATTTATTGAGTAAGAGTACAATCTCTTGTTGCTTCCTTTCCAGTTAACAGGCAGAATAGACCACGCGTGCTGGATCGTAGCCAGCTTTATAGCCCCGCTATGCAAATGAGCATGCTTAACAAAGGCGACCCTTGATAGGTGCCCTGCAGCTCACCCCAACCAATCACACGTAATCCCCTCAGTCATACTTCAACAACGAACGGTCTCTAGCGCGGACCTGGTTGAACTCATGCTGCCACACTCAAAGGCCAACTGCCAATGCCACTGCACACGTCATTACATTTGAACACAACAGTCGACATGCACAACGATCCACGTCACTCGCAATCGCCCCGGATCGCCACACTGCCCCCACCTAAGGGGTCAGCAGTCCCTTGCGACCCCTTTAAACTGTCCGCACTCACGTACAAAGTCCCGGAAACGGGCAGGAGTTCTCCGTTGGCGAGAAGGGCGATTCGGGCCCTCAGCGGCCGCGGGGTTTTCTGGTGGAGGAGGGGTGGGCGCACGTAAAGCGGGCTGGTCCTCGCCGACGCCCATCCCCTCCTCAACACCATCCAACAGCGGCCGATAAGGAGCTAGGCGATCCCGGTGAAGCACCACCAGTTTCCTTCGGCCGGGCATGCGCACTCGATAGACCACCTCGCTAAGTCGACTCAACACTTCACCAGGGCCCCGCCAATGCGACTGCAATTTCGGGGACAGACCCTTCTTACGGATCGGACAGTAGATCCATACCTTGTCTCCGTTGGTGAAGGGCTGTCCCCGACAGCGCACATCATACGCTCGCTTTTGCTTGAAGCTCGCGGTGGATTGGGCCTGGCGGGTAAAGCTGTGGGCGGTCTCCAGACGCTCGATCAAGGCCCGTGCGTACCCGGCCTCTGACTGGTGGTGCTCCGTTGGTCCGGGCGGGGCTCCGAACACCAAATCGACGGGCGTCCTTAGCTCGCGCCCGAACATGAGCGCAGCGGGGGAGCACTGGCTGCTTTCCTGCACGGCGGAGCGGTATGCCCACAGGACCAAGGGCAAATGGCGGTCCCAGTCTCGCTGATGCTGGCTGGCTAGAATGGCTAACTGGGTGGCCAGGGTTTTATTAAAGCGTTCAACAAGTCCATCGCTCTGGGGATGCAACGCCGTAGTGCGGGTCTTGGCCACTCCCAGCCGCTTACACACAGCTGCCAGCACCCGCGACTCAAAATTTCGCCCCTGGTCGCTGTGTAGCTCCTCGGGGGCCCCGAACCGGGCGAACATCTCTGTCACGAGCCTTTCCGCCGTCGTGTCCGCCGATTGGTCCGGCACTGCGTACGCCTCGGGCCACTTGGTAAAGTAGTCCATGGCCACAAGCACATAGCGGTTGCCGGACTCAGTGACGGGGAAAGGCCCTAAGATGTCTACCCCGACCCGTTCCATTGGAGCCCCCACGACGTACCGCTGAAGGGGGGCCTGCGACCGCTGCGTCGGCCCTTTCTTGGCCGTGCAGGCGTTGCAGCAGTGGACGTGCAGCTCCACGTCCCGGCGGCAGGCAGGCCAGTAGAACCTCCTCCGCAGTCGGTGCAAAGTCTTGCTGATGCCAAAGTGCCCCGCCCCCACAGAGCCATGCATCAGTCCAAGTACCTGGGGGCGGAGCGCACGGGGCACCAGCAGCTGGAGGAGATCCTGGTCGGAACCGGGGGCCTGCCACCGCCTATAGAGCAGCACACTCTGCGACGTCAGGCTCCCCCACTGACTCACATAAGCCTTGACAGCTGGGCTACTGGCCGACACTTCCCCCCATGCAGGCCGTGTCCCTGCCGCGATCCAGCGCTGCACCTGCTGCAGCTCGCCGTCGCCCTCTTGCGCTAGGCGCAGGTCCTGCTGGCTAAAAGGCAACCATCCAACCTCACCTTCTACAGCCTGAACTGGGCATGCTATCTCCGTCACCTGCTCTCGCTGCTCGGCTTTAGTGCAAGGTCTACAGTCCAGCTCTGCACAGGGCCTCCGGGAAAGCGCATCTGCATTACCATGCAGCTTTCCGGGCCTGTGCTGAATCTGGAAATCGTACTCCTGCAACAGCTCGAGCCAGCGGGCTACCTGGCCCTCCGGATCTTTAAAATTTAAAAGCCAGGTTAGTGACGCGTGATCTGTCCTAATAAGGAAATGGCTGCCTTGCAGGTAAGGGCGAAAATGGCGAACCGCTTTGACCACCGCTAACAGCTCGCGCCGAGTCATGCAGTAGTTTCGCTCTGCCTTGCTCAGCGCGCTACTGTAGTAGGCTACCGCTCGTTCCCCGTCTGGTCCCACCTGGGAGAGCACGGCCCCGACTCCGACATTGCTAGCGTCCGTGTCGACGATGAATGGTCGCGCGACATCCGGATATGCTAGAATGGGAGCCGCCGTTAGGGCGTCTCTCAACTGGTCAAAAGCATTCTGGCAGTCCCCTGTCCACTCGAACTGTTGACCTTTATTAGTCAAGCGATGAAGCGGACTAGCCAGGGTGGCGAAGCTCAAGACAAAGCGTCTATAGTACGTCACTAGTCCCAAGAAGCTCCGCAGCTCACCCACATTGCTAGGCGTCGGCCATTCCCGCACAGAAGCCACCTTAGCTGGGTCAGTGGCTACACCCTGCTCGCTAACGACGTGCCCCAAGAAAGCTGTCTCCCTCCGGAGCAGCTGACACTTTTTGGGATTGAGCCGTAGCCCAGCCCGGCCAATCTCCGTAAGCACGTCAGTTAGATGAGCGAGGGCTTGCTCGAAGTCGCTGGCGTGCACTAGGAGGTCGTCCAAGTACACGACACAGGAACTCCGCGGGACGGACGACAGCACCCGCTCCATCAGTCGCTCAAAGGTGGCAGGGGCGTTACAGAGCCCGAACGGCATGACCCGGAACTGCCACAACCCTTGCCCTATGGTGAAAGCTGATTTTGCCCTCGCTTCCGGGGACAGCCTCACCTGCCAATAGCCACTGCGGAGGTCCAGCGAGCTAAACCAACTGGACCCCGCGATATGGTCTAAGGCCTCGTCAATGCGGGGAAGTGGATAGGCGTCTTTCTTTGTGATCTGATTAAGACGCCTATAATCTACACAAAAACGCCACTCCCCGTCCTTTTTTTTTACCAGGACAGCAGGGGCCACCCATGGGCTTTCAGAAGGCTCGATAATGCCCGCAGCTGCCATCTCCCTTATCTTGTCCTCCGCCACCTCTCGCTTGGCTAGAGACAGCCGGTGCGGACGTAACCGAATGGGCACAGCCGAACCAGTATCAATCTGGTGTTGAACCAGTTCGGTCTGTGTGCATTCTTCGTCCCGCACAGCGAATAGGTGAGTGTAATGGACAAGCAGGGCTTTAAGCTGTTGGCTCTGCTGCGGTGTGAGCCCTTTGCTGCTGCGCGTCCATAATGCTAGGACGGCTTGCAGCACCCCCGCAGAGGGCTGGGTAGCTGAGGCTAGCCCGCCCGTCTGCGGTGGTACTGTAACCTGAGGTGGTACCACGGTAACGAGCGGCGAATCAGCGGTGGTCATAGCAAGCACAGAACTGGGGCGACAGTGTTTGGGGGGCACCCCAGGGCATTCAGTTCGGCGGGCTGCTTGTAATTCACATTTTGATCGGAGGCCCAGCGTTTCGGTACCAATAGTTATAGTCTCGGCTATCACATTTATGCTAGTTCCCCACAACGCTAACAAATCTAAACCGATAATGCATGCATCTTTTATATCTGCTAACCAAAACTCGTGTTTCACTCGCTGGGCTCCTGCACACACTTGTAATTGTTTACTACCACGCATGCCCATCTTCTGCCCAGTGACGGAGGTTAACTGAGTAGAGGTAGGGGTCCATGCACCCGAAAGCAGCCCGCTGGTACCCCGAAGTACCCCCGGCCTTACCAGGGAAATAGTGGCTCCGGTGTCGACCAGCGCCCAGCAGGCTTGTCCGTCCAAACTGCAAGGCAAGTACAGCCCGGTCTTCGTCCCCAGTCTGCCAATACGGGGCTCGGCCTCGTGGGCCTGTTCCTCTGCTCTTAAAAGAGCATCAAACGGAACTTTTGCTCTTGGAATTTTTGCTAGGATGGGCAGCCTGGGCGCGTGAGCGCTGGTTTGGGCCCGGGCCTGGTTGAGGAGGAGTGTGGCATGGGACGGCGGTCTCCTCATTGGGCCGTCCCGTCGTCGTTTCCCGTCGGCTGTGGAGCTCTCGCTTTTGGCGCAGGGGCAGTACAGTCGCGGGCGAAATGCCCCGGTTCGTCGCACCGGAAGCAGCGTCGCTCCCGTTCCGGTCGCTGCCGCGGTCGAGTTTGGTTCCGCTGAACCCATCTCACCTCCGCGCCGTCCTCGCAGTCGGCAGCTCGGACCCGGGGCTTGTTAGCCGGGGTCCCGTTGGGTGTGGTGCCCAAGATGAGCTCCAGTCGCTCGGCCTCGCGAAGCGCTGCGTCCAGGGACTCCGGTTTGGCAATGCGGACCTGTTGTTGTAGGCGCTCCGGAGTGAGGGCCTGTGTGAAGGTCTGGCAGGCTAGCTCCTGCTGGCCTGCGTTATCGAGTTGAGGGTAACCGCGGCGGGCTAACAGCCTGATGTCGGCGGCGAGGACGCTGAGGCTCTCTGCTCCGGTCCGCCGTCGCGTGGCGAGCTTCTCCCGGCTCACCTCTAGGAATTGCCGCTGTCCGAACCGGCGTTCCAGCGCTGTCATCAGTGCCGGTAGCGTCAGTGGTTCGGCGCTGTCCAGGTCTAGAAGCACCTGGCAGGCCTCGCCCTCCAGGGCTAACGCTAAGTGGGTGGCCGTCTGGCTCTCGTCCCAGCCATTGTAGCTAGCCGCGAATCGTACCTGGCTTTGGTACGACTCTAGCTCACCCTTTCCCGTGTAACGGGGTAGCTTGATCACCGCCTTTAACGGTGTAGTCGGTCGCTGCGCCGGCACCGCCGTCTGGCTCGGCCTGGAAGCAGGGGCGTCCTTGTTGGCTTCCAGCCGACCTACTTGCGCTCCGTTTACGGCCGCGGGGTCAGCCACCAGCGCGGGCACCTCCGCCTGGTCTGCAATCGGCATCTCTCGCTCCGGTCTTGTTGCGCTGGCTCCTTCGGGTAGTCCCCCGGGTCTACTCTTGGGCCGCTTCGCAGACGCTCCTGCGATAACGTCCATCTGCTTGGTCACCTGACGTTCCAAGTCGCGGATCTGTTCCCAGATCATCCCACTTCTGACACCATTGTGGCGAGCCATGGAGTCGGAGTCAGGTTTTCTTGGTTGGAAATAATTTATTGAGTAAGAGTACAATCTCTTGTTGCTTCCTTTCCAGTTAACAGGCAGAATAGACCACGCGTGCTGGATCGTAGCCAGCTTTATAGCCCCGCTATGCAAATGAGCATGCTTAACAAAGGCGACCCTTGATAGGTGCCCTGCAGCTCACCCCAACCAATCACACGTAATCCCCTCAGTCATACTTCAACAACGAACGGTCTCTAGCGCGGACCTGGTTGAACTCATGCTGCCACACTCAAAGGCCAACTGCCAATGCCACTGCACACGTCATTACATTTGAACACAACAGTCGACATGCACAACGATCCACGTCACTCGCAATCGCCCCGGATCGCCACAATATTAACCATAAATTCTTAGGCTTTTATATGGTTTTTAAAAGTATGTTGCAAACCAGTTTCTCTAATAAAACTACAACTTGTCGGAATAAATACACGTCATTACCTCGGCAGATTTCTCAAATGTAGCTCGCAGCTAGTCATGTCAGCGCTCCTATCAAACTTCTTCTTCGTCTTCTTCTTCTTTTGTTGTTTTATGGCGGTTTGCAATTAAATTGTGCTTTACCGACACCAACCGGATTGGAGTGTAAATCAGGATTCATTCAATTAAATGTATCTTAGGTCTGCGTCTATAAAAATAAATAAAATAAATACTAAATAAAAAACGAATAAAACCTCAAATTATACCAAACAATTTATATTATACGTCTCTTAAATCATATTTGAATCTCTAAATAGGTCCTTTAGAACATGTTTCCTGACTGAGTCGGACTCAATTCTTTTTGAGTTAGAGGTAGAGCGGGTTGTCCGCTGATTGCAGGGTTGGCGGTTCGATCCCCGGCTCCTCCTGTCCACATGTCGAAGTGTCCTTGGGCAAGACACTGCACCCCAAATTGCTCCCAATGAGCAGGCTAGCAACTTGCATGGCAGCTGCCGCCATTGGTGTCTGAATGTGTGAGTGAGAGGCCATTGTAAAGCGCTTTGGATAAAGGCGCTATATAAGTGCAGTCCATTTACCATTTGTTCCCAAGAAAGACCCTTCACCTCCAATAACTTTTCCACTCCCTTAACTATTATTCTTATTTTCTCAGTTTTGCTTTTAGTTTGGTCTGAACAATTGAGGACATAGGCAATGAATAAAACCAATTTTTCAGTACTCAACCCTTTAGTTTGACCACACTATTCAATCCCAAGTTTGGTTAATGATTGTTCTCTCAGAATCCTCTACTCTTCTTTCTCCTTGCACTTCAAATCTAGAAGGTTGGTCATTTCTCTCCGATTCTTCTACTCTGCTTTCTCCTTGTACTTTCTTTACTGCCTCTGCATATGTTATGTTATTTTGTGTTTTGATTTGCTGAATTTTCATTGCTTTTCTTAAATTCACATCCTCCATATCCCACGCTATGAGCACCTCCACAGTTGCAGCATTTGGCTTGCACATTATCCCCACATTCTTCATACTTATGGTCTCCTCCACATTTAGCGCATCTTTGTTTCCCCCTACAAACTGCGGCAATATGCCCGTATCTCTGGCATTTGTAGCAACGTAGCGGTGGTGGTACATAAGCCCTTACCCTAAAGCTCATGTAACCTATTTTTACCCTTTCGGGTAAAAATTAACCCTGAAACTCCACTAGTACTGATAGGCTCTTTTCCTTACTTCACTGTTCTAAACAGTCTTCTAATTCTCCTAACTTCTCCTCCTTCGATAGCCTTTGTAATCTTGTCCATATCTTCTTCTATCGGTATGCCTGTTATCACTCCCCATTTAAATCTATCCTCACCCAATACTTTTCTCTCAATCATCGTTTCTCTGCCGATATTTTCAATCTGCAACGCCCTATTTTTCTGTTCTTTGTTTTTGCATTTCAAAAACAAACTTCCGTCTCAAAGTATTTTAGCCATTTCAATATCTCCTCCCTGGTCAAAGCCATTAGACTTAAGTTGATATTTTCATTTTCATCTTCCCGCCTAAATTTCAGTATTATTTTAAATTTTACTTTTCTCCAAACTCCGCTTATGACTTTTATCACCTGGTTTCCTCACCTGCTCTTCTATACTCACTTTCCCTCTACCCCGTCCTCTCCTGCTAGCTACTCTACTCCGTTCCTCAACATCCATGTCATCCTCAATCTCCTCTGAATTCCCTCCACTAATACTCGCCGCCATCCTTCCTCACTCTACACCGACTTCTTCCTCCACGTCCATCTCCAATGTGAGAGTCCCCAGCCTCCTTTCAAACTTTTCCACATCAACTTGTTTTATATGAAATTCAAGAATATTAATTAATATTATTTAAAACTAAGGTCTTCGTAGCTTGCTAGCCAGCAAGCTAGTATGGCAAGCTGTTTGAACATGTTCCCTATTCGACTTCCATAGCTAGCTACCTTATTAGTCCCAATTAGCTGCCTATTTTCCTAATTAATTTGAATATGTTTTATTAAAAATGTCGTAATAAATAGGCAAAATCTGTAATAACTAGTCGTTAATTACCTTTTAATTAGCAAATTTTTTCCTGTCAGGTTTTTGTCATATTTATATACATTATTTTAAAATGGAATGCCCAGTAACTGGAAGTAAACAAGCCTGTTTTTTGTTTTTGTGACGTCACATTGTGCATAGAGCCTATTAGCCTAGCTACTATCGTATTACTGTAGCTAGCTACATGATATATACAATGTTGGCCTAATTTTCTTTTCAGGGGCAAAATAGTTATTATTGGGGGCATTTTTTAACTTTTGCCCTCAAGTATTTCCGACGCTCAGTGCCAATGAGAACCTCAAAAGGACAGATTGCAATGCAAGTTTAAACCCCTGTGGGTCACATGCTTTAGAGAAAAAAATGACAATGGTCAGCCCACGTGACCTTCTGCTCCAGCCTCTTGAAGTCTATGGCTGTGTCTGAATCAGAGCCCTATCTACCGCATCCTTTTTACTGTGTACTAACATACTGTAAACTGCTTACTGCATACTGTTTAGTGACATGCAGTATGCAAAAAATATCTTCCATATTATTATCAGCGAAAACCCGGAAATAAGTATTATCATCCGGGGATATTAAGAACACTCAGTTTTAAGAATTGTCATGTACTTAACAAGTAAACTAAACTGGCATACTCAATAGTAGGCAAGTGTGCTGATTAGGACACGGCCATTGATCTATGAGCCACATCCTTTGCCTGGTCAACTCATAGCTGATTGCTACAAACTCAGGTTTCTGTTCATGCTTTGGAGAACATTATTACAGTGCATATAAATCAGTTTTCAGAAAAAATATGTGCTCTAAA
The DNA here is from genome assembly GCA_022702515.1 of Ilyophis sp. 1 JC-2022. NCBI lineage: Eukaryota > Metazoa > Chordata > Actinopteri > Anguilliformes > Synaphobranchidae > Ilyophis > Ilyophis sp. 1 JC-2022. Next base: position 107,995,048 of record CM040396.1, read on the forward strand.
ACAATTGTACAAAACTATTACATCACTTTTAACAAAAATTTTCACTTTAATGAAGCAAATTGTTTCTAATGTGGTTACATTATTCTCAAATGGGGTCAGATTTAACCTACTTTCTGAACCAAAACATTTTAAAGTTTGCTTCCATCTTAGAAATTAACTTTAGAATAGAATTACATAGTGCTCACGTGACGTCACGTGGCGCTGTAATGGCGGCATGTAGTCCAGCTGTCTCTTGTGTTCATGTTTGTTCATTTGAATGTGTTTTGTTCCGTCGGGCTTTTGTCTTCGTTTTTTTCATGCGCTGTGTGTCTGTAGTGGGATGGGGAAGCGGGCTGGAGATTTTTCAGGGCACTCCTGCTGCTCGTTTTCATAATATTGACGAATTGTCTAGTCGATATAATTTTGTCGTCACCATGGAGAGGCATTCGCAACATCGGGAATGTCCGTTGGATCTGCAGACCGCAGCAACAAAGTTACCATCGCTCTTCACCGGAGTTGAAGATGTCGGGACTGATCCGGGAGTGCAGGCAATCTTCAAAAGGCAACCAGGGAAGGAGAACATAATGCGGGGGAGGAGTGAGGAGACGACTGGGAAGATTGACGTAGTTCGGTGCTCCGTTTCGACTGCGTACAGAGACCGCGGCGCTGTGTGTATAGAGGAGAGTCGTGGAGGCGGAGTTTGTGTGTTGGACTGCTTGGTGACACTGGACATCTTGGGTCAGCGGGGGCTATTTTTAATCATGGCTGTATTGCATTTCAATTCACTTAATTGATGTAATGAGTCTGTTGGATGTTTTTGTTTGATATGTTTATGTGTTGTGGGTCTGCCCCACTGTCTATGTCTTTTTTGTTGTTGCTGGGGCTACAACTGAAGTTCCCTAGCGGGAAGTTATTCTATTCTATTCTATATAAAATAAGATATGTATTCTGATATGTATGAAGATATGTATGCATTCTTATTCAGTAACAACAAAAATAACAATAATAAAATATGTGAAGAATGTGCTTTCTTATCTGTTCTGTAGTTACTTCGATGACCTTTCTGTATGCACTTACTGTACGTCGCTTTGGATAAAAGCGTCTGCTAAATGAATGTAATGTAATGTAATAAAAATCATAATAATATATGTATTTACTATGAAATTATTATTATAAGGCATGATTATCATCATAATCATATTAAAATAATAATAATACTGCAAGGTATCTATAAATCAATATTGTTTTTTCATTTGGTTCTTCTCACTTCAATCAAGTAATTAGATGTGAGAAGAATATAGGGAAATCTGGATTAAAATATGTAAAGGTAGCTGTAGAATTCAAGCATTTATAATCGCTTCTGTAGACATTGTGCATTAACAATTTCACACCGTGTCTCGCAGTGATTCATACTTATCTGATGTTCCAAAATGCTGGACTACACAGTAGCCTATGCTCGTTCACGTACAGAAATTTAGACGGGTTAAACAAATTAGTCGTTGTGATCCGGAATTTTCTCCACGCCTATTGGCGGCTCGTTTCTCTGACCTGTGTCTGTCAAACCGCCCATATAATCCAATTTAGTTCTTACAGCAAGGATCTAAGAATAGAGCCAATTTTAGAAAAAGTTCAAAACGCTTCGAGCAGACATAATAAGGATATACCATGGAGAAAATGAGTATGGGTGCACAATATGGTAACAATGCCTGTTGAAAAGTCACCGGACGGAGCGGCAGTGGGCGAGTGCTTAGTTACAGAAAGTAAACGAAGCAACACGCAATGATTGTGAGGATTACTTCGTAGCTTTAGAGATTGCGAAGAAAACACAGGAAGGAAGAATTCTTCGTGACAGCGAATGTAACAAGGTAACTGCCTGCATTTCGACTGTGTGTTTGCCCCTTCTCCCCCCAGTATCAATCATGTGTAAAATTAAATGATTAAACTAAAATGTTAAAATTTTATATTGTATTTATACTGCATTTCTGTTATTCAATTATAGCTGCTGTTGCGTTTGTATTACTAATTACTGCAGTTTGTATCCATGACTACAGATATCAAGACATTTGGATGTTTTGATTTAGAAGATGAGGAAAATAACGAATACACTTGATATAAAAATTATATAAAATTTTACTTTTTACCAATGGTCGTCCATTGAATTACCAGGTTGCTAAAAACGTGTGTGGTTGCCATGAAACAAAAGCAGCACTGTTTTAACCTAGGAATGGGTTTTACTAGATTACATTTCCACTTAATTTTGCGAGTCTTTGGGGTACGTTCTCTCACAGATAAAGCAGGTATTGTGGAAAGCTTTTGCGTGAGAAATCCCCCGTTTCTAGACTGAACTCTCTGACCATGACTGGATTATTAAATCATCCAGATAGTTTTAGAGCAGAAATGCTGAAACAATCTAATTCTGATAAAGCTGAATTTGTATGTCATATTTTTGCATCCATATTTTCTTTCTTGCAGTTCAGATATCTTGGTTATTGGGCTTTTTAACATGCGATTAGCTCAGTATCATTCTTGACTCTTGATATAATTTCAGACTTTTCATTGATTTTTGGCACAACCCTTCTTTGAAATATGTTGGCAAAGGTGGTTATTTAACAAGGTTTAAAACATTGAAGTGATTTTATTTACAAACTGGCATGTAAGGGTTAAAAGATTGTGAAGTACTCACTGGATTTCCTGACTTAGAGGGAAGTTTGTTAGTTACAGCTTGTATAGATAAGACTCTCTGCTGTAGTATTGCTCTATCATAGAAACCCATATATCAAGTTGCTCTTATATGAAATTGGATATCAGCTATTCAATTTTCAGCCTTATTCAGCTTACATACACAGCAAAAATGGCGGTGTACATTTAACACCCTAGGGCGTTTATACGAGTCCATGGTCTCATATAAACATCTTATGGTGTTAAATGTACACCAGCAGTGTTACATGTACACCGAATACACTGTGTTACACTGTGTAATTGTTTCAGAAGCACATGTATGGTATTACTGTATACAGAGTTACAGGAGTTACAGATTTACATAGTTAGAGAGTTACAGAGTTACAGAGCTACAGAGTCAGAGAGTTACAGAGCTACAGTCAGAGAGTTACAGAGCTACAGAGTCAGAGAGTTACAGAGTTACAGAGCTACAGAGTTACAGAGTCAGAGAGTTACAGAGCTACAGAGTCAGAGTTACAGAGCTACAGAGTTACAGAGCTACAGAGTCAGAGAGTTACAGAGCTACAGAGTTACAGAGCTACAGAGTCAGAGAATTACAGATGGAAATGTTTCAAAAGGTGAAGTGATGACAGATCACACTGGCTGCGTTTCTGTCTCTATATAATTCCACTACAGTTGTGACACTTTGAAATGAAAAAAACTGGCTCTGTCACAGAAGGGGGCAGCAATGTAGTAGTCAAAGTCAAAGTCAAAGTCAAAGTCAGTTTTATTGTCAATTCTTCACATGTACCAGACATACAAAGGAATCGAAATTACGTTTCTCACTATCCTACGGTGAAGACAAGACAAGACATTTCAAGACATTTACAATACTTAAATAAAACAGAGTTCACAGTGCTCACAGTTTGATAAGTTAGGAGTTAGTGCAACAGTCAGTAATAGCAGCAAAAAAAGTGGCATAGCGGTAGTGCAAGTGGCATAGTAATGTAATGTGGTCAAGGGTTCAGAGTTCAGAGTGTTCTTTGGGGGGGGGGGGGGGGCAGAGGGGGGGGAGAGTTTTTAGTTTTTAGTTTCCTGGCATCCTGTTGGATGGAGCTGGGGGTAGTGAGGGGAGAGAGTTTAACATCCTAACAGCCTGGTGGATGAAGCTGTTGGTGAGTCTGGTGGTACGGGAACGGAGGCTCCTATACCTCCTCCCAGAGGGCAAGGGGCTAAACAGATTGTGTGCGGGGTGGGTTGCATCGCTCACAATCGTGATAGTTTTCCGGGTGAGGCGGGTGGTGTATATGTCTTGCAGGGAAGGGAGTGGGGCACCAATGATCCTTCCAGCCGTGTTCACTATGCGCTGCAGGGCTTTCCTGTTGTAGTTCGTGCAGCTCCCGCCCCACACGGTGATGCAGCTGGAAAGGATGCTCTCAATGGTGCCTCTGTAGAATGTGCTCATGATGGGTGATGGAGCACTTGCCCGTTTGAGTTTGCGCAGGAAGTAGAGGCGCGCAAACTCAAACGGGTATGATAGTTTCAGAACTGGGCTTGTAACCCCGAGGTTGCAGGTTTGATTCCCGGGCGAGGCAGTGCTGTTCTACCTTTGCGCGAGGCGTTGAACCCGGATTAGAGCGTCTGCTAGATGCCTGAAATGTGAAAAGTGAAGGGAAAGACATTGAGCATCCAGTGGTTTTAAATCCGTGTGAAAGTTGCACAGGGACATGCTCAAGTGTGCTGGTGTTATACCTGCTCAGGTGTGCTGGTGTTATGAAACAAAGATGGCAAATATTTGTGCATCAATTTTGTTCTGTAGAATATTTAAGTTTTGCTGAAATTCTTGGTTCTAAATGAACATTGCATATTCAACATGTTTTCCATAGTATTTTACGTGCTCAATTATTCATGTGTGTACAAGCCTACAAAATGTATCACTTAATAAAAAAATTAATAAAAAATAAAGAGGTATCAAAAATGGTTTGCAAGGGTCCCGTGCTTCATAAATATCCTTCTATTGTAGTTTGCATTGATAAGTTACACACTTATAGTGAACAGAACAGGTATTTGGCTGATGCTAGATTTCATTTCCATTGAGTAAACCTTTAATATTAATGTCAGATGAGATGAGACTGTGGGCTATAAAACCACTATGCAACACTTTCCAAATACTGTATAATGCTGCCAGTTAATAAATCTAATCAATACATATTAAACTGGTTAGTGCACACTATATAGGGGTTTACCATTACTACCCTGCATTTTCTTTATAATGTATTCAGCTATATATCTTTTTATCAGAGTGTGGGAATTCTGATTGGCACACACTTGTGTGCACTTTACCTGATGTGGAGAGCTAAGGATTAATTCACATTTACTGGGTGGTGGTAGTCTGATACTTAAGGCAGACCATAACCCCTTATCTTGTAGATGACACTTGGTTTTACCTTGATCTGGATAGAGTAGTGACTCTTAATGGACAGCCTACTCTTCCCAGAATCATGTCCAAGCATTTGCCAGAGTAAGACATGTTTCCCTTTTGTACATAGTACAAGTGTTAAATCAACTCTTACAGAGCAGGCTGCATGGTCCCAATGATGAATCAACACTGTGCATTTTACTGAGCAGTAGGCGATTGTATTTCTGGCAACACGGTACACTTTCTTTCACATTAGCGTTGTGGCAAACTAATTGTAAAATAAACTTTTAACCAAGTTACCTGGCAAGAACAAATTGGAACTATTGTTTCTTAATTTTTCTGGTTGCTAGCCGTCTGCAGTGTATTGCCAAATAGTGAGTCTGAAATGTGGTTTACATTGAGAGTTCAGTCTAAATAGCTGATTTAGCTCTCTTTATTTTTATTTATGTCCGGTGACTCAGGACGTACAGTGCATTCGGAATGTTTTCAGACCCTTTCAAGTTTTACACATTTTGTTATGTTTCAGACTCATCTTAAAATTGATTCAATTGATTTTTTTCCTCATCAATCTACACTCAATAATCCATAATGACAAAGTTGAAAACATGTTTTTAGAAATGTTTGCAAATTTATTAAAAATCTAAAACTGAAATATCTAATTTACATAAGTATTCATACCCTTTGCTTTTATGTATTTTTAAAGTATCATATTTCATATTTGGTCGCATATCCTTTGCATGCTGTTACTTCCTGAAGTCTGTGACCCATCAACATAAAAAGACTCTCGATATCTTATTATCAGGTACTGTTACAAGCGATACTATAACCTCACTGCATTTGAACTGATCTCTATGAGAATTGGGGGGTGAGACTAGATTCAGCTGTAAATTACACTGGTACAGTATGGAACACATGGCTGGCGAAATGGCTGTACGTCATCAAGGGTCTGAGCTATCGAACGAGCCCCAAACCATCACTCTGTTGCCAGATATGGAGTAGTAAACGAGAGACCAGGGGCCACATATATAAACAGTGCTGAGCAGAAAAATTCCCTCAGAAATCTGCGTAAGGGAGTTTCCACGCAGAAATTCAGACGTATAAAATGCAAACGCTGGACACCATGCGTACGCAATGTTTGGAGTCAGTGTGATATGGTGACACCATGCGTACGCAATGTCTGGAGTCAGTGTGATATGGTGACACCATGCGTACGCAATGTCTGGAGTCAGTGTGATATGGTGACACCATGCATACGCAATGTTTGGAGTCTGTGTGATATGGTGACACCGTGCGTACGCAATGTTTGGAGTCTGTGTGATATGGTGACACCATGCATATGCAATGTTTGGAGTCAGTGTGATATGGTGACACCATGCATATGCAATGTCTGGAGTCAGTGTGATATGGTGACACCATGCATATGCAATGTTTGGAGTCAGTGTGATATGGTGACACCATGCATACGCAATGTTTGGAGTCAGTGTGATATGGTGACACCATGCATACGCAATGTTTGGAGTCTGTGTGATATGGTGACACCATGCATATGCAATGTTTGGAGTCAGTGTGATATGGTGACACCATGCATACGCAATGTTTGGAGTCAGTGTGATATGGTGACACCATGCATACGCAATGTTTGGAGTCAGTGTGATATGGTGACACCATGCATACGCAATGTTTGGAGTCAGTGTGATATGGTGACACCATGCATATGCAATGTTTGGAGTCAGTGTGATATGGTGACACCATGCATACGCAATGTTTGGAGTCTGTGTGATATGGTGACACCATGCATACGCAATGTTTGGAGTCAGTGTGATATGGTGACACCATGCATACGCAATGTTTGGAGTCTGTGTGATATGGTGACACCATGCATACGCAATGTTTGGAGTCTGTGTGATATGGCGACACCGTGACCAAAAGGCAGAGGTAGAAAGAGACAAACTTTTTAAAGCAGATTTACGACTTTCACCCTGAGCGTTCTTTTACGCATTCTTTTACTCAGAGTTTTATACATGTGGCCCCTGGCCTGCCATGAACTGTTATGTTAATACGGCTATGGTGTCCCCATTTTAAAAGCAGCACGTGATACGGATTAAGGCATGAGACAAATGTAATTACGCACATCTAATCCCCCCCGGTGCTCCTCACCCATGTGCAGTATCTAGGTCTGCTGCTCTTAGTTAGCATTAGCGTTAGCGTTTGGGGGGTGGGGCGCGGGGCATAAACTGATCATTACATTACAGGCGTTTAGCAGACGCTCTTATCCAGAGTGACTTGCACAACTTTGTAGCATTTTTTTATTTTTTATTTTTTCCATTTATCTTATTTATACAGCTGAATATACACTGAAGCACTTAAGGTTAAGTACCATGCTCAAGGGTCAAGGGTCGTACCTGGGATTTGATCCTCTGAAGCCCAGTTTCTTAACCGCTATACTGCACTGCCGCCTGGGTCATGGTGTCTGGACTCCTTTGCACTGCTTGGTTGGGTTTTGACCAAATAACAAAGTCCAAGCAAAAATGAAAATGAAAACAACACATTTCTATAAAGAAAATAATTAAAATGTTAGAAGGACCGCAGCATTATCAGCGCATAGACAGCTCTTAAAATCGATAGTGTGTTAAAACAAAAGAGTCAGTAAAGATGTGAGCATTTGCAATGCATGTTCTGGGGCATAAGAAATCTGTTCTATTTATGGATGACCCCACCTGTCCCGCTTGCTCCTGCAGGATGAGCAGCACGTTTGTAACCCTGGCAGAGGTGCTGGAGGCCAGGGGGGGTCCCCTGGGGGAAGATGAGGTGTGGTCCCTGCTCTTAGGTACAGCAGAAACCTTAGTGGAAATCTCCTACACAGGTAATGTACTAGTGTATATATCCTACACAGGTAACACATTAGTGTATATATCCTACACAGGTAACGCATTAGTGTATATATCCTACACAGGTAACACATTAGTGTATATATCCTACACAGGTAACACATTAGTGTATATATCCTACACAGGTAACACATTAGTGTATATATTCTACACAGGTAACACATTAGTGTATATATTCTACACAGGTAACACATTAGTGTATATATCCTACACAGGTAATGCATTAGTGTATATATCCTACACAGGTAATGCATTAGTGTATATATCCTACACAGGTAACACATTAATGTATATATCCTACACAGGTAACACATTAGTGTATATATTCTACACAGGTAACACATTAGTGTATATATCCTACACAGGTAATGCATTAGTGTATATATCCTACACAGGTAATGCATTAGTGTATATATCCTACACAGGTAACACATTAGTGTATATATCCTACACAGGTAACACATTAGTGTATATATCCTACACAGGTAACACATTAGTGTATATATTCTACACAGGTAACACATTAGTGTATATATTCTACACAGGTAACACATTAGTGTATATATCCTACACAGATAACACATTAGTGTATATATCCTACACAGGTAACGCATTAGTGTATATATCCTACACAGGTAGCATTATTTGGTTTGTTTTCCAGGTAATAACAACATGTGCAGTATAATCAGTCCCGGGTCCTTCCTGGTGTCGGCCAATGGCAGCCTTGCGTTTAAAAACTGTGTGCTATCTGACGAGGTGAGCACCTTCACCGCCCCGGAGCTGCTCCAGGGCCGGCATGGATCCAGCAAACTGGCCGCAGAAAAGGTGAGCTGTGGGCTGGACTGCTGTACTGTAGGTGAGCTGTGTGCTGGACTGCTGTACTGTAGGTGAGCTGTGGGCTGGACTGCTGTACTGTAGGTGAGCTGTGTGCTGGACTGCTGTACTGTAGGTGAGCTGTGTGCTGGACTGCTGTACTGTAGGTGAGCTGTGTGCTGGACTGCTGTACTGTAGGTGAGCTGTGGGCTTGACTGCTGTACTGTAGGTGAGCTGTGGGCTGGACTGCTGGACTGTAGGTGAGCTGTGTGCTGGACTGCTGTAATGTAGGTGAGCTGTGTGCTGGACTGCTGTACTGTAGGTGAGCTGTGGGCTGGACTGCTGTACTGTAGGTGAGCTGTGTGCTGGACTGCTGTACTGTAGATGAGCTGTGGGCTGGACTGCTGTACTGTAGGTGAGCTGTGTGCTGGACTGCTGTACTGTAGGTGAGCTGTGGGCTGGACTGCTGTACTGTAGGTGAGCTGTGTGCTGGACTGCTGTACTGTAGGTGAGCTGTGGGCTGGACTGCTGTACTGTAGGTGAGCTGTGTGCTGGACTGCTGTACTGTAGGTGAGCTGTGTGCTGGACTGCTGTACTGTAGGTGAGCTGTGTGCTGGACTGCTGTACTGTAGGTGAGCTGTGTGCTGGACTGCTGTACTGTAGGTGAGCTGTGGGCTGGACTGCTGTACTGTAGGTGAGCTGTGTGCTGGACGGCTGTACTGTAGGTGAGCTGTGTGCTGGACTGCTGTACTGTAGGTGAGCTGTGTGCTGGACTGCTGTACTGTAGGTGAGCTGTGTGCTGGACTGCTGTACTGTAGGTGAGCTGTGTGCTGGACTGCTGTACTGTAGGTGAGCTGTGTGCTGGACTGCTGTACTGTAGGTGAGCTGTGTGCTGGACTGCTGTACTGTAGGTGAGCTGTGTGCTGGACTGCTGTACTGTAGATGAGCTGTGGGCTGGACTGCTGTACTGTAGGTGAGCTGTGTGCTGGACTGCTGTACTGTAGGTGAGCTGTGTGCTGGACTGCTGTACTGTAGGTGAGCTGTGTGCTGGACTGCTGTACTGTAGGTGAGCTGTGTGCTGGACGGCTGTACTGTAGGTGAGCTGTGTGCTGGACTGCTGTACTGTAGGTGAGCTGTGTGCTGGACTGCTGTACTGTAGGTGAGCTGTGTGCTGGACTGCTGTACTGTGGGTGAGCTGTGTGCTGGACTGTGCTGTACTGTAGGTGAGCTGTGTGCTGGACTGTGCTGTACTTACAACCCGGACCTTATTGAAAGGTTGCTTCCCATAATTTATAGTTGTGCATAGCGCAACCTCACTGATAGATTTATTATTGAGATACTTACCTATTTACCTTCTTGTGGGTTTCAATGGGGCAGTAGTTAGGCCTTCAAAAACCACAATAAATCTCAGTTTTTATGGTGGTAAGGAAGCAATTCCGGCAAGTTCCCTTAAAAGAATCTTGGGCAGAGAAATAACTGCCAACCATAGTCATCTGTACAGGCAGCATCCCAAAGCATCAAAGCTGCACACCTGTATCCTCTCTGATGATTCTGAGTGAGTGAGTGAGTGAGTGAGTGAGAGAGAGTGAGAGAGCGAGTGTGTGAGAGAGTGAGAAAGTGAGAGAGTGAGAGAGTGAGAGAGCGAGTGTGTGAGTGTGTGAGAGAACAGGGAAAGAGAGAGAGAGAGAGAGAGAGAGATCGAGATCGAGAGGAAATTGTGAATGTACAGATGACTGCACCATCTAGTGGTAAAAGAAAGTAATTAATTTGCTCTTCAAAGTGGTTGAATGATGAAAATATGTCCTAATGTATATTATAATGCAATAACAAGCAGCAGCAAACAGAGTGAAATGCATTGGCACAGGCTTTTGTTTCTGTGCTGTCAGGATGAGTTAGGGTGTTAACATTTATAAATCATGTTTAAATCATGTTTAAATATACTTACATTTATTTGTAAATCGATGATAAGGACAAAAAGTTAGTGAATCCAGACCTTTGTCTCTGTAATAATGTATTTTTTAAATTCCCGATTAATAATTAATAATTTAATCATTTATAATTTTCATAATTTCCCATTCAGATGATTATTTATTCCCTGGGAATGACTCTGTACTGGACAGTTGATTTCCACCTTCCTCAGAACCAGGTACGTTCCGTTCCCACTCATACCGAAGCTAAAAAAGATGGAACAAAAAACAGGTACAACAGGCCAAGTGTACAAGTGTACAAAGCCAGCACTTTGTTTGTTAATTGATTTCCTCAGTAGAAGTAGAAACCCCCATACTGTGTGCATGAGCAGGCTCAGCACATCCCTGCATACCCTCTCGAGTAGAGGTGCCCAGTCTTATCCGTGTTTTTTGTTTTAGCCCAGCACTACGATACCTGATTCTACTTATCAAGGTCTTGGTTGAAGACCATAATTAGTGCTGGGCTTTAAAAAAAAAAAAAAATTTAAATAAACTTGAACCCACATGGGTCCTTTTCGGATAAGATAGGACACCCCTGCTCTAGACCTTGGGCAGAAAGATGTGCCCAGATGGACTGAGCATTTCTCATGTCTTCATATTAACACTGTTCATCATTAAATAAAATTCCTACAGCCCATCCAGCTGAGTGACGCCTTGAACTGCCTTCTACTGAGCATGTGCGAAGAAATGGCCTACAAGAGAGTCAGCCTCAACAGCATTTTAGAAGTGTGCGAGACGCACCACAAGAGAACCCAACTCCCCCCTCCCAGTAAAGTCATCCAGCGGCTGGCGGGGGCCGTCTTCCGGGACTCGGTGAGCGTCCTCACGTCAGGCCGTCTAAAGCCTCATTTATTCCGTCACTGTTTGTGTGTTTTTTTTCCCACCGGGACGTTTGGGGGTTCAGGCCTGGTTCTTGCCCAATTTCCCTTTTATTTCTCTCTACAGCGGCCTCTGTCGGATTTGCTCCTTTGGTGAAAATCTTTGTTGCCTGTAAGGGACAGATAAGCACTTGGCTAGCCGGTTAGCTAATTGGACTCACTGCTGAGCGGGCCATTACAAGCCAGCAGTGTCAGCCGTCCCCATAGCCTTTCCCAGTCTGGGCCCTTCTGTTCTTTGTTTCTCTGTACAGCGTCTTTTGTGACGGTTCTCTGTAGAAAGTGCCATAAAAATTAAATCGATTTTATTTTATTTTTAAAATATATTTTCCGAAAAAAAAGTGTTGCACAACACTTTCTCTCAATGTCGAGCACCTCTAGAATGTTGCTGTCGTGGCGTGCAGTGTGATTGGTCAGTTTACAAATGGTCAGGAGTTGGGCGTCTCGTTACCATAGAGACGATCAAACCCTCCCCGCAGGGCTTCACTGAAGTATAAATGTGAAACGTCACGCAACACCTTCATTTTAACTTGTCAAAAGTGTCGTGCGAGTATAAATTAGGCTTATGGATATTTGGGTTAGCAATGCGCTGTGTAGAAATTCTCACTGCAAACTTACAGGAGAGATATTTCATATTCAGAGAGAGATGTGATCGTGCGGATGGCATTTGTGCCAGACATGGAATAGTTCATCCATGGTACTTAAGAGGAGAGCCTTATCGCAATGGTGAGAAACCATCTGCTTAACTGTGTCTCTTGAGCAACTCCTGGCTTTTCAAGCAACCTGTTTACAGGTAAATTCATGTGAATGTTTGGCCAGATTCAGCTTGTGTGAGCCCAATATTCCTACCAGTGACTAACACAAACACCAGAGGGAACTGCTTTTACAACACTACAGGAAACAAGGCCTCAACAGCGCTTTATAGCTAGTGACAAAAACAGTGCCTCAACAGCGCTTTAAAAAAAGTGAGTGAGTGAACAGGGAAAGAGAGAGAACATCTACAGCACTTTCTATTCATAGAAACTGTATCTTTGCTCTCTGCTTTGGCCGGCGGCCATCTTAGAGATGCGTCCCAAACTGTATCTTTGCTCTCTGCTTTGGCCGGCGGCCATCTTAGAGATGCGTCCCAAACTGTATCTTTGCTCTCTGCTTTGGCCGGCGGCCATCTTAGAGATGCGTCCCAAACTCATTTAGCTGCTCCCTGCTGATTGCAGATCAGCTCTATAGGCTGCGTGGGCTTTTCCTGACCCACGCGTATGCGCATGCTGAGTCTGAGAGCAGCGGGATCGGGGCACAGGCCTCACTTTATCGGCTGCAGCTGCTCTCTGGCCTTTTTATACGTAAATATTTATTTATATGATTTATTTATTTATGCTGTGCGTTTGTGGATGTTTGCAGGTGGACTCCATGTCTGAAAGTGCAGTTCCTTTGATTGACAGGAGTCAGATGATCAGAGAGAGATTGCACGGTAAGGGCCTCTTCATCTGTGCACCTGCTTTAACTGTATTCATAAAAGCATCCATTCTTTAAAAAAAAGAAACGCAGGGGAAAAAGTTCATGACCCTAATCTGACTCGATCACTTAGACTGTGCTATCATTTAGATGGGGGCGGGGCTTACCTCCTAAGCCCCGCCCCCATGAGTGCTCACAGTAATGAATGGCTGCCATGTTGCAAATTAAAGGGTAGATTCTCACTTCCTCCCTCCTGCACGGAAACAGTCTGGTTTGTGATGCACGGCCAAATCGGTGATCTGCAAACTGCTCTACAGGTTACCTTCTCTTCATGACAGTAGACCTGACAGTAAATCAGGCCTTTTTGGTTGGGAAAACTGCAAGCCAAAAAAAGGCATGTTGTCTATCGGTATAATACAATGGCAGCAATAGGATTAAAGATTTAAGCTAAACTGAGCACAAGATAAGTCGCTCTGATAACTGGTGATCAGGAATAAGCGCAGGTCAAACGCTCAACAAGTGCTTGGCTTGTTGGACATCGTCCAAACTTCTCTTCAGGAGGCCATATCAGTGTGTTCAGCACTCCTCCAAAAATCAACCTTAATTTGATTAAATGTCCCCGTTAACAAGGAAAAAAGGGGGCTGTACTCAGTCTATAGCAACACATTGCGTCGGGAGAAGGTTCCAGATTGTCAACACATGCAGAGAGGAAGCCAGGTCAGAGTCCTTGCCTTTCTGTTCTTTGCCTTTTCTTCAAAATGTGTTTGAATTTAACCTGTATTAAGGCACTCATTTTTACTTGACGTTCAGTACAGCAGATATACAGCGATTATTGTGTGGTAGAATACATACTGCAGGTTACAGAGCTCAATTCAGTGCTTTGACTGAGTGTGATGTGAACGCTGCTACGCTGTTATAACACCTTGGACATTTTAAGAGGTAGGAAGTTAATGTAATTTACTTCATGAATTGAATACGGAACAAATAAACGTCTTTTCAAAGTTTAACACTTGTACGAGCGCAAAAGGTATGATTTTATCATGCACTGCACCACACGCAGATTAAAATGAAAGATTTGTCCTTGTCCGTGTTGTTAAGAGATGAGAGTTTTTTTTCACCCTTTCTGTCTTATGTCACAGTTTTAATCTCAGCTGTATGCATATACCCTATATACCCATATACCCTACTGTACATACAGACGGGTGACAAGTTAAAGAAAAAAACCCTACAGTGAGGGGGTGCGGTGGCTTTGTTATGCTGTGGGGGGCATTTTTCTGGCATGGTTTGGGTCCACTTGTCCCCTTAGAGGGAAGGGTCACTGCAAATCAATACAAAGTTATTCTGAGTGATCACCTTTATCCTATGATAAAACATTTTTATCCTGATGGGAGTGGTCTCTTCCAGGATGACAATGCCCCCATCCACAGGGCACGAGGGGTCACTGAATGGTTTAATGAGTATTAAAATGATGTGAATCATCTGCTATGGCCTTCGCAGTCACCAGATCTCAACCCAATTGAACACCTATGGGAGATTTTGGACTGATGCTATTAGACAGTGGTCTCCACCACCATCATAAAAATGCCAAATGAGGGAATATCTTTTGGAAGAATGGTGTTCCATCCCTCCAGAGTTCCAGAGACTAGAATCTATGCTGGACTAGAGGCAGAATATATGCCAAGGTGCACTGAAGCTGTTCTGGCGGCTCGTGGTGGCCCAACACCTTACTAAGACACTTTATGTTGGTTTTTCCTTTCATTTGTCACCCCATCTATATTTAGCTAGAACCAGTCACAATACTCTGGAAGTCGTATTACAGTTTTAGCTGTTCCTACGAATAACGTGAAGCACCAGGAATGGCTGCGAGAAACCCAGGAATGAGAGGTGTGAGCACCTGCTCTGTACGAGTCGCAGATGGAGCTGACGAATAAGTAAAATGCAAAAATGAAACAATATAACAGAGAAAGCAATGTTCAGATGCTTCAGTGGCTAGTGCTGATATGTTCAGTGTTTTGTCAACACTCCAAACCAGTTATCTTCAAAATGCTCACCTTGTTTTTTTATGCATAACATTTTATATTATACATAATGAACAAAAGATAACGTGATATTAAGCATATTTTAATCAGCTCAGATGAATTGCAGGATAATTTGGTGTTTGTCATTTGGAGATAGCATACTGTGTACTGTTTACAGCATACTGTTTTATACACAACATGCAGTATGCGAAAAATATCCTCCATACTATTATCAGTGTAAAAAGCTTGATCATGTTTGTGCTTTGGTTTATTTTTCCCCTTAAGTGCATTTCAATTTTTGCAAATGCTTTTTTAAGGTCTACACCAGCAGGCAGCTTGGTCCCTGAAGAGTAGGAGCTCACTGTTACACACGTACCAAACCAACCCTGACCGGTGAGTAGCCTTTTACACTGTTACACACGTACCAAACCAACCCTGACCGGTGAGTAGCCTTTTACACTGTTACACACATACCAAACCAACCCTGACCGGTGAGTAGCCTTTTACACCATTACACATGTACCAAACCAACCCTGACCGGTGAGTAGCCTTTTACACCATTACACATGTACCAAACCAACCCTGACCGGTGAGTAGCCTTTTACACTGTTACACACATACCAAACCAACCCTGACCGGTGAGTAGCCTTTTACACCATTACACATGTACCAAACCAACCCTGACCGGTGAGTAGCCTTTTACACTGTTACACACGTACCAAACCAACCCTGACCGGTGAGCCTTTTACACTGTTACACACATACCAAACCAACCCTGACCGGTGAGTAGCCTTTTACACCATTACACATGTACCAAACCAACCCTGACCGGTGAGTAGCCTTTTACACTGTTACACACGTACCAAACCAACCCTGACCGGTGAGCCTTTTACACTGTTACACATGTACCAAACCAACCCTGACCGGTGAGCCTTTTACACTGTTACACACGTACCAAACCAACCCTGACCGGTGAGCCTTTTACACTGTTACACATGTACCAAACCAACCCTGACCGGTGAGCCTTTTACACTGTTACACACGTACCAAACCAACCCTGACCGGTGAGCCTTTTACACTGTTACGCACACACACCAAACAGTGGTATGGGCTATACACAGTGCCACCTGCAATGTAACCTACACCACCACTGTAGTTACTAGATACTTTTTTTGAAAATGATTTAGTAGTTTGTAATGACATATATTTCAGTGTATTTTCGCTCATCCCTGACTATCACCACCAAACAAAATCCAGTGATTCTACCATCAACGCCAAATGTAGTCTTCCAGTGAATTTCCATTTCCTTCCCAGAATTCCCCGGAGGCGTTACCACAGCGGGAGTGACAGCAGCTGGATCTCCCGGAGTCCCCACCTGGGCGTACAGTGTCCAGGTGACCCCAGACCTGGGTCCGTCGCCACGAGTGACTCTTGTCTCAGTCTCGCCCAAAGGAAGGCCAAGGTACCCTTCACAAGATTTACAATAATTATTACAAACAGAAGAGAACAGAAAAAACAGGACCAAATTTGGATTAAGATTCAAATGAATGTAAAGAAGTTTGTCGCCATTGTGTGTCGCCAAGTGCCCCATATTAGGGCAGTAATTCCCCCGGGGGGGGGGGGCACAATGAATCCTGACTGTGACAGAGCAGACTGGCTGGGGGCCTCATGGGGTGTGTCCCAAAACTTTCCTCCACTACCACCTCGTCTCCTCCACTACCACCTCCTCAACTCCGCGCCCTGGAAACAGGTCTTTGTGTTCTCATCTAATGTTGCTGATTACATATTAATTACATGTTAATGGTTACATATGAATTCATATCTCAACGAAAACCACAATGTCAGGTACATTGTATACCGTACATGCAAATACCTCTACATGAAATGTACAGGCTGTTTTGGATACTTCCTGGTAGGAGACGAGTGGAGGAACAGAGGAGAGGAGTGAAGTATATTGGGATGCACCCATGGGGTCACACATAATGTGCCCCAGCGTTACCCAGGGAAGTAGAGTTCCAATCTGCAGGGTATTCTTAGCTGTATTACTCAATAGCGCCCCCTCTGGTCGATCTGCCCCCTGCGGTCTGGGTGTGCCTGCAGCGACAGAGGCGCATTCCTCCGGTGCCCGCAGCTGTGCAATACGGGCAGAGTTCAGAGACTTGGAGAAGAAGAGGCAGTGCTGCGTGTTTCAGAGAGCGCCTTCCCAAATTTATGGACCACAGTGATAGGGGAGGCTACATTTCCAATTCATTATTTTTTTTTTGTTGAAAAAAAGACAATAAAAAGTTATTGAAAAAGTGAATCTTGTAAGTTTGTGTCAGGTAATGTCAGTATTAATTTTCACCCATTTTCCTCCACAGAGTCTGGGACCAGAGTTCTCCAAAATGGTGGAGGAGCCGCCAACGGTCTTAGAGCTGCCTGGATCCATTGTGGTACATATGCTTCCCTCCCTAAGAACCTGGGCTCCCTTTCCCAAAAGTAAACATTATCTTAGGCTATTCTAACCCTAACCCTAACCCTAACCTGGGCTCCCTTTCCCAAAAGTAAACATTATCTTAGGCTATTCTAACCCTAACCCTAACCCTAACCTGGGCTCCCTTTCCCAAAAGTAAACATTATCTTAGGCTATTCTAACCCTAACCCTAACCCTAACCTGGGCTTCCTTTCCCAAAAGTAAACATCATTTTAGGCTATTCTAACCCTAACCCTAACCTGGGCTCCCTTTCCCAAAAGTAAACATTATCTTAGGCTATTCTAACCCTAACCCTAACCCTAACCTGGGCTCCCTTTCCCAAAAGTAAACATTATCTTAGGCTATTCTAACCCTAACCCTAACCCTAACCTGGGCTCCCTTTCCCAAAAGTAAACATCATCTTAGGCTATTCTAACCCTAACCCTAACCCTAACCTGGGCTCCCTTTCCCAAAAGTAAACATCATCTTAGGCTATTCTAACCCTAACCCTAACCTGGGCTCCCTTTCCCAAAAGTAAACATCATCTTAGGCTATTTTGGCTATATTGGTTCTATATTCCTTCGTTGTTGGTTTGGTTTTTTTCATCATTTGTTTTTTTGTCTGTTTCTCCCTCCATCTTTATTATCTTTTTTATGTAATGTCAGTAAATTTAATTTATAAAGCACAAACGCAAAACACTGTAAAATGCTCTTAACTCTAAGATGCTGTTGGGAAACGGGGCCCTGGTCCATAAATACAATCACTGAGGAGGCCTAAAATCTCTCACAGATGACATGACCTGTGTTTTTATCTCCTCATCACTGTGAAGTCAAAGAAAGGAAAGTCCTGCTCTTCCCAGCGGAAGCTGAGCGTCATCATGCCAAACGGCCAGGGGATCGTGGTCAAGTGTGACATCAAGTCCAGGGGGCGGGACGTGTTTGACATGGTCGTGGCTCACGCTAACTTGGTGGAGCACTTCTACTTCGGCCTCGCTTTCCTCGACGGTAAACAGCGAGTCTTCACAGACCACAGCGAGTCTTCACAGACCACAGCGAGTCTTCACAGACCACAGCGAGTCTTCACAGACCACAGCGAGTCTTCACAGACCACAACTGTAAAATGCAAGGGTGTCGTTCTTTTAAAGATTCTCACTCTTAGGGCCTGATTTACTAAGACCTTTAGCGTGTGCAAAACGTTTTAGCACACGCTAAACCACTAACATGACCTATGATTTGTCATGGTATTTGTTTTGCACCAATCATTGGTTGTGTGATTAAATTAGTGTGTGCTAAAAGGTTTAGCACGTGCTTAGTAAATCAGGCCCTTAATCTCGTATCTAATCTTCATTCCTAAAATAATTTATAACTTGTTATACAAATTATTAAACAGCTCATTCCATTTGTACGATTGAGTCATTTTATGTTTTGCTGAATATGTTGCTGTGATGCCTTTTTTTTTCTAGATGATGAATTTTTCTTCCTGGAACACGAGACTAAAATCTCCAAAGTTGCCCCTGACTATTGGAAAAAATTTCCCACTGCTAGTTTTGTTCTGTTTCTTCGAGTCAAGTTTTTCGTTGATGACATTGGGTTCACTCTGTAAGTGTGTGAGATTGGGTTCACTCTGTAAGTGTGTGAGATTGGGTTCACTCTGTAAGTGTGTGAGATTGGGTTCACTCTGTAAGTGTGTGAGATTGGGTTCACTCTGTAAGTGTGTGAGATTGGGTTCACTCTGTAAGTGTGTGAGATTGGGTTCACTCTGTAAGTGTGTGAGATTGGGTTCACTCTGTAAGTGTGTGAGATTGGGTTCACTCTGTAAGTGTGTGAGATTGGATTCACTCTGTAAGTGTGTGAGATTGGGTTCACTCTGTAAGTGTGTGAGATTGGGTTCATTCTGTAAGTGTGTGAGATTGGGTTCACTCTGTAAGTGTGTGAGATTGGGTTCACTCTGTAAGTGTGTGAGATTGGATTAACTCTGTAAGTGTGTGAGATTGGGTTCACTCTGTAAGTGTGTGAGATTGGGTTCACTCTGTAAGTGTGTGAGATTGGGTTCACTCTGTAAGTGTGTGAGATTGGGTTCACTCTGTAAGTGTGTGAGATTGGGTTCACTCTAAGTGTGTGAGATTGGGTTCATTCTGTAAGTGTGTGAGATTGGGTTCACTCTGTAAGTGTGTGAGATTGGGTTCACTCTGTAAGTGTGTGAGATTGGGTTCACTCTGTAAGTGTGTGAGATTGGATTCACTCTGTAAGTGTGTGAGATTGGGTTCACTCTGTAAGTGTGTGAGATTGGATTCACTCTAAGTGTGTGAGATTGGGTTCACTCTGTAAGTGTGTGAGATTGGATTCACTCTGTAAATGTGTGAGATTGGGTTCACTCTGTAAGTGTGTGAGATTGGGTTCACTCTGTAAGTGTGTGAGATAGGGTTCACTCTGTACGTGTGTGAGATTGGGTTCACTCTGTAAGTGTGTGAGATTGGGTTCACTCTGTAAGTGTGTGAGATTGGGTTCACTCTGTAAGTGTGTGAGATTGGATTCACTCTGTAAGTGTGTGAGATTGGGTTCACTCTGTAAGTGTGTGAG
The DNA here is from genome assembly GCA_022702515.1 of Ilyophis sp. 1 JC-2022. Classification (NCBI taxonomy): domain Eukaryota; kingdom Metazoa; phylum Chordata; class Actinopteri; order Anguilliformes; family Synaphobranchidae; genus Ilyophis; species Ilyophis sp. 1 JC-2022. The sequence continues at coordinate 108,015,148 of CM040396.1, forward strand.
ATTGGATTCACTCTGTAAGTGTGTGAGATAGGGTTCACTCTGTAAGTGTGTGAGATAGGGTTCACTCTGTAAGTGTGTGAGATAGGGTTCACTCTGTAAGTGTGTGAGATTGGGTTCACTCTGTAAGTGTGTGAGATTGGATTCACTCTGTAAGTGTGTGAGATAGGGTTCACTCTGTAAGTGTGTGAGATAGGGTTCACTCTGTGTGTGAGATAGGGTTCACTCTGTAAATGTGTGAGATTGGGTTCACTCTGTAAGTGTGTGAGATTGGGTTCACTCTGTAAGTGTGTGAGATTGGGTTCACTCTGTAAGTGTGTGAGATTGGGTTCACTCTGTAAGTGTGTGAGATTGGATTCACTCTGTAAGTGTGTGAGATTGGGTTCACTCTGTAAGTGTGTGAGATTGGGTTCACTCTGTAAGTGTGTGAGATAGGGTTCACTCTGTACGTGTGTGAGATTGGGTTCACTCTGTAAGTGTGTGAGATTGGGTTCACTCTGTAAGTGTGTGAGATTGGGTTCACTCTGTAAGTGTGTGAGATTGGGTTCACTCTGTAAGTGTGTGAGATTGGGTTCACTCTGTAAGTGTGTGAGATTGGGTTCACTCTGTAAGTGTGTGAGATAGGGTTCACTCTGTACGTGTGTGAGATTGGGTTCACTCTGTAAGTGTGTGAGATTGGGTTCACTCTGTAAGTGTGTGAGATTGGGTTCACTCTGTAAGTGTGTGAGATTGGGTTCACTCTGTAAGTGTGTGAGATTGGATTCACTCTGTAAGTGTGTGAGATTGGGTTCACTCTGTAAGTGTGTGAGATTGGGTTCACTCTGTAAGTGTGTGAGATAGGGTTCACTCTGTACGTGTGTGAGATTGGGTTCACTCTGTAAGTGTGTGAGATTGGGTTCACTCTGTAAGTGTGTGAGATTGGGTTCACTCTGTAAGTGTGTGAGATTGGGTTCACTCTGTAAGTGTGTGAGATTGGGTTCACTCTGTAAGTGTGTGAGATTGGGTTCACTCTGTAAGTGTGTGAGATTGGGTTCACTCTGTAAGTGTGTGAGATTGGGTTCACTCTGTAAGTGTGTGAGATTGGGTTCACTCTGTAAGTGTGTGAGATAGGGTTCACTCTGTAAATGTGTGACATTGGGTTCACTCTGTAAGTGTGTGAGATTGGGTTCACTCTGTAAGTGTGTGAGATTGGGTTCACTCTGTAAGTGTGTGAGATTGGGTTCACTCTTTTGAAGGCATAACCTGACACGGCACCAGTACTACCTACAGCTGCGGAAGGACATCCTTGAGGGCAGGCTGTACTGCAATGAAGAGACGGGTTTGTTCCTTGGAGCTCTGGCTTTACAAGCAGAGTTTGGGGACTACATGCCTGAGGTAAAGTATGCTGTTCATTCACAGGCTACATTAGTGCTGTAAAGTGTGGTGTGTATTTATTACATGGCTGAGTTGAAGCACAAAGTAGATTTTGTAAAATGAAAGAATAACATGCAGAAGTATTGTGTGCACTAGCACAGAGTGAGGGGGGGGGCAAAGGTTCGGATGACCCCTCGGTGACCGCCCCACGGTCATTACATCGGGGTGGCACCACCATGGTAACAGGCAAACTGTTCATCTATGCCACAGGACAGTTTAAGGGGTAGTTCACTTTCTGGAGTTTTTGACATTATTTCTTTTTGATTTATTATTTTTTGGGATGAAGGATATTTAGGATACTTTGATGACCTCACAGCTTTACAGGTTTATGTTTAAAAGGAGGAAAATACACTTAAAGTAACTCCACAGCAGCTTGTACAGTGATGTTTGGTCATCCTGAAACAGGAGGTATCTACTGCTGGGTTGTTTGACTTGGCTCCACAAGGGAACTCTTTTTAGCTCTTCATGAAACCCTCTATGGTAGGTGTGAAAAGTGTGAAAGCTCCCAGATTGAACAATTTTGCCCAACAAAGAACCCTTGAACTAGATAGGGTTCCTCTATGGCATGGGTTGGCAACAGGCGGCCCGCGGGCCATTTTTGGCCCCCCCAATAATATATTTGGCCCCCAGATTAATTTTTTTAAAAAAAAAAAAAAATATATATATATAAAAAAAAAAAAAAAAAAAAAATTTTTTTTTTTTTTTTTCGACCCGACAGTCCACGTCGTCCTCGTATGTAATCTAATAGAAAAAATAGACACACCACACACCTGAAATGTTATATTACTTTTTTTCCATGTTGAGAGTGAATGACACAGCACAGAAGAGAGTAGTTGTGATGAGTGGTGGACGCGTGGTGGTGAAAATAACATGTGTTGTGTTGTGGTTTGAAAAAAAAAAGCGGACGACACGCGCGCCGTACAGTAAAAAAAAAAAAAAAAAAAAAAAAAAAAAAAACCCCCCCACCCCCCCCCAATTAAAAAAAATTCCCCCCCCCCCCCCCCCCCCCCAAAAAAAAATTTTTTTTTCCCCCCCCCCCCCCCCCCCCCCAATTAGGTCCGCGAAAGTTACAACAACCAACCGGCCCTTTGAACCAAACATAACGCTAATTTGGCCCGAGGCCAAATGTACTTGCCGACCCCTGCTCTATGGAGACACAGAGGAGCCTTTTGGAACCCATTCTTCTGAGAGTGTACCATCGTGGCAGGGCCACCCTTTTCACTTTTTAGGCCTTTGACAGTTTGGAGGGCCTGTGAAATGGGCCATGTCTTTAATATTTATCTCAGGTTAAATTTTTTTGCATCTCAAATAGAAAATACTGAACATAGTGTGTACACTTCCTTTATACTGCAATATCCAGATTTGGCTGTCCATGAATGCCAAAATTTTAATGTAATAATTACTGTTATTGTGGTTTACTTGGCAAAATTCGCCAGTGTCACTACACATTAGTCATATGTCATTACTGAATATTATATTTTATGTTTTGGCTGCGTTGGTCAGTTTATTAGCATTATTAGCATTTAGAGGTTTGCTCAAAGTTTACTTTGTAACTTTATTTGAAGCTTTCTGGGAAGAGCTACTTCCAGCCAGAGCAGTACGTCTCCAGGAGCGTGCTGGGGAAGATGACCTCACACTGTTTAAAAGAAGAGTTGCCAAGATTACACGCCAATAATGCCCGAATGCTTCCTGAAGAAGCCGAGACGGAGTTTTTAAAGGTGAGGATGCCTTAAAGGGAAAGTCCCCAGCAGTCCAAGAGCATAGTTTTGTGAGTGACTTGGTACTCATCCCTGATTGGACAACGTGATGTGGTAGCTCCACCCATTATAGGGGTTCACAAAGCCTCAAATCTTGCCCATACAAAAAATCTACCGAACATACTGCCTGAAATATTCTTGTGGTTAATTTGTGTTTTTATGTTTTCGGTTTACGCTCTTCTTCTCTAGGTTGCCCAACAACTCCAAGAGTACGGAGTGCTGTTCTACCGTGTTGCTCGAGAGAAGAAGCCGGTAATTGGAGAACTGGTTCTGGGAATATGTGCCAAAGGACTCATAGTCTATGAAGTCAAAAATAATTCCCGGATCGCAAGTCTTAGATTCCAGTGGAGGGAGACAGACAGCATTTCTGCATCCGTGAGTTCAAATGGCCAAGTAGTGTTGTGGTCATGCGCGTCATTTTATAAATAATATATTTATTCATCATTATTTAACTTCTATGTGATATTATGGCAAAGTGATTGGCCCAGCAAGTACTTTGGCTCAAAACAGCTTTTTCAAAACTTTATTTATTGTATTACGCTTTTGAATAAGACAGAATGAACAGAAATAATTTAGTAATTAGTTAAAGGGATAGTTCACCCATTTAAAAAAAAAATGATATTGTTTTACTCACCCCAGAAATAGCTGTCTAATATATATATTATTTATAATATTGGGTTGGGGCGGCCCCAAATCAAATCTGCTTAAGGCCCCTCAAAGGCTAGGGCTGGTACTGTCCTGCATGGTCTTGCCATTGTAGCTAAATTATTGTAAATCTTGAATTGGAGCAATGCTAACAATTAGCATCTTGCCATTGGATATAATTGCCCACAGGCTAACTTGCAAAAATGCACATATGATTACCGAGTGCACAAGGACGATATTTTCGCTCAACTTACAGTATATGACGTCGTTTCAGATTTCAGATGTCGGTGTTTACATTTAAATAAGAACATCCGGTAAGAGTGTCAGTGTCATTCCGCGCGAGAACAGTGCCCAGTGTCTCGCGATACGGAAGTAGACTGGTTAGTGCTAGCGCAGAGTGATACTAAAAGTTACTGGCTAAAAGTTCTTCTTACCAGATGTTCTTGTGCACTCAAGATTCTAATTGTTAGCATTGCTCCAATTCAGGATTTACAATATTTTAGCTACATCGGTGAGACCAGCTGAACATGCAGCTGAACATCCTATTTAAAAAAATTGGTGAACTAACCCTTTAATTACTGTTAGCTTGTAAAATATTTCTTACAGTTTTAATGTGGACCCAGAGACATACAAGCTAACGATCGCTCACACTTAAAAGTTGTGGTGTGAAAAATAGCATGCCTTCTAGTAGTGAAATATACTGGCTATCAAGATTTAGCTTCCTTTGTACGTACGTACACCCAAAATTTCTCGATCTCCACTGTTTCTTGTTTTTTCTCCCAGCGTCGTAAGTTCACTGTTGAAAGCAGCACCAATGGAAAGAAGCACACCTACGTAACAGAAAGCTCAAAAATCGCCCAGTATCTGCTCAACCTTTGCTCTGGACAGCACAAGTTTTACAATGAAATGAATAGTCGACAGCTGAGCCAGAGTCTTGCCTCAGGTACTGTTTATATTTCTTCTCATATCGTTTTATCTTTAGTCTTATACAGTACCAGCCCTAGCCTTTGAGGGGCCTTAAGCAGATTTGATTTGGGGCCCCCCCAACCCAATATATTATAAATAATATATATATTAGAATAATTAGGGGGCCCCCTGGTGGTCACAGGGCCCTAAGCAGCCGCTTATTGGGTCAGGCCAGCTCTGGTCTTACACTGCACTAATATTGCTGCTGCTAGTCCTGCTATCTGCTTTAATACTACTATCAAAACTTGTGATTATAGTCAGTATTTAAGGGTTTATGTTTATTATGTTTTTGGGGATCAGGGTAACAGGCTATCCCAAACCTGTGCCATTGCTTCTCCCAGTCATGATGCCTGTCTTTACTGGCGCCCCCTAGTGGTAGCACAAACTTCCCACTGTGGTCAGGACCGTAGAAATGTTGGCCATCTTCTGACGTGGACTGAAAACCCAGCTCGTTGGACTGTATTTTTCGGAATGCTTTTGTACTAACTCAGGTTATTGTAGTTCTATGGTTTTAGGCTATATTTCTATGGTTTTGTATGGCTTCCCTTAGGGCTTGTTAACGGATGTAATCTGTGTGTATTCAATATTAATATTTTGCTTCTTGTTTAGCACAGTTAGCAAGTGCTATCGCTTTAACTATGTTGCATCTGTACCTGCATCTCTAGTCCTACATTGTCAGATGCTCTGGGGCATCTAGTCTGATAAATGAATGTAGGGTAATGTACTTAAATGACCAGATAACCAAATTAACGAGTGTATCAAAACACGGATGTAGGAGTGAGTTGGACTGGAAATCTTTGAAAGTCTTTAAAGTCACATAGTAATCCTACTATTATTGAGGGGGGCGATTTTGTCTGTCCATTTTTAATTCATCCCCGCAGACGAGAACATTTGGAAGTACACGGCCTTGTGTCGCTCTCGGTACGAGCACATGAAGAGGCTGTCCTGCTCCGAGGTGGTGCTCACCAGCACCGACCTGAGCGTGTTGCCTAGCGACGCTCTGAGTAAGTCGTGCGAGGACCTTCCGGCCAGGCTGGAGGCGCGTCTCAGAGAGCAGCGCGTTCTATCCAGAGCGAGGGAACTGCGATACGACTGCAGGTACTCTCCCTTCATCTACACAGGAAAGTGCTTCAGTTAGTCTTAATTAGTGTGCTTCAGTTAGTCTTAAATAATGTGCTTCAGTTAGTCTTAAATAATGTGCTTCAGTTAGTCTTAAATAATGTGCTTCAGTTAGTCTTAAATAATGTGCTTCAGTTAGTCTTAAAGAATGTGCTTCAGTTAGTCTTAAATAATGTGCTTCAGTTAGTCTTAAAGAATGTGCTTCAGTTAGTCTTAAATAATGTGCTTCAGTTAGTCTTAATTAGTGTGCTTCAGTTAGTCTTAAATAATGTGCTTCAGTTAGTCTTAAAGAATGTGCTTCAGTTAGTCTTAAAGAATGTGCTTCAGTTAGTCTTAAATAATGTGCTTCAGTTAGTCTTAAAGAATGTGCTTCAGTTAGTCTTAATTAGTGTGCTTCAGTTAGTCTTAAATAATGTGCTTCAGTTAGTCTTAAATAATGTGCTTCAGTTTGTCTTAAAGAATGTGCTTCAGGTAGTCTTAATTAGTGTGCTTCAGTTAGTCTTAAAGAATGTGCTTCAGTTAGTCTTAAAGAATGTGCTTCAGTTAGTCTTAAAGAATGTGCTTCAGTTAGTCTTAATTAGTGTGCTTCAGTTAGTCTTAAATAATGTGCTTCAGTTAGTCTTAAAGAATGTGCTTCAGTTAGTCTTAAAGAATGTGCTTCAGTTAGTCTTAAATAATGTGCTTCAGTTAGTCTTAAAGAATGTGCTTCAGTTAGTCTTAATTAGTGTGCTTCAGTTAGTCTTAAATAATGTGCTTCAGTTAGTCTTAAATAATGTGCTTCAGTTTGTCTTAAAGAATGTGCTTCAGGTAGTCTTAATTAGTGTGCTTCAGTTAGTCTTAAAGAATGTGCTTCAGTTAGTCTTAAATAATGTGCTTCAGTTAGTCTTAAATAATGTGATTCAGTTAGTCTTAATGAATGTGCTTCATTTAGTCTTAAATAATGTGATTCAGTTAGTCTTAAATAATGTGATTCAGTTAATCTTATAGAATGTGCTTCAGTTAGTCTTATAGAATGTGCTTCATTTAGTCTTAAATAATGTGATTCAGTTAATCTTATAGAATGTGCTTCAGTTAGTCTTATAGAATGTGCTTCAGTAAAGTCTTAAAGAATGTGCTTCAGTTTGTCTTAGAGAATGGATAGTTTTTATTTAATTATATTACATACAATTACAATAATACTCATATATACATGTTAGTATTATTGTTGTTGTTGGTTTTATTATTTCACAGTTATTATTATGCACAGGATTATCGTTGTGATTGATTTTATTGATATGGTTTAGTTTCAAAGCATTAGTCACATGCATTGAATAAAGGGCCTTCTATGACTTGAGTAAATTTGTTAGGGTTCAGACAGTCTTAAGGTTGGTGTTCTAAAAAAATATATGACTTGGGACTCTTCTTTCCAGTTCTCCAGAGCCGATTCCTCGTGTGCTGTCCCGCACTTCTCTACAGAAGAACGACTCGGAGGCATGCTCCATCGGCTCCTTCATAAGAGGTAGGGTATGGAGAGACTGAGGTTACATCATTTATCCAGATGAGCGTCTGTGTGCCATTTATTCTTGAAGCGGATGGACAGAGGCCAGCCGCTCAGCTAATGCGGCGGAATTAACTCCTACCGCCCACCCCTCTGGTCACGGGAGATAGAGGGAAATGTAGTCTAATGGTTAAAGATCCTCTGGTCACGGGAGATAGAGGGAAATGTAGTCTAATGGTTAAAGATCCTCTGGTCACGGGAGATAGAGGGAAATGTAGTCTAATGGTTAAAGATCCTCAGGTTACGGGAGATAGAGGGAAATGTAGTCTAATGGTTAAAGATCTGGGCTTGGAACGCAGAGATTGCAGGTGCAGAAGTCTTACTGTATCCTTGGGCAAGGCAATTAAGCTGAATTTGCTGCACCTTTGGCAGCGATTACAGCTTCAAGGCGTCTTGGGAAAGAAGCTACGGGCTTGGTACACTTGTTTCTCCGTCAGGTTGGATGGGAAGCGTCGGTACACAGCCATTTTCAGCTCTTTCCACAGATGTTCAATTGGATTCAGGTCTGGGCTTTGGCTGGGCCACTCAAGGACATGCACAGACTTTCTCCGAAGCCACTCCTTTGTTCTCTTGGCTGTGTGCTTTGGGTTGTTGTCATGTTGGAAGGTAAACCTTTGCCCCAGTCTGAGGTCCAGAGCGCTCTGGAGCAGGTTTTCTTCAAGGATCTCGGTGTACTTAGCTGCATTCATCTTTCACTCTATCAGGACTAGTCGCCCCATTCCCGCTGCTGAAAAACATCCCCACATCATGATGCTGCCACCGCCATGCTTCACTGTAGGGATGGTATTAGCCAGGTGATGAGCAGTGCCTGGTTTCCTCCATACTTGACGCTTGGTATTCAGGCCAAAAAGTTCAATATTGGTTTCATCAGACCAGAGAATCTTGATTATCATGGTTTGAGAGTCCTCTAGGTGCCTTTTGGCAAACTCCAAGCGGGCTGTGATGTGCCTTTTACTAAGAAGGGGCTTCCATCTGGCCACTCTACCATAAAGGCCTGATTGGTGGAGTGCTGCCTGGATGGTTGATCTTCTGAAAGGTTCTCCCATCTCCACAAGGATTCGCTGGAGCTCTGTCAGAGTGACCCTCGGGTTCCTGCTCACCTCCCTGGCCAAGTGCCGTCTTCCCCGATTGCTCAGTTTGGCCGGGCGGCCAGGTCTAGGAAGATTCTTGGTGGTTCCAAACCTCCATTTACGAATGATGGTGGCTTTGGGACCTGTAAAGCTGCAGAGATTTTTCCGTACCCTTCTCCAGATCTATGTTTTTTATTTTTATTTATTTATTTATTTGACAGGGACAATGCAGACAAACATAGTTACAAGCTTGTAGCTGATGTGAATGTGTGTAGTTTTTATAGCTAAAGTGCTCTCAACTCCCTCCCCCCCGTTGGGGCTCTTCACAACACATGCAACACAACACAAATATAACATCAAAAAAAAAAAAAATGTAAATATAATAATAAATAAAATATATTTTATATGATATATAAAAAACCTTCATGTCTTGACACAATCCTGTTTCTGAGGTCTGCAGATAATTCCTTTGACCTCATGGCTTGGAGTTTGCTCTGACATGCACTGTCAACTGTGTGACCTTATATAGGCAGATGTTGGCAATCCCCAATCATGTCCAATCAATTGAATTTATCACAGGTGGACGCCAATTAAGTTGTAGAAACATCTCAAGCAGTATCAGTGGAAACAAAATGCACCACAGCTCACTTTTGGGTGTCATATCAATATTTGACATTTAAATTTTTAATAAATTAGCACAAATGTCTAAAAACCTGTTTTCACTTTGTTATTATGGGCTATTTTGTGTAGAATCTTGAGACAAAAAATTAACTCAATCTATTGTAGAATATGTCTGTAACGTAATAAAATGTGGAGAAGGTGAAAGAGGTGTGCAGACTTTCCGGCTTGACTGTATATACATACTGTATCTATAGCTGTATAAATCAACGGTACACTCAAGTGTAAGCTGCTCTGAATAATTGTCTGCTAAGCAAGTTACAAACACTGTTTTGACAGACAGAATCCTTGGTGGTGCAATTCATCCATAGATGAGTTCATCTTGCTAAAGATGTTCAGTGTGGTGACAAGCCCCATGGCTGCTTATTGAACCATGCTTTTTATTTAACTGTGGCCAGCGGTATACAAATTATAAACCTTCACTCGATGAAACTTAGATTCTTTAATTAATTTGAACTGAAGTCTCAGTCGTGGAAAGTGGTTAATAACTAATACACAGAAGAAAATTGCAGAATTTTTTTTGAAAGGTATAGGGCAAGGGACTCAAATGAGAGAGGCAGACTGTTGAGGAAAAGTTTTAAAAAGTTTTTCTTACACAGTGGACACCCCTACTAGAGTGACCCCAGAAAGGGAAATTATATGTGTGTCGCTGAAAAAGGACCCCAAACTTGGCCTTGGTGAGTAAAGGATCTTATTGGAATGCCTGTGTATTATACTGTAGATGTGGTAGAACAAAATGAAGTTATTCCACTGTTTTGTATTTTCACCATATAATGGAATGTACAGTTTAACAGCTTGATTTACTAAGACATTTAGCATGTCAAAACTTTTTAGCACACGCAAAACCAATAACATGACCAAAGATCATGGGATTTGTTTTGCACCAATCATTGGTTATTAGTTTTGCATGTGCTAAAAGGTTTTTCACATGCTAAAGGTTTTAGTAAATCAGGTCTGTTATGTTATATTATATATTATTTTATAGAAATTGTAGATACATTTATTATCAAATTTGAAACAACTTTGCTGCAATATAACGTTTACAATTCCAGTGTTATAAATCAATTATAGAATAATTTATTGCATTTATGCAAATGTAGTTTATTGTGATCACAATAAGCATTTTTATTAAGATATTTATTTATCTGCCTACTTTGTGTGTCCCGTTCATGATCCATGACGTCAGGCTTTATAATCGTTGGAGAAGACAACACAGGGAAACTGGATCTTGGGATTTTTATAGCGTCTGTTATACCTGAGGGGCCAGCAGATAAGGACAACCGTATCAGACCAGGTGAAATACGCTTAAATACGGTTTTATTTTTAAAAAATAGGAATATTTTACCGATTTACATTTTGGTATTATTTTACTACCCTTTATTTCTACATGCATTTTGTTTACAGTTTTAACTGATATTAACACATGGATAGCACCACAAATATTGTAATTTTAAGTTTTGATGTATATATACAGGGGGTGGAAAAATATCGGAAACACCCCTGAAAAATGGCTTTAACTTTGAAGCATCTAAACCACAAATAACAAAGGCATCTACACAGGTGATTCCTATTAATCCGAATGCTAATTAGAAGCATGTGTCTGCTTAAAAGTGACATTAAAGAATGTTTCCAAGAACACAAGGCTGACATCAAATTCCATCCATGGCCTGCACAATCACCGGTTCTAAACATAATTGAACCTTCACGGGAAGTTCTGGAGCGCAGAGTACAAACTAGATTTCCAACCCCTTCATCCCTCAAAGAACTGGAGACTGTCCTTCAATAGGCCAATATCCCACTACACACAGTTCAGAAATTGTATGGCGGCGTTCATGGAAGGATTTTAACTGTTTTGAAGGCAAAGGGTGGGCCTACACTTACTGCTGCTGGTCAAGAGGAAAATAATTGTAATAATGTATTTTTAAAAAAGAAGAAAAAAAAGACCACATGCTAATTTGTAATCCTTTTCAAATTGTTTTGTATTGAATTTTCTGCTGCCATTTATGATGTTTTAGATGCCTCAAGGGTACTTTTCTCAGTGTAGCAGCTAAAATGCAATCAAAGAAGATATGAAAAAAGGATTACAAATCTATGCAGTCTTTTTTTGATCTTAATACTTTATTTCATCAATATTGAACATTTTTTCCAAAGGTGTTTGTGTGTTTGTTTTGTGGGATGTTCTTAAGGTGGCCGGCTGATCTCTCTCAACAAGACCAGTCTGGAGGGTGTGACCTTCAGCACCGCAGCCAACATCCTGCAGAACTGCCCAAACGAAGTGGAGCTGATCGTCTCCCAGCCCAAACGTACGTTAGCCTTAGCTTAGCTTAGGTCTTAGCTTAGCCCAAACGAAGTGGAGAATGATCATGTCCCAGCCAAAACGTACGTTAGCCTTAGCTTAGCTTAGGTCTTAGCTTAGCCCAAACGAAGTGTAGAATGATCGTGTCCCAGCCCAAACGTATGTTAGCCTTAGCTTAGCTTAGGTCTTAGCTTAGCCCAAACGAAGTGGAGCTGATCGTGTCCCAGCCCAAACGTACGTTAGCCTTAGCTTAGCTTAGGTCTTAGCTTAGCCCAAATGAAGTGGAGAATGATCATGTCCCAGCCAAAACGTACGTTAGCCTTAGCTTAGCTTAGGTCTTAGCTTAGCCCAAACAAAGTGTAGAATGATCATGTCCCAGCCCAAACGTATGTTAGCCTTAGCTTAGCTTAGGTCTTAGCTTAGCCCAAACGAAGTGGAGCTGATCGTGTCCCAGCCCAAACGTATGTTAGCCTTAGCTTAGCTTAGGTCTTAGCTTAGCCCAAACGAAGTGTAGAATGATCATGTCCCAGCCCAAACGTACGTTAGCCTTAGCCTCCATTCCACAGTTAGAAAAATGGAGCTAATTGGAGCTGATCGTGTCCCAGGCCAAACATACGTTAGCCTTATCTTAGTTTAGGTCTGGTCTCCATTAGATGTCAATCCCAGCACCTATATTCCCGTGTGTTTTTCGGTCTTTATAAAACAGAAACTTTGAGGGACAGCAAGAGTTCGCTGGTGCAAAGCAACATGGGAATGATGCTGGAGCACAGCTTTGATTCCCAGACCACACTGTCAGCGGAATACCGGCCCGCTGTGGAGGAGCTGGAAGAGGTTCTGTCTGGAATCATGACCCCAAAATCTCTCAGAAGGCTCCACATACCTGTAGTGCGCATTCTGGACACACAGGTATGTCTGCTCAAAAAAAATGTTTTTAACAAGTCATCATTTTATTTACCTACACAGGATAGGTGCCAAAAACATTATTTTTTAATTCAGAAAGTGATTTTTTATTTATTTATTTATATATTTCAAGTTAACCATATAATGTAATTTTTGTGTTTACCTTTTTCTGTGATTGATACAGGATGGCTGCTCCAGGTCCTCCTCTATATGCAGTATGAAGCCAGCTGAGCTGCTCTTTGTGGAGCTGAAGAAGGAAAATGGCAGCCTAGGCATCAGTGTCACTGTAAGAGAATTAAGCATCATTCCTGCAATAGGAACTCTGAGCCATTACTGAGATATTACTGAGATATTACTGAGCCATTACTGAGATATTACTGAGCCATTACTGAGATATTACTGAGCCATTACTGAGATATTACTGCAAAATATAACTGTGGGGCCATTACTGTGAGATATTACTGTGAGCCGTTACTGTGAGATATTACTGTGAGCCATTACTGTGAGCCGTTACTGTGAGATATTACTGTGAGCCTTTACTGTGAGCCGTTACTGTGAGATATTACTGTGAGCCGTTACTGTGAGCCATTACTGTGAGTCGTTACTGTGAGATATTACTGTGAGCCGTTACTGTGAGATATTACTGTAGTAGGAGCACTAGAGAAGCACTATAGAAGAGTTTTTGCTTTGTTTTAAGGAAAGAGACACATTTAAAGCAATTCAGTGAACTCAAGAGAATTTAAATTTCTCAGCACTTAGTATATTTCTTTCTTTGGTCATTTTTCAAATGCATCAGCTGCCATTATTGTGCATGTATAAGGGAAGGTTGTGATTTAGGGCAGGGATCTCAAATTCCAGTCCTGGAGGGCCGTAGTATCTGCTGGTTTTTGGTATATTTCAGCGCTTAAGTGCTCAAGGTAAGTCACTTGTTGGCTAAACCAGTCCACATAACCTTTCCAAGGCTTAGAAAGGAAACCAAACAAACCTGCAGACACCTAGGAACGTCTGAGCTGAAGATCCCTGAGTTTGTGGTGGCTTTTTGTGGGGTTTTAATGTCCCCTGAGGCAGGGGAGTGTTGTAGGGTCTGGCTGCCTTTGTAGGGGATATCCAGCAACAGGACAGTTTGTGACTTGTGACCCAGGCGGCCCCCTGGTGGAGCCGGCAGTCTCCCGTCTGTAAGCCCCAGTCTGTGGGGGCTGGTCTCAGCCTAATCAGCTTAAGGACTGTGGCCCAGTTTCCAATCACAAACGCACTGCATTGTGGGACTGTGGAGCCTTGAACCATGAATATGTGCTTGACCAGAAGTATAGGGTTGCCCATTATTTCAGATAACAGCCCTAAGAAAGCCTTTACTGATAAGAGGTAGGCCATCCTGGGGGAAAATGCAATTCAAAATCAGTCTGTTTTATTAACCAGAGTGCACTGGGGCACCTGGCTCACATAACCTCCTCACTTACAACAGACATTGCCATACAAACAACCTGCTTAAGGCTTACTGATTATAACATGCTAAAAAAGGCATTCCCACCAATAAATACATTTGGTATGTTTTTTCTTGCCCTGAGAATAATTTGTGCGACCTGTATTAAATGTGCTAAAACCAAGAGATAATTCTAGGGGAAGAACATTTGGTTACATTTAAAATAAGTCTATTGAACAGAAGGTTCATACGGAGCAGTTTGCTACGGTTTGCTACGCTCCGAGGGAGTTGTTTTGTTGGGAGTGTGTGAGTGTTCTGCGGGGAATGTTGTTTTGTTGGGAATGTTGTGCGGGGAATGTTGTTTTGTTGGGAGTCTGGGAGTGTTGTGCAGGGAATGTTGTTTTGTTGGGAGTGTGGGAGTGTTGTGCGGGGAATGTTGTTTTGTTGGGAGTCTGGGAGTGTTGTGCAGGGAATGTTGTTTTGTTGGGAGTGTTGTGCGGGGAATGTTGTTTTGTTGGGAGTGTGTGAGTGTTCTGCGGGGAATGTTGTATGGGGAATGTTGTGCGGGGAATGTTGTGCGAGGAATGTTGTTTTGTTGGGAGTCTGGGAGTGTTGTGCAGGGAATGTTGTTTTGTTGGGAGTGTTGTGCGGGGAATGTTGTTTTGTTGGGAGTCTGGGAGTGTTGTGCGGGGAATGTTGTTTTGTTGGGAGTGTTGTGTGGGGAATGTTGTTTTGTTGGGAGTGTTGTGCGGGGAATGTTGTTTTGTTGGGAGTGTGGGAGTGTTGTGCGGGGAATGTTGTTTTGTTGGGAGTCTGGGAGTGTTGTGCAGGGAATGTTGTTTTGTTGGGAGTGTTGTGCGGGGAATGTTGTTTTGTTGGGAGTGTGCGAGTGTTCTGCGGGGAATGTTGTTTTGTCGGGAATGTTGTATGGGGAATGTTGTGTGGGGAATGTTGTGCGAGGAATGTTGTTTTGTTGGGAGTCTGGGAGTGCTGTGCAGGGAATGTTGTTTTGTTGGGAGTGTTGTGTGGGGAATGTTGTTTTGTTGGGAGTCTGGGAGTGTTGTGCGGGGAATGTTGTTTTGTTGGGAGTGTGGGAGTGTTGTGCGGGGAATGTTGTTTTGTTGGGAGTGTGGGAGTGTTGTGAGGGGAATGTTGTTTTGTTGGGAGTGTGGGAGTGTTGTGCAGGGAATGTTGTTTTGTTGGGAGTGTGGGAGTGTTGTGCGGGGAATGTTGTTTTGTTGGGAGTCTGGGAGTGTTGTGCAGGGAATGTTGTTTTGTTGGGAGTGTTGTGCGGGGAATGTTGTTTTGTTGGGAGTGTGGGAGTGTTGTGCAGGGAATTTTGTTTTGTTGGGAGTGTGGGAGTGTTGTGCGGGGAATGTTGTTTTGTTGGGAGTGTGGGAGTGTTGTGCGGGGAATGTTGTTTTGTTGGGAGTCTGGGAGTGTTGTGCAGGGAATGTTGTTTTGTTGGGAGTGTGGGAGTGTTGTGCGGGGAATGTTGTTTTGTTGGGAGTCTGGGAGTGTTGTGCAGGGAATGTTGTTTTGTTGGGAGTGTTGTGCGGGGAATGTTGTTTTGTTGGGAGTGTGTGAGTGTTCTGCGGGGAATGTTGTTTTGTTGGGAATGTTGTATGGGGAATGTTGCGCGGGGAATGTTGTGCGAGGAATGTTGTTTTGTTTGGAGTCTGGGAGTGTTGTGCAGGGAATGTTGTTTTGTTGGGAGTGTTGTGTGGGGAATGTTGTTTTGTTGGGAGTGTGGGAGTGTTGTGTGGGGAATGTTGTTTTGTTGGGAGTCTGGGAGTGTTGTGCAGGGAATGTTGTTTTGTTGGGAGTGTTGTGCGGGGAATGTTGTTTTGTTGGGGGTGTGGGAGTGTTGTGCGGGGAATGTTGTTTTGTTGGGAATGTTGTGCGGGGAATGTTGTTTTGTTGGGAGTGTGGGAATGTTGTGCGGGGAATGTTGTTTTGTTGGGAGTGTTGTGTGGGGAATGTTGTTTTGTTGGGAGTGTGGGGGTGTTGTGCGGGGAATGTTGTTTTGTTGGGAGTGTGGGAGTGTTGTGCGGGGAATGTTGTTTTGTTGGGAGTGTTGTGTGGGGAATGTTGTTTTGTTGGGAGTGTGGGAGTGTTGTGCAGGGAATGTTGTTTTGTTGGGAGTGTGGGAGTGTTGTGCGGGAATGTTGTTTTGTTGGGAGTGTGGGAGTGTTGTGTGGGGAATGTTGTTTTGTTGGGAGTGTGGGAGTGTTGTGTGGGGAATGGTGTTGGCTGCACTAGGTTGGCTGCGTACTGCAATGCGCTAATGTAACTCGCCATAGTATAGAGGCTGTCTTTTGTCTGTATCTGCAAAATAACATTTGATGTAGTGATGTAATTGGGGTAAAACTCCTCCACTTCTTTTAGCGAATGGAGGCCTCTTTTCAAGAATTGGAGAATATGGAGGCAAACCTATTATTTTCACTATATTTATGTAGTCACAATCACAATACCTATGTACCTATGACAGAACTGAAAGCT
This sequence comes from Ilyophis sp. 1 JC-2022, assembly GCA_022702515.1. Lineage (NCBI taxonomy): Eukaryota > Metazoa > Chordata > Actinopteri > Anguilliformes > Synaphobranchidae > Ilyophis > Ilyophis sp. 1 JC-2022. Next base: position 108,031,448 of record CM040396.1, read on the forward strand.
TGTAGTCTTGTTTTAGTTTACTCTGCAGCCTTTTTCTGGATCCATTCTCTGCAATGGGGGAAAGGGGAGGAGTTATGCCTGAGTGACATCATCGCTTGGAGTGGGTCTCTGTACATTTTCTTTGGTTTGGGCTAAAGTATTACATGGGACTCATTTAAATTAGATGGATAAATAATTCTTAAGGTGAGGACCAACATAGGAAATAAAGTTTTTTTTTAAATTTCCCTTTAATAACCTATTTAAAAAGCAGTGCAATACTCTTAAATGTGTTCCTTACCTTGTAATGGCGACATGTGTCCTCAGGGGGGCGTTAACACCAGCGTACGTTACGGTGGGATTTACATCAAGAGTCTCGTCTCAGGAGGAGCTGCAGAGCAAGATGGTCGTGTGCAGATAGGTAAACACACCCTGTGCAGATAGGTATAGACACACTCTGTGCAGATAGGTAAACACACCCTGTGCAGATAGGTATAGACACACCCTGTGCAGATAGGTATAGACACACTCTGTGCAGATAGGTAAACACACCCTGTGCAGATAGGTATAGACACACCCTGTGCAGATAGGTATAGACACACTCTGTACAGATAGGTAAACACACCCTGTGCAGATAGGTATAGACACACTCTGTACAGATAGGTAAACACACCCTGTGCAGATAGGTATAGACACACCCTGTGCAGATAGGTATAGACACACTCTGTACAGATAGGTAAACACACCCTGTGCAGATAGGTATAGACACACTCTGTACAGATAGGTATAGACACACTCTGTACAGATAGGTAAACACACCCTGTGCAGATAGGTATAGACACACCCTGTGCAGATAGGTAAACACACCCTGTGCAGATAGGTATAGACACACCCTGTGCAGATAGGTAAACACACCCTGTGCAGATAGGTATAGACACACTCTGTACAGATAGGTAAACACACCCTGTGCAGATAGGTATAGACACACTCTGTACAGATAGGTAAACACACCCTGTGCAGATAGGTAAAGACACAACCTGTGCAGATAGGTAAACACACCCTGTGCAGATAGGTATAGACACACTCTGTACAGATAGGTAAACACACCCTGTGCAGATAGGTATAGACACACCCTGTGCAGATAGGTAAACACACCCTGTGCAGATAGGTATAGACACACTCTGTACAGATAGGTAAACACACCCTGTGCAGATAGGTATAGACACACTCTGTACAGATAGGTAAACACACCCTGTGCAGATAGGTATAGACACACTCTGTACAGATAGGTAAACACACCCTGTGCAGATAGGTATAGACACACCCTGTACAGATAGGTAAACACACCCTGTGCAGATAGGTATAGACACACCCTGTGCAGATAGGTATAGACACACTCTGTACAGATAGGTAAACACACCCTGTGCAGATAGGTATAGACACACTCTGTACAGATAGGTATAGACACACTCTGTACAGATAGGTAAACACACCCTGTGCAGATAGGTATAGACACACTCTGTGCAGATAGGTAAACACACCCTGTGCAGATAGGTATAGACACACCATGTGCAGATAGGTATAGACACACTCTGTACAGATAGGTATAGACACACCCTGTGCAGATAGGTATAGACACACTCTGTACAGATAGGTATAGACACACTCTGTACAGATAGGTAAACACACCCTGTGCAGATAGGTATAGACACACCCTGTGCAGATAGGTATAGACACACTCTGTACAGATAGGTAAACACACCCTGTGCAGATAGGTATAGACACACTCTGTACAGATAGGTATAGACACACTCTGTACAGATAGGTAAACACACCCTGTGCAGATAGGTATAGACACACTCTGTGCAGATAGGTAAACACACCCTGTGCAGATAGGTATAGACACACCCTGTGCAGATAGGTATAGACACACTCTGTGCAGATAGGTAAACACACCCTGTGCAGATAGGTATAGACACACTCTGTACAGATAGGTAAACACACCCTGTGCAGATAGGTATAGACACACCCTGTGCAGATAGGTATAGACACACTCTGTACAGATAGGTAAACACACCCTGTGCAGATAGGTATAGACACACTCTGTACAGATAGGTAAACACACCCTGTGCAGATAGGTATAGACACACCCTGTGCAGATAGGTATAGACACACTCTGTACAGATAGGTATAGACACACCCTGTGCAGATAGGTAAACACACCCTGTGCAGATAGGTATAGACACACTCTGTACAGATAGGTATAGACACACCCTGTGCAGATAGGTATATACACACTCTGTACAGATAGGTATAGACACACCCTGTGCAGATAGGTATAGACACACTCTGTACAGATAGGTAAACACACCCTGTGCAGATAGGTATAGACACACTCTGTACAGATAGGTAAACACACCCTGTGCAGATAGGTATAGACACACTCTGTACAGATAGGTATAGACACACTCTGTACAGATAGGTAAACACACCCTGTGCAGATAGGTATAGACACACTCTGTACAGATAGGTAAACACACCCTGTGCAGATAGGTAAACACACCCTGTGCAGATAGCTATAAACACACAGATAGGTATAGACACACTCTGTACAGATAGGTAAACACACCCTGTGCAGATAGGTAAACACACCATGTGCAGATAGGTATAGACACACTCTGTACAGATAGGTATAGACACACTCTGTACAGATAGGTAAACACACCCTGTGCAGATAGGTATAGACACACCCTGTGCAGATAGGTAAACACACCCTGTGCAGATAGGTATAGACACACTCTGTACAGATAGGTAAACACACCCTGTGCAGATAGGTATAGACACACTCTGTACAGATAGGTAAACACACCCTGTGCAGATAGGTAAACACACCCTGTGCAGATAGGTAAACACACCCTGTGCAGATAGGTATAGACACACTCTGTACAGATAGGTAAACACACCCTGTGCAGATAGGTAAACACACCCTGTGCAGATAGGTATAGACACACTCTGTACAGATAGGTAAACACACCCTGTGCAGATAGGTATAGACACACTCTGTACAGATAGGTAAACACACCCTGTGCAGATAGGTAAACACACCCTGTGCAGATAGGTAAACACACCCTGTGCAGATAGGTATAGACACACTCTGTACAGATAGGTAAACACACCCTGTGCAGATAGGTAAACACACCCTGTGCAGATAGGTATAGACACACTCTGTACAGATAGGTAAACACACCCTGTGCAGATAGGTAAACACACCCTGTGCAGATAGGTAAACACACCCTGTGCAGATAGGTAAACACACTCTGTACAGATAGGTAAACACACCCTGTGCAGATAGGTAAACACACCCTGTGCAGATAGGTATAGACACACTCTGTACAGATAGGTAAACACACCCTGTGCAGATAGGTATAGACACACTCTGTACAGATAGGTAAACACACCCTGTGCAGATAGGTATAGACACACCCTGTACAGATAGGTATAGACACACTATTTTGAGGCCCTGCTTGTGACACAAATCTCCTTCCCCTACACTTTTCTCCTGCTCTTAATGTATCAGACATTTCTAGTATAGCAGGGCCGTGCAGACCATTTGAGGGGGAGGTGCACAGCAGCCTATAAAAGCTGTATTACCACTCAGTTATTGTAGAGAATATACTTTATCAAAATTAACATATGCAAATTAATGACAGCAACAATAATACAAATTAAATATCTTTTTTATGTTTTATTTTATCAAATCAAAGGGCCACATCATGTACTTGGGGGGCAAAAGGGGAAGACACCCTAATTTGAAATATTGATAGTAGTTCAAATTTATTTAGGAGGTATCTGGCCGCCTCTGACGCTTGTTCTGTGGTACAGGTGACAGGCTACTGGAGGTGGACGGAGATAACCTGCGGGGTGTGACTCATAAACAGGCTGTGGAATGCCTGAAAAAGACTGGAGAGGTACTGTATGACTACATCCCCCACAATGCACCATGTCACTACATCCCCCACAATGCACCCTGATACTAAATGACCGCACCCCCCCACACACATTGAATAATAATTCATTAAAACTGAAGCTGGAGAGGGTGACAGTACAGGCTACTAAAATCATAGGGAACCAACCAAAACCGCTGGAACATCTGTATGAGGAGCGTACAATTAAAAAAGGAAAGAGGATTATGGCCCTTCCATCACATCCCTTGAACTTTCTCTTTGAGAATAAGGTCCTTGCCCCTTAAAGCAAAAAGAGCCCGAAACAGCTTTGTCCCTACAGCTGTTAGACTGCTTAATGACACTGGACATCTCAAGACAGTAAAGGCGGATGAGGAACTGTTATTGCTTTTGATGCTCAATTTTTCATCATAATTAATATTTAATTAATTTAATGTAATATAATTTTGATCATAATACTAATAATAGTAATTTTAATCATAATCATAATCATAATCACACATACCTTCACTATAATGTGAAACTTCTGATTCAATTGAATGTCTTTATTTAACATGTTTGTTTGTGTTTGTGGGTCTGCCCCACTGTCTTTTTTTTTACTGCTGGAAACTACAACTGAAGTTTCATACAAGGAACAGTTTAGTTTAGTTGCCTCTCTTTGAAACTTCCAGAGCGTCTATATTTCTGTTGTACTGAGGTGCCCAGAACTCCACACTGTACTCTTAGAAGTCGATTTACTATAGGTTTGCGTGTACAAAAACACGTGTAAAACTGCTACCACTCACAAAAAATCGTCCGAGGTGATCAACTAACGAGGTGTAAAAAGGATTGCGTGTGCTACAATTGAAAGATATTTTATTTTCTCATTTTTACGGGTTAGCCTGAATGAATATGCAAAGTTGGGCGTCCCTACATTATTTCACAAAATAGTGGGAGGTGGTCATACATCTAGATTACTTTAGCAAGTGTAAAGTGATTTATTAAGCCTGAAAGGAAGTTTGGGAAGGGTATTTGTGGGGGCATTTTAGTACAAATGGAAAGCGGGTATTAAAAGATACGGAATCAATAAGCTCACAGCTGTCATCTTCACAAGACACGTACGGGTGTGTTTGGAATATCCATAACTGAACATTCTGGAATATCCATAACTGCACATTCTGAATGATTGCGTAACAATGGGGGCTAATTAACTGGCCCATTCTAGCTAATGCTCAAAATATACAAGAAGATAATTTGTGGATAACCTACATAGGCTACATCATGAACAGTAAGAATATTTTTTTAAATCATGAAGCAAATTGTGTTACAGAATAGAACAGTAACTATTATTTGAATCAAACAAGCAATACAACGTCTATTATAACAAACAGTGAACATTAACGAGCTAAAAAAAACTTTCTAAAAATAAACCCCATGATCAAATGGACATGTGATTTTATGTGACACGGCGCGAGCAGTGATAGTAAGCATAGTTATGGACATTTCAGTCCTGACAAACATCTGTCCAGTGAAAACGGCTCGTAATAAACCGCCAGCTCGTTCAGTGTAATAGTGTATACACTACACTAAAATAAATACCATAAAAACAGCAACATTGTTGCCAGTCTTTTCACCGTTTTCTTACAGTGTAACCATTCCAAACACGCAAAATTTCTCATTTAAATATGGCTGTTGGCGGCTGGAGTCATTTACATAATGACTCTTAGTTGATCACCCGCAAAGTGTGAAATGATAGCACTTGCTAATACTTTGGCTGCGCCCACAAAATAACACCCCTTATTTGGGACCCCTTAGTGTGGTCTGACAAAGGCATTGATTCACATCAATATCAAAAGTAATCTTTTCTTCTCAGATAATCAATCGTAAGTCATTTTTACTGCAGATATCGTTGCTTGTGCCAGTAAAGAATAAAATATATGTGTTTGTCATTTGTTTTAGGGGACACAAATGAGATGCAGAAATACTGAAAATAAAGACAATTTTTAAAAGATGTCAAATTCATATCAGTATTAAAGTAACAATGAATCAAACCTTATTGATTAAGATCTCAGTTGAAATGTAAATCGACATACGCAGTGGGTTCCCAGGTCTAGGGTTAGCAAACTTGGGTCTTGGATCTGCTTGTATTGAGATGTCAATTCTGGTGCGATCCACACTGTGGATCTGCTTGTGTTGAGACTGGTGCGATCCACACTGTGAGCAGCCCAATGGCCTAATATTCTCGTCTCATTAACGGTTAGAGAGCAGGGTTTTTAACGCGATCTGTCATAAGGGCTCCAGCCGCCACTTGTTTGGTTATTAACTTATGATGCGAGGGCGACGCTAGGGGTCACCCCCCAGTCTGTCAGCAGGATTGTTTTGCTTCCGAGTCTGACATTGCCGACGGCCGCCTCGATCCGACGCTTGTGGCGGGCAGAGTACAGACTGTTCTTGGAATCCAAACTGACACGCGGCCAAAAAAAACATATGTTTACTTCTGCTGTTATTTTTACCCAGGCCCTAATTGGATTTTCACGTCTAAGACAAGCTGACACTTGCTTGGGTGTGTGTGTGTGTGTGTGTGTGTGTGTGTGTGTGTGTGTGTGTATGTAAGTGTGTGACACACAGAACAGTTCTGTGGTGTGACATCACAGCTCACCGGCAGAGTGGGTGTGGCTTAACAGAGCTTGCTTCATTTTTTTTTTATTAGGTAACCTATTAGAATGAGGCATACCGGTTTACAATGTAATTCATTCAAAATTGAATTAAAGCATACCTCAAAAAAAGTTGTCTTTAAAAAAAATTATTTGTACCCTGATTTTCATCATGGACCTAACATGTAGGTCACATTAGAGTGGAACTGATTTTAAATCTTATAAGGATTTGCAGTAATTTCACATTTAATGATTATTATAATTTTTTTTACCATGAACCCCAGTGGCAATGATTTGAAATAAGTCCCTAATAAGATATAACAGAACTGAGCCAAATACATAATTTAAATTATTTAACTCTTTGGATGCCAATATAATTAGAAAACACTCCTGAAGATAATAATAATGTTCAATAAAAAGCATGTTACACGCCAAAGGAAAGAAAGACACAATGTGGTATGAAAGAATTGTTTGAGTATTTAAGTGAAAATAGATGTTTCTTTTTACATTGTCAGTACTGTCATGGATCTTGCCTTTCTTCCCTTATCTCCGCGTCGCTTTATTTGTTTTTGTCGTTTACCGGTAATCTATCGGATTTTCCTGTGTTCCGCTACGGGTTTTGCTTTCGCCTCGTCATTAGTGAGTACACCTGTCATTTATTTCCGCTCACTATTTATACCCCGCTTCCTGCCTCTCTCGTTGCTTCCATGTTATTTCACATAACATTCGAGCCGGTAAAAAGGGTATAGGAAGTTGTATTGCTATCGACCGCTTTGATTATCAACGCGGGACTTGTTAGCAGTACAACCTTAGAAAGAAAGCAGTTCTCTTTAAAACGCTCTTATTTCAGAGCAGAGGTTTTTTCGTTTTCTTTTGTTTCCTACGAGTGTCTCACCCAAAGTTTTTGGGGTCTTTTCAGTTCTCTGTTTCTTTTGTTTCACTCCAATATTGCTTATTTATCGTTATTGCTTATTTCTTTGTTTTGCTCGGTTATCGAGCTCCTCGTTTTTATTGCGAGGTTTGTGTTCTTTTATTTATTTTTTTTAAATAAATTTTTTTTTTTTCTCCACTACGGATCATTGTCCATTCCAGTGGTGTTCTTAGGTACACTTTAAGATTTCCCAGCTATCGCATCTGGACCTCAAATATTCCCTCCGTGTTAGAAGGGTATTTGACCCAGGTCTAGTGTGTTCCAAGCAGAGTGTGGTGATAGTTAGTGGGTTGCTGACCCTGCCCTGAAGTGAAAGATTTTAGTATTAAAGTTTCAGAAAATTTAATATTGAAGAATCATGCCCATATTTAGTAAAACAGTGATCTTGAGAGCTAATTGGCAAGTTAGATATTTATAGGACATGTAAGAAAGTGACAGCATGAATTAAGCATTCAATTAATTATCATTAATCATTAATTATTCAATCTGGCAAAGTACCATCTCAAACGAAGTTGCCTATGACATGAACCTATGTCATAAATATATATAGAATGGTTCAAGTGTCATTTTCTACAATTTTTTCACAAAATCAACTTATTGTTGCATTTGCGTTTTCGTCAGCATTTTGACCGGACTGCATGGGCATTATTAAAAATGTGCTTTTAAAAATATGACAAGTCAGCCTTTGAGCCAAATAGCTCAGTTGTGCACAGTAAAATGTCCAGTGTTAATTCAACTCTAACGGGAGTACATATGAGCCTAATATATTTAAGCCTTTATATTACATTACATTACTGGCATTTGGCAGACGCTCTTATCCAGAGCCACGTACGAGAAGACGAAGAGCATAAATCAGGGGTAAGAGCAGCAGTAACCCGAATACTATTCACCCAAATGTGAAAACCCAGGATCCGCTGCAAACTAGTTAAGCCTCGTGAGGGACAGCACAGTCTCTTTGATTCCCACTGATAGGAGAGCAACATGGGAACCTGCGTAATGGAAACTCCAGCAGGCTGGCGCTCCGTCTCTGTCTCTGTCTCAGGTGGTCAACCTGGTTCTGGAGAGGGAGGCTGTGTCCGTGCCCGAATCGGTCAGCAGAGAGAGGCAGAGAGGCCCCTCCAGCCAGAGCGCCTCCCCAGTCAGGACAGGCAACCATCCCGCCGCCGTCGCCACGGAGACGCCCTTGTCCGTCAAGCCCAAGGACTACAGCTTTGTGTCAGACGGTAAGACGAGACGTCTCCGTTGAATGACAGCAGTATTGTCACCGGCCTGTCACGGGAATGCCATACAAACTTCGCACACTGTGCAATACCGTTAATTAATTACTCTGCAAACAAAATGCACATTGCGTAATATCTGACTGATAATTGTGTAAGAAGTGTAAAGTGTTTTCCCCACGAAAAATTAGTGGAGCTAAAAATGACCAATTTTTTGCATTTTTTTTTTGCATGAAAAATCACGTTTATACGTAAATCTTTAAGAATAATAGTGTAAAAGTAAAACAGCAAATATCTAACCATTTATCATAAAAATGATATTGATCTCTCAATAAAATCTGAAACAGTCTTAATGACGTGACTATGCGGCACGAAATGAAGCAGCCGCATGTAGATCTTTCTCGGATGGGAGACAGATCTATAGAACACTGGTATCTTGTTATTGGTGTGCTTTTATCATGTTATCATATTTACCAGATCAATTTTCCAACTCGAATTGACTTTACTTTAACTTGATTATGCCAACAGTATTTCCCCATGGAGTCAGTAAAGTCAGGAAGTAGGTAGGTGAGCTGTACAGGTGACCTCTGACCTCTGTCTTTGTGTAGAGAACACACAGGAAGTGACTTTGAAAAAGAATCTGAGCGGCCTGGGATTCAGCTTCCTGATCTCGAAGCTGGATTCCCAGGAGGACACTGGGAATGTGGTCCGGATAAAGAAGTTATTCCCAGGTCAGCCGGCGGAGGAGAGCGGACTCGTCCAGCAGGGTGACATCATCCTGGCCATCAACGGCATTCCGGTTAAGGGGCTGTCCTATCAGGTAAAAACAGGGGTGTACAATGTGGGCTGATTTTATTCAAATTTTCCATCTTAATTGTTTGTACTTTTCCTTCAGTGTGAGTCATCATAATCAATAGATTTGGGAAAGTTTTAAGTTTTAAGTAATACATTTCGCAAAACAACTGCACTGTGAATGAGAATGAGAACTACCCAACCTGAAAACTACCCAACCCGAAAACTACCCAACCCGAAAACTACCGGTTCTGAAACAAAGTCCCTCAGATATCAAGGGAAGGTTCTGCACATCTGTACCCTTAAAAGCATCCTCTATTGCAGGGGTGTCCAATCTTATGGGAATAGGGTGCAATGTAGGTTTTTGTTTTAGCCCAGCACGAAGACACTTGAGTAAACTAATTAACTAATCATGGTCTTCAATCAAGACCTTGATAAGTAGAATCTGGTGTCTTATTGCTTTAGCCACGGCGGCCCTTTTGGGATACGATAGGACATCCCTGTTCTAATGTGTCAGCGCTACGGCCTTAATCCGAGGGGAAATGAGCTATTGGCACTGAACAGCAGGCGTCTGTCACCCCCTGGAGCACGCGGGGTTAAATGGAGGAACTCGTTTAGGAGGTGAGTCAGGCCAAGCCTCCCGCGAACTCTCCGTGGACGGCGGCCAGCTCCCACGATGCATTGCAGAGATGGCCCTATCGCTTGCCCCCCCACAGAGAGTTCTGCACCTCCTGAGGGGCGCCCCGGAAGCGGTCACCCTGTCACTGTGTCGCCCCGCCCCAGGCACGCTGCCCGATTTCGACGGTAACGCAGCGGTAAGATTCCACTACTAAAAATATGTTTCAATTAACAAATAATCATACAAGATAAGCTTTACACACAGAACGAGCAGATGCAAATAGATTTATTTTTCTTAATTAATTCTGTCATACAAAGCATGTGTATGTTTGTATATTTTATCCATGGTTATTTTTGTTTTCAAATAGTTTTATGTCCAGAAATGTAACATTTTGATGTCATGTATGTTAAACACCCCTTCCTATCATACACACATTAATAATAGCTAGTCATCAGACACAGCTGTGTGGCAGTGTCATGTGATCACTATTCCTGTCTTTCTTAGTCTCCCCTTCCTTCACCAACTCGAGAGATCAGATCAAAGTCGATGGACCTGCAGCTGAGAGACGTGAGCCCCGAGTTTAACCAGCTGCTGCTGCAGAAAGTCCAGGGGAACACCTGGATGCAGGTGAGTGGCTCTGAGGACCGGGAGGGGCCCCGGGGCCCCCAGGTCACCCCTTTCCCGTGCGCTAACATCAGCAGTGACCCCGGTGACCAGGAAATGGTGTCCATTACCGAAAATGAGCTCTCCATGGCAACAGTCCCCGCCCCGGAGGAGGAGCTAAGTGAAGCTAGCGATGCCAACACCAATCACGCTGCTACACCTGAAAGGTAACGCCCCTCATTCTTTCCCTGCAGTAAATATTATGGCCTTAACTGGAGAAAATGCATTGTGTCCTTCATATACAGTGGTGATAAAAAGTATTCATACTCCTTCACTTTTTGCACACTTTATTGTGTTGGAGATTTAATTTTAAATGAATAAAATTTCCATTTTTGCCCATCAATCTACACTCAATAACCCATAACGACAAAGTGAAAACAATTCACTGGTACAGTATGGAACACATAGCTGGCTAAATGGCTGTAAGTTATCAATGGTCTGCGCTATCATGGATGGATCACTTTAAGGGTTTCTTCTCCTGACTTTTCCCCCCATAGAGTTCTATAGGAAAATGAGTCAGGAGAAATAACCCTTGCAGTGATCCGTCCACATCTATTGCATATCTGGCAACAGAGTGATGGTTTGGGGCTCGTTCGATAGCTCAGACCCTTGATGACTTACAGCCATTTAGCCAGCCATGTGTTCCATACTGTACCAGTGTAATTTACAGCTTAATCTAGTCTCACCCCCAATTCCCATAGAGATCCATTCAAATGCATTTGGGGGCTTGTTCCTGCAGCCCAGTCAGAGGGGACAGCACCAGGATGGCGGTAAACGGTCTGGCGGTCCTACTGGAAGAGGAGTACCTGACCATTACCCCCGCCTCAGAGAGCCCCATCAGCTGCAGCTCGGGGTCCTCTGGGGGCCCCACACTTACGGCCCCTCCCATTACAGCCCCGCCCACCCTCCTGCCTCCCCCCGACTCCGAGCCTGAGCCCTGTTACTATGGCAACAATGTGTGGGAGGGGCTGGAGGAAGATGAGGAAGACCCGAGGAAGGTGAGATATACAGACGAATCCTCCAGCTCCAAAACATTACAGCACGACACACAACATGACATTACACAACATATCATTACATTACAGTACACAAGATAACATGACATTACAGTACACAACGTGACATGATATTACAGTAAACAATGTGACATTACACAACATGACATTACATTCCACAACGTGACATCACAGTACATAACGTGACATGACATTACACAACGTGACATCACAGTACACAACATGACATCACAATACACAACGTGACGACTGATATTACATTACGGAACATTATGCTAAGTTGTGTTACATAACATAATTAATTTACCAAATGCTCTAATCTAGAGCAACATACAATGTGACAGAGCACAAGCATGCCCACATGAGTTATATAGGCAACAGCGACATCGTACTGATAGGACTACAGACAGTGTACATGCAACATCGCTAATGTAGGTTAACTATGCCAAACTACAGCCATGATACAATAGTAAATAGATACCAAAACATAGGAGATGCACGTCACATGTCTGCAGGGCTAAACTGTTGCCTGGCTCTTTTTATTCAACCTCTGACAGGCCAGCCTCCCAGTGTGTCATAGTTTATGTGTGAATTAACACCTTCACCATGTACCCTTTTAACGCTATAATGTAATAGCAAATAATGGATATCAGAAAAGCGGGTATCTATATAGTTTTTATTGCTCTGAACTGCATTGCTTTCACCAGGTTTATAGCAGACTTTAAGGGTTCTTTCTCTAGACTTGTTTTCCTATTGAACTCTATGGAAAAATAAGTCAGGAGAAACAACCCTTAAAGTGAACCATCCGTATCTACTGCATATCTGGCAGCAGAGTGATGGTTTGGGGCTCGTTTGATACCTCAGACCCTTAATGACTTACAGCCATTTACCCAACCAAGTGTTCCATACTGTTCCCGCCAAAACAACACTAATTTTGTCACTGCCCGAATACTTTCCTTCCCCACTTGTATGTATTCAGAATGCTGGTTTATATAGACTCTGTATTCCTTTCCTCTGAAGTAGCTGAGACATGTTTAACAAAATCGATTTTTATTTCTTTCTGAAATTTCTCATGACTAGGATGTGACAAAGGAGTTTGAGCTGAACGTGACTCTGACCAAATCTTGGAGCGGCAGTTTCGGGTTCACCATCACACGGAGCAAACTGGACAATTGCTACTACGTCCAGGACATCCTGGACAATCCCGCCAAAGTGGACGGCAGACTGCGAGCCGGAGACCGTCTAATCACGGTACGACGGGAATGAAGGCCTTGTTTCAGTTTTTCGAACCAGGTGATATCCCATGTTGGGGCTGGGATTTTGAGGAACTGTTCTAGTGCATGGATGGACCCCGTGGTCTAGTCTGGCATGTCTCTCCCGCTCTCTCACTCCCATTCTTCCTGTCTCTCTACATTGTGCTGTCCAATAAAATTGAAAAGCCCTAAAATATAACTTTCAAGGTGAGATTTGTCTCGCATTCTGAGTGCAAGATCAACTTTCTGAAAAATGACATTTTTCAGAGCCTTTTTTGCTGTTCCGTAACTAGGGTGCCAACAGCTCCAAAAGGCGCAACTGGGCATTCCAAATTCGGGAGAAACAGAAAGGGGTAGCAGTACTCAGTATTCTGACAATACCACTTTATCTGCGTTTAACTTTCAATACATTATTTATGGACCTTTTCCAGAAAAGCCCATTTAAATCACTAGTGTCGACGGTATAGCCTTTATGTTTAGTGCTATTAAATGAACACATTAATGTTCAGAAGAGTCTGATATTGTAATAATGCGCTGGGTTTTCTTACTCTCGCTCAACGGTGCAGGTGAACGGACATGACGTGACGAACGTCACCGACGACGTCGCCATGCAGATTCTGCGCTCCTCTCCCAAAAGGCTGAAGATGGTTTTGGGGAGGGCCGTACAGAACCTGCGGGCTCCTCCCTCCCACGACAGCCTCCCGGATATCATCCTGTACAAGATGGCGTCGGGACAGCTAGGTGTGTCATGCAGCCCTGTGGGGGCACATTTAACTTTAAATCGCCATGGATACGCAAATACCAAAAATCATTATGGTGGGGATAATGATAATGGGGGGTATACTATAAGGCAGGATTACTGAGTTAGCTGGATAACTGCACTGAGTAAGAGAAGCAGGATTACTGAGTTAGCTGGATAACTGCACTGAGCAAAATCCAGAACAGCTCTTTTTACTTCAGTCCAAGTTCCAGATTTGGGAGGGTTCTGGGTTTTACTCAGTGCAGTTATCCAGCTAACTCTGTAATTCTGCTTCTCTTACTCAGTGCAGTTATCCATCTAACTCAGTAATCCTGCTTCTCTTACTCAGTGCAGTTATCCAGCTAACTCAGTAATCCTGCTTCTCTTACTCAGTGCAGTTATCCAGCTAACTCAGTAATCCTGCTTCATAGTACCATGGAGTACCTGAGCAGAGTGAATGTGGGTGCAGGCTTTGTTCTAGAAGCACCTGTAACTAAAGCACCTGCTTATCTAATCAAGGGCTTGATTGGCATTAGTCTGGTCTAAGGCCTGGTTTATGGCTGGCATTAGTCTGGTCTAAGGCCTGGTTTATGGCTGGCATTAGTCTGGTCTAAGGCCCCTGCTCTATGGCCGGCATTAGTCTGGTCTAAGGCCCCTGCTCTATAGCTGGCATTAGACTGGTCTAAGGCCCCTGCTCTATAGCTGGCATTAGTCTGGTCTAAGGCCCCTGCTCTATAGCTGGCATTAGTCTGGTCTAAGGCCCCTGCTCTATAGCTGGCATTAGTCTGGTCTAAGGCCCCTGCTCTATAGCCGGCATTAGTCTGGTCTAAGGCCCCTGCTCTATAGCTGGCATTAGTCTGGTCTAAGGCCCCTGCTCTATAGCTGGCATTAGTCTGGTCTAAGGCCCCTGCTCTATAGCTGGCATTAGTCTGGTCTAAGGCCCCTGCTCTATAGCTGGCATTAGTCTGGTCTAAGGCCCCTGCTCTATAGCTGGCATTAGTCTGGTCTAAGGCCCCTGCTCTATAGCTGGCATTAGTCTGGTCTAAGGCACCTGCTCTATAGCTGGCATTAGTCTTGTCTAAGGCCCCTGCTCTATAGCTGGCATTAGTCTGGTCTAAGGCCCCTGCTCTATAGCTGGCATTAGTCTGGTCTAAGGCCCCTGCTCTATAGCTGGCATTAGTCTGGTCTAAGGCCCCTGCTCTATAGCTGGCATTAGTCTGGTCTAAGGCCCCTGCTCTATAGCTGGCATTAGTCTGGTCTAAGGCCCCTGCTCTATAGCTGGCATTAGTCTGGTCTAAGGCCCCTGCTCTATAGCTGGCATTAGTCTGGTCTAAGGCCCCTGCTCTATGGCCGGCATTAGTCTGGTCTAAGGCCCCTGCTCTATAGCTGGCATTAGTCTGGTCTAAGGCCTGGTTTATGGCCTGGTCTATGGCTGGCATTAGTCTGGTCTAAGGCCCCTGCTCTATAGCTGGCATTAGTCTGGTCTAAGGCCCCTGCTTTATGGCTGGCATTAGTCTGGTCTAAGGCCTGGTTTATGGCTGGCATTAGTCTGGTCTAAGGCCTGGTTTATGGCTGGCATTAGTCTGGTCTAAGGCCTGGTCTAAGGCCTGGTCTATGGCTGGCATTGCAGGTATAAAGCTAACAGGGGGGATTGGCAGTAAGTGGCAGGGAATCTACGTTCTGGAAGTGGTGCCAGCCTCGCCCGCCAGTGAAGAGGGTAGCGTTCAGCCCAACGACAAAATCCTTTACATCTGCGGCAAGTGCACTATGGGAATGACGCTGGAGGATGCGGTAAAGGCCTGTGAGTTGGCGCCACGCAAAGTCAAACTCAAGGCCATCAGGTGAGCCCGACACCTCGCACGACAACAAAAACGATTCGCGATTCGTTTCGCCGGCACTGTGAATGTTTCACTCTCCTATTCTGTTTCTCTGGTTTAGAGATGACCAGCCTGTGATGTCAAAAGGAAAATGGAACGGTATGTTTTCCTATATAAATATCATAAATATTCAGTGAAATTGCTTTAATATAATGTTTTTTATATTTTTTAAAAGGCCACTGAAAAACTGTTTAATGTCTTGTTTGCGATTAAAAGCAGCATTGCACGCACACACAGGTTACCGACGCGCTTTGTGAGTTTGGCTCGTTTGTATTCCGCCATCTAGAGCGCCAATAAGCACAGTAATCCCTGCTGGCAGAGCCGCCTTTTCGTCTTCTCTCATCCGAGTCGCCACAATTCCTTAGTGGACAAGTTGCCCGTTGCTCAAGCGAATCAGCCCGCGTGTCTGTTTAACCTTCCCCTGGGCTAATTAAGCGCTCGCGCTGTCAGAACGTCCGTCCGTCTCGGCTCAAAGTGCGTCCGATCGGACTCTAGTCAGAAGTGACATAAATGAGACGGAAAGCTGCTCCAGTGGCTGCCATTCTGGCCCCTGCCTCACTGAACGCCTCGTTGCTCTCGTGGACATTTGAAGCGTGGTGTCAGTTTCTATTAGAAAAACCCCCCCGTACCTCCACTTCACTGCCAAAGCGTTGGCTTTTGCTCATTTACACCTGAGCGCAGGAATGAGTGCTACAAAATAAATACATCAATAAATAAACTAACATTGAACACAAGACGTTTTGGACATGTGCATATATAGGCTACGGAATCGCAAACAGTTCCGCATATTTATTTTGCCAGGCGTGCAGAGTGAACGCGCTTTTGTGTGTACACACTGACCTCGTGGGCAAATGGAGTGATTGGCAGACAGACCGTTAATTTGGGGGATGCACGGTGACAGGGGATCGGAATGTTCCATATTTTCAAACACATTTTTTGATTAGGGGACTGAATGAATGAGTGGATGTGTTTTGGGAAAGAAAATTGCATGGTCACTGATATATTTTTTTTGAAAAATGTTCCGTCGGTACAAATTCAGATAAAAATGTTAAATATCAAGGACTAAAGTCGCCTACAAAAGTAAAGTGTATATATAGAGTCGTTGTCTTCAAATTGTTCAAAATTTTATTTTAAATTGTTACTGTATATACACTGCTCAAAGAAATTAAGGGAACACTTAATCAACAAAGTATAACACCAAGTCAATTAAACTTCTGGGATATCGATCTGTCCAGTTAGGAAGCGTAAATCAGCGATTGTGAATCAATTTCACCTGCTTTGGTGCAAATGAAAGTGACAACAGATGGACAGGAGAGGCAACAGCAAGACGACCCCCAAAAAGTAAATGGTTTTGCAGGTGGTGGCCACAGACCATTTCTCTCTCCTTATCCTTCCTGACTGATTTTTCTCTAGTTTTGCATTTTGCTAGTGCCCTTGACACTACTGGTAGCATGAGACGGTACCTGCAGCCCATTCAGGTTGCACAGGTAGTCCAGCTCCTCCAGGATGGCACATCCATACGTGCCGTCGCAAGCAGGTTTGCTGTGTCTCCCAGCACAGTCTCAAGAGCGTGGAGGAGATACCGGGAGACAGGCCATTACACAAGGAGAGCTCTGACCAAACTGTCAGAAACAGACTCCATGAGGGTGGCATGAGGGCCCGACGTTTTGTAGTGGGACCTGTGCTCACAGCCCAGCACCGTGCAGCTCGATTGGCATTTGCCAGAGAACACCAGAATTGGCAGGTTCACCATTGGCGCCCCGTTCTCTTCACAGATGAGAGCAGGTTCACACTGAGCACATGTGACAGACGTGAAAGAGTCTGGAGACGCCGTGGCGAATGTTATGCTGCCTGCAACATCATCCAGCATGACCGGTTTGGTTTAATTGACTTGGTGTTATACTGTGATGATTAAGTGTTCCCTTCATTTTTTTGAGCAGTGTATAAAGATATTACTTTTAAGCAGTATTAAAAGTCAAATCCAGTTTGTTCACAACAAACCAAAAATTCTGTTTAAACCTGTCCATTTTAGGTACAGTTAAATTAAACAGTTTACCCTATAAATATACAATACATATTTTAACATGTTAGTTCAAAATAGAAATAAGATTAACATTATTATTAGTATTTTTATTCTTGTTGTCAGAAGGAAATCCGTAGTCCATTACAGAATGCCTGAATCTATATAATCTTATATACAAACCCCAATTCCACTTGAAGGGTTTCTCCTGACTTATTTTTCCATAGAGTTCAATAGGAAAATGAGTCAGGAGAAACAACCCTTAAAGTGACCCATCCATATCTACTGCATATTTGGCAGCAGAGTGATGGTTTGAGGCTTGTTTGATACCTCAGACCCTTGATGACTTACAGCCATTTAACCAACCATGGGTTCCATACTATTCCCGTGCAATTTACATCTTAATCTAGTCCCACCCCCCAATTCCCATAGAGATCCATTCAAACGCAGAGAGATTATAGTATTGCTTGTACCTAAAAATAAGATATCAAGAGTCTTTTGATATATTTTTATACCCAGTCATGATAGCATCACCTGTTTACCTGTGGAATGTTCCAAACGGGTGTTTTTTGAACTTTTGTCTTTTTTTTTTGCCCCCGTCCCAACTTTTTTGGAAAGTGTTGAAGGCATCAAATTCTGAATTAGCGTATATTTACAAAAATCAGTAAAGTTGATAAGGTAAAACATTAAATATCTCTTTTTTGTGCCGTTTTCAATTAAATAGATGTAAAAGAGAATTTACAAATCACTGCTTTCTGCTTTTATGTGCATTTTACATACTGTCCCTTTTTTTAAATTGGGGTTTGTAGATTACACACACTAAATGTAACTACTGTAACTAACTGATGTTTCATGTTACCTAGGTTTGAGTTACTCAGTAATAACCTATTGTTACCAAATTAGTTACAATTTAACTACACAAGGAGAGGTGCAACTTAATGTAGAGTCCCCCTAAAATGGATATTGGTGGAGGTTTTCCCGAAGTATATCTGAAACATATTCTCAAACCATCTCTCCAGGTTTATTTGATTGGAAGAAGGACATCAAATTTTTCCCGCGATCCGAGGAGCAAAATCCCGTGGAAGCGGCGGCAGTGACCGATGACGGTAGGGAATCTGGTTTCTCGCGTTTACCGTCCTTGCCTTGCAGTGTGATTCCGGCGTTGACAGATCGAGCCTGTCTGGGACAGAGGAACCTCGGACAGGGATTAATTATTTGCGAGTCCTCTTGCCTCCCGTGGGGTATTGAGCTGCATTCTTGTGCGCTGTCCGTAAAAACCGGCTCGTTCTATCCTGCGCGTGCAGCGGTTGCCGGGAGACGGCTAGGCGGGAGGTAGCTCTTGAAAAGGGAAGCGCGTTCACCGGGTGAGGAGGAGATCCCGTTCGTCAACACTTCTCTCACGGGGCGACTGTCATGCAATGGAGGTCATCTCTTCTCCGGTGGTGAAATGGCTGCGCAGAAAGGATGCCGTTGTGAGTTCTTGACTTGTTTCAGACTGTTTGCTCGTCAGCTGTCTCGGCTAAGTTTGGGTAGGCCTACAACGTCTTATGGTATCTCGGGATAACTTAGACTCTGTGGTGTGATTTTACTCTTGTTTTCTCAGATAGCTATGTTGCGAGAATTATTTGTAGTTGTTGTCTTTTAATTTGCTTTCAAAATATATCAGTTCCTCTAACAATTTTCAACATGTTTTTTTTTTTTTTTTTTTTAATTGGAGCTTGAAATCAATTAGCATTTTCTGGATAGGGTTGGAAAAAACACCCTAAGCAGTGTTAAGGCAGATTAACTGCAAATGGAGTAATTACCCCTTAATAAACAGATTTGTTGATTGTATTTATTGAACTGTATGTAGCTTGGTTTTGTGGTTGTTTTATTAATGAGGTGCCTAACATAATGAAGCCACTGTTGACTTGTGATACAGAGGAAAGTCCAAAATGAGTACCAGTAAGCAGGCGTCCAGAAAGCAGTGTTTAGCACTTAGCATGAGTTTTAGCGAAGAGCTAGGAGAGTAGCTATGCGTATGTATGGGCATGTTATGAGGCCTGGAATCATATGAATAGTTTCTCTCACTCTCTTTCTCTCTCTCTCCCTCTCCCTCTCCCTCTCTCCAGCCGAAGCCACGCCCGAAGCCAGCGGTCTGTCCGTGACCTCAGAGCAGCAGGTAACTGCCCCCTTCCTTTTATCCAGGTGACATCACCTGAAACCCAAACCTGACCCCCCTCTAATCCGGCTTTGTCCTCTCGGCCACTAATGACCCCCCCCCCCCCTCACCGGCTTCGCCCTCACTAGATTTGGGCATTAATATTTCACCCGCCTTTCATTCAGAAAGATGTGACATCGTCGCCTGTGTTTCTGGGCAGCCAGGTTCTGCATAGGGGTTTGACTTTATATTACTACATTACTTTCACTAGGCAGATGCATTTATCCAAAGCGACGTACAATAAGTGCATACCGAAGGTCGTTGAAGCTACAAACTACAAACAGGTCCGATAAAGTACAGTTCTATCATAATGTAACGGTTATCCACAGACATGAACATTCAGTCTAGTTGACATAGTAAGCTATGGCTAAGTCTTAAGAAACTACAACATCCATCAGGACAGTAGTGTTACGTGTGTTAAAGTAGGAAGGTATATGACACAAGAAACAAGTGCTACATGAAAGTAGTACAACATTGGTGAGTTAGTCAAGGTAGAGTCGAAGAGGTGTGTCTTCCAACCGCAACGGAAAGCAGGCAGTGACCGGGCAGTATGTAACACAACCATGCAGAACATCACCTGCACTGTTGCTAAGCCGACGCTGTTCTCCGTAATCGTTAGCGATGTAGTGTGTGGCCCACGCTCAGGATCGGAACCGTCACCCTCCGGACAAGGGGTGGGAGGAGGGGCACGTTTCTGGAAGAGCGTAACCCGGACCTCCTTCTCCTGTGCCCCCTCCACAGAGCTGCGTTCTCCAGGTGGAGTTCCAGAAGCCGGACCGCGGGGGGCTGGGTTTTTCCCTGGTGGGGGGAGTTAACGGGAGCGTGCTGAGGGTGAAGGAGATCTGCTCGGGCAGTCTGGCCCAACAGGACGGCAGGCTGAGAGTGGGAGACATACTGCTGGAGGTAACCTGTCAATCAAACATCAATAGAAACTCTATGGGGGGCTGGGAGGTTACTCAGGGTCGTAGTGGCTATAGGGCTGGACAAAAGAGGGTATATTTCCTTATATCCTACGAATACATAAAGATGAGCTAAAGAGAGTAATTCAATTCTATTCAGTTCAATTTTATTTCTATACTTATTTTTATGCTACAAATATTTCAGCATTCTGTAGGGGCAACAATTTAGATATGTTCCTCAGGTAGAAGAAGGCCACTCTTGTGATATTATTAATATGGGCCTGAAAGGAAAGATCTGAATCAATACTTATGCCAAGGTTTTTAACAACTGTGCATGTGTGTGCATGTATGTGTTTGTGTGCGTATGTATCTGTGTGTGTGCAAATGCGTGCTTGTATGTGTTTGAGTTGGGCGTTTGTGTGCATGTGTGTTGGTTGTGTGTGTGTGTGTGCGTGTGTCTGTGTGTGCAGGTAAACGGCATTATCATATCAGGGCTCAGTCACAGTAAAGTTGTGGACATCCTGCGTAACGCGGAGGGTTCAGTGCAACTCACCATCTCCAGGGCCACCCCACCCCACTGCAGCTCCGCCCCCAACCCTGGCCCCGCCCCTCAATGTGTCTTCAAACACGCCGCTCTGGATTCACCAGGTGAGCTTAAACCTCAGACACTCCACCAAAAACACCACTACTTGGGACTCAGTAGGGCGGTATTGCACAAAGCAGAATTACTCAGTTAGCTGGATAACTAACGGCACTGAGTAAAAGCCCTCTCGAATCCGGAACAAGGACTGAAGTAAAAAGAGCTGTTCCGCGTTTTACTCAGTGCTATTATCCAGCTAACTCCGTAATCCTGCTTCATAGTATACCCCACAGGTGACCTCACCATAAGACACGCCCACACTAAGAATTTTTCAGTTCCAGTAAACCTGTCGTCATTGTGACTATCATTCTCAGTTGGAAGTGAATTTTATGCATATATTGTGAAATCTGGATTGTTTTATGGAACAAAAATACTTGCTCTTAGTAAAAACATTTCTTCCCTGTTACAATGGAAATCTGTGTAATATATCAGATTTCTCAGCATAATTTATTCTAATTAAATTATATCTGTTTTTCGCTGTATTTTATTCCTTCTGATTTTTCAGTAAAGCCTGAGTTTGTGCTGTTGGATGTGCTGAGTGTAAAACATATAATCAACTCTTAAAATAAATAACAATTATTGGCTATACAAAATGACCAACCATAGCTTTAAATATAACCTTTACATGGATTTGTGTGCACTTTGCTTTAAATGCAGAAATCTCAAACGAAAGAGCTCAAGAGGATCTGGCAAACTTGAAGTCTTTACGGAGTGAAGAAAAACACAGAGAATCTCCTCACAGTTTAGAAAAGGTGAAAGAGACACGCCTATCTGCTAACACCTAAAATAACATCCTTTACCTCGCTTCAATTGCTGCTCAAATACGATATTGATGCAGGAATCAAATGTTTTTTTCATCCTGTGCCACTAGAGTTGGGCTCTCTCAAAATGGCCCAAAGAGTAAAACCCACTTTCAATGAGGTGCTGACACTGAAACAGAATGGACAAATTAAAGAAAAAAAGTAACTCTCTCTTTGCACAAATCACCACATGTGGAGAGTGAGTGTGCAACTTTTTCCTTTTTTAATTTTTATCTCTCAAAATGGCCTCCAGTAATCGTCCCGTATTTTAACGGGCCAAACAATCCCCCGCCGTCCCACCACCGTAGCTGGTGTATGATGAATGTACTGGCACAAAATGGCCTCCAGTAATCGTGCACAAAATGGCCTCCAGTAATCGTCCCGTATTTTAACGGGCCAAACAATCCCCCTGGCACAAAATGGCTGTCATTCACCACTCTGGTGGGTGCTGCACATTGGTGGTGGATGAGCTAGGTGTCCTTCCTTCACTGTAAAGTAGGGCCGTGCAGAGACCTTTTGATGGGCAGGGGCTCAAAGTGAGAAAACGGCATGCCAACCTAGAAAAAACTTGTTACTGTACAGAATATATTTTTACCAAAATTAATGTATGTGTGTGTGTGTTGGGTGTATGTGCGTGTGTGTGTGTGTGTGTGTGTGTGTGTGTGTGTGTGTGTGTGTGTGTGTATTGTCCCCCCATGCACGCGCCTGCTGTAAAGCACTTTTGAGGTCATGAAAAGTGTAGTATAAATATGTAAATGCAATCTCTTATTATTTTGTGCCAGATTATCTCAGCAGCTGATATGGTTATATAAAGGCTTTACCTTGATTTTTGAATGCAATCAATTTGTGTGTTCCAGTAATCTGTGCAAACATGTTACATCACAAAACAAACCTGTTACATCACAGAACAAACCTGTTACATCACAAAACAATCCTGTTACATCACAGAACAAACCTGTTACATCACAGAACAGCTTCTTTGTATGCCTGGCTCTCTCCACTCCCCAGGAGTCATACGCTAATGTGGTAAATGACCCTCTCTCTCTCTCTCTCTCTCCCTCCCCCACAGGGAAACAGAAACAGTACACCCACACCCCAGACCTGCTGTCCTCCCCTCTGCATATCGGACATGCTGGAGGACGCCTCTGAAAGGTAGGTCCCGCTCTCTCAGGACACCCAGCTTCCTCTTTTACATTGAAACATGAGCGCAGATCAGCTCAAAAAGCCAGCAGGTGGGACATTTGGTCAGTACTATCTTGTTTAAAGATGACTACTGTGGTCTCCCAAGAGCTTGATCTTTAAGGACCAGCTCGTAGCTAATTGTGAAAAGTAATTTCATTTGGTCACTGTCGTTTTGATGTAGACTGTGCGGTCTCAAATTATGTTCGAACATTTAGCTTTATTCTCATCTTGGCTGCCCTTGCACGTTTGATCTGAACTGGGCCTTGATGATACTCATCTGGCACCTTATCTATCTGATGCAGACATGTTACCCATAATGCCACTTCCCGACATTGACCATAACTTCTGATAGTTAATAGATATGTACCGTTTGCATGAAAAGTTCTTTGGGCTAATTCCTTTATCTCAAGAATACTTATTTCCTGAAATTCTGACCATGCCTCATTATTTCCAGTATATCTATGAAAATGACATTTTTATTTTCTTAAAGCCGTTAGCTTTCACCGTCAGAATTAACCAGCCAATATGTGTCACATCACAATCACGACATTAAGCTTAATTATGTTTCCTCCTGTTCATTTCTCTGGCAGACATAACGTTTCGTATATTGAGTTTGGCCTCTTGAGACTGGCAATGCTCATGTGTGCTCTAATTGTAGTGCAAAGTCTCAGGGATGTCCACAAGGAGGCAGCAGAGAGCCACTGATGTATTTTAGCAACGACACAAAACTTAACCTGGAATTAAAAGAGAACATAAACTAAAGAAAAGAGGAATCTAATCTGTCACTGCACACCTTTAAAACAGTATTCCTGTCCCTGCCTGGAGTTATAGCTCTACTGGAACCCTGTATTCTGAAACTGATAGGCAGCGCCCAGGGCAAAGACTACTCGTGGGTTCTGTTGTCTGGCCGGGCTCAGAGCTAGCCCTGAGCATGTGATCAGTGATACAGCAGATGTAACGATGGCTCCGCCCCCCCCAAACCCTCACCTGTCAATCACCCTGAACCCTGTGATGACTGGCCTGTGGTGGGGGAGGGGGGTGTTAATGGAGTCACCAGTTATTGAGACGTGCTGCTTCCCCAATCCAGACTTTTTCCATTTTCTTTGCTTGTTTTTTTTTTTCTCACGGTCTACATGAAACCCTACACATGTCGTTTGGGGCAGTGTAAGGGAGGTTGCAGGGGGTGAGGTGGAGGGTAATAGTTTAGGGGAAGGGTATAGGATAAGGGTACAAATTAACAGTATTGGGGGGGGGAATGTAGGAGAATGGTATAAAAGAAAACACAGGGCGAAGTTACATGAAATAATTTGGGAAAGGGTAGCATTGCTTTGGAACAGAGCTACTTGAATTAGTGTGAGCCACGATAGGCGATATTGTTCATTGTAACTTGGCCTCGTTTTGATGTCAATAGACTACCTTTAATGGCAGGCCTAGTTTTTGCAAGTTTTAATGAATGACTTACAGACAGTGCTTTGTTTGTGTGAGTACATTGGCATTTTTGTACGATGCTGTTAAAAACGTTTTTTTGCTGAGATAGGGATATAGGTGCACTTTTTGGTTACAAATGACCTATTTCGGTTTTAAACTCAAGAAAGTAAGGGACAAAAATACTGACAGATTTAAAGGTTGAAAAAGACACAATATCTGCTTTATTAATTTTTTGTGCTTCCTTTGTCCTCCTGGTCCATGTAATTGGTCTCCCGCCAATTACACGTCTGTTACAACTAGCGGCTTTTCTACCTTCTAGGTGGAAAAATCGCAGGAAAATCCACCTTGCATGAATTTCACCGGCGAACGGTAGCAATATTCCTCATTCCTGCCCCGATCCCCCTTCAGAACCCCACCCCAGCACGCACACCAAGGCACGGCTGTGAAGGGAAAGGTCAAAGGTCACTCTGACGGCTGGAGTAGCGATGATGACGATGATGATGGAGATTCGTCAAAGCCTTCCGCTCGGGAGCCGACGCCCCTCACAGGTAGAGCGTGACTGTTCAGGCAAAGGCTGATGGGAAATATGCAGTGATACGGCAGATTCAGCGGTATTGGCACGAACACATAAACTAACGATTACAGCGCCTCCTTTCTCATCAGCAACATGTCCGCAAACACTGGAACATAATTATCATTCATTTCATTTTTTGTGGTGAAAAGTCGGTGAAACGCCCGTCTGGGCATTCGGGTGAAAACCCGGCTGCATTTGGTTATAAAATGAAAGTTTTCTAGTCGACTATGATGTAGCCAGGCTATATCCGGGTAAAAATATGTATTGGGGTTAACCTAGTCCATTTATGTCCAAACATCACTTGACCTAGATTTCTACCCCTCTAGACGTCTAGATTCCGGCTTTTGCTCACTGGGATGTGTTCCATATGCTAAGAAAATATGGAAAACCCATTTTCACAACTCTTGCCGTGTGCATGTGTGTGTGTGTTTATCCCAGGTGTATGGTATCATTGAACATGCACAGTAGTGTGAGATTTGTGCACTGTGTGGCAGGTAATGC